>OY728136.1:934810286-936048731 GCA_963277665.1 Viscum album | reverse complement strand
AAACCTTTTCAATTTTTTTTCTTTTTTAAAATTTAATATATTGAATAAACCAAAAATACACCACCTAACCATGCATGATAAAAATAATAAGTCTATAAATGGTCAATTTTTGTTTTCTTAAACCTCAACCCATTGTTAATATTTTTTGGGTTCTTCTGTCTTTGTCATTTTTTTAATAAAAAGGGGAAAACAATAGAGTACAACGGAAAATTCCATAAAATTTTAAAATTTATACAATAAGTACCCACACAATTATTACTTATATTTTAAATCATCCCATTTACTAGGATTCTATTTAACCACCTAAATTAATGTTAAAATCTTATGAAAATACCAAGAATATGTTTGGAATGAATTAAAATGGATTGAAACATTGATCATCCCTACAAAGGTTATTCATGGTATATATAGGCTAAAAAATGATTGATGTAAAGGTGGTATTTTATGGATATGTAGTTTATCAAAATATTCCTCAATAATATAATTTTTTTTGAATATTCATAACTTTGAAAAGTTTAAATGCGAGTTATGGTCGGTGACGTGTCCCAAGATCAGTGAAGAAATATTATCAAGATAAAATAGGAATCATTTAGTCCATAAATCATCTAGGGAATGTGGATATGATTTAAACAATCCATCAAAGAATTATTAATAATAACAAAAAAATTAACATGAATTTATGAAAATAAAATCATAATAAATGGTGGGGAAATGTCATTTACAGGAATAAATTAATCCTCTCAAATCGCAAGTCATCATTTAAATATATATGCATCATGTTAAACTTTCAATTACCTATTTTACCTATTAAAAATCATTAAAATTTAAATCTAAAACAAGTAATAACTTGATTACTAGGAAACTCAAGTCTTTTATATATGTTAATGAATTCATAATTCATGTCTGGGCATGAAATTTCATGTTTAATGCTCAAATAATAATCCTAGAAAAAATGTAAGGTGTTTTAAAAGATAAATAAAATTTAACTCCCTTATAAAATTAAGATTTTATTCCCCTCCCCCAATTTTTGGGGTTTCCTTGTGCCATCATGAACAAAAAATACTCAATTAAGCACATGGATCATGTCATTGAAGATCAATAATATAAGAGGGAGTTGGATGCATGATGAAATAATCTTAATAAATTAAAATTAAATATAAATTATTAAGATTAATATTGAAAGGTCTAAAAATAATGAAAAGGATAAATCATGGTATAATACCCTAATTGGTCCCTAGGTTTTGACTACCACCATATGGGAAGTTCAATTTGGTTATCCTCAATCTGATGGTGGGTTAAGTTTCTTACTCAGGCACCAACAAAAATTCTTCTTTCTTCCAACACTTCTACATTTTATTAAGGAATCCATAGAGATAGTATTCCAAATACACACCCATGGGAATTAAAAAAAACATTCATTTTGGATGTAGGATAATTATTTTGTCCTCCTCTTTCTTAGTTTCTACTTGCACAATTTCTTCTTCATTCACCAGTGATTTCTCCAGGTTTGTTGAGTCAATGAAATAATCAAAGGGAATGTCAGAGTTTATTTATATTTGAAATAAATTAAAGCATGAAGAATTAATATAAAATTATTATATTTTAATTTGAGAAACATTCTTCCCTTTTTTCTATTGGAAAAACACTTTGGGAACCTCTCGATTTTTCTCCAATAAGTGTTTGACAAGTTCAGGTAGCTCAAAATTTTCTTCATCACATACATCTTCTTTATCTTCTTCATCCACAATGAAATTAGATGTGTTGACCAAAAATAAAAATTTAAAACAATTTTAGGTGATAATAAATTCATTTTGAATAAAATTAGAGGATAAATAGTTCATTAAAATATCATCTCTCTATGTTTGTTCAACTTCAATATCTTCTTCACTGGACAGAACCTCTGTGAGTTGAGTAGTAATAGTTAGAGGCATGTAGTTAGTGTCATTTATTTCATGTATCTCCTTATAAAAATATTTGAATTCTATAGGGAAACCTTATTAGAACTTAGAAACACAAAAAAATTGTAGAGTAATGAGGGAACTCAGTTGGTTCCTATATCATTGATTTAGAATTTTGTTTGTTCTTATCCTATCTTAGGCCATCTATGAATTAATTGAATTATTTCTCCTAATTATTTTATTTCCAAAATAACCTCACCCGTCTAACAATATAATAAACACCAAATCCTTCCTGGAATATGGTGAGTAACTAATTTATTCCTTCATTGGTGGTGAAATTTTCCATGAAATAAAGAAAAATCATTGGAGAAAATCATGGAAAAAGATTATTTTTTTAAATTTTTTTAATTTTTAAAAGAGTGCAATATTTAAAATTAAACTATGGAACTACCTCCCCAACAATGGCTCCATGTTTTACAGATGACATTCATGGGGGTGGAGAAATAATATTTTATATTAACAAAATATAGTCTACTCATTAACCCTAGGTAGTATCCCGAAGAGGAGTGCACACAAAGTAGTTTTTAACATTTTAATTATAGTAAAACGACAACTTTTTTTTGGATTTTCTTGATTTTGAATAAAATAAAACATTAATAAAATGATTGAACTTAAATTTTAAATTAAATTAATTGAGAATAATGATATGAGACAGGTGATTATGTTGGGTTTAGTTTTCTAATTTCAATGATATTCTTGTTCTATTTTATTCAATATTGTTCTGTTAAGTTGCTTAATGTGGGATTACATGAACGTTTCCTCTCACTCCCTTTGTTGAATAGTGGTGGTGAAATAAAAACATACCAAGATCTTAGTTTCCTCTAATCTCCATCCATGTGAAAAATATTTTCAATTAATATCCATAAATGAATTAGGCAATACTCGATCATGTCTTTTTTATCCCAAACAATCAAGAACATACACTACCCCTTTCACACATACTGATGATCATTTATTATTTCACCACAAATCCATGGTATATTCCATCACATATAATCCTGAACCTAGTGGAGTGAGATAATGATCATTGACCAAATCAAAAATTAATAATAGATTCAAATACCAAATATTATTGTACTTGATAATAAATACTTCTTTATGAAATTAAAAACTACTTTAATGAAGGGAGAAAGAGATTTAAATAAATTATGTCCAAGAATTAAATCATTACAAAATAAGGAAAAAACCCTTCACAAATAACTAAAATTTTTACCCAACCATGGTAAGGGTAATCGATGTGAATTAGGAAGAATAAGGCATTACAAAATTAATAAAAATGAAAGAATAAATAGAAAGGAAGAAAAGTTGTCCATAAAATTCTATCCTATAAAATTATTATCATTTTTGGCACAAAATATCTTCAAATGAGCCCATTATCCTTAATTATAGGATCCTGGAAGTTGAATTTACAATGTGAATTCAAAATTTCACATTAATTGGATGCTCCTTGTGGATGTTATGGAATTTATAATGAGTAAAACTTTTTCTAGATGAGAACTCAAAGAAACTTCCTTCAATGTATGTCATTAAATTTTATCTTTAATGGTTGAATAACTCTATGAGATTTATTTTTATAACTCTCAATTATTTCCTCATTCATATAAAGGTGTATTAACCTCAATTATAATTTTGTATCCCAACATATAATTCCATTCTTGAGGTGGGGTCCACATTTTCTGCCTCAAATATTTTCCAACTACAATGATTTTTTTTGGCCTCTAGTTATTCAAATCAACTATTCTCCCAGAAGAAAAATATTATTAAAATAAATCAATATATCTTAAAAAAATAATCACATTAATTGGATCGATATTATAAAAGTTATGCCTAAAATTCACTTGTGATAAAAATATGGAAATATTTCAGAGATAACCAACTTTTACATTTTACTCAAAACACACCATTAATCCAAAATGGATGGAAATAAGATCAAATTGATAAATTAAGAAGATTTAAATAATTTAAATACATATAAAAATAAGGTACACATTGGATATATAATATTCTCATTATATTCATGTTTATATTAATTTATAATATTAAGATATAAGAAGTTGAATTATACATTTAATGGCGACTGTAATACATATGTACACATGAACAGAGTTTCCATTTTCCCGACAGATAGAAAGAAAGAAAGGTAAATATTAAATCAATATTATAGAATAAAATTTATATCATACATACCATATATATTATATATATATATTAAATGTCTCTTTAATTCCATACATGTCAGAATAAAATGAATAATGTATCACATTGCTTTGTGGAGACGATGGTCCACATTTACGCACGAGCAACATTAGCATTTTTTCAATGGATTGGAAAATAAAAAGCTATACATCATATTTAAATTAAGTAAGTATAATAATTTCATAAATATAATATATAAACATTAATTTTATCATTATATAGATCCACGAGAGGCTGATATGGAAAACAAATTACATCGGTTCGGGAGGTGGTGGTTTGGCATACACACAATCAACTGTTTCATTTCTCATTTGATAGAAGAGAATATAAATGTAGTTTATATTAATAAAATAATAAAATATCAGTATATGGTATATAATGGTATTATTATATCATCATAATTGGAAAATATTTGAAGGAGGTGAAATAAGAAATAAAATAAAAATGTTCGGTTAAGAACGAGACCTCTTTTTTAGAAAAAACTCTTATAGTTTGAACTAAAATTTTTGTAAAGAGGGTTTCATAAAAAAAATAATTCCTCTATAATGTGAGTATGGAATTTAGAAACGGATTTTGAAATGTATTTTCTAAAACAAAAGTCATTGGATGTGTGACAAGTACAGAAGAGGGTGTAAACTTTTATAAGTGGGGGACAATACACACTTGAGAGTTTAGAAAATAAAATGGTTTACCCACATTTTAAAATTTAAAAAAAACCATAATGAATTATTATGAACCTTTATGTGATATAATATTTAAATATGTTGGTAAAATATTAATTTTACGTGTTTTATTCCATTTTAATCCTTATTTTTTATTTTAACCCCTAGTAAACGTGTTTTAACATTAACCGTTATAGTTAATCTTCATGATTTTTACGATTAATTATAAGAAAAAATTAAGATGAACAGGTTATATAATATTAGATAAGATGATTCTAAATATGTAATAATTTTTTCAAAATTCAATTCACATATGTGGAAAAATTAAATTTAAAATGAAACCTAAAGTCATGATGAAAAAATGGTTTTTGAAAGAAATCATTTTCATAAGTAAAAAAGATTTAATATAAAAATTCAATATGAAATTGATCATAATGTTGTAAATTTGAATACATATGATATTATTGAGATAATTGTAATATTAAAACCACATTAAAATAAAATGTAACTTTTATATTCTATAGATCAAAAGGAATTATGTTAGAAAAATCAATTTGTTTCATTATTCATTAAAAAGTAAAACTTTCTAAAAGAATCCCAAAAATTCAGCCAAAGATTATTTTGAAATCATAATTTCAAAAACAAAGTTAATTTTTTCATTTAAATTTTGTAAAATTGGTAGAAATCAACATTATTATTTTTTCACAAAACTAAAACAATCATTTTTGCGAAAAATGTATTTTAAAATAATGTTAACACTTTATAATAAATTATTTACTAATTTATCAGTATATTTTCCTTTTGTAAAAAAAGTAAACTTATTTTTTTAATTATGTTTATTCATATCCATGTCACACAAATTAATTGATATTAAATACTAGTCATTTATAAATAATAATATTAATAGTATATAGTGGTTAATTAAAACATGGTGTTGCATGTAACAAAAGCTTTGAAAATTAAATCTACTAGAATAATATTTCTTAAAATATCAAGTCGTTATATTCTAACCCCGTTAAAAAATGAATTTCACCCTAAAATTAAATAACCCTAATATAAACCAATGAGGATACTTTTGCCTCAACATATCCTCATATTCTCATGTAGCATCCTCAAGGTCATGGATTTTCCATAAAACAATGACCATGTGAGTGTCTTATTTTACTGAACATTCTATATATGATCCAAAATATTATAACACCCCATGAATTTACAAAAAAAAATTAATATAGAATTCATGAAAAATTGAGTCTCTACAAAACAACATTTTATTATAACCTAACCCATAAACATAATTTTTCCACTTTTTTTATTTGAATTTCACAAAACTGACATACACAGTTTCTTTTAGTAAAATATTGAGAGTCTGATAAGATAAACATAATTTTTGATGAATAGTAACTTACCCTTATAAATAGTAACATACCCTTACGCATAACAATGAATAGTAATGAATAGTAAATAAACCAAAGAATAGAAACATCACCCATAACTATATAAATTAAATTTAGATATCTTAAAAGTGAAAAAAATGATCATAGTATAAGTATTGGTATTTTTGTATGTCATAAATATTTTATTTTAAATTTTATGATTAATTTAATAATTTAAAACGGAAATTTATATTTATATAATGTAATCACAAATTTTTAGTTTATTGTCTTATGGTTATAATATAATTTTATGGTACCTTGATCAATTTCTCCAGATGTTATAAAATGAGTTATAGTTATAAGGATTTTTTTGAAATTAATTAAGATTTTATTTAAAAATTAAATGAAAAATATTTATTAAATTATTTTCAAAAAATGGATTTCATTTTCTAATTATACACATCAAAAAATGGTTGGGGTAAATTTTTTGGACTTTTCCAAAATACTTGAATTTTTAATGAATATTAAAAATAAAATTTTTAGTTTTCTGTATATTTAATGACAATATAATGATGTAATAATTATATAAAAATATTTTCAACTTTTTTATAGTAACATATGACATGAGGTGTCCTAAGTGGATAATACCATGGGAAAATTGTATGGGCAAGCCCATGGTTTTGTAAAAACGACTAATGAGGTGTCCCTTGAAATTAATAAAAAATTCCCTCTCATTTACTATAAACACCAAATCATTCCTTCATTTTCCTTAATTCCAAACTCATCATCCTTGATGTTCTAGTAGTTTTACCTCCCGAGGAGTCCTCCCAAGGTGTCCTCAATACCCCAAGGTCCCATCCTTCATGTTTTAGGAGTTACTATACAAGTTAAGAGAATCTACCACTCTTCTTTTTTTGAAGATTTCATTTTATGATATTATTTTTAATTTTAATTCGATTATGTTGGTACACATAATTCCATATCACCCTTTACTGTCCATATTATGTAATAATGATGAGAGAACCCTTTTATCTCATAAAAATATTTTATGAAGTTTTAAGTGACGCCATTAATCTGCCGAATTCTCGTAAGTAATTTCTCATCTTTTTTTTATTTTGAGTTCCTTTCTTTTCTTTTTCTTTCCTCGCCTCCTTTCATCCAAAAATTACAATAACTCTATTACCGTAAATGTTATAGATATATTTTTTTGATAATGGAAAAATTATTCATCATATTTTATTTCCTGTTCTTTTATACTAAAAATGAAAACACCATCCGAGATGAGCTAATTTACCACATTCAAGGATGATGGGTTTTCAATTTTTATTACCATCTTAAATTTTAGTCATGAAACAATTTTTAGGGTTGAATCAGACTATAATATATGTATTATGTCTCATCTACTATTCTATATTCTTTTTTTACACATGGATTAGATTTAAAAAACAAAATGTCTTCGTTGTGTTCAAAAACCACCAATTAACCCAAATGGTAATCATTAAATAAATTATTTAATATTACATCTTCACTCCAAGTAAAAAAATGAAATTTACAACCACGTACCCTTATGGGATTTTCTCTAATAAAATATATCCTCAATTCTATACAGCTATCCTCATTTTACATGATTCTCTGTTCATGTATATAAGTATATCGATCATGAAACAAATGGACCTGAATAATGAAACTGAACCTCCTAACCCGTCAAGAAGGACATGAATGAACATAATAAGGTTATAATAAATCAATTAAATGCATAAGAGGTTCCGGAAATATTAATTAATGAATTTAAGTAGGTTATCAAGGACAATAAGACCAAGTGAAGAGCCCCATTGAACTTAAGGAAAGGGGGTTTCTTCATCTCACTTCGATTTTTTTGAGATATTTTGTATTCAATACTACTACTTGTGTATTTTGTATATATGTAATAAACTGGTTTTACTGAGCCCTTCCATTGTGGAAGTCATGTTGGTAGTGTTCTGGGGGGGGGGGTCATGTGGCTTCTTTCCCAGGTGTTTTTCAAAAACTCGGTTCCACCAAACAGTTCCACGAAAATGGTGGCACCGTGATGCTGACACCACCTACGGTGTCTCACCAAACTAATGGCACTGTTATGGTGTCTCCCTGAACAGTGTCCCACCCATTTCCAATTTTCCGCCAATTTCTGAGTTTTTCTAGTTCCACCTCAGGTAACGTATCTTTTGAATTTAAAGTATTTTAATACCCTTTGCAAAGCCATTTAAAGCCAGTAAAAGATGTTTTAAACCCCCAAGTGTTTGGAGAACCTTCAGTTACCAAAATGTGTGATTTTTTCCTTGGTATCACAACTTTCCCTATGCTTTATGAATTAGTCCATGTTACGTGATTTTTGTCTATTTAGATGATATCAATTAACTCATATCTGTTATCTCCACCATCTTTGGGGAAAAATATTAAATGAAAATTAATCCCGATGTCTGAAACCACCCAACCACGTGGTTAATCCATGATCATAATTCATGCAATTCGAAATTGTATCTCTGATTTTTGTATCTATCCTCTTCTTAAGTCGGGATCTTCTCTTAAAAATTTCTTTCTATTCTCCAAGTGCGCTTAGAGACTTACTCCGAAGACGGATTGGGTGTCTGTGATGGAGCTTTCCCCACTCAGCCTTGAAGCCCTTGAGTTTTACCTTCCTACAAGTCACGTATCTTCAGTTCTTGAAACAATGATAATAAATTTAATCCTTGATCATCCATGTATGTGTATTTCTTTCATCTCCCTTTAATGTTCATCATATGGGATGTGTGTGATAATGTTTCCCTTGAGATGTGGATGAAACCAAACCATAAATAATATAATAAATGGAATTTTAGAGAATAAATAGGTTTGAATGATGATGATGTTTCTGCATTATTTTATCATTTTTTATGTTGTGAATTTTATGGTATTATTCCCACTAAAAATTCTGGTCGTTGGTGGTCCTTTATTTCACACTAATGAACCTTTGTTTTTCTGATATCATGTGATTGAATTCCTCTAACATGGAAACTAGTTAATCAAGTAAAATATATTTATTAAATGGATTCCCAATGAATAATAATACTAATGTTGTCACCCAGGTTAACTAAACAGAAAAAAGAATCTTAACTAATGGTGTGGATAAATCTCAAAATATCATTGCTCTGTTCGGGTTGTGTGTGTGGTGGGTCTTTTGGATGCATTGTGGGGTGATGTAGAGGGTGGTGGAATGTTCTGGTTGAGTAGCTATTTACTTTTAAGTCTAAGGTTCTATGGATCCGGTATGTAGGGGCTTGGTTTGTTTCGATTACTTCATGGGATCTCACGGATCATTTTTTTGTTGTGACTTTACAAGAGAACCAGGTGTGAATGCTTAAATTACATCTTTTCCATTTCCTTCATCAGACATGTGTTGTTTTTGATTGTGGTTGTGCCTATTAGATTCATAGTAGTGTTGAATTATTTTCAACCTAATCAATCGAACATGATAATGATAATGTGTACAATGGGGTGTTGTTTTCCAGAAATGTGTTGTGCACTGGTTGTGGTTGTTATGTATTTGTGTATGCTGGGATAGCTGTGAGAGTGGTTGTGTACGGGCTGATTGCCTATTTTAGAACCCTTATTTTGGGATGAGTTCTTGTTTACCTATATGTATAAAATGTAGTTCATGTGTTTCTTATATATACCCCACCCATGTGAGTCACTTCATGTCGAACAACCCCATTTCATGAGGGAGGGTGTTTTTTAAAATATTTCTATGAGTGGATATTTATTATCTATTTTTAGCTCCCACTCCCAAGTAGCCCAATAATCTTTGGGCATGATGTAACGAATTAAGGATCACTATTTCCCAAGACCATTTGAGCAGGGTGTGTTGTGATAGTTGTCCCAGAAGTGTGCGGGTAGGTTTTTTTCCCGTGTGTCCTCTGGATGAGGCTCATGTGTCTTTGGGCGCGACTATGGTTGTTCTAGACCATGTGTCTTCGGACATCATGGTGGGGGTTATGGCCTAGGTGTCTATGGGTGGGATGTGTGGTTGTGGTGACCTAGGTGTTTGTGGGTGGGGATGTGAGTGGTTGTGGTGGCCCAGGTGTGTGCAGGTGGGATGCATGGTTGTGATGGCCCATAAGGTTGTTATTAGGGTGAAAGTGGGACTACAATGGAACTTGTGGGGGGGGGGGGTCTGATGCATAGGATTCCCTAAATAAAAAGTTGGAAGGTAGTGCAGGGTACCAAAATATCAATCTACTATTACTATTACTTTACCTGGATTGTGTTATTTGGGGAGTGTGCTTGGGTGAGGTTGGGTGGATAGTTTCCTTGCTAGGTGTTTTGGTTACCACTACTTCCTCATGGAGAATTAGAGTTCCTCCTCAGTAGTGCACACGATATTTTTGTTTTCTATACTAATTATACATGTGTACACACCCTATGTATATAAAAATACTTTCAAGTTTCATGGAGGACCATGAAGACTGTGCCAGACCTTACTAGATTGGGCATTGGGAGTTGTTGTTTCTTTATTTTCCATTCCCTTAGTACTTTTATTTGGAGTTTATAGAACTTTTTATCACTTTATTTTGGACATAAATATGGTAATGGATTGTGGGGTTTTACATTTACTTTTATCTTTTGATGTTATTTGGAAATTACCATCTTATCTCCAGATCTTTTTCTAGAAAAAGGGTAATGCCTTTCATATTATGTGTGATTATATACCCTTCAGTTTATTTACCACTTAGGGGCCTATTGAAGGTGGGACTCTGGGGTCATTATCTGTCCTTAAACTTGAAGAAGGAAGGGTCTGGTAGTTTTTCTCTCATTCTCTCATCTTGGTGAAGGCAAATCATGACATAATGTTATCTGAGGTGATGGTTGAGAGATAAGATGGAGTTTTGGGTTAGAAATAGTGATAATTTCATGGGTTGGTAGGAAAACAGTGTTAGGAAATCTTGTTGAATGAATTAGGACAGGGAAGACTGGCTAGGACACAAGATTTTAGCCCCCCCTATGATCCGATGCATGGACTCTAGACCTATTGAACAACCAATTCAGGCTACACTGATTGAGGATTAGAGAACTTAAGAAATGTACATGCATCCAAATGACTTCTATTATTGAGTTTTTTGGGTGTTTTGGGGACTTGAAATAAATAAAAAGGTTTAATAAATATTTAAATGGAGTCTTCTACACTACTCGATCTTAGGATTTCCTTGTTTACCATGCAGCTATGTCACCTGGGCAACATCCATGAGTCGTACGAGTGATTAAGGCCTAGTAGACGAATATTGATGATCATGTGAGTACTGACTGAGAGGAGGAGGATTACCAGTGACAGAAGACACTACATGCTTTTCAGCAGAAGACCCTCGAGAAGTACGAGTGCAGTGTCTCAGACATGGAGACAGAGCACTGGCATAAGGAGCTAGTGATAACTTTCAGCTTGATGTGGGCTACAGTAGAATATCAGGTTCCTCTGGCTGTGATCAAGATGTGGGGAGCGGTGCGTCAGTGGTGGATGCTCTATCTCAGGGAGAAGAATGAAGATAAAGTTTCATGGACTGACATTGAGATGGAGTTTCAGGAATAATTCAACTCTTCCACAATGATGGCTGAGAAGAGGCAGAAGCTACTATCCCTTCATTAAGGGAGCATGTCAAGGAGGGAGTTGGGGGTCAAGTTCAAGGATCTCCTTTTTTTCTCTAGACCTCTTTCTAGATGAGGAGTCATGGGGAAGGCTCTTAGAAGAGGTGCTCCAACATTCTCTCCAATACGCAGTTACTCCCTTCACTCTACCAAAGTACTTGGAGGTTTTGAAGAAGGATGAAGTGGTAGAAAGGAAGAATATACTAGGAGGTTTTTCTCATGAGGGGATCTAGTTGAACTCATCAAAGGGTAAGTTTGTTAGTAGTAGGCCTCCAATATCATGTCCATCCATGTGTCAGCCGGAGGGGAGAAGGCCCTAGCTGTTCCAATTTCGATCTCCCAGTCCTCACCCTTTATCCATGTTTTTAGGACATAGGTGCTATATCTTTTGTAGACGTGGGAATCTCTGGAATCAGTTCTTGGACTGAGTGTAGTATAATGGATGTGGTCAGGTTCAACACCCATCTTAGCAGCAACAGTTTCCAGCAAGACCTTTTTAGCAACAGTAGTCGTAGCCGTAGGGGTCGTGACCTCCAGCTCCACCAAGGGCGGATGGTGTGGGAGGAAGCTGAGCACATGATTCCCATCAGGGACCTTGACTAAGGCATAGTAGGAGAGGAGTTCTATATACTAGATGTAATGGGATGGGCGTGATCAGTTTCACACCGCAGAAGTATCAGTTTCGATAGGGCTGGAGGTTGTTCGAGGTACGATCATCTTGTTTAGTACTCTTGCATGTGACGTGTTTTATTCAGAAGCTTCACACTACTTTTTTTTACCCTGTCTAGACCATGACTTAGAGATAGATATATACAGACTCTCTATACCCCTGGTACTGAGTATGCCAGTTGGAGACCGGACCAGCCTATTTGACGTTTGTCGAGGATGCAGACTAATGCTAGGGCTGCATCACTCTAGTGGGGATCTCTCTCTACTACAAATGAATCCATATGATGCCATCCTACTCATCGACTAGATTTTTTACATGAATGTTTTAACTAAATACTTCCAGATAAGGATCGTTCTTTAATATATGGGAGGCTACTATGTAACTTTTATTGGAAAGCGGGGTTTCCAAGTGGGTAGATGGTGAGTGGAGCCCCTACTTTCCTTGTTAGTTGAGCTGTTAGTGGAGTCGGAGGAAACATAGATAATGTAAGTCCTAGGGATAATTAGTTAGTTCTTGAACATATTCTATGGATAGGGGGTGACTCTACCCCCTCGACGTGATGTTGAGTTCAGGATAGACTTGCAACTGGGTGCCAGTCCAATTTCGATAGATCCCTATTAGACCTAGCCTTCTGAGTTGTAGGAGTTACCGATCCAGGTTGATGACCTGATGAAGAAGGGTTTTATCGGAATGAGTGTGTTGCCATTGGGTGCTCCAATATTGTTTGAAAAGAATTCAGATAGTGGTCTTAGGCTATGCATAGACTACCAGAGACTGGATTAGGCAACAGTCAAGAACAAATACCCATCCCAAGGATTGGAGACCTTTTTGACCAGTTAAAGGGATAAGGTCAGTTATCTATCATAAAGCTGTGGTCTAGATATCACCAGTTGAGGGTGAAGGATAGGGACATCTCCAATACTGCCTTTTGGTTAATATAAGGTCACTTCGAGTTCGTGGTCATGTTATTTGGCATTACAAACACACCAGCAGTCTTCCTGGGGCTCATGAACTCTATCGTCTATGAATATCTAGACCAGTTTGTAGTTGTGTTCATCGATGAAATCCTGATCTACTCAATATTATAGGAGGATCATGTCAAGCATCTGAGGATAGTCTTGGATGTCCTACAACACCTCCAACTCTATGGGAAGTTGTCAAAGTGAAAGTTATGGGCATGGGAGGTGCACTTCCTTGGAAATGTTTTATCCCAGGAGGGAATAGTATTAGACCCAGCAAGGGTCTAAGTGGTTGTTTCTTGGGCAGTAGCCAAGAACATGGTGGAAGTTCATAGTTTTCAAGGACTGGAAGGTTACTACCGGAGGTTCGTGCCCGACTTCTCTCAAGTTGCAGTGCCTTTGATGGCCTTGACCAGAAAGAGGAGGATTTTGTTTGGAGTGAGCAGTGCTGAAAGGATTTTAGTTATCTGAAGGGGAAACTGTTTAGTTACCCAGTACTAAGGTTTCTAGAGGAATGGGTAAGGTTTTAAGTGTTCTATGATGCTTCCGGTATAGGCTTAGGGTGTGTGATGATGCAGTAACGGGGATTAATCTCTTATGGATCATGGAAGTTACGTCCTCACAAAAGTAATTATACCACTGATGAATGGGATATTTTAGTAGTGGTGTTTTCACTGATGTTATGGCAGTTGTAACTCATTAGGGAACACTTCGTGGTTATCAAAAATCACATGATCTTGAGGTATGTCTTCTCCCAGCAAGACCAGAACTTGTGGCAGTTGAGGTGGATGGATTTTCATCATGAATACGACTTGAAGATCTCTTAAACATTAGAAAATGGGAACGTGGTGGCCAATGACTTTAGCAGGAAGTCACAGAAGTAGGTGGTTCGGGAGTCAGCAGATGCATGGAATGTAATGGAGGAGTTGGATGATTTACATCTGAGCATGAGAGTGGACAATGGTAGAGGCCGTCTGTTCCAGATGACGGTGAAGTCTTCCTTGGTAATGTAGGTGGAGGAGTCTCAGTTGTGGGACTTAGAGGATGAAGAGATGTGTGACCATGTTATCTAGGTCAATGATTTAGAAGGATCGTCAGAAGATGGTCAGGATCATAATCGTTTTTGTGGGAAGTTGTTTTTTCCTGAGACGATGCATGAGAGCGTTCTCGGTGAGTTATATAACTCACCCCTAATAGTACATCTAAAAGTTTCCAAGATGTACTAATTAATGAAAGGTCCCTTTTTGTGGCCTCGAGTGAAGCAGGTAGTGGTAGAGTTTGTGGTAATGTGCCTCGTGTGCCCGTAGGTGAAGGATGAGCACCGTGTTTTAGGCAGTCTGTTACATCCCTTATATGTTACCGAGTGAAGTGGGATTATGTTTCAATGGATTTTGTCACATGACTTCCTAGGGATGAGGGAGGCTATGCTGTTGTCTGGGTAGTGGTGGACCAGCTCATGAAATTGGCTAACTTCATAGCGATTAAGGAGTTGAGTGACGTGGATGCCTTATCATAGAAGTATGTGGGTGAAGTTGTGTGGCTTCACAGAGTTCCCAGAACCATCATTTTGGATTGGGATTCATGGTTTACTTCACAAGTCATGAAGGGAATGCAGTGTACTTTTGGAACCTAGTTATGCCTTATCACTGCTTCCCACCCCCTGATGGATGGGCAGATAGAGAGGACCATCCATACATTGAAAGATATGTTTCAAGTTTTTGTTCATGACATCTTAGGATCACGGGTAAGACACTTTCAACTAGTTGAGTTTTCCTACAACAATAGTTATCACTCTACCAAATGCATGGATTCCTTTGTAGCATTGTACGAAATACCATTCATTTCTCCCATTTTCTGGGCAGAGGTTGGGGAAGCAGGTGTTCCTGGCCTGAAGGTGTTGCAGAGCATGACAGAAAAGGTTCATCTTGTAGTTGATAGGATGGAGGTGGCTTAGGACCAGAATAAGTCATATTCCGATCATTGGAGGAGACCCTTATAGTTTGAGGTTAGGGGACACATGTTCTTAAAGGTCTCCCCTCAACATAGCTCATAGAGGTTCGGTAAGGGGAGTATGCCTTCTCCTAGGTTTGTCGGACCCTTTGAGGTGTTGTGAAAAGTCAGTGAAGTGGAATATCAGCTTGTGCTACCAACGCCACTACTGATATTTCATGATGTCTTCCATGTGTCTCAGCTCTGTCTATATCTACACAATGACTCACACGTCCTCGAATGGGTAGAATAGGATATCAAGGACGATGCGATGTTCAGGGAGCAACTAGTGAGGATTGAGGATCATGAGGAGAAGGTGCTTCATGGTGAATCATTCTCTTGGTTCATGTGTTATAGAGGCATGATGTCCTAGAGGAGAGTACCTAGGAATGGGAGGCACATATGTGTGCCCAGTACCCAGAGCTATTTTGTGTTTTTTTGTGTGGTTTTGTACTTGATTGTGATGTAATGATAGACCTTGTTAACTATGAGATGAGTTGTTTTCCTAGTTTCTGAATGTGTGTGAATGTATCGGTTGTGGGGAGGGGAGGACATGGTCCCTAACCAAGACGAATTAATGTGGATGCGATTAAACCCTTGCGGGCCAGTCAGCACTCCCCAATGTGGATAGAATCTTGAAATGAGAAAAAGGACTCCCTAACCCATAATTTTGGGTAGTGTGACCTTATATGTTCTTGTGGACACTTAAGGGTGGGGAGTTGTAGTTATTCTACATTTGATCAGTATGATGTAGAGGTGTTCCTAGAAATCAAGGAGGTGTCCTTGTAAAGCCTAAGTGTATCCCCAGTTGATCAGGAGATAGATGTCAAGGAGGTTTACTCCTGATAGGTATCTTAAGGATGGTTATTCAGAACACTTTTATTCCAATTGATTTTATATTTTTTAGGACAAGAATAGTTTTAGAGGTATCTCATGTAATAACCTGGTTTTATTAAGCCCTTAATTTGTGGAAGTATAGTGTTTCTAGTGTTCTTAGTGGGGGTCATGTGGCTTCTTTCCTTGGAGTTTTCCAAAAACTCCATTCCACCAAAAGGTTCCACCAAAATAGTGGCACTGTGACGGTGGAACCATCAGTATCACACCGTCATGGTTGCACACTAAGATGGTGGCACCAAAGACAGTGTCTCACTGAACCGACAACACCGTTATGGTGGCACTGTTACTGTGTCTCATCGAATGGTGTCCCACCCTTTGCCAATTTTCCCCTAGTTTCTGATATTTTCCACTTCCACCCTCGGTAACATATCTTTTGATGAAAAAGTGTTTTAATACCCTTTTAAAATACATTTAAATATAAGAAAATATGTTTTAAACCCCCATGATTCGGGCAACCCATTAGTTAACAAAACGTGTGATTTTTTTCCTTAGTGTCACACCTTTCCCCGTGCTTTCCAACTTCTCCACCGTTACATTGTTTTTCTATATTAAAAAGATATATATTAACTCATATCCACTATCTCCATCATCTTTGAGGAGAATTATTAAATTAAAGTTAGTCCTGAAGTGTGAAACCACCCAACCATGTGGTCAATCCTTGATCTGACTTCAAGTACTTCGAAATCGTCTCCTTGGTTGTAGAATCTGACCTCTTCATAAACTGAGATCCTTCCTTCATAATTCCTTTTCGTTCTCTAAGTGCACCTAGAGAATTAATCCAGAGATGAATTGTGAACCCGTGATGGAGCTCTTCCAGCTCGGTCTTGAAGCCCTCATGTTTTTTCCTACAAGTCATGCATCCCTGGTTCTTGACTTGAGGATAAAAACATCGATCATTGGTCATCAATGTAGGGGTATTTCCTTCATCTCTCTTTACTGTACATTATGCGGGATGGGTTTGATAATGTTTCCATTGAGACGTTGATGAAACCAAAACATGATGAAAATAATAAATGAAAATTTAAAGAATAAAGGGGTTTGAATGAGATGATGTTACTGTATTTTTTTTATCATTTTTTATGATGTAAATTGAATGGGCTTATGAACTCTAAAAATCATTCCTGTTGGTGGTCCTTTCCTATACACTAATGAACCTCTATTTTTCTAGATAATCTTGTGATTGAATGGCTGTAACCTGGAAACTGGTTAATCATGTAAACATGGTTTATTAAAAGGATGACCATTGAATAAGTATCTTAGTGCAGTCACCCCAGTTAACTAAATATAAAAAAGAACATAATGAATGGCGTGGTTAAATCTAAAAATGTCCATGCTCTGTTCTAGTGGTAAGTCTGGTGGCTTTATTTGATGCCTTGTGGGGTGATGTAGAGGTGGATGGAATGTTCTGCTTGGGGAGCTATTGGCTTGTAAATATAAGGCTGTGTGGAGCCAGTATATTTGGGCTTGGTTTGATTCCAGTACTTCGAGGGATCTCACTGATCCATTTTGCTGTAGTGACATTACAAGAGAACTAGGTGTGAATTCTTAAATTGTTTCTTAGTTGTTTCCTTCTTCATTCCAGTGTTGTTTTGGATTGAGATTTTTCTTGTGTGTTTTCCAGTAGTGAAACATTATTTTTAATGGAATCACCAGAAAATGAGAATGAGAATGGGTACAATGGGGGGTTGTTTTTTAGAAATGGGTATTTTACTGGTTATTACTATTATGTATATGTGTGTGTTGGGATAACAGTGAGAGTGGGGGTGTATGAGCTGGTTGTCTATTTCGGAACCCTTAGGTTGGGATGAGTTCTTGTTTACCTATATGTATAAAATGTAATTACAATGATTCTTATACTCTCCCACACATGTTGGGAACATCGTTATAAACACCCCCATTTCATGGGGGAGGTTGTTTTCCCTAACATTTATATTAGAGGCTGGTTATTAGATCTTTTTTCTCCCACTCCTAGGTAGACCAAGATTCTTCAGGAAAGATGTGACAGACTACAGATCACTATGGACCAAGACCCTTTGGGTAGGGTGTGTTGTGGTAGTTAGACCCAGACTATGTAGGTATGTTTGTTACCTAAGATTCTTTGGGATGAGGCATAGGTGTCTTCAGGTGTGGCATTGGTTGTTCTAGTCCTGGTGTCTTCTGGCGTAGCATTGTTGGTTGTGGCCTAGGTGTCTGTGGGAGGGATGCGTGGTTATGGTGTCCCAGGTGTCTTCAGGCGGGGATGTGTGTGGCTATGGTGGGCCAGGTGTCTGTGGGTGGGATGCGGGGTTGTGATGGCCCATAAGGTTGTTTTTGGGCCGGTAGTGGGACTATAGTGGAACATTGGGGGGAGGTATGATGCGTAGGATGTCGTAAAGAAATTTTGGGAAGGTGGTATGGGGTACCTAAATATTTAGTTGCTATTACTATTACTCTACCTGACTTGTGTTATTTGGAGATTGTGATTTGGTGAGGCTGGGTGGATAGTTTCTTTGTTAGGTGTTTTAGTTACCTCTACATTATCATGGGGAATTAGAGTACCTCTTCACTTGTTCATGAGAGCTTTTGGTTTTCAGTACTGAGTATACCTGTGTACTCATCCTATATATATAAAACAGATTTCAAGTTTCTAGGAGGACCTTAAAGACCATGACCTACTTTACTATCATGGGTGTTGGGAGTTGTTGCAACTTTTTCTTTCCCTTGGTACATTCGTTTGGAGTTTCTTGTTCTTTGTATCACTTTATTTTAGACATAAGGTGGGTATGGATTGTTGGGTTTCACTTTTACTTTCATATATTGGAGTTGTTTGGGTATTACCGTATTATCTCCTGATATTTTTATTCACAAAGGGTTATTCCTTCAATTTTATTTGTGAATTTATACCCATGGTGCTAATATCTACTCCAGGGCCTATTAAAGGGGGGACATGGGGTTTATTATCTCTCCTTCAACTTGAATAAGGATGGGTCTGGCAGTTTACAATCCCTTCTATCATCTTGTTAAATGTTGGTTATGAAAGTATACTACCCATTGATGTTTCATATCATTATTCTCTTTATTTTCTAAATGTTAAATTTATCATATAAGGATTATTTTTATTGGGGAATACAATTCAATTGAATATAATATTTTAATTTTTTCTACAAAAATCACCATTTTCATTAAGGTTTCTCTTATTTTATACTCCCAAAAATGATATTCTTATTTATTACTATGTACTAATCATAAAATTTGTTCATATCCACTATATATGTGTACCAATAAAACTTCTACTTTCATTTTTGGGAAGTTATAAGTTTTAAAAGGATATTTCAAAAATTATTCTCGAAATAAAATATCTATTCAAGGAACTTATCATATTTTTACCTATTTAGAAGTTCACATTATAATCTATTTTAATCCATATTTATCTTTATAAAGGGAAAAATTTAAAATGAAAAAACTATTTTGGTTTATTTTTGGTTTTATGAAATAACATGCCTTTTCACTTTAAAATCACTATAAATAATTCCTTAAACATTACTAAAATGTTTTAATTATGAAGATTATTTGAAAACACTTTTTACATTATTTGAATTTATAGGGACATCATTTGTGCCTAAAATTTAATATCAATGTCATTACCTTTTATTTTTTAGGATATACAAGGTTAAAACAAGATTTATGAAAAATAAAAATGATTTTTCAAAAGAACTCTTGTTTCAAAAGTAAAATGGTTTTTTCTCACCTCACTTTTCACTTTTTTGAGATATAACCCTTGTTCACCACTTATTCATTTCATGTGGTGTATGTACTGCCCCTTGATATATCATATCAAGAGTATCCTTATTCAAATTATATTCTAAGGGATTATTATTTTAATGTTTCAAGGTGGTATGGGACACTTTGGAATGTTTAAGGATAATTTGTGAAGATTTTTTAAAGGTCTCATTTAAAAGTATCTTTATTTATATCAATATCTTTTGATGAATCTTGTTTTCCATAGTGGTTTATCTACTATTATATCATCTAAAAAATATGTTGATTTAAGGTTTTATGATTAGTTTTAATGTGTATGTTCTATGTTGATACCATCCACCATATTACTCAGAATGGTTAGTGTTATTTTTAATGACTGGGGAAAGTTATTTACATTTTATATGTTAGTTCCAACATGAATGTATATATTATTTATATTTACCCCCATTCATAATTGGAATGCATTGGACTTATTATGTAATGGGTGAGGCCCTTTAAACCCCCTGATGTATCAATAGGTATCATGAGACAAACTAGGTCTTGACACGAGGCCTTGACCAAATGGTTAATTATGGTATTAGCACGAGGCCCTGAAGGTATGATTATGATGTCTGACATATGAATTACCTCTTTATGAAAATAGTATTTATTGTTCATGTGGTTATTCTACTAGTAGAATATCCATGATTATCTTTTATTATGGAATTATTTATTTAGCTATTATTCTTGTCAAAATGTGTTCAAGTTTATTTTTAAAGGCATGTGTTTTTAGTTATTCAATATTCCTAATGTTTATGTTTGTGATATATTCTATTGTATTTCTTACCCTTACTGGGAATTTGAGCTCATCCATTTCTAATGATTCATTAACCGGACATGAAGAAGTTTATTATTATTGACCTGTAGAGATAAAATTAGAGTTGTGGAAGCTCCCAATAAAACATATATGTTTTATTTTTTTCAAGTTGGAATATTTTACCTATGTATGTATCTAGTTTTAAGAAACTACAAAACAACTTGGTCCTTTAGTATTTTATTCATTCTAATCATGAAATTATATTAAAATAACCCACCAGCTCTGGGAATCTAGGGTCGGGGTATTACAGTTGGTATCAGAAGAAGTTTAGTAGAAAACATAGAATATAGATTTAGAAAACATATATTAGGGATAGAACCCTAAGATAAATCTGACGATAAACATATAATAACATCATAGAGTTTTGGTAAGGAATAGATTATGTGGTTCTTTTTATCAAATACATCAATGTCTAGATACTACAAGTGGACATGGTTCTAGTACAGATGTACCTAGGAATTAAATATTTGACAAGGAGTTTTGGACTTGACCCAGGGTATTGTGGGATATGACAATGGGCCTTACTGTGTACCTGGTTTGACACTCCTGGGGGATATGCTTAATATAATTCACATTTTCATTACCCACCATTATGAACGATTAATACCCTAAAAGTAACCAAAGTATATGGTTATAGTATTTAAATTGGATTAATTTATGCAATGTTTAGAGTTATATAGCTTTCATGAGCTTATATATTATATGGAATTGATTAGAAAGGACACCTAGTAGAATAAATGAGAACTTCAACAATACACATGATGAAAATAGTATTAAGGATCACATCTCATTACCTTAATCAATCATTTGAAAATAAGATAGTCTCCCATGTGTCCTCAGCATATGAGGAAATAGAATAATGTGTTAATAAAGTTTTCTCAGAGTCCTACAGATTTGAAGGGAAGAAAAATAAGAAGTGGATTGGAGAGAAAAACATGTATAAATAGAAGAAGGTAAAGAAGGGTTTTCCCACATGTGATAACTATAGAAACAATCACCTAGGTATATACATGAAGGGAATGTGTGTTTGTTTTATGTGTGGATAAAAGTGACACCAAGTTCAAGATTGCAAGGGTAAGAAAAAGGTTTCCAATATACAATGCTTCAACTTCAAGGATATGGGACACTATGTGAATCAATGTCCCCAGAGTCAAAGGAATATACCCCAAATGATGATTCTAGATAATGATCAATTTATGATTTTACCATAGATAAATTAGAATGACTAATATACCTTGTCATGAATCATGTCATTTGAATTTTTTGTCAGAAATGTATTGGTTATAGGAATTATGGAATATATAAGGATTGTACTGCGATACTATTTCATTAAGGTTTTGAAAACATAAGAGGAATGGTAGAAAGCAAATATATTCAGTGGAAAGTTAAATTATTTGGAAAACACGTGATTAAAGGAGGGAAAAACCCTTAATATACTTCTAATGATTCAATTGGATAAGTAATAACTACCTCAAAACTGTTTTTTGACTTGTCGATAAGTGGTTTATGCTATCATTGATGGACTTTACAAAATTTTTGGAAATAAAGAATATATTAAATAACATTTTTAAGGATGAATTCATGTTTTCAATAAGTTTTTATGGAAATTTGAGTTATTACAATATTTTAAGTGGACACATGATGAAGATATTCACATTTTTGGAATGTGAAAATTAAGAACTACTTCATGTTGAATAATGGTTAATGATATGTTCTTCTTGTAAATTTGAAGACCTTCATTTTAAATTGTTGAATCATTATATTTTGGATTTTCTAACCATTTATGAAATGGTTTATATTTAACATGTACGATATTTTAGAGGTTAATATGTTACTTCACTATATGGTGTAACATGTGCTAAGTGATAAAATATAGACAATTCAATGTGAAATCAAAAGATGATTTTGTAATTAGAAACATATATTTATACTCTTATAGAGTTGAATAATAACTCAACATAAGGAAAAGAGTTTTAAAAAAAAATTAGTCCAATTATCATAATCTTTGATAATATCGATGAATTTTTTTATAGTAGTTTTTAGTTTTATTGTAATCAACTTTCCTCTGAACATGTTCTCTATCACTTTCCATCAGATCTTCATGGTTATTTTTTCTTCCATGTCTAGGTTTTTTACTTCCATCTAATTTCACCCCACATGAAAGCATAATTTTTATGGTGACCACCTCATTTCCCTTAACAACTTTTTAGGAGTATATTTTATTAACCCTATTTCCGATGTGGGTTTTCCATAATAGAATTTTAAAGCATCAAACTTTAACATTTGAATTGAAATTTCGAATTTAGAGGATGAAATTCTATAGAGGCGGGAATAGTGTAACACCCCATGAATTTACTAATAGATTTAATTTAGAATTCATGAAACACAGAGTCTCTACAAGAAACACTTTATTATAACCTAACTATTTAACATAATTTTGCCACTTCCGTAATTTTAATTTCAAAAAACTATTATAAAAGTTGCATTCAATAAGATATTTGGAGTCTGATAAGACAAACATAAATTTTGATGAATAGTAACATACAATTATGAATAATAACACACCCTTATGAATAGTAATGAATTGTAAATCAACCAAAAAATAAAAAATATCCCCTATGATTGTATAAATACAATTTAGAAATCATAAAAGTGAAAAAACAGTCATAGTATAAGTATTGGTATTTTTTATATCATAAATATTTTATTTACAATTTTATAATTAATTTAAAATTTTAAAATGGAAATTTATTTTCATTAAATGTAATAATAAATTGTTTGTTTATTTTTTTATGGTTATAAAATAATTTTATGGGACTTTGATCAATTTCTCAATATGTTATAAAATGAGTTATAGTTTTAAATTTATTTTATAGTATAAATTATGATTTTATTTAAAAATTAAATTAAAAATATATATAATTATTTTCCAAAATTAGATTTCATTTTTTATTTATACATGTTAAAAAATTGTTGGGTGAACATTTGGGACTTTTCTATAATACTTTAATTTTTTGGATATAGTAAAAATACAGTTTTGAGATTTCGGTTTGATTAATGACATCATAATGATTAAATGATTAGTATAAAATTCTGGTAGACTTTTTTATAGTAAAATATTAGATGAGTTGTCCCATGTGGCTAATACCATGTGAAAATACCATGGTCAAGCCCATGGTTTTTCCAAAATGACTAATGAGGTGTCCCTTGAAATTAATAAACAATCTCCCTCTCATTTACTATAAATATCCACTCATTCCTTCATTTTATTTCATTCTAAACTCATAATCTTTGAAGCACTGGTATTTTTACCTCCCTATGAGTTCTAACAAGGTGTCCTCAAGCCCTCAAGATCCCAAACTTCATGTTCTAGTAGTTACTCTACAAGGTAAGGGAATCTACCACCCTTCTCCTTTTCAAGCTTTCCTTTTATGTTATTATTTTTAATTTCAATTTTATTATGTTGGGATATGTCATTAAATATCCCCCATACTTTTCATATTATGTTATAATAGTGATAGACCCATTTTCTCTCATAAAAAATATTTTATGACATTTTAAGTGACACTGTTAAGCTGCTGAATTTTCGTAAGGGATTTCTCAACTTTTCATTTATTTCGAGTTTCGTTCTTTTCTTTTTCTTTCCTCACTACTTTCTTACAAGAGATATAATAAATAAAGTACCTAAAATGTACTAGAACTTTTTTGTGATAATGGAATAATTATTCATCATCTCTCCTTTCCCATTCTTTTAATCTAAAAATGAAAACAACATCTGAGATGTGCTAATTTACCACATTCAAGGACAATGGGTTTTCAATTTCTATTTCCATATTCAATTATGGTCATGAAACCATTATTATGGTTGAAAAAGACTATAATATATGTATTACATCTCATCTATGGTTCTGAAATCTTTTTTTACAAGTGGTTTTGATATATAAAGAAAAATGAGTTTGTTGTGTTCAAAAACAGCCAATTAACCTTAATGGTTATCATTAAATAACTTATATAATGATACATCTTCACTAAAAGTAACCAAATGAGATTTTCAAAAATGTAACCTTATGGATGTTAAATAATAATATATAACCTCAATTCTGAATAACTATCCTCATTTTACATGATTCTCCATTCATGTATATAAGTATATCGATCATTAAACAAACGGACCCGAACAATGAAATTGAACCTCCTAAACCATAAAAAAGGTCATGAATGAAATTAATAAGGTTATAATAAATCAATTATATGTATAATAGGTTCTTTATATAATAATTAATTAATTTAATATGGTTATCCAGGATACTAAGACCAAGTGAAGAACACCCTTAGCCTCTAGGAAAGGTGTTTTCATCATCTCGCTCCCATTTGTGTTAGATATTCTATATTCACTACTACTAATTGAGTATGGTGTATGTATACTTCCGATTTAGGTTTCATATAATTATTCTATTTATTTTAATTATATTAAATATATTATTTAATGATTATTAATTTTGGGGAATACGATTCAATTGATTACAATGTTGTAGGTATTTTCTACCCAAACATCCATTTTCATTCGGGATTCTCTTATTATCTACTAACCTCAATTATATTATTAATAATTATTATTATTTCAACATAAATTCTATGTTGATGTTTTATATATATGTACCAATCATAATGATACTTTCATTTATAGGGAGTTATATGTTTTAAAAGGATCTTTCAAAAATTTATCCCCAAATTCAAGATCGATTCAAGGAACTTATTAGATTTTTACTTATTTTAATGTTCACTATATAATATATTTTACGATGTATTTATCATTATAAAGTAGAAAATTTTACAATGAAAACGATTTTTTGGTTCATTTATAGTTTTATGAAAGAAAACATGCCTTTGTGCTTTAAAATCTATTTAATGAATTCCATAAACCGCACTAAAATCTTTTAATTCTAAAGCTTCTATAAAAACATTTTTTACATGATTTGACTTTATAGGGACATAATTTGTTCCTAAAATGTAATATCAATGTAATTACCTTTCATTTTATGGTATTTACATGTTTAAAACAATATTTATAAAAATACAGATGTTTTTTCAAAAGAATAATTCTTCCCAATGTAAAATAGAATTTTCTCACCTCACTTTAGATTTTATGAGATATATGCCTTGTTCACCACTTTTTCCATTCATGTGGTGTATTTATTTCTCCTTGGTATATCATATCAAGAGTCTTCATATTCTAATTATATTCTAAGGGATTATGATTCGAGTGTTTCCAGGTGGTATGAGACACTTTGTAATGTTTAAGGATTATTTCCCCAAGAAATTTTTAATGGTCTCATTAAAAAGTATCTTTATTTTTATCAACATACTTTGATGAATGTTTTATTTCATAGGGGTTTAACACATATGATATCATCTATAAAATATGTTTATTGAACATTTTATGATTTTTTTGAATGTGGTTGTTATATCTTGATACCATTCACAATATTACTCAAAATGGTTAGTCTTATGTTTAATGACCAGGGAAAGTTATTTACATTTCCTATATTAGTTCCAATATGAATGTATACTTTTTATGTTTATACCCATTCATATAAATAATGCATTGGACTTATTATAAGATTTTTGGGTCCCGCTATAACCCCTCGATGCAACGGTGGGTCTCATGAGATATACTAGGTCTTGGAACGAGGCCTCGAAGAAAAGGTTATTTATGGTCTTGGCACGAGGCCATGACAGTATTGTTAGGATGTCTGGAAGATTAATTCCCTCTATTAAAATAGTATTGATAGTTCATGTGGTTATTCAACTTGTAAAATACCAATGATTGTCTTTTATTATGACATTATTTATTCAGCTCTTATTTTTTCCCTAATTTGTTTATGTTTTTTAAAGGAATTTGTTTTTCATTGTTCACCATGCATAATGTTTATGTTTATGGTATCTTCCGTTATATTTATTACCTTTACTAAGTATTTAAGGTCACCCATTTATTATGTTTTATTTTCTCTGGACATGAAGAACTCTATTATGACTGACATGTAGGGATAACATAGAGTTGTGCATGTTCCCAATATAACATATATGTTGTACTTCTTTTAAATTTATAATATTTAACCTATGTATGTATCTAGGTTTTCAAAACTACTGAACTACTTGGTCCTTCGAGATTTTACTTATTGTAATGATGCCAATCAAGGTTTTTAACTAGTGGTATCTGGTATGGTGGTGTGAGGTTTGATGTTGTCTTAGATATAGCTAAAATTCTATGTTGTGTTATGACAATAGCGGTGCCTCATCTGGTGGTAACTAAAACTTAGCCAAATTTTCATTATGGTGGGATGACATCCCAATGGTACGTCATCTGGTGACATCTCAATCTTTTTCAATTTTTCAGATCAGCGGTCTGAAATTATGGCACTATGAAATCCTGTTAGTATCTTATACTTAGCACTATTATTATTCTGGAGGTGAGTTAGGGACAACAATGTCTATCTCAATAGTGTCTTGTCCTTAGTCAATTTTAGAACCTGCCAAAGAATATGATATTATTACAAAAACATGAAACTCATTAAGATTATTAGAATCGTGATTTTATTATCATTAAAACTAGGAGGTTAACATTTATTAAACAAGATGTGTTCCCAATAGTTTTCTTTCACAAAATTCATCTGAACATATAATGTTCCACACTTATTTCCATAGAGGTATTCATAAGAATCCATCTATATTCTTGAGTTAAACCTATTTTTTTATGAAAACTAAACTAGAGGAAAAAGTTAATTTCATCCACCTTTTAAATAAATATATATAAAGATCTCAACATATCCACTGGGGACTGAATTTTTCTCTCAGATTGACCATATCTTTGAAGATGATACACAATGATTAAACTCAGTTCTATATCAAGAGCTTGTTGAAGGATTCACAGTAACTTAAAGGAAACCCTTATATCCTATTCAGATACAATAGAATGTGGTACTCCATGAAATATAACCACTATAATAACGTATATACATGGAATTTGGTCCCAATATAAATCCTCTATGATTTAAATGATGTGTGCTGAGTTTGTAAGGAGATCATTTATAACAAATATAACATTTCACAATTTAAATATTTTGGGGAGTTTGATAATAAAAACCATGGTGGTGTTTTTCTATTTTTATTTTAGTATGGATAATGGTTGTAGAATACCCTTAAACTTTTTTCTCTCAAATTTATCTGACTGATCTTCCAAGCATTGGGATAGAAACTTTTTAGTTTCTTTTTTCTTGCCTTCTCAATAGAAATACTATTTCAAATCTCAATTCATCTTTGTACTTCCAAGATGAATAGTGAATAAAGAACAATGAACATCCTATAACAAATCCTTCCTGAAATATGGTATGGATGGAAAAAATACATAGTTCCTAAACCATATCAACCTATCACAGTCAAGGTTAAACTTAGGAACATTTCTCACCTTTTCTATAGATATATATCTTCTATATATGACTCTTTAATCTTCACTTTTATTGATGGTTAAAAAATTATTTGAGGAGGATAACCCCACTTCCTTAGAAATTTCCATATCAATCCTTTTAAATTCCATAAATATTAGTTCTTTTGTGATCCTCATAATAGATAATCTAGTATGATACTTTTAATTCAAAGCATCAACCACCTTTTTCTCTTTCCCATATTGTTAATTTATTGAGAAGTCATAATATTTAAATATCACTAACCATATTCTCTTACACATGTTCTACTATTTATATATGAATATACACTTTATAATTTCATTATTAGAATATATATCAAAACTTTATCTATATAGATAATTCATCAAATCGCAAATGAAAAAATTACCATAGGAAACTCTATATCATGAGTTGGGTAATTTTTCTCATGAGCCTTAAATTATCATGGCGAAAAAGTTATCACTATATCATTATGCATGATAATGCACTCCATTACCTTCTTTGATTCATCACTATATATTAAAAACACTTCTTTAATATTATATAATGTAGGTAAATGTGGTTTGAATAACATTCTCTTTAGTTTTTTTTAATTTTTCCACACATTCTTCTATCCAAAGAAATTGGGATCCCTTATGAGTTAGCAGAGTGAGTGGATTTTATATCCATTATAAATTCTCTAAATACCATTAATATAATCCATCAAAACCAAGAAATCATTATATCTTAGTCATAGATATTATTCTATAAAAATACTCGATTTCCTCTTTCTTAGATGGATCCACCGAATACCCTTTCTTTATATTATATTAATGGTTCTCAGTATAGTATAAGTGCCTTTGGTGGTTGTTAAATTAAAATTTATTTTAATTTAGAGTTCCCTATAACCCTGATAGGGATCATCCATGCTAAATTTATAATTAATTAATTTATTTTCTGAAGGAAGGATTGCCTCATAAAATGAAACTTTATTTTATGATTTTTTTGACTATCTAAAAACCCTTTCAGATTATCTTCATTATTCTATTAGGATTCAAGTTTCGAATCCCTATAGTAGTGATAAAAACATGCCACTTTGATCTCAAATAAATGCCAATTTACTTTCAGGTGCTAGCATGTAGAATCAAATATCTTTTATTTTTCTTCTTGATATATCCATCATCCTTCAGGATTACAATATTTCTTTTCATTATTGAGAGGAATATAGTGGGATTTGAGAGAGAGAGAATTACATTGGGTGCAATAATTATATATCCTCAATTTTTGATTGACCACATATAATAGGCATGACCATATATTTATAAAGTCATGGTTTAGGTTAAAATATCATTTAATTATTCACTGAACCTTAAATAATAATATTATATTTATTGAATCACATGACATATAATAATAATAATATTGTTATTTTATGACATACACACTAACTTGCACAATAATAAATATTATTTTACCAGCTTACCAATTAATATTTATCACCGAACATAGTCTTGGTCTATTAAAAATCCTCATCATTTATTGAATAATTAAACAAATTGTTTATTCATAATTAAATATCATTATCCCAAAACTAGTTATTAAATTTTTTAAAAAATATTTGATAAAATTAATAAATATATTTTATTCAAAATCCCATGATTAAATATATTTCTTATTTATGAGATCAATAAAACATGAATAAAATTATTCCTATTCCTTGAAAAAAATATTCATTTGAATAATTGAGTTAAAATAGAATTTAATATAGATCAATGGAGACCCATAATATGTGATCTTATAGTGTTATTTATTATTAAAATTAGATATGTAAGCCTAAAGTCCATGATTACAGTCAAGAAACGGGTCAATGATCCCAAGAGAAATAACTTAATAACGTAACATTGAAAACCATGTATGAACACTTGTTGTGTAATATAACCCCATTGTCTCAATATATCATCAAGAAGGATTTAAACTTGTGTCACAAAACAATATGCTTGATACAAAATTATTTTTCTATATGAAATAAACATCATTACACCATGGACAAGGAATTTAATATGACAATTATATTTCTATAAAAGGGTCAAGGAACCAACTTATATAAAGATGTTAGGGTAAAATCATTCCTATACTTATCAATTAAAATAATTTCATCCACAATGCACCCAACACACCCAACTTCCCACCAATATATATAATGATGATTTCTGTTAGTAAATCTAAGTGAGTGATTCATGACATGCATTAATAAAAATATTAAATCCTAAGGACCATTACACACACTTGTAGATAGGAATTTCCAATGACTCCAAAACATGTTGAATTCCTACTGTCGGGCATGTTATCATTATCTTATATAATTGATATTACCAAGTATGAACTTTAAGAGATGAATATTCATCCACTTATGAGTACTAACATAAGAAAGTTTTTTTACAATGTTACTATGAATAGTATGTTATCCAATTATAGAACTTGGTTTAAGAATAATCTTATATCATTTCAAGGTTTTAGTCATAGCATGAAACTTATATACCCTTTTTAATTTGATATAATATATTGAACATTATCATATCATTATTATGAAAAGTAAAAATAAATATTCGATAATATATTAAAATTAATATACACTTATTTGAATATACATGTAATCTCATGTGCAATTTTAGTTAGTTCTTGGGAACTAACTCCAACAAATATAACCAAAAAATGAGACATTTTGTAGCCAAAATGAAAAATTAGTAAATTTTTCATACATCTTATACTTCCTTAGGGTCTTCAACACAATTAAAATGATATTAATTGTCTTCCTTTCCATTTTAATATATAATACTATCATCTATAAAGACTACCCCAAACTGATTAGGGTAATATCTAAATACAATATTCTTTAAATTTATGAAGATAATAGGGGAATTGTTTAGAGAAAATAACAACACTATTTGTTCATAGTTCCCATACCATGTTCGAAATTCTATGTGGGTGTATCCTCTTTCTTAACCCTAAATTGATAATATTTGGAAGGAAGGCCGATCTTGGAATAATATTGAGATTTACAAAATTGGTCAAAAACATTCAATACGGGGTTGAAGATACTTGTTCTTGATTTTGATCTCATTCAGTTCCTGATAATAAATGTAAATTCCTATCGATCCATATTTTTTTCTTAACAAAAATATTAGGAGCACCCCACGGTGACATACCCAGATGAATGAATCCCTTATCAGGATTATCCTCAGTTTCTTCTTTAATTTCTGTAACTCAATTTGTGTCATTCAATATAGAGTCTTTGAAATAAGTGTAGCACTAGGTATGAGTTCTATTTGGAAATCATCTTCTTAATTTGGTGGAAGACAATGAAAAGATTCTATAAATACATCAAAAAACACCCATATAATATGAAAGTATTGGATATTGATTTTCTCCCCAATAATTTGAGATAAACACCCCATTTGAATGGTAATCAACACCAATACATCTGATGCGATTGCCATTGGATATTTATATTTATTATCACACAGATATATGAACAACGGTTTGTTTGGAATATTAAATGTGAATTCCATTCCACAAAAATTAATGTGGGATTGATGTAGGTAAATCCAAAACCAGAATAATATAAAATAAAATTCAACCGTAGGAAGTATAATTATATATCTCGGAAACACATTCCCACAAACTCCAATTGGAGAGGAATCAAAAATATAAGATGAATTCATTGTACAATATAATATAATTTATATCTATATTCAAAAATAAAATAAATCAATATTTGAGCATACCTATCTTGACCCCAGATTAATTATTATTTTATCAAACCAACATGCTCTGCATGACTATTAGGAATCTTTGGTCAGCGTAATATATCATGAAAAATCATTCATGGGATCCCTAATTCATGAGGCCTTATTTTCAATATATGACACCATAGGTTTTACCTCGGTCATTTATGATCACTAATTATTGAAACACATTATTATGGTTTATAAAGAGTTTGTGGATTTATAAAACATATCACATTGGAGTGTCAAACCAAGAGTACAACAAAGCCCATTTTCATACCCCAGGTGAAGGTTGAGTTAATGCCCAACGAACCGTTTTTTGGAGTTATTACCCATTTGTATAACTATTCCATATCCAAATACACTTTATGTATATATATATATAGAGAGATAAAATTTATTAAAAACCACCAACTCAATCCTTTACAAAATTCCAATATATTTTCTTACACTTGTTCTGATCCTTATACTTATCCCTAAGATTCCCAATAATGTTTTCTCATACTTTTTTCCAAAGTTTAACTATACCTTTCTCTAATACAGAGTAAAAAGAACTATAATTTTCCATCAATATATATATAACATGTTAATAGATAAATATTATTTATATAAAAAACATTCCATGATAGAATCTTATTCGTCAAGTGCCATGAGAAAATTTGAAACATAACCAACCGGTTCATAGGAGTTCTATATAATCCTCCAAATAGTTCTTCATAACTATAACCATTCTTATAAATACCATACAAAAATCCTTTATTAATACCCTTTATAAAATAATCATATTAATGAGTGATATATAATGATTAGTATGGGTAAATTAATGAGATATCAATGATCACAGAATAATTACATGATAATAATGGTATGAGAAGATGAATATAACATTTGAAAACCATTACATTCATATCAATGGTAATAACCTTGAGTCATGGAATATAACTTTAAATATCATAAAACATGAATTAGAAAAGAATAGAAGTACATGACCTATTAGAGGGTAACATAAGCATAAGAAATGGATTTGAGGAATACACATAAGAACAGAAAATAATTTACTAAGTAGTCAAGGCTCATTTTCAAGACTATCATAGTGGATTGGGTTCACTCCAAAAACCATCATAGTAGTCATGATTCAAAACCAAGACTATAATAGTTGATTGGGTCATCCTCAAAAGAAGTGTAGTAGTCATGGATCACTATCATGACTATCACAGTGGACTAAGTCCCTTAAATAACTGGTTCACTCTCTATTATAGTCTCATTTATCTCATGAGATATCAATATTTACCCAATGCAATGGATGGAGATATAGGTCCTACCCTTCACATAATGAAAATCATATAGGTGTGTGCCAAAATATAATAAAACATTCATAATATCAAAACACAAGAAAATAAATGAGTTTAATAAACATTTCATCATGGCATAACTCAGGGAAATAAGCAAGTTCCATAAAAATTTCATCTTTTCATTATATCTTACCCCATGGAAAAGGAACATTTTTTATAAATAGATTATCATTATAAAAATAAATAATATATATGGATAATAAGGATGGTATAGTTAGATAATATCCCTAATAAATATTATGTAATGTCAAATCATGCCATGTTATATGTAAAATAATTTTTAAATATCACTTGGAACATTTATTGAGGAAGATACACTTTCCACTCTGAAAATAAATTTTATAAAAAATAATTTTTTCCCAAAATTTTAAAGAAGAAATTTTATTTTAAAATAATATTTGAAACTTATAATGTAATGTTTAAACCATTTAATGTTCATGACTGTGTAAAATACCATTCGTTCTATATGCATTAAAAAATAGTCCTTTGACATTTTTTGTTAAAAAACAAAAAGTACCTCATTTGTAAAATAAAAATAATATTAATTTAATTCTTTTTAAATTATTATATGGATAAAAATGAATTTAAACAATAATTATATAATAGTAAAAAAATTAATGTATTTTTAGAAAACATGGGCTTGAATGAAAAAAAATTGACTGAAGTGGAAAATACAATTTATTCTTCTTAGAGTCATTTTTTCAATCAATTGAATTATTGAAGGGAGGGAAATGAGAGGATAACATTTATTTTATAGAAATAAAAAAATTATAAGAAAATTAATGACTTTATTTAGATATATATAATATTATTTCATCATTAAAATCAAAATCATGAACAGTCTCGATAAATAATGAGATTGTGACAGAAAAACATTATTACTTCAGTAATGTTTCAATATTAATCCCCACGAAGTAAGTAACATTATAATTATTTTTAAATCCACATAATTTTAATAATAAACATCATAAAATAAATTCATGGTCATAATATTCACCACATGTTAGAAACAATTAGTCAGTATAGCTTGTGTCCCATAGAAATAAGAATGAGATAAAATTTCCCTTACCTACTTCGGAAACTTTTGAATCTTTAGAGCCAAGAATGTATAAATTTAAATTAAACATAAAATATATTTAAAATAATTGAATACATGATATAACATGTATAATATTTTTTATATACTTATTATTAAAGAATATATGTGCATGACCTAACATATATCTCAAAGAGGAGAATTTGAGATGAAATTCCATTACCTCAAGTATCGACTTTCTTCATACACATTTGAAGCACATGTATAAAAATATAAGTTTATTATAAATATATTAATGAAATATAATCATATTTATCATACTATATATGGCTTACTTATAACCTTTTATCACTCGTTTAATAACAATTCATTTTTAAAATCATTATTTCATGTGATAACTATTCCATTTCTCCCGTATGTTTCAGTTTAGTAGTTTTCGTACATGTACATTTATTTTGGAAGAATCATCTCATGAATTTTAATAATTATATAAATATCATATTTAATAAATATATACATGTTTAGATTCATCCATTAAAGTTAGATATAGGAAAATGAATTTAACCGTTCGTGGAGACGGTAGGTCGTAAGTACAGATGAAATTTGATTCCATTTTCTTAATGAATGGAAAAAATGAAATGTAAAATTTAAATTAAATTTTAGTATAAAATTAATAGAATATATTTTATATATATTCATTAAAAAAATCCTTATTACCTTATATTAAAAAAAGAATAATGTATTATCTGACTTCGTGGAGGAGGTAGTATGCAAGTATGCACGCGTGACATTATCATTTTTCAATAGATTATAAGGTAATAATGTAGATTTAAAATTAATATTGTGTATTTATAAATATGTAATAAATATTTTATATATTCTTTAAATTCATCATTATATCCATTTGTGGGAAGTGTTGAAGGAAAACAAATTACATCGGTTTGTGAGGCAATAGTGTTCCGTACACGCAATTCACGATTTTATTTCCCATTTGATGGAAAAGAATATAGATTTAGGTTATTAAAATAACATAATAACATCATATTGTATGGGAGATACTAATTTTATTATATTATCATATTTTAATAATATTTTAAGGAGGTGGAAGAAGAAATAAAATTAAAATTATTGGTTTAGAATGATACCTCTTCTTAAGACACCCTCCTTAAGTTAGCATTAAATTATTTCTTACTAATAATAATAATGACTCTAAGATACAGAGAAGTGCATAATTAAGGGATTTTTTATGGTATTTTCAAAACAAAAATGATCTGCAAATGTGAATAGGGGAGGAGTGGGGGTTCCCTTTAATAAGTTGGGGAGAGGACACACATGTAATTTTTGAAAAGAAATAGGTATACCCATGATTTAAAAAATAAAAAAAGACCCAAAATATCACATTATCAAACCATATATGATATAAGGTTGAGATAGAGACATAAAATAATAGTTTTAAATTTTTAGGTTATTTTATTCCTTAACTTTTTTTTAACCCTTGGTAAAACTTTTTTAACATTAACTGTGGTAATTATTTTTTATTGTTTTTAATATTCATTATGTACAAAAATAAAGTTGAAATTATTATATTATCATAATTTTTATTATTAAAAATATGTAACCCTTTTTTTAAAATTCAATTCATACAGGTGTAATAATTTAATTTAAAATTAAAACCACAGATGCGATTAAAAAAAGGCTTTCTAATGATTTTTTTCATATATATAACATGTTTTGATATAAAAATTTAATATGAAATTGATTAAAATAAACTAAATTGGATTAATTATGATATAATTGAACTAATTTTACTTCAAAAATCATCTTAAAAAAACTGAACATGTAAATTCTTTATGCAAATAATTTTTTTTAATAAATATCATCATTCATCACTATTCACTAAAAAATTAAACTTTTCAGAAAAATCAAAAAAAATTACTCTCAGATAATTTTGAGATTTTGATTCTAAAAATTAATTTAATTTTTTTCAAATTCATTTTATATAAATGTAAAAAATAAATTTATTATTTTATCACCAGAGGTAATAAAATTTTTTTAGAAAAATTTATTTTCAAGGAATATAAACATTAAAACGAATTACTTTTTAAAAAATATTTTTTTTCAAAAAACACCAAACTTAATTTTAAAAATTTTATTATTTCTATTAATATTAAAAAATATACTATATTTTTTATAATTTTTATGTTTAAATAAAATTACTAATAAAATATATGGGTTAGTTAAAACTCAGTGTTGTGTGTAATGAAAACAGTCAACATTAAATATCTTTGAAAAAAATATTTCATAAAAGTTATGGGCGGTTTTGTACACATGGATGATATTTCAAGTTCTAGAGGGTATAACAAAAGTTATCACTAGATTCAATTTGTACATGAGTGGTTACCCAAATCCCAATAAGGTACAGATGTTGTTAGAAAAATATAACTATTAAATTAATATATTAATGGGTTTCCTTGACATATAGTTTCAATTATTAAGTGTAAAAAACAAATATATATCTTATTCATATGATATGATATATTTTAATATTATTAACTATTGATCATTCAACACTATTATGACACGTCTATTTTTTTATGACAAAACATTATGTTATGAATTTTTATTTATATTCTAAGGTGTTATTGGTATATTTTTGTAAGTTCTGATCATGTTTTCATACCCCTATGATTATCTTATACTCACTTATGATCCTCAATTGATATCACCAATTTTTATCATTAGTATGTGTATGATCTTACTCTTTCTTACGTATCAATATACCTAGGTTATTAAGAAAGGTTTTATTGTAGGATATGTTAAAGAAGGGTGTTATTTGATAACAACTTTGTAGGAGATATTGAAGATATTTCATGAAATAATTTTGTATGTATCTATCCTCTAAATACACTAATCCTTTATGATTATCAAGTATTTATTATTATGAGTTGTATCAAAGATTAATCTAAAATGATGTACCTATTATTTATGAAATTCTCAGTCTACCACAATTTCTATAAAATAAGGGTTTAGTTATTTTTGTAGATTTTCCATTCCTAGATCTGATTGGACCAATGAAAGGGCGAGGAGTGAATTGGTCATTTGTTTCATTTTTATGAGGTTTTCCATTTTAACCCAACCTCTTTAACTTGTTAAGGTTAATAATCCTATCAATCCATTCCCACAACCTCACCTTTTTGTGCAGTAATAATATGTAAAAGATATTCCAACAATTTTTATAATGTTTGGAAGAGATTCATACTTCCTACCATATGTGTTATACTCTGAACATGGATTCCCAACTGTATTAAAATATTATATACAACACATAATATTATATGATCTCCATGACATTCATATTACACTAGAAGATACAATAATTCCTCACCAATATATCCAAATATGAATGAACTTTATATTTCTCATGATGTTATATGAACCATTGAATGTTTGTCCTCCGAAATTAGTATACAGATCATATGGGTTGTAGGTATCCCCACTCAATAAATTTTGTAGCAATAATGGACACATGAATTCCTCTAGAACATGAGTGATCTATATCTTACATAGCCTTTATTAATTATTAGGTGAACGATATCTCTCTTTATTCATCAATAGATCCCACCATTGAATCAACTCTTATTGATACAATAGAGTATCTAGATTTTCAGAGTTCTCACACAAAATATAGATTCGATCTATTTATCTTAAAACTTTCATAATTTGAAACCTATAAATATTTATAATCACATTGAAGATTTAAATTTTAATATTATTCCCCAAATTAAAAATATTGAGAAACCACGATCTTCAGTAGGCGGGATCTACCCAATTAAATCGAAAACAAATTTCTAGTTTTAATGCACCATTGAAATATCATTAAAAATATTGGTCAAATAATTATTATAAATCAATATATAACTCAATTATTTCTTTATTTTAATTCATATATAAAATAAAATTGTTTAATTATATTGAAATATCTATATTCATGCTCACATAAATAATTTCCATGTGGATATTCTACATGCAACATGAAACCTCTTCTTAGATTATTTTTTATCATGGATTGAAACATGATCCCTATTTATTATTATGATTTATATTCCACAAATATTAAATTATTTTCATCCACAAACATATTTCATCATAATATCCAATATTTAAAAACTCATATTTTCATCTAACTGAAAAACTCAAAAATTCTCTAACTATATGATTAAATGTGAGGTAGTCATTTGACTGTATGAAGTGATAATGAGGAAAATGGAAAGAACATATAGATCACTGATTTGATGTTGTATGTATTAGAGAAATGTATAACTCAAGATCGAAAATATTTTGGATCAACCACATGTCTTATAGTAGATAGATAGTTTCGATAGAACACATAAATAAAGTCAGTCAAACATGTGAAGTAGTGTTTTGTGTATTAACTATATTAACAAGTGACCGTATGATGTAATGGTCAGTGGATCAGCCACATGTACAAATCAAATTAAACATTCATATTTAATTCTAGTAATTATAGGCTTGATTCACTTTAATCTTGGACCTCCTAAAATCATCTATATCCATTCTTAAACACCTAAAAATAACTTCTATAATGTTGTAGATAGTTTCTCTAAATCCTCCAACACATGTACATAATTTAGTCGAGAAAACAAAAATCAACCAAAAAATTAATAAATCATGGGGATTTAATCCATCACAATCCTACAAGAATCATAACTTCCAACACCAAACACATATTGACATATTTAATAACATACAACCACACCATTTGGAATCAAAAATCTCCCACCAATTGTAATTACTGTTAATATCACCACTCATTTCTAAAGTAAATATATTTTTTTATTTCATTATGACAATTATCGAAACTAAAATGAAAAGGGACAATGGGGTTCTTCTCAAATAGAAATCTCATCCTTTCAAGAAATCTTATTCTCATTTTATTATTTTAAAAACCTAACATGAACCACTTTATAGAGATGGATTACATTGCATGATCTTCAATAGAAAAGATTCTTTAGTTTGTCCACTATAAGTTTACTTGGGATAACCCATTATATAAAATAAAAGGGATTTAAACATGGATATAAATATCATATATAAACAACCAACCATATGATGCCATTATAAAAATCTTATTTTAAGGGAAGAAAATATATATTCATTAATATATTCATTTTATCCTATATAAATCATAAAAAACACATCAAAAAGTTCATGTGAAAAGAATAAAAATTTCCCCTTTGTCTCAAATTTTCATTCACCCACTCCCCCTTTATAACATGTTTCATCTAATAAAAAAAGGATTATAAGTGGGATCGAAATACCATATGATCTGGATTTCATGGGGCTATCCATATTATAACGATTCCTACAATATGGGATATATTGATAGATCGATCTTTAATTTTATCCCCTAAAAGAATACACTAACTCTTATATTTCATAGAAGTTGAAACCCCATGAAACAAGAATTTTTGTATTTATATTATTTAAAACACTACAAATCATCTTTAATACCCTATAATTTATTGTATATAAAAATATATGGAATAATGATGTAATTTCTTTTTTTTATTAGATGAAAAAATCAACATACTATTTTCTCTCATACCTAAATTCTTGGTCATTTAATTTTCATATTATAAAGTTTTATTCTTCAACTTAATAACCTAGGAAAAAAAATTTCATAGTGAATAAATTGGATTTCTACAAATATATTCTTGAGATGGTAAGATTTTCATACACCCTTTTGAACCATGCCTAGACTATCTTCATATTTCACCTTATTTTTCTTGAATTTTAAAATATATATTCATTGATTAAATCTAATGAATGATAATATATTAATGTGTTACGAATTTTCAATTTAGATTTTATATCCATATTTTATTTTAAAATTCTCTTGGATGACTCCAACATGCTTAGCTAGTTCTCTAAGCATTATTTCCAAAAATCCTCAGTTTCATTGAGAGTATAATAAATCATATACAATGTCTTAATATTTCATAAATCCTCTTTTATATATTTCAAAATTTTCATCCATTTCAAAAAAGGGAGTCACTCTTGATAGTCCAGTTATGAAATCCTTGGCCTTGTGACCTTATTTTCAAACATTCCACATACTTCTTATAAACATGGAAATCTATTTTTGTTAGACATATTTTTTGCATGTTTAGTAATAAATTCTTTTATATGAGTTGTTTTATCATTTTATTAAATTTTCATTATTAAATTTTACCTAGTAAAAAAATATTACACTAGAAATAATATGATTTTTTTCAATAACACCCATAATACAAAAAATAACCTCTAAAATTGGATCATCCATTTTGATAGAGAATCTATCCAGAATTTTATGGGGGTGTATTCATTTAGTTTGAGGATTTTTTTATTTATGGGGAAGTGAAATTTACATCCTAATTTATTCCATTTATGGATAAGAGTGTCTATTATGATTATTCATGGTCAAAAAATGGGTTTTTTCACATGAACTGTTAGTGATAAAGAAATTATCGTGGTATAAATTAGTCTTAGATTTATATTTCCTCATGGAACCCATATACTCACTAACTTTGAATAATCCAGCATTAACATCATCCAATTTATTGATATCTTATCTAAATTTCTTCAACTATTTTTTAAAAATAAGTCATATCAATTACAACTATCCTAGTTTTTTTTCATTTATAACCAACTTCTCTTCAAGGAAACTGATAATATTTTATTTTCCACTTAATCAATGTTTTTTTCTTAAAAACATCATTATATTTTGCTTGATTCTTGATAAGATCCTATTTTTTATATATCCTCTTTGTTTTTATTCTTAGATTTATTCCTTTTTTATTTCTTAGTTTATGTGATCTGTCAAAGAAAATATTCCAACTTTCCTTTCATATCTCAGTCAAGATCTATCCTTTTTTATATACCATCATCACTTCTTGATAAATAAAATACTTTAAGATAATGAAAAAATGAAGTAAATTAATTATTTTATTTTCTTTATGATTCAACATTATCTTTCTTAATCACAACTCTTATTATTCTATTGAAATTCATCTTTTTTATTATTTCCCTCGTTGTGTTTTCTCAACCTCCTCATCTGATTTAGATTATTCAAAGTAATTAATTATATAATATTTTTAAAACATAAGAAATATCATCACAATTATAACATCTCAATAATTTCATACCATTAATTTTCCAATTTTCCCTTATTGAATCTCTATGATAGAAATGAAACAATTTTGTTGATGTTTTTATCATCCTTGGAATTTGAATCATTTGACTCAACAATTTCTTGTTCTCTAACTTTTTTATCTCATTTCATTAAGTGAGATCTCATATTATTCCTTCTATTTGAATAATTAATCCTTTCCAATTAAGCATGTTATTAGGATATGGTGAAGTTCATCCAAGGATATATATTACCTTTCCTACAAATCTAAAACCTTGGAATAAAATATGTCTTGAATTATTCCCCTCATATTCTCTATAATGATGTAATTCTCTATATTTTTCACCAAATAATCAAATGTTGTGGACTATCGCATTCTCCATAGTAAAACACTAATCCATATTCTCATATTCCTCTATTTTAATATCCTTAAATTTACTTATCTATATATATATTATCTTACATCACCTTGATATTTAATTTATAGTCACTTATCAATTTTCCCATGTATTATTTGATGCATCATGGTCCATTAACTTTGTATTGAGTTTTTCTAAAAGGGACATAAAGATTTAATTTTGATCCTTTTTATATAACTCTATAATTGTCTTATTATATGGCGTTATAGAAACACCTTAAAGAATGGTTGGAAACCCCATTGTAGCAGTATATATGACTTTTAGGTCGAGTGAGCGGAGGTATAATAGTATCATATTCTTAAAACTATGGTATTTATTTCTATAATAGGTTGGTACTACTAAAATATTTACAAAATTTATGCTCTCCATTTATCAAAAACATCTTCCTTGGATCTTTAGAGGGAAGATGGTTTGATACCACTTGTTATTCCTAGATTCGATTTGATTAGTGAGAGGGGGAGGGTAAACTAGTAATAAATTTTTCTTTTTATGAGTTATTCACTTTTATCTAAATAAATTTAATTTATTAATGTTCTTGATCCACTAAATCATTTCCCACAACATATCCTTCATGTGTATTAATAATTAGGAATAGAGAAACACAACATGTTTTCAAAGATCAGCAAAAAGGCATACTACATTCCATGTATATTATAACCCCAATGTGTATTATCCCCTATATTATAAAATCATAAAAAAAAGATTCCAATACGTTCTCCATGAGTTTAAGAGTCCACTGAAAGAGAAAATAACTCTTTAAATATATATCCAACAAATAAATACCTTTATTTCCCCTAGTTTTCTCTACACCACCAGATGTTGGTCCTCCTCCATGAGTAGATGGATCTATATTTTTTAATGTACTCCTTAAATTACATTAATAGAAATGGTGGTCTCAATAAATACTCTAGATATTCAGTGAATTAGATATTCCTCAACCTACATGGATTCTCAGGTGGGAAATAGAGCTTCTTTTTCTTTAATAGTTCTCAACTTCGAATCCTTCACACTTCTTAGTAAAATAGAGTATCAGACTCTTCATAGTTCCCACACAATGTATGGGTGTTCTCAATTATTCTCACTAATTTAATCCTCCACAACCTATATATATTTATAATCAAATTTAATAATACCACATGAATATTATTCCCCATATTCAAAATATTGAAACTACATGATCATAGATTGGTACAATTTTTTCATTTTAATCTAGAAGAGATCTTTTTCATTAATTAACCATTGAAATCCCATTAAAATTATAAGTAAAATATTTCGTTTAAATATCTATATTACTCATACGTTTAAATTTATCCAAAAAATCCACTTCTTTAATTCTATATAAATCTATCTATACATGGATCTTTGCATCTTTACCATGAGGATATTCAACATGTAGTGTAGAACCACATATCAAATTCCGTTAAATATTTTCTTAAATCATGATCCCCATATATGATTATTATTTACAGTCCATAAATATTGTTTTCAAAATTATTTATTAATAATATATAAAATCTAAAAACTCATATTCTCATCCTGTGGAAAAACTCAACAAATTTATAAGTACATGGCTGACTGTGAGACAGTCACCAGACCACACAAAGACATCATGAGTTAAATGACCAAAACATTCATATTGATTGTGTGGATCAACCACATGATGAAATATTGACATAACCCATATCTCACTAGGGATTGAATATATTTTGGAATGACCATATGGATTATTTTGGTCTGACAACACATCTATATCAATTATTTGGATTTATTGCATGAAGTAACTCAATTGACATTGTGAAGTAGCGATAAGAGGATCAACTACACAAAAAAGTGATCGTATGAATTTGTTATTAATAAATCAACTGCATGTACAAATCCAATCCATCATGTGTATATTATTTTATATTTTTCATTCTTTGTTCACTTCAAACCAAGGCCTCCTCAAATAATCTCCATCCCTTATTAAGAACCTAAAGATGACTTCAAGAATGTTGTAGATAATATATCTACATTAACCAATATATGACCTTAATTTCCTTGATAAATTGTATATTAATAATAACATTTATAAATATTGAGGATGTATTCTATAAACATCCTCCAATAATCATTACTTCCATCACCCAAAAAAATTAAAAAAATGAAATCGTACCCTCTTGGCACCATTAGATTAGGTTATGAGAAATAAGAGGATAAAACCTATGAAAAAAATCGATAAACGAAATTAATATAGTATAAACCCAATGTTCCATTGGTGGATAATAATCTATCATAATTTAATAAATCTTATGAATTATTTTATATATGTTATGAATTTTATCTTGGATTATTTATGTTAGATACTCACATTAATCTTTTAGGTTTTAGTCAATGCCGAGAATGGGGAGGAATAATGTTAACAATGAATGCAATATTCAATCTAATGAATGTCCTCATAAGAAACCTAATAAAATTTGATATAGGATTAAAAATATTGTGGCTCTTCTCACTTGACTCTCCTAAGATATTAAAGTTATTATGAATCATACAGAATCACTAAAATCACAAAGGAAGGAACAAATCACCATCAAGTCCTATTTATCAAAATTTTCACCATCTTTTTGTGGAATATCTAATCCAATTATTAGTTTGAAATGGATAAATTCTATAGAAAATATTTTTTACATTATAATTTTATCAAACCATGAGAATATTATTTTGGTTGTGTATTATTTGGAATGTAATGTTGATCAATGGTGGAATATTATCTATAATATAAGGAAAGAGGGAAAATTGATTCTATGATATGGGAAGAGTTTAATAATTTACTTTTGATCAGGTAAGTTATTCAAAACCTTCTCACTAAATTTGAGATGGAATTATTGGAATAGAAATAGATTTATTATGAATCTAATAGTGACTATATAGAAAATTTCATTAGAATTTCAAGTTATGCTTCTAGTTTTATAATTGATCCTAAAATAAAAATTGATTGATTATTTATTGTATTAAAACCATGTATTATAATGTAATTATTAATATTAAAATTTTATAGTTATTAAAAATAATAATTTTTTTGATATGAAGGTAAAAATGGAGTGTAATGACTCTCATTATTCTCATGGTCTTGGGAAACATAAGACAAAACAACTTTTTATGGAGATTCAAGGAATAAAACCCATGGAGTAAATCAAACGAATATCATTTCATAAAAATAATGTGGGAATAATCATCGGTGAAATTTTTTCTAAGGGGCAGATAAATACATAAATTGTTGAAGAGATATGGGTGAAATGAAAGATCCTTCTAATTCACCACCCACAGTCCAGTGCATAAATTATGAAAAGTATGAGAATTTTTTCCGAAAATATCACTAAACCAAGGGTTAATGTAAATAATCACTGTTAATAACTATTTTATTCAATGGATTAAGCGAAGTATTATGAAATAACAACTACTAAAGTGTGTTATGAGAATGAAATGTTGAAATGCACTCTTATCATCCAACCTATAATTTGTAAATATCTTATATGATTCAGGTTCTACCAATTCTTTTATATTTGAAAAATTTACAAATAGTTTTGCATCACCACCTCAATAGTTAGATATATATTTATTGGTGAAAACTCTTAATGGTATGATAATTTCATCTTATGTATAAATATTTTTTATATAAGTTTATTGGAATTTTTTCTAAAAAACATTTCTTTATCCCTATATTTGAATTTGATATGTTCTTGGGCATAGATTGGATCTCTATATATGGATCTCATAACAATATCTATTCAAGTGAAGTCACATTTTATTTTACAAAACAACTTATGAACATCCATTAGTGTGAGGATAAACATGAACATTAAATGGGAATGAAATACATTATGTTTATCTTAATACATACCCAGAAATAATTATTATATAAAATAACTGGGGAGAAAGTCAAAAATGAAGATATGCCTATTATTTATGAATATAATGATTTATTTCCGAAATAATTTCCTAGAATTCCCCTAAATAATTATTTTTAGTTTTTAAGAGAACTTATACATGGAGGTACACCTATTTCAAAGACTCCTTATAGAATGACCCCAATTTAGATGTATGATTTAAATAATAAACTCTATGGAAATATTGAAAAGGTTTTTATATTCCCCAGTGCATCACCATGGGGTGAAATGGTTCTTTTTTTAATAAGAAAGATGGTTCAATGTGTCTTTTCATCTATTATCAAGAACATTACAAATTCACTATAAAGAAAAATTATCCTACATCGCATACTGATGTCTTTCTTGATAAACCACGCAAAGCTCAATACTAATTGACAATAAGAATATTTTTATTCAATGGAAAAGATAATGAGAAACAAAATCAATGGGGATAAAAATGATGAAGACCAAGGAATGTCCAATGGATAATACATACACAATGCAAAGCAGGTAAACCAAAATTTGAAAAAATAACCAACATCTCCACCTAGTCGCCTTTAGATGTAAGAATGTAGACCTACATATTTCCCTCATTTTTAGTTTGCATAAAATCCACATAAAAATGAAGAAATTTTCTACATGTTATGTGAGAATATATAATTTTTCAGGCGATGATGGAGGTATCTAAAAAATCATTGACCACCATAGGTGTATTTTAATAAATACTAGAGAAGTTGAGATTGTTCATCTATTTTATTGCGATTTTGGTGAAATTTTCATTATATTTGGATTGAAAAAATAATCCATGCAAATATAAATTGGGGAAGTAAAAAATTATAGACAAACAATAATACCATATTGTAAAGAAACTGTTTTTCCATGCAATAATTTGTCAAATATCTAGAAATATTTTCAGAGCCAAGCACTCAGATAGTGTTAGATTTTGAGGCCTGATGTAGATGAAAATATTATTATAAAAATATTAAATATATTTTATATTATGCATGTGTGGGTTCTTAAATAAAATGGACTAACTCTTAAACATAGTGTCAGATCAAAAAATCCATGGCCATGGTTGAATATGAAATGTTTGTTTTACCTAAGGCGTGACCTAAAATGGGTCGGTGCGGTATGTTTTCATAAAAAGAATTAGTTGGTAGGTTTGTTTAGTTAAATAAATAATTAAATTTTTTATTTATATTAATTAGAATAAAATTAAAATTCTTCTATAAATTAACTATTATGGATGATTTCAAGGGTTATCCACATAATAATGGGATCATTGAGGGGAGTTCCTTCAACCATATCATTGTAAAATTAGAATTAAATGAAAAATATCTATGGATCCAGGCGCAAAAAACATAAAAAATTATCTTATTTTTTAGTGAGTGTGCTCTTCATATATGAATTATCCAAATTTAATTAGGACTAATCAATTTGTTCGTTCTTTGAAAAATGATTAATTAGATTGATCATCATTGAATCTATCTCTTGATCTGTATAAAATGAATCACTTGCCTAAGCCTATGTATCAGTATTCAAATGATTATTAAATTAATCCATGTTATTCAGTTTTCCTATCCATGGGAATCTCAATCCATGTCTGTTGGGATAGAATACTTGGACAACAATGGTTAGACCCTATTTTCTTATTTTTTTTTCTCCCTTTGTTATTTGCATTATTCATCATTAGACCCCATTTTCTTTGTTTTATCCCTTATGTTAGACATCATTGGATAATAAAGAATAAATTTGTAGGATTTTCAGGTTGTGGATGAATGATTCATGGATTCAAGATCTGAAGAAGTATTTGGAATGACATGAGTGATGTAGGAGTCATGTTCGGTCATCACATGAAGCATCAAAAATCCATTTGTTGGCTAATGAATGTTAAAAAACGATGAATGAAGGATTATACATTGATTTATGTTAGTATGGAGGTGATATTCGATGTGGGAGGTGTTGATCTAGAATTCCAGATCAAATCATGAAATTCTAAAAGAATTATCACACACCGTGTATTCCAAAAAATACACGATGTGTAGGTACTTATATGAAAAAACTATGGTTTTGAAAGATTATAAGAAACACATTCCTTGTGGGTTACTCACACACCATGAGACCCAGTTCTAGAGACTCAATGTGTAATTTGGGATTACATACTCACTGTAATGGCCAAGAACACACCGTGTACTAGAGTATGTAGACACTGAAAACTGTACAGAAACACATCTAAGAGCATGGGAATGAACCCAGGTGGTTGAGGTATTTTCATGTAGTCCCTCTACACTCCATGTATGAATAGAAATTAATTGATCCCTATTATTTAACTGACATGTCTTGGTAGTGACGCGGAACCACACATAGTGTGGGTCCCCTTACAAGTCGTTCAACCCTTCTTTTATTTTAAGGAACCTTTTACATCTCGTATCTCTAGTTGGATACAAATTTTAGCCCATGAGTAGTCTATCCTATGTGTTTTTATTTATTGAAAATGACGGAATACTTTTTAGTGGATTTGAAGGTATGGTGAAGGATGTTACATGTTTAAATATTCTTTAAGTGGTACTCTATGATGTCAGTGATTGGGAATCATCATTAGAGTGGTAACCTCTAATGAACTAGGGCTTATGCGCTCTATGTACTTAATGGAACCCTCATATAGAACTTGGTAACAAGTCGCCTATCTACTAAGTGGTACACCATATTACACCAGGGTGGAAGTCCTCTATCTTCGAAGTGGTACCCTTTTATAGAACTAGGGTTTGGGTCCTCTGTCTATTAATTAGTACACCCATGACAGACTTGGGAATGGGTCCTCTGTCTATTGAGTTGTACCCCTATCAGATAGGCTATGGTTCCTTCTTACATTGAGTGGTACCCCCTATGGGATATGGTGTGGGTCCTCTTTACACTGAGTGGAACCCCCCTGACACATTAGGGCATAGGTCCTCATCATGAGGATTTTCCCCGCAACTAAAACATCTAGCGGTGAGGCCTTATCCCTTCACATAGTAACATTGATGGTCAGAGATGTGAGATGTTATGCATCACTGATAGATCTTACTGAACTGATGTCACTCTTTTCATGGGTTGGGTTGCAGGATATAGATCATCTTTCTCTCTCGTTTATGATTATTTTCTTGAGTACACATATATATATATCAACATCATTGTATTTTTTTATTCTTTTTCTTTTGATTAAGAAATATATTCTTATCATATCTCTGACACCCCCATCGACCTTTGATCCATCCAATTGGGTAGGTATATACTTACCACTACATTGGATTTTCCCACTCATGTCTTATCTTATTCAGATGATAGATAGGTCAAAGATGACTATAGATAAGAATAGGGATACCTAGTGCATGAAACATCATAAGTTTTTCAGATCTTTGAGATTCTACATTAGGCTCCATTAGAATTTACATTTCATTTTTTTCAGGTTGGTACATCTTTCTAGTTGGGGGTGTATTTTTCCCTCTTTACTTTTCAATTTTTAATGTCATACAAGTGTACACCCATGTGGTTTCACATTCTTGTATTATTCTCTAGATTTCACAAAATCTATTTCTTTATTCTTGTGAACTTTTTCATGGAAATGGTTAGGTGTTTGTGTGTAAGTACATTAGGAAAATTACCCCATACTAGTTATGCCTTTAGGTTCTTGTCTCCACCCCTATCCTATAGAGGTGGGTTGAGGGTAGTTTCATCTCAGGCCCCATTTTATCAGTTTATAATATATTGTTATTATAGTAGTTTAATCCATGGGGTTGTTTTTTATATATCCCCTTTATGAGGATTTGGTTGGGATTTCGGTAAAATGTTATAAAGTGTCTTGAGTGTGATTTATGGTTCAAGGAACCCAATGTTGGTTTGAAAATAGAAAAAACAATTATCCAAGACCTTTATGACATGCTTGTCAACTCAGAATACCGAGACATTGGTGGAAGGCATCAATAGTACATGAATCATATAGGATTGAGTCTTTTCCCTATACTTATTTAGTTAGATCTCCAATATATATATATATATATATTCTCATTTGATTGTCGAACATCTTGATTAAATTTCTAGGATTCCTCCATGACTACATCCATCTTGATTAATGATTTTGGATCATGATGAAAATCTAATGAGTGATGAGGCCTCAGTTCAGGGGTCGTTGTGTGAGGTTGTTTAACCAAGTGTATAGGTAGTAGAAGCCCAAAATGTCGAGTGTAAAATAATTCCAGTAGAGTATGAGGAGGATGCGCGCAGGTTTAGCGCACTACATGAGTTCCAGTGCTAGAGGTTGTTGATATTCCATGGAGAGATAGATCCCCAGGTAGTAGAAAATTGACTAGATTCAATGATCTATGTTTTTAGGCTTATCCTTACACTAACTAATCAGGTGGTTGTGTTGGTATCTATAATTTTCCACGGTTCATCGGGAATTGGTGGATTATAGTTACAAAGATGTATGATGAGTCGAAACTCTCATGGATTGACTACTAGAAATTGTTATGTGCTGAGCACTATCCCTACTGATAGTTTTTGTTTTAAATTAAGAAGAATAAGGCACTGTTTTAGGGAGGGAAGATAGTTTTAAAGTATGGTTTGAGGTTTACATACCTTATGTGGTACTCCCTCAACATGATCTAGGATGGATACTTATAGGGATAGATGATTGAGAAGGCTGTTCATAGAGATATATGTACCATTGTAGTGACATTCTTCATTCCCACCTATATCGGGGTGTTGGATTAAAAATTGGTGACTGAATGCATCCTATAAAAGGGATTATGGGTAGATGGAGATGGAATTGAGTGTTTCATGACTGATATATATGAATCATCTATATTGAACCCATCAGTAGGAGAGGACCTTGTGCGGATGAACCATCCCTTTGATTTATTTTTTACTGAAGCACATGAGAATTCATGAGGTCTAATAGGATCGGGAGAGTCAGATGTGGTCTTAGTTTCCCACATTTTTTTGTAGTTTTTTCATTACAAGGAAGAGAATATTGAAGGGGGGAATAATATGAGACACTATTTTTTCCTTTTATGACTTTTGAATATATCTAGATATATTTTTGGTTCCTAGAACTTAGATGACATGTTATTTGGAGGCCCATTACCCTAAGAATTAATTTTTATCAAAATATTTAATATATTTTATATAATGTACAAAAAAATTCATAAAGAAAATAGAATAAATCATAAAATAGAGTATCAGATAAAAAATATAATACCACAGGTTAATCCAAAATGTGAGGTTTACCCTAGGTGTGGCCTAAAATGGGTCGGCGTGTGATGTTACAATAAAAGAAGCTATTGGAATGTTCTTTTAGTTAAATTAATAAATAAATTATTTATTGAAATTGAGTGACCTGAAATTAAAATCCCTCAATAAATTCCTCATTATGATGGCCATAAAGGGTAATAATCATAACATATGTATCAATGAGAATATTTTATTCCACCCTATCATTGGTGAATCAATGTTTGGAGATAACAAAACTCTGAATCTGGATAGAACAAAAAATAAAATGAATTCTCTTCCCCATTGGTGATCAAATAATTCACCAATGAACAATCCAAATTGAATTAAGGGTCATCAATTTGTGGATTCTTCCCCAATTGATTAAGTATGCTGAGTATAATCAAATTAATATCTTGATCTATGTTAAATAAATTCCTTGCATGCATATATTCATTAGTTTTAAATTTATTATTAAATCTATCCATGTTATTATGTTTTCCTCACCCCAAGAATCCCAATAAATATCCATTGGCCAAGATAGCTTTTCCAATGATTCAACGAAACCATTTTCTTGTGATTTTCTCTACTTTTCTTTGTCTTAGTCTTCACTGGACCATGGGTTTGCGATTCGACATTTCCGGGTGGGACCGAGCATGATCAAATACACTAGATTCACAATGGATTTGTGTGGAATAAATTGTTTGGAGCATCAGGGATGGATTTATAGGATTTTTTTTGTTTCAGATGATTACTTCATTGATCCATGATTCAAAGTAGGATTTGGTGTGGCATACTGGATGTACGAGGTGTGTTCGAGTGGCTCTTGAACCATTGAAAATCAGTTTTTTGGCCAAAAACAATAGACAATGTCTTCTCCATTAATTTCGGGTGGCATGGAGGTGATATTTGATATGGAATTCATGGATCTATAATTCTAGAGAAGATCTATAATTTTTATAAAAAATGATACAACATGTTGTGTACTTCGAAGAACACAAGGCATATTGGGCCTTAGCTACAGAGGCTAGGGTTTCCTTAGATTGTAAGAATCAGACTCCATGTGGTTCCCCCACAATCCATGTTCTAAAATTCTAGAAAACAAACATGTACTTTGGGAGTACACAAACACGATCATGACCAGACACATGCCATATAATAGAGTACACAGACATAGATAACTTTATATAGACATGACTAGGAACACGGGAAGGACCCCAGGTAGCTGAGGTACATGGTGTAGTACCTCTACACACTATGTCGCGATACATATATAGGGATATGTGTACCTAAAAGGAAACATCCTAGATGTAGATAAATACCACATGTTGTGTGTGTCCCCTTACACACCATTCACACCTTCTTCATTTTTGAGGAACCTTCAAGATCTCATACATCCATTGTTTGCACTCAAATTTTATCATGTGAGTAGCCTATCCTAATTTTCATTCCATGTATAATGTGATGGTATCATTTCTTATGGATTTGAAGGTATGTTATAAGATGTTCTAGGTGTGATTATTCTTCAGGTGTCACTTACCAATGGAAGTGATCGTGCATGATCATTAAAGTGGTACCCCACTGACAGACTTGGGTGTGGGTACTCTATCTACTTAGTGGAAACCCATATGGCACACGAGAGTGGGTCCTCTATCTACTACGTGGTATACCTTATGGAACTAGGGAGCATATATTTTTTCTATTGAGTGGTACCCCCTATATCACTAGGGTGAAAAACATCTCTCTACTGATTCATATGACCCTATGGAACCACGTAGTAGTTCCTCTATCTATTAAGTGGTAAACCATGAAAGACTGGGGAACATGTATTCTATATAATGAGTGGTACCCCTATCAGATAGGGTTCATGTCATCGTTATTCTAGCAGGAAACCCTATCATATAGGGTACATGTCCTCCTTACACCGAGTGGCACCCTTTGACACATTAGGGTGTGGGTCCTCTTCTTGGAGATTTTCCCCTTTAATATGTGGAATAGTTTCACATTGTATTTCATCTACATGGTTACTTATATTAATAGATATGTGATATGTTGGCCAATTTTGATGGACCTTCTAAAAGAGATGAAAATCTATTCTTGGGATGGGTTGTGAGATGGAGATCCCCTTTCTCTATGATTTGAGCTTCTTTTGTTGAGAATATATATATATATATATTCATGTCATTGGATTTTTTATTTTCTTACTTTGTCTTGATCTTCTTATTCCTATCGTGTATCTTAACGCTCCCCCTATAGTATTCAGGGTGTCCTACTCAGTATGTATATTCTCACCCCTTCATGGGATTTTCCAACATGTGGTGTGTCTTATGTAGAATAAGGATAGGTCCACAATGTTTATAGAGGAGAATGGGGATAACTGGTTAATTTTACCATATACGGATGTCAGATCTTAGAGATTTAGATCCAAACACTCAAAATTTACTTTTCCAATTTTTAGGGTGGGACATATTTTTTGGTTTGGTGTGCATATTTACCCTTTACTTTTTAGTTTACATTGTCGTACTATTGTACCCACTAAATGTTTGACATTAATACCTTATTATCTAGTTGTTTCATTTTTATTTATTTATTCTGCTGATATTCTTCATGTTGCTGACTCGGTTTGTTAATTTTTGTACATTATGAAAAGGCCTCCCATACTAGTTATGCATTTTGGTAATAATTTCTACCCCTATCCTATACAGTCAGTCTTGCGATAAATCTATCTTAAGCCCCATTTGGATGAGTCATGAAACAAATAATCACCCCGCCTCACAGGGTACCTTGAACATAGAATCCATCTGTATTTAATTTGAAATAATTATATGATACATTTTATAACACCCATATACCTTGACCCCAAATCCTTTCATATGTGATTAGGTTGATAGTTCATGAAGAGTTACCCTGCATGATCATAGGAATGGCATCCATCTTATGTATTTAACTGAGAGATATAGTGATATATAGAACTATAATTTTATCTAAGAATCAAAAGGTTAGAATACATAATGGTGGGTAGCATTATGTGCCTCCTATAACACCTAGAGACCTTTAATAAGGAGAATGGACTTCCATGGGACATATTTCTTATAGATTTTTATCCTTCAGACCATGCATTAATAATGTGATCAACCAAATTATACCAATGATTAGGCCCACATAGACCCCCCTAAGAATACCCAAATGCAACTCACCTAGTTTCTTTCATTAAAAAAGTAATTCAGTGATTAAATTTTATTGTTCACCAAACAGACACATTTAGAGGAAATGTGAATACCTTTTCCTTGAATGCTAACATATATGGATATGGATTTATTTATAATTCTCTATATAATAATATGATTTTGGCTAGAATAGTTCTAAAATATATCATGTGGATGATACTATCTATATTTAGATACATGTGTAACATTTTTAAAAAATTCAAACAACTAAATTAGATTGAGGGAGTAGGAGTGAAGAAAAAGGATTATGAAAAATCCTCATTGTTTATGCTATTATATAAGGTCTTATGATCATCACCAAAAATAGATTAAATGAAGGATTGGTGGGATGAAAAATAAATAAATCTAATTTTGGGTCCATGGCACCTCGAGTAGAAATGGGGAGATCCCACCTACTTATCATTATAGAAGTTTATGTCTCACCTTACAATAATCTCTTGATAGATTCAAACAATAAGATATATATACATGTGAAGAATACTCCACAAAAGATATCAAGTGGAAAAACGAGTCTAATAAGTGGGAGTACTCCCAAACATCTTCCTGATAAAACTAGACCATTGAGAATTTTATAAAATTTCCTCCCATAAAATGTTTATTGGATGCATGTCATGATTTACACCATATTATAAATCCCAATACCCCTTGGTCAATTAATTTTGAAATTCTATACTATATGGACTAGTGGTGATGAAATTCAATATTATAATCCCATATGAAGTTGTTGAAGTTGATTTTAATGTTCTTAATTAATCTTTTAGGTGCTATACATACTAAGATAACATGCATCATAATATATGAAAGAACTATATTCATCAGAGTGATTCTACCACTGAATGATAAAAAGATACTATTCTAATTGATAACACAATCTAATATTATATTTATAATAACAAAAATTTAAAGGATAAAGATTATCTCATTAGATAAGTCATAACCCAGATAGTCAATAGGGAATTCCTTTTAAGGATACCAAGTCTCTCCTGAATAAGTTTGGATCTTCTTTCAATGAAATTTTTAGAGATATTAATATTAATTCGGACTATATTAATTTATTGACCACTTGTACTTATTTATGCATTTAACATAAAATTGAAATTTTGAATAGAATTATAGTCAAAATTTATGAATAAAAGAATATAATCAATAAAAAAATAAGTGATATATTATATATAAACCATCCCAACCACTGAAAGGGGGAATCAAACCATATGATATTCCTTTATTAAGATATCTACTAAGGATTTTTTGAGGAATAACAAAAAATATCCAAGATAGGGGATCCCCAATGGTGTATGCCTCTAATTGATTTAAAAACCCCAAATCTCTTACCCATGAGAAAAATAGGGAACCCTATTGAAGATAATAATTGAAATAAAATCAACAAACCCACTTAGAGAAACAAAAACATCCATAAAATTCGAGAATTATTCCCTATTCCATTATATAATAAGAATTATCCATATAAATTATAACCATAATATTTGATCCCATCATTGTTCTATCAATGCTTGATATCATATATTGTTCTAATATAATTGCTTCCAATATTCTCTAGACTTTAAGAAACCCAAATTTTTTATATGATATCCAAGAGGAAGATGAAGAGGAAACCTTCTATTCAAAATTGCAGCAAGAACATTGTAGGAAAATATTCACATGTCAATATTTAAAAATTGATCCAATTAATTGGGTTTTCACCATAGAGATGATGAAAAAATGGTGTAATTGGTTACTCAAGGAATATTACCCCTTGAAATAATCTATAACCACTGAAATAACCTCTATATTGATGATATACTGGGATATAGAGTAAAAGGATCACATGAATTTGTAACTCCCCAACACCTATTACCTAGAGTCGGTGCATTATTACATATCATTGGCATGATCACAAGAAAGATCAAGTCTCGAAAGACCAATTAGTTTAGTAGCCTTGGAATAACTAGATACATTCATAAAGTTTACATTACATCATAAAATGAAAACTACAATAATATAGTCTCCATAGTCCACACTCTTATCCCCTAATACTATCCCTGCAGGTCATTCATAAGTTACTTCTTCACATCCTGGGAAAAAAATAAAACATTGAAAGGGGGAGCTCAGATGCTCAGTAAGGATAACAATATAGTGGAAACATTTATAAATAAACATAAACATTAAAGGCAATGTATAGCTAAAACAAAATCCTTTTAAACTTGAACTTCAGCATAATATGGAAAAGATAAAATGAAATAATTCCATTTACTTATTCACATGGATATTCTACTAGTCGAATAATCACATGCAATACCAATAACCACTTTCATAATGATGGAATGCATAATGCGAGACTATCATAACCACGTAGCCAAGGCCTCATTCCAAAACAAAAAATAATATTTTGTCAATGCCTCATGCCAAGACACTAGTTTGTCTCATGAGACCTACCGATTAATGAAGGATCTATATCGGGCTCCACCTGTCACTAATTAAGTCCAATGCATTCCTCATATGAACAGGTTTAAACATAACATAAACATTCATATTAAAACTAGCATACGAAATGTCAATACTTTCTTCATAAACCATGAATGATATAAAAATAACACATCCACGGTCAAAAAAATCAAAAAACCATCAATACAATATGGAAGTTTTGTATCATAATAAATCTACTCCAAATAAACTTAAAATCCATCAAATGATGTTGACATAGATGAAATCAAAACTCTTTTTAGAGAAATATCTCTTTATATTTTGAAATCATTTAAGATTCATATATTGATAATATAAAACATTTTCTTCAAAAATATTCTTATAATATTGTAAGGTAAGCTTCGAAGATTTTATAATGGTGAAAAATAGCCGCACCCGCCGTATAAGTTAAAAAAATTCATACCTTAATTCTGTCGAAAAGGTTAAAAAGCACCTTGTTTGGAAAACGACGAAAAGATTCCTTTATAAACCTCTTATAAAAATTTAAAAAAGGGTATAAATGACTTTAACCCATATTATTTTAAATATTAAAAATGTTTTGAAATACATTTTTATGAAACATGGATGTGGATGATAAATAAATCCCAGTAGATTATTCCGTATAAACAACCTAGGATAATGAAGAGATTGTGAAATAAACTGTTAACTTGTACTTTTCATTGGTTGAGGGTAGGTTAACCTCCTTTATAATGGTGAAATAATTGTTATTAAATTATACAATAATCATATACATTAATATGATATCATATATGATCTTTTAACATTGATTTGTTAATAATATGTTTGTATTATTGTTGTTTCGGGTTTTAACTTACTCGTTTTATTTTATATGTTTTGTTACGTAAGCCGTGTTTGTCATGAATAGGATGTATCTTATTCATATCCTTAGTGATACCAAGTCCTTAGATACTATTATTAATCATCAAATGAGAATTAGACTTGAATGGATACGATGGAGAATGAATCTCATTGCGTTCGTGGAGACAGTAGTCCGTACATACGCACGAGCGACAATATCATTCTTTTGATATTAAAATAATATATAATTGGATGGTATATCATATATACAGAATCATTATCATGTTATATTTAATATTTACACGAATTATACATCATTATTATACCCATCTAAATAATAATTTATTGAATAACAATTACACCACGACATGGAGATGGTAAGCCATACGTACGCACGTATGGTGACATGTCATTCAAAGGATGGATAGAATATTGAATATGGTTGTACCATATTTATAATAATATCACAATATATAGGAGATACTGGATTTATTGTTCTAGAATTGTAATAACAAAGAAAGAAGAAGTTGAAGAAGAAAAGAACTTGAAAAAGGGTGGTGAAAACATTACATCTTCTTCGGGTTCTTCCTTTTGATTTGATCTAAAGGGCTCATTAGGTTGGATTTATGATAAAACTAAGGCCTTTAGGTTTAATTGAGGGAATTTTAGAAAGTATTTGGGCAGGTTTTGGCTGATCCAAAAGGATTTTATTGTGTGAATTAGTGAGAAGGGTGAGTGCCCTTTTATAAGAGGGGTGAGGGGCACCTTTGGAAAAGCTAGAAATATTATTTTATAATAAATTCATATTCGGTTTCTAATGGATCCAAAGTAAATTATTTAAATTTTAAGGTGGGTATAGGTCGAAAACCACTCAACCAATAGAATTTATACTGGTTTGGGTTATTATATTAACCTTATCTTTTAGTTTTAACTCTTAGTTAATTAGTTTGACACTTACCATGTCACTTTGTATTTTTATATTATATAGTCAATAAACTTACTATATACCTCCAAGATACCACCAAGAGGTACATTTATGAAACACCTATCATTTTATAAGTCTCTTTCCCGAACCTTAGATTTTTAGGAATTTAATATCAATTAATAATATAATATTTGTTTTAAAAACTCTTTTATGTCAATTTTGACACTATTTGGAAAATTGATTTTTGTGAAAATCATAACAGAATTATTACTTCAAACAAAGTTAATTAAATCAATCCTAACATGTCATATTAACCTATAAAATTAGTTTAATTCATAAAAATTCTGAAATTATATTTATTTGGGTATGTATAATATCACTTTTTTAATTTTTTCACTATTATGGTAATTACTACATCATCATTGTGTCTTAAATAAATTAAATTATTTAATGTCTAAAAATTATAAATAAAATATAATTATGTAGGAAATCTTTTTATCTTTCTAATTAATATTTATAATCTAATTTATCTTATGTGTATCTCTATATTAAAAATGTTTTAGTTGTAAAACATTGATTTTACCTCTTTTAACTCTTCTTTGAATTAAATAATAATAAATGTCCCAATCTAATCCAAGTGGACCAAAGAGGTTCATATTTTATTCCTAAGGTTGTTTTTGGTCGAATTAAGCTTATCCAATAGAATTAGTACATGCTTCAGGGTAATATTAATATCATTTTTACCCTTAATTATCCTATTTACTTTTAACTGTGGTAAATAGAAGTAAAAAGTTACTATTCACCAAAAATTATTTTTATCTCATTGAACCACATTTTACTCCTTGATATTAACCGTGTCTCTCGGATTTTCGAAATTCCACTCACAGAAGCGTTAAAATTATGTTTTCTGAAAAATTCATTTTTTTAACTACCACTTAGTGGTTTCACTATTCATCAAAAAATGACGTTTTTCAGAAAAATCCCAAAAATTCACCCTAGGCAAATTTCGATATTCCAAATCCAAAATGAAGTCCATTTTGAAAAATAAAATTTATAAATTTCGAAAAGTGGGTATTACTATTCATAACGGCTAGTTTGATTGGTTGTGGTGTTTTAGAACTCGATGTTGCGTACAACACACGCTATTTCATTATTCAAAGAGAAGCATACTGTAGCAGCTTGGGGTGTTACATTCTCCCCTCCTTCAAATAATTTCACCCTCGAAATTTGTAGAATACTACTGCATGAATAGACTCGGGTGGTTCTTCATCATAAGTTCCTCAGGTTCCCACATTGCCTCTTCCATCTTATGGTTTCTCCACAAGACTTTTAATAGACGAGTCGTCCGGTTTCTCAGTACTTGTTCTCTCATATCAAGAATCCTGACGAGCTCTTCGCAATAAGATAGATCGGGTTCCAGTTCTAATTCCTCATAGGTGAGTACATGTGTTGGGTCAGGCATGTATTTCCTCAATAGAGATATGTGGAACACATCGTGAACTTTGGAGAGACTTGGCGGCATTGCCAATTGGTAAGCTATAGCCCCAATTCGTTCTAGAATTTCAAAAGGTCCAATGTACCTGGGACTCAATTTACCTTTCTCACCAAAACGTATGACTCCCTTCCATGGAGATACCTTCAGGAAAACATGATCACCGACTTGAAATTCAAAATCCTTCCTTCGATTATCGGCATAGCTCTTCTGCCTACTTTGAGCAGCTTTGAAATGGTTTTGAATACCTTCACCTTTTCAATCGTTTCCTCCACCAGTTCTGGGCCAACAAGTTTTCTTTCACCAACGTCATCCCAACAGGTTGGTGTGTGAAATCTCTTTCTGTATAACGCTTCATATGGTGCCATCTGAATACTCGAATGGAAGCTATTGTTATAGAAAAATTCTACCAAAGGTAAATATTGATCCCACATACCATGAAAGTCAAGTGAGAATAATCACAACATGTCTTCTAAGGTTTAATAGTTCGTTCTGATTGTCTTGTCTGAGGGTGGTAGGCAGCACTCAAATAAAGTTCAGTATCCAAGGCTTTCTGAAGACTTTTCCACAATCTTGAAGTAAAATGGGGATCACGAACAGAAACAATTGATAGGGGTACTCCATGAAGTCTCACAACTTCATCAATATATAGTCTTGCTAGACGTTCTAGTGGTAGATCTTCTCTTATAGCAAGAAAATGTGCTAACTTGGTAAGACGATCAACAATAACCCATATTGCATCATTCCTTCTAGGATTCTTTGGTAGTCCCATGAAAATTTCCATCGTGATATTATTCCATTTACACTCAGGTATGGGAAGAGGTTGCATGACTCCTCCAGGCTGTTTCCTTCCAGCTTTCACTTGCTGACAAACCATACATCTTGACACAAAATCGACAATCTCCCTCTTCATGTTGTCCCACCAAAAATGTTGCTTCAAATCTCTATATATTTTCGTGCTCCCAGGGTGTATAGAGAATTTGGAACTATGAGCATCATCCAACAATTCCCTTTTTAGATCAGGTATATCGAGACACAAAGCCTATTTCGAAATTTCAAAATTCCTTCTTCATACACAAAGTCTCTCAATCTCCCATCATTCACAGCTTTAATCTTGTTTTGAAATTCTTCATCATCAGTCTGAGAACTCTTAATCCTTTCTAGTAAATATGGTTTGGAAACCATTTGAAAAAGCATTGATGTTTCACCTTTCATGGTTATTCCCATGTCCATCTTCACTAGATCCATGAAAATTGGATCCCTTTCAATTCTCATTTTGTTCAAAACTCCATGATCTTTTCTGCTCAAAGCATATGCCACCTTGTTTTCCTTCCACAGGTGGTAGTGTATCGTGCAATCATAATCCTTGAGTAATTCAAGCCATCTCTTTTTCCTCATGTTGAGTTTTTTTTGTGAGAAAATATACTTCAAACTCTTGTGAATAGTATAAATCTCACATTTTCACCATAGAGGTAGTGCATCCATATCGTCAAAGCAAAGATCACAGCTGGTAACTCGAGTTCATGAGTAGGATAGTTTTGCTCATGAATTTTAAACTATCATCATGCATAGGAAATAACCCTATCATTCTGCATAAGGACACAACCAAGTCCTTTCTTTGATGCATCGCCATAAATAACGAACCCATCATTCCTCGATGGTAGAGTCAATATAGGAGCATTGACTAATCTTCTCTTCAGTTCTTTGAAACATCTTTCACACTATTTTGTCCAAAACAATTTAACCCCTTTACGTGTGAGCTTTGTTAATGGGTTTTCCAACTGGGAAAAATTCTAGACAAAACGTAGATAATAACCTGCTAAACCAATAAAACTACATACCTCAGTTATACTCGTCAGTGCAGGCCATTCTTGGATTGCCTTGGTCTTAGAAGGATCAACAGAGATTCCATCTTTAGAGACAATATGGCCAAGAAAAGAAATATCCTTGTAACGCCCCGACCCCAGTTTCCCAGAGTCGGTGCATTAATTACATAACATTGGCATGATCACAAGAAAGATCAAATCTCGAAAGACCGATTGGTTTAGTAGCCTTGGAAACACTAGATATAATCATAAAGTTTTACATTACATTTCAAAGTGAAAAACTACTACAACAACAAAGTCTTCATATCCACACTATTAACCCCTCATAATATCCCTGCAAGTCATTCATAATTTACTTCTTCACTACCTGGGAAAAATAAAACATAGAAAAGGGGTGAGCTCAAATGCCCAGTAAGGATAACAATATAGCGGAACATTCATAATAAGCATAAACATTTAAGGCAATGAATTACTAAAACAAAAGCCTTTTAAAATTTAACTTCAACATAGTATGGCAAAAATAAAAATGAAATAATGCCATTTACTTATTCACATGGATATTCTACTAATCGAATAATCACATGCAATATCAATAACCACTTTCATAATGTTGGAATGCATAATGCCAGACTATCATAACCACATAGCCAAGGCCTCATGCCAAGACTACAAATAAGATTTTGTCAAGGCCTTGTGCCAAGACACTAGTTTGTCCCATGAGACCTACCGATGCATCGAAGAGCTATAGCGGGCTCCACCCGTCACTTATTAAGTCCAATGCATTCCCATATGAAAAGGTTTAAACATAACATAAACATTCGTATTAAAACTAGCATACGAAATGTCAATAATTTCACCATAAACTATGAATGGTATAAAAATAGCACATCCATAGTCAAACATATCACAAAACCTTCAATACAATATAGAAGTTTTGTATCATAATAAATCAACTTCAAATAATCTTAAAATCCATCAAAGGATGTTGACATAGATGAAATCAAAATTTTTTTTAAAGGAATATCTCCTTTCATTTTGAAACCATTTAAGATCCATATAAAATAATACATTTTCTTTGAAAATATTCTTATAAGCTTGTAAGGGAAGTTTTGAAGATTTTATAACGGCGGAAAATAGCCGCACCCGCCGTATAAGTTAAAAAAACATTCTTACCTTAATTCTGTCGAAAAGGTTAAAAAGGACCTTGTTTTGAAAACGACCGAAAGATTCCTTTATAAACCACTTATAAAAGTCAAAAAGGGTATAAATGACTTTAACTCATATTCTAGTAAATAGTAAAAATGTTTTGAAATGCATTTTTAAGAAACATGGATGTGGATGATAAAGAGATCCCAGTAGATTATTACGTATAAACAACCTTGGATAATGAAGAGGTTGTAAAGTAAACCCTTACCTTGTACTTTTCCTTGGTTGGGGTAGGTTAACCTCCTGTATAATGGTGAAATAGTTGTTATTAAATTATACAAGAATCATATATATTAATATGATATCATATATGATCTTTTAACATTGATTGGTTAATAATATCTTAGAATTATCGTCGTTTCGGGAGTTAACTTACTCATTTTCTTTTATATGTTTTGTTACATAAGCCGTGGTTGTTGTATCTTATTCATATCCAGAATGATATACAGTCCTTAAACATCATTTTTAAATCATCAAATGATAATTATACTTGAATGGATACGATGGAGAATGAATCTCATCGAGTTCGTGGAGACGGTAGTCCGTACGTACGCACGAGCGACAATATCATTCTTTTGATATTAAAATAATATATAAATGGATGGTATATCATATATACAGAATCATTAACATGTTATATTTATTATTTACATGAGTTACACATCATTATTATACCCATCCAAATAATATTATATTGAATAACAGTTACACCACGACGTGGAGACGGTAAGCCGTACGTACGCACGTATGGTGACATGTTATTCAAAGGGTGGATAGAATACTGAATATGATTGTACCATATTTATAATAACATCACAGTATATGTGAGATACTGGAGTTATTATTTCAGAATGGTAAGAACAAAGGAAGAAGAAGTGGAAGAAGAAATGAACTTAGAAAAGGGTGGTGAAATCATTACCTCTTCTTCGGGTTCTTCCTTTTGATTTGATCAAAAGGGCTCTTTAGGTTGGCTTTCTGATCAAACTAAGGCCTCTAGGTTGTAGTGAGGGATGTTGGGAGAGTATTTGGGCAGAGTTTGGCCGAACAAAAAGGCTTTGAAGGTGTGAAGAAATGAGAAGGAGGAGTGCCCTTTTTTAAGAGGGGTGAGGGGCACCTTTGGAAAAGTTAGAAATATTAATTTATAATAAATTCATATTCGGTTTCTAATGGCTCCAAAGCTTATTATTCAAAGGTTAAGGTGGGGATAAGTCGAAAACCACTCAACCAATAGAATTTAGACAGGTTTGGGTACTTATATTAACCTTATCTTTAAGTATTAACTCTAAGTTAATTAGTTTCACTTTTACAATGTCTCTTTGTATTTTTATATAATATGGTTAATAAACTTACTATATACATCCAAGAGACCCCCAAGTGGTACATTAATGATGAACCTATCATGATATAAGTCTCTTGGCCGAACCTTAGATTTTTAGGAATTTAATATCAATTAATAATATAATATTTGTTTTAAGAACTCTTTTATGTCAATTTTGACACTATTCAATAGTTGATTTTTTTGAAACTCATAACAGATTGATTACTTCGAACAAAGTCAATTATATCAATCCTAATATATCCTATTATCCTAGAAAATTAGTTTAATTCATTAAAAGTTTCATATTATATTTATTTGGGTATTTATAATATCAATTATTTTAATTTTTCACTATTATTGTAATTACTGCATCATCATTGTGTCATATATAAAATAAATTATTTAATGTCTAAAAATTATAAATAAAATATCATTATGTAGGAAATATTTTTATCTTTCTAATGAATATTTATAATCTAAAATCCAACATATATAACCCTAAGTAACAATTGTTGTTCTAAAAGATATATGCTTGTGTCATTTTTGTATTCATTTTAACTTAATTAAAATAAAGTGTCATTATCACTTACAAGTGGATCCATGGGGTCCCAAAATTGACACAAAGATGCCCATGGTCGACCATGTATCAACCAATAGGGTTAAGACACGTTTTATGGTAATTTAGTATTATTATAATATTATTTTTTAACCCTTATTTACCGGATTTACCCTTTAACCATGGTAAATAAAATATTTACCGCAGTAATTATTCAAAATGTGTAAAAATAAAAGTTACCTATTTACACAATTTGAAAATCCTGATTCCAAATATGGAATCCATTTTCCTAAATTCAAAACACAGAAGTGGCAGAAATTAATTTAAAATTAATTCCCGCTGTCAAAACAAAAAGCGTGTTTTTAAGAGATAATAACTATCAAAAGATTGACACTTGTTTATGTTCGGTTTAATTGTAAAATTATGTCCAATGATAAACATTAAATTGAATGGTAAAAATATATTCTAAATATACTTTAAAACCACTCAAATTCATAATTTATCACTATTAATTATTTTGATTAAAAAAGTTGTTTTTAATTAAAATTTAGAAATTTTCACTATTCATCAAAATATGAAAGTTATCCGAAATGTACCAAAATTTCACCCTAGGCTAATTTTGATATTCCGAATCCAAAAATGAAGTCCATTTTGAAATATAGAATATATATGATTTCAAAAAGTAGGTATTACTATTCACAATGGTTAGTTTAATTAGTTGTGGTGTGTGTTAGAACTCGAGGTTGCGTACAACACATGCTATCGCATTATTCGAAGGGAAACGTACCGTAGAAGCTTGGGGTGTTACATTCTCCCCTCCTTCAAATAATTGCGTCCTCGAAATTTCTAGGGTATTACTGCATAAAAATACTCGGGTGGTTCTTCATCATAAGTTCCTCGGGTTCCCACGTTGCCTCTTCCATCTTATGATTTCTCCACAAAACTTTTACCAGACGCGTCGTCCGGTTTCTCAGTACTTATTCTCTTGTATCAAGAATCCTGACGGGCTCTTCGCAATAAGACAGATCGTGTTCCAGTTCTAATTCCTCATAGGTGAGTACATGCGTCGGATCAGGCATGTATTTCCTCAATAGAGATACGTGGAACACATCGTGAACTTTGGAGAGACTTGGCGGCATTTCCAATCGGTAAGCTACAACCCCAATTCGTTCTAGAATTTCGAAAGGTCCGATGTACCTGGGACTCAATTTACCTTTCTTACCAAAACGTATGACTCCCTTCCACGGAGATACCTTCAGAAAAACATGATCACCGACTTGAATTTCCAAATCTTTCCTTCGATTATCGGCATAGCTCTTCTGCCTACTTTGATCTGCTTTGATGTGATTTTGGATTACTTTCACCTTTTCCACCGTTTCCTCCACCAGCTCTGGGCCTACAAGTTTTCTTTCACCAACGTCATCCCAACAGGTTGGTGTACGACATCTCTTTCCGTATAACGCTTCATATGGTGCCATCTGTATACTCGAATGGAAGCTATTGTTATAGGAAAATTCTACCAGTGGTAAATATTGATCCCACATACCCTGAAAGTCAAGTGAGCAAGATCTCAACATGTCTTCTATGGTTTGAATAGTCCGTTCTGATTGTCCGTCTGTCTGAGGGTGGTAAGCAGTGCTCAAATGAAGTTCTGTATCCAGGGATTTCTGAAGACTTTTCCAGAATCTTGAAGTAAAACGGGGATCACGATCAGAAACAATTGATAGGGGTACTCCAGGAAGTCTCACAACTTCATTAATGTATAGTCTTGCTAGACGTTCCAGGGGTAGATCTTCTCTTATAACAAGAAAATGTGCTGACTTGGTAAGACGATCAACAATAACCCATATTGCATCGTTCCTTCTAGGAGTCTTCGGTAGCCCCATGACAAAGTCCATCGTAACATTGTCCCATTTCCACTCCGGTATGGGAAGAGGTTGCATGACTCCTCCAGGCTGTTGCCTTCCAGCTTTCACTTGTTGACAAACCATACATCTTGACACAAAATCAGCAATCTCCCTCTTCATGTTGTCCCACCAAAAATGTTCCTTCAAATCTCTATACATTTTGGTGCTCCCAGGGTGTATAGAGAAATTGGAACTATGAGCATCATCCAGCAATTCCCTTTTTAGATCAGGTATATTGGGAACACAAAGTCTCTTCCCGAATTTCAAAATTCCATCTTCATACACAAAGTCTCTCAATCTCCCATCATTCACAGCTTTAATCTTCTTTTGGAATTCGTCATCATCGGTCTGAGAACTCTTAATCCTTTCTAGTAAAGATGGTTTGGCAACCATTTGAAAAAGCATTGATGTTTCACCTTCCCTAGTTATTCCCATGTCCATTTTCACTAGATCCATGAAAATTGGATCCCTTTCAATTCTCATATTGTTCAAAACTCCATGGTCTTTTCTACTCAAAGCATCTGCCACCTTGTTTGCCTTCCCCGGGTGGTAGTGTATCGTACAATCATAATCCTTGAGTAATTCCAGCCATCTCCTTTGCCTCATGTTGAGTTCTTTTTGTGAGAAAATATACTTCAAACTCTTGTGATCAGTATAAATCTCACATTTTTCACCATAGAGGTAGTGCCTCCATATCTTCAAAGCAAAGATCACAGCTGCTAACTCAAGATCATGAGTAGGATAGTTTTGTTCATGAATTTTCAACTGTCGTGATGCATAGGCAATAACTCTATCATTCTGCATAAGGACACAGCCAAGTCCTTTCTTCGATGCATCACTATAAATAACGAACCCATCATTCCCCGATGGTAGAGTCAATATAGGAGCATTGACTAATCTTCTCTTCAGTTCTTCGAAACATTCTTCACACTCTTTTGTCCAAACAAATTTAACCCCTTTACGTGTGAGCTTCGTTAATGGGTTAGCCAATCAGGCAAAATTCTGGACGAAACGTCGATAATAACCTGCCAAACCAATAAAACTACGTACCTCAGTTATACTCGTAGGTGCTGGCCATTCTTGGATTGCCTTGGTCTTAGAAGGATCAACAGAGATTCCATCTTTAGAGACAATATGGCCAAGAAAAGAAATCTCCTGAAGCCAGAATTCACACTTGCTAAACTTCCCATATAATTCATGCCTCCTCAGAGTCTTCAAGATAATGCGCAAGTGATTTTCATGATCTTCGTAGGTTTTGGAGTATACCAAGATATCATCAATAAATACCACCACAAATTCATCGAGATAATCCTTGAAGACTCTATTCATCAGATCCATGAATACAGAGGGTGCATTAGTCAATCCAAACGGCATTACAGTAAACTCGTAATGCCCGTACCTGGTTCGAAATGCTGTTTTCGGAATGTCTTCCTTCTTCACACACAACTGATGGTATCCAGATCGAAGGTCAATCTTTGAAAAGTATTGAGCTCCATGCAGTTGGTCAAATAAATCATCAATACGAGGTAGGGGATACTTGTTCTTTATCGTTATAGCATTGATCTCCCTGTAGTCGATACATAACCTCATAGATCCATCTTTCTTTTTAACAAAAAGAACAGGGGCTCCCCATGGAGAAACACTAGGGCGAATAAATCCCTTATTACTCAATTCCTCTAGTTGTTTCTTTAGTTCGACTAACTCTACAATGGCCATTCTATAAGGGGTCTTCGATATAGGCCTTGATCCAGGAATCAAATCAATAGAAAACTCAACTTCTCGTTCTGGAGGATGTCCAGGTAAATCTTCTGGAAATACATCTACAAATTCTTTCACAACAGGTACATCCTCTATTTGAACATTCCTTTCCTCACCCGCAGTTATTTCATTCTCTTCCTCCCCAATAATTGAATTTAGTTGAGCTATTGAGGGTGGATCTAAATAAGAATTAGGTGGTGACGATTCTGCTTTAAAAATAAGGTGTTCCTTATCATTATCATCAAGAATCGTAACCTCTTTCTTCTTACAATAAATCTTCGCATCATAGTCCGAAAGCCAGTCCATACCAAGGATTATATCAAACTCGATCATAGGTATGACGATGAGATCAGCAGATAAAGAAAATTTATGTGCTCTAATGGGGACTGATTCACAAAACTTTATTGCAACGATACTTCCCTTAGGAGTTTTAACTGACAACTCCCTTATTAAATCAAATTGGAAATATCTAATTTTCTTAGAAAACTGGGAAGATATGAAACAATGCGATGATCCAGAATCAAATAATGCATTTGCTAAACTTGAGGAAACCATTAAATTACCTGCCACCACGTCTTTCGGAGCTTCTACCTCATCAGTAGTGATAGCATAAGCCTGGCCTTGATCCCTTGGCCTTTTCTGAGGTAAGTTCTCCTGACGCTTAGGACATGCATTTGCATAATGCCCCATCTCCCTGCAATTGTAGCACTGAACGTTGGTAGCTTCCTTCTTCCCCTTGCAATCATGAGCTTGGTGGCCTTTTTCACCACACTTGTAACAGACTCCCATTCCCTTCAAGCAAGTACCAGGATGTTTCTTCCCGCATTTACCACAAGATGGATATTCAACCTTTCCCTTCTTCCCCTTATTTCCATTCCCAGATTGATCAGCAGGTCTCTTCTTCTCTTGCTTTGCTTTAAAGTCATAAGACTTAGAGAATTCCTTTTCGGTCTTTATAGCACATGAGACAATGTCTTCGTACGATGAAAAGGATTGTGAGACTAATGCTCGACGGAGAAATGGTTTTAACCCATCAAAGAAACGATCAATATTACTTCTTGGGTTGCGAATATAATCTCCAGCATACCTCGCTAACCTTGTAAAGTTAGCCTCATACTTTGTGACATTCTCATCCTCCTTTTGTCTCAGACTCAGAAATTGTCTTTCCATATCCGCTCGATGGTCGCGAGGGAAGTATTTTTCTAAAAACAGATCTTTGAATTCCCTCCATTCCATATTTGATACTTCATCATCTTCCTTCGTATTTTGAATCAATGACCACCATTGATCAGCATCTCCAGTGAGGCGGTAAACTGCCATGATAACTTTTTCCCTTTCACTGCTCCCCAAAGCCTGAAATATTTTCTCTAGGGAAAATATCCATTGCTCAGCTACTAAGGGATTTGTATTCCCATTGAACGTTGGTGGTTGTTGCCTCATGAATCGATCTAACATTGATCATCCACAATGCGGATCAGGGTGCTCCATATGGGTAAGGTTATTATTCATAACCTGAGTAAGTTGTCCCAGTATGGTGATTAGCTGATCAGCACCAGTTGCATCACCAGCCCCACTATAATTATCTTGAGCAGGAGGGCAATCCCTACATGGAGTGCGTGCATTGATACGGTTTCCATTTCTTCCACTAGGCGCCATTTCTAAACAATGGCATAAACTAGATCAGTTTATGAATCAAAATACATAATCCCATACTTATAAAACACTTAACATAAATTGAACTATTTATGGATATAATCCATAATCATAAAAATGTTTTCTTTGAGGAAGTATATACTCATAAACCCTTCATAATGATTTGTAAAGATAATGAGAGTTATCCTAAGCATATCCCCTGGGAGTGTCGTAACCAAGAGTGCAGCAAGGCCCGTTGTCGTGCACCAGTTCCCGTTCGAGTCTAGCTCAAAGCGGTGTTTTCGGGTTTTACCCCTAGGTACATCTGTGCCAGAGCCGCCTCTACCTGCTCGTATCCAGACAGGGATGTATTGCTCGGAAAACTCACAAAATCTCTACAATACCAAAATTCTAGGAAGTTCTTCTATACTAATCCTCAAAGTTCATCTTAGGTCTACGTGCTCTAATCAGAGTTTATCTAAATCTAGTTTCCAAGGTTTGTACTAAACTTCCTCTGATACCAACTGTAACGCCCCGACCCCAGTTGCCCAGAGTCGGTGCATTAATTACATAACATTGGCATGATCACAAGAAAGATCAAATCTCGAAAGACCGATTGGTTTAGTAGCCTTGGAAACACTATATATAATCATAAAGTTTTACATTACATTTCAAAGTGAAAAACTACTACAACAACAAAGTCTTCATATCCACACTATTAACCCCTCATAATATCCCTGCAAGTCATTCATAATTTACTTCTTCACTACCTGGGAAAAATAAAACATAGAAAAGGGGTGAGCTCAAATGCCCAGTAAGGATAACAATATAGCGGAACATTCATAATAAGCATAAACATTTAAGGCAATGAATTACTAAAACAGAAGCCTTTTAAAATTGAACTTCAACATAGTATGGCAAAAATAAAAATGAAATAATTCCATTTACTTATTCACATGGATATTCTACTAATCGAATAATCACATGCAATATCAATAACCACTTTCATAATTTTGGAATGCATAATGCCAGACTATCATAACCACATAGCCAAGGCCTCGTGCCAAGACTACAAATAAGATTTTTTCAAGGCCTTGTGCCAAGACACTAGTTTGTCTCATGAGACCTACCGATGCATCGAGGAGCTATAGCGGGCTCCACCCGTCACTTATTAAGTCCAATGCATTCCCATATGAAAAGGTTTAAACATAACATAAACATTCGTATTAAAACTAGCATACGAAATGTCAATAATTTCACCATAAACTATGAATGGTATAAAAATAGCACATCCATAGTCAAACATATCACAAAACCTTCAATACAATATAGAAGTTTTGTATCATAATAAATCAACTTCAAATAATCTTAAAATCCATCAAAGGATGTTGACATAGATGAAATCAAAATTCTTTTTAAAGGAATATCTCCTTTCATTTTGAAACCATTTAAGATCCATATAAAATAAAACATTTTCTTTGAAAATATTCTTATAAGCTTGTAAGGGAAGTTTTGAAGATTTTATAACGGCGGAAAATAGCCGCACCCGCCGTATAAGTTAAAAAAAACATTCTTATCTTAATTCTGTCGAAAAGGTTAAAAAGGACCTTGTTTTGAAAATGACCGAAAGATTCCTTTATAAACCACTTATAAAAGTCAAAAAGCGTATAAATGACTTTAACTCATATTCTAGTAAATAGTAAAAATGTTTTGAAATGCATTTTTAAGAAACATGGATGTGGATGATAAAGAGATCCCAGTAGATTATTACGTATAAACAACCTTGGATAATGAAGAGGTTGTAAAGTAAACCCTTATCTTGTACTTTTCCTTGGTTGGGGTAGGTTAACCTCCTGTATAATGGTGAAATAGTTGTTATTAAATTATACAAGAATCATATATATTAATATGATATCATATATGATCTTTTAACATTGATTTGTTAATAATATCTTAGAATTATCGTCGTTTCGGGAGTTAACTTACTCATTTTCTTTTATATGTTTTGTTACATAAGCCATGTTTGTTGTATCTTATTCATATCCAGAATGATATACAGTCCTTAAACATCATTTTAAATCATCAAATGATAATTATACTTGAATGGATACGATGGAGAATGAATCTCATCGCGTTCGTGGAGACGGTAGTCCGTACGTACGCACGAGCGACAATATCATTCTTTTGATATTAAAATAATATATAAATGGATGGTATATCATATATACAGAATCATTAACATGTTATATTTATTATTTACATGAGTTACACATCATTATTATACCCATACAAATAATATTATATTGAATAACAATTACACCACGACGTGGAGACGGTAAGCCGTACGTACGCACGTATGGTGACATGTTATTCAAAGGGTGGATAGAATACTGAATATGATTGTACCATATTTATAATAACATCACAGTATATGTGAGATACTGGAGTTATTATTTCAGAATGGTAAGAACAAAGGAAGAAGAAGTGGAAGAAGAAATGAACTTAGAAAAGGGTGGTGAAATCATTACCTTTTCTTCGGGTTCTTCCTTTTGATTTGATCAAAAGGGCTCCTTAGGTTGGCTTTCTGATCAAACTAAGGCCTCTAGGTTGTCGTGAGGGATGTTGGGAGAGTATTTGGGCAGAGTTTGGCCGAACCAAAAGGCTTTGAATGTGTGAATAAATGAGAAGGAGGAGTGCCCTTTTATAAGAGGGGTGAGGGGCACCTTTGGAAAAGTTAGAAATATTAATTTATAATAAATTCATATTCGGTTTCTAATGGCTCCAAAGCTTATTATTCAAAGGTTAAGGTGGGGATAAGTCGAAAACCACTCAACCAATAGAATTTAGACAGGTTTGGGTACTTATATTAACCTTATCTTTAAGTATTAACTCTAAGTTAATTAGTTTCACTTTTACAATGTCTCTTTGTATTTTTATATAATATGGTTAATAAACTTACTATATACATCCAAGCGACCCCCAAGTGGTACATTAATGATGAACCTATCATGATATAAGTCTCTTGGCCGAACCTTAGATTTTTAGGAATTTAATATCAATTAATAATATAATATTTGTTTTAAGAACTCTTTTATGTCAATTTTGACACTATTCAATAGTTGATTTTTTTGAAACTCATAACAGATTGATTACTTCGAACAAAGTCAATTATATCAATCCTAATATATCATATTATCCTAGAAAATTAGTTTAATTCATTAAAAGTTTCGTATTATATTTATTTGGGTATTTATAATATCAATTATTTTAATTTTTCACTATTATAGTAATTACTTCATAATCATTGTGTCATATATAAAATAAATTATTTAATGTCTAAAAATTATAAATAAAATATCATTATGTAGGAAATATTTTTATCTTTCTAATGAATATTTATAATCTAAAATCCAACATATATAACCCTATGTAACAATTGTTGTTCTAAAAGATATATGCTTGTGTCATTTTTGTATTCATTTTAACTTAATTAAAATAAAGTGTCATTATCACTTACAAGTGGATCCATGGGGTCCCAAAATTGACACAAAGATGCCCATGGTCGACCATGTATCAACCAATAGGGTTAAGACACGTTTTAGGGTAATTTAGTATTATTATAATATTATTTTTTAACCCTTATTTACCGGATTTACCCTTTAACCATGGTAAATAAAATATTTACCGCAGTAATTATTCAAAATGTGTAAAAATAAAAGTTACCTATTTACACAATTTGAACATCCTGATTCCAAATATGGAATCCATTTTCCTAAATTCAAAACACAGAAGTGGAAGAAATTAATTTAAAATTAATTCCCGCTGTCAAAACAAAAAGCGTGTTTTTAAGAGATAATAACTATCAAAAGATTGACACTTGTTTATGTTCGGTTTAATTGTAAAATTATGTCCAATGATAAACATTAAATTGAATGGTAAAAATATATTCTAAATATAATTTAAAACCACTCAAATTTATAATTTATCACTATTAATTATTTTGATTAAAAAAGTTGTTTTTAATTAAAATTTAGAAATTTTCACTATTCATCAAAATATGAAAGTTATCCGAAATGTACCAAAATTTCACCCTAGGCTAATTTTGATATTCTGAATCCAAAAATGAAGTCCATTTTGAAATATAGAATATATATGATTTCAAAAAGTAGGTATTACTATTCACAACGGCTAGTTTAATTAGTTGTGGTGTGTGTTAGAACTCGAGGTTGCGTACAACACACGCTATCGCATTATTCGAAGGGAAACATACCGTAGAAGCTTGGGGTGTTACAATCCTGAAGCCATAATTCACACTTGATAAACTTCCCATATAATTCATGTCTTCTCAGAGTCTTCAGGATAATGCGCAAGTGATTTTCATGATCTTCTTAGCTTTTGGAGTATACCAAGATATCATCAAAAAATACCACCACAAATTCATCTAGATATTCCTTGAAAACTCTATTCATCAGATCTATGAATAAAGAGGGTGCATTAGTCAATCCAAAAGGCATTAATGTAAACTTGTAATACCCGTACCTGGTTCGAAATGCTGTCTTCGGAATGTCTTCTTTCTTCACACACAACTGATGGTGTCCAGATCAAAGGTCAATCTTTGAAAAGTATTGAGCTCCATGCAGTTGGTCAAATAAATCATCAATGCGAGGTAGGGGATACTTGTTCTTTATTTTTATAGAATTGATTTCCCTGTAGTCGATACATGACCTCATAGATCCATCTTTCTTCTTAACAAAAAGGATAGGGGCTCACCATGGAGAAACACTAGGTCAAATAAATACCTTATTACTCAATTCCTCTAGTTGTTTATTTAGTTTGAATAATTCCATAGTGTCCATTCTATAAGGGGTCTTCGATATAGGCCTTGATCCAGGAATTAAATCAAAGGAAAACTCATCTTCTCGTTCTGGAGTATGTCCATGTAAATCTTCCAGAAACACATCTACATATTCTTTCACAACAGGTACATCTTCTATTTGAACATTACTTTCCTCACCCACAATCATTTCATTCTCTTCCTCACCAATAATTGAATTTAGTTGAGCTACTGGGGGTGGATCTAGATAAGAATTTGGTGGTGACGATTCTTCTCTAAAGATAAGGTGTTCCTTATCATCATCATCGAAAATCATAGCCTCCTTCTTCTTACAATAAATCTTCACATCATTGTCGGAAGGCCAATCCATACTGAGGATTATATAAAACTCAACCATAGGTATGACTATGAGATCAGCGGATATAGAACATTTATGTTCTTTAATGGAGACTGATTCACAAAACTTTGTTGAAATGATACTTCCCTTAAGATTTTTAACTGACAACTCCTTTGTTAAATAAAATTGGAAATATCTAATTTTATTAGCAAACTTGGAAGATATGAAACAATGAAATGATCCAGAATAAAATAAAGAATTTTCTAAACATGAGGAAACCATTAAATTAACTGCCACCACGTCTTTCGGAGCTTCTACCTCAGTAGTAGTGATAGCATAAGCTTGTCCTTGATCCCTTGGAATTTTCTGAGATAATTTCCCCTGACACTTAGTATAGTCATTTTCATAATGTCCCATCCCCCTGCAATTGTAGCATTGGACATCAGTAGCTTCCTTCTTCCCCTTGCAATCGTGAGCTTGGTCGCCTTTTCACCACACTTGTAACAGACTCCCATTCCTTTTAAGCAAGTACCAGGGTGTTTCTTCCCACATTTACCACAGGATGGATATTCAAACTTTCCCTTCTTCCCCTTATTTCCATTACTAGATTGATCAGAAGATCCATCCTTCTCTTGCTTTGCATTAAAGTCATAAGATATAGAGAATTACTTTTCTGTCTTGATAGCACATGAGACAATGTCTTCGTACGATGAGAAGGATTGTGAGACTAATGCTCGATGAAGAAACGGGTTTAACCCATCAAAGAAATGATCAATCTTACTTGTTGGGTTACGTATATAATCTCCAGCATACATTGATAACCTTGTAAAGTTAGCCTCATAATTTGTGACATTCTCATCTTCCTTTTGTCTCAGACTCAGAAATTGCCTTTCAATATCTGCTCGATGGTCATGAGGAAAGTATTTTTCTAAAAACAGATCTTTGAACTCCCTCCATTCCATATTTGATACTTCATCATCTTCTTTCATGTTTTGAATCAATGAACACCATTGGTCAGTATCTCTAGTGAGGCGATAAACTGCCATGATGGATTTTTCCCTTTCATTTGTCCCCAAATCCTAAAATATTTTCTCTAGGGAAATTATCCATTGCTCAGCTAAAAATGTATTGTACTCCCATTTAATGTTAGTGGTTGTTACCTCATGAAGAAATCTAACATTGGTCCTCCATGTTGTGGATTAGGGTGCTCCATACGGGTAAGGTTATTATTCATAACACAAGTGAGTTGTCCCAGTATGGTGATTAATTGATCAGCACCACTTGCATCACCAGCTCCTATATAATTATCTTGAGCAGGAGTGAAATCCCTACATGGAGTGCGTGCATTTATAAGATTTCCATTTCTTCCACTAGGTTCCATTTCTAAACAATGTCATAAACTAGATCAGTTTATGAATCAAAATACATAATTCTATACTTATAAAACACTTAACATAAATTGAACTATTTATGGATAAAATCCGTAATCATAAAAATGTTTTCTTTGAGTACGTATATACTCATAAACCCTTCATAATGATTTTTAAATAAAATGAGAGTTATCATAAGAATATCCCCTGGGAGTGTTGTAACCAAGAGTGCAACAAGGCCTATTGTCGTGCACCAGTTTCTGTTCGAGTCTAGCTCAAAGCGGTGTTTTCGGGTTTTACCCCTAGGTACATATGTTCCAGAGCCGCCTCTACTAGCTCGTATCCAGATAGGGATGTATTGCTTGGAAAAGTCACAAAATCTCTACAATACCAAAATTCTAGGAAGTTCTTCTATACTGATCCTCAAATCCCATCTTCAATCTATGTGATCTAATCAGAGTTTATCTGAATCTAGCTTCCAATGTTTGTACTAAAATTCCTCTTATACCAACTGTAATTCCTCGACCCCAGTTACCTAGAGTCGGTGCATTATTACATATCATTGGCATGATCACAAGAAAGATCAAGTCTCAGAAGACCGATTAGTTTAGTAGCTTTTGAATAACTAGATGCATTCATAAAGTTTACATTACATCATAAAATGAAAACTACAACAATATAGTCTCCATTGTCCACACTATTATCCCCTCATACTATCCATTCAGGTCATTCATAAGTTACTTCTTCACATCCTGGGAAAAAATAAAACATTGAAAGGGGTGAGCTCAGATACTCAGTAAGGATAACAATATAGCAGAAACATTCATAAATAAACATAAACATTTAAGGAAATGTATAGAAAAAACAAAAGCCTTTTAAACTTGAACATCAGTAAAATATGGAAAAAGATAAAATGAAATAATTCCATTTACTTATTCACATGGATATTCAACTAGTCGAATAATCACATGCAATATCAATAACCACTTTCATAATGATGGAATGCATAATGCCAGACTATCATAACCACGTAGCCAAGGCCTGATGCCAAGACTACAAATAATATTTTGTCAAGGCCTCATGCCAAGACACTAGTTTGTCTCATGAGACCTATCGATTCATCGATGAGCAATAGAGGGCTCCACCCGTCACCTATTAAGTCCAATGCATTCCTCACATGAACAGGTTTAAATATAACATAAACATTCGTATTAATACTAGCATACTAAATGTCAATACTTTCTTCATAAACCATGGATGGTATAAAAATAACACATCCATAGTCAAACATATCACAAAACCATCAATACAATATGGATGTTTTGTATCATAATAAATATACTCCAAATAAGCTTAAAATCCATCAAAGGATGTTGACATAGATGAAATCAAAACTCTTTTTAGAGAAATATCTTTTTTTATTTTGAAATCATTTAAGAGTCATATATTTATAAAATAAAACATTTTATTTGAAAATGTTCTTATAAGCTTGTAAAGGAATATTCAATGATTTTATAACGGCAGAAAATAGCCGCACCCGCTATATAAGTTAAAAAAACATTCTTACCTTAATTCTGTCGAAAAGGTTAAAAAGAACGTTGTTTGGAAAACAACATAATGATTCCTTTATAAACCTCTTATAAAAAATCAAACAAGAGTATAAATGACTTTAACCCATATTCTTGTAAATAGTTAAAATGTTTTGAAATTCATTTTTAAGAAACATGGATGTGGATGATAAAGAAATCCTAGTAGATTATTACATATAAACAACCTCGGATAATGAAGAGATTACGAAATAAACCCTTACCTTGTACTTTTCCTTGGTTGAAGGTAGGTTAACCTCCTATATTTTGGTGAAATAATTGTTATTAAATTATACAAGAATCATATACATTAATATGATATCATATATGATCTTTTAATATTTATTTGTTAATAATATCTTAGTATTATCGTTGTTTCGAGTGTTAACTTACTCATTTTCTTTTATATATTTTGTTACGTAAGCCGTGTTTTTCATGGATAGGTTGTTTCTTATTCATATCTATAATGATACCAAGTCCTTAGATAATATTATTAATTATCTAATGAGAACTATACTTGAATGGATATGATGGAGAATGAATCTCATCGCGTTCGTGGAGACCGTAGTCCGTACGTACGCACGAGCGAAAATATCATTCTTTTGATATTAAAATAATATATAATTAGATGTTATATCATATATACAGAATCATTATCATGTTATATTTAATATTTACATGAATTATACATCATTATTATACCCATCCAAATAATAATTTATTGAATAACAATTACACCACGACGTGAAGACGGTAAGCCGTACGTACGCACGTATGGTGACATGTCATTCAATGGATGAATAGAATACTGAATATGGATGCACCATATTTATAATAATATCATAGTATATAGGAGATACTGGATTTATTATTTTAGAATGGGAATAACAAAGAAAGAAGAAGTTGAATAGGAAATGAACCTGAAAAAGGGTGGTGAAAACATTACATCTTCTTCGGGTTATTCTTTTTGATTTGATCAAAAGGGCTCCATAGGTTGGCTTTCTAATCAAAATAAGGCCTCTAGGTTGAAGTGAGGGAAGTTGAGAGAGTATTTGGTTGGGTTTTGGCAAAGACAAAATTCTTTGAATGTGTGAATTAGTGAAAAGGAGGAGTGCCCTTTTATAAGAGGGGTGAGGGGAACCTTTGGAAAAGCTAGAAATATTATTTTATAATAAATTCATATTCGGTTTTTGATGGCTCAAAAGTGGATTATTTAAAGGTTAATGTGGGGATGGGTCTAAAACCACTCAACTAATATAATTTAGACAGGTTTGGGTCATTATATTAACCTTATCTTTTAGTTTTAACTCTTAGTTAATTAGTTTGATAGTTACCATGTCACTTTGTATTTTTATATTATATAGTTAATAAACTTACTATATACCACTAAGTTACCACCAAGTGGTCCATTAATAATAAACCTATCATTATATAAGTCTCTTGACCGAACCGTAGATTTTTAGAAATTGAATATCAATTAATAATATAATATTTGTTTTAAAAACTCTTTTATGTCAATTTTGACACTAATTGGAAAATTGATTTTTGTGAAAATCATAACAGAATGATTAATTCTAAAAAAGTTAATTAAATCAATCCTAACATGTCATATTAACCTATAAAATTAGTTCAATTCATAAAAAGTCTCAAATTATATTTATTTGGGTATTTATAATATCAATTATTTTAATTTTTTCACTATTATGGTAATTACCACATCATCATTGTGTCATAAATAAATTAAATTATTTATTATCTAAAAATTATAAAAAATATATAATTATGTAGGAAATCTTTTTATATTTATAATGAATATTTATAATCTAATTTATCTTATGTGTAACCCTATATTAAAAATTTTTTAGTTGTAAAACATTGATTTTACCTCTTTTAACTCTTCTTTGAATTAAATAATAATAAATGTCCTAATCTAATCCAAGTGGACCAAAGAGGTTCATATTTTATTCCTAAGGTTGTTTTTGGCCGAATTAAGCTTATCCAATAGAATTAGGACATGTGTTAGGGTAATATTAATTTAATTTTTACCCTTAATTATCCTATTTACTTGTAACCGTGGTAAATAAAATTAAAAAGTTACTATTCACCAAAAATTATTTTCATCTCATTGAACCACAGTTTACTCCTTGATATTAACCGTGTCTCTCAAATTTTAAAAACTTCACTCACAGAAGCGGTAAAATTATGTTTTATGAAAAATTCAGTTTTTTAACTACCACTTAGTGGTTTCACTATTCATAAAAAAATGAAGTTCTTAAGAGAAATACTAAAAATTCACCCTAGGCTAATTTCGATATTCCGAATCCAAAATGATGTCCATTCTGAAAAATAAAATTTATAAATTTCAAAAAGTGGGTATTACTATTCACAACGGCTAGTTTGATTTTTTGTGGTGTGTTAGAACTCGATGTTGCGTACAACACACGCTATTGCATTATTCAAAGAGAAGCGTACCGTAGAAGCTTGGGGTGTTACAGAATCTATCTAGTCTTGGTGCACTATTCAGATTGTGGCTTCTAATAGCTTTCTTGATTTCAATATCCTTCATATGAGGGATGGAAACAATGAATTTATAGTGAAACTATTTGGACTTAATAATTCCATTTCTATCTTCATGGGTATAATAAATAGAAAAATTAGATAATACATTGATTTGTTTGTGGTGGTATTTATGTATGATACTATCATATATTCCAATATCAAGGAAGATCATGGTGATCACTTGAGGGTTATTCTGGAGACCTTAAAGAAGGATAATTCATATGTCAAATATAGCATGTGTTTATTCTTGATATAGAAAGTACCATTCATGGGTCACGTAGTTATAGGGTTGGGTATATCTTTAGATCCTTCAAAGATGGAGGTTATTGAGTAATAGCCTATACGAACCATAGTAACCGAGATCTATAGTTTTATTTTATTGTTTGGATACAATAAACAATTTATGAAAAATTTATCACAAAAATAATGTCTGAAAACCCAGTTAACTCAAAAGGGGACCATTTTCCTTTAGATATATAGAGGTGATGAAAATTTCAAGTAGTTGAAGAGATGGTTACTCAGTGCACATGTGCTTAAATTGACATATAGTGGAAAAGGGTTTTTGATATATAATGATATATAATTACATATTATGGAATGTAATGGGATGCGTTTTCATTAAGAATGAAATGGTTATAGCGTATGCATAATAAAAAATTGAGGTCTCATAAGAAACACCACCCAACTCATGATTTAGAGTTGGTATTGGAAAATTTTCAATTGAAATTATAGAGGCATTAAATATATGGTGAAAAGTGGGATATATATATTGATCATAAAATCTAGAATTGTATATTTATATGGAAAAAGTTAAATATATACCAAAGGAGATGGATGGATTGGATTAAATATTATGACTACTCAATAAATTACCACTATATCAATGAGAACAAGGTGGATGATATTCTATGTCAGGACCATTCTAGTTTATTCATAATGTTAAATTTAAGAGATCCAATACTTAAAAAATTATAGAATATTGAACTTTAAATCATGAAGGAAGGGGAGAAATCTTGTCTTTCATGAATGACTATTCAACCATCAATCTATGTAAAAATTAAAGAGGTGTGTAAGGAATATTTGGAGATATAATAGAAGGTAAGGAAGGTTCTAGAGTTCAATAATGACCATGATGGGATGATAATATTTCAAAACAAAATATTTATCCCTTTAATACCATAATTGAAGGAGATATTGGATGAATCACATAATTAATCATTCTCTATCTATCTTAGATGTAAAAAATGTATAGAGATATCAGAGTGTATTTGTGGTGGAATAATATAAAAGTGATATTTTTGGAGTATGTATCTTTATTCCTTTTATGTAAAAAAGTTAAGACAAAATTTCATAATTCTAATGACATTATGAAACCATTAACCACACCTCTATTAAAATGGGAAAACATCACCATGTATTTCATCGTAGAACTCCCCATGAAATTTAAAAGACATAATTCCATTTTTGTTTTAATTGACAACCTAATGAATTCATAACATTTTATTTATACAATGGAATATTTCATACATGATCCTCTTGCTAGGATATACATTCAGTAAGTGGTAAGGTTTTATAAAGTACCGCTCTTAATTTTATCAAATCAAGATCCATGGTTTAACTCTATTATCTGGAGAATTCATTCACAAGTTTTGAATATACAGATGAGCTATATCACTGTATATCATCCTCAGAATAATTGATATTGTTAAAGTACTATTAAAACCCTATATGATATACTAAGATATTTCTTAATGGCTTTAAAAGAAGTATGAGATTAACAACTCCGTTCAGTCAAATTTTCAATCCATAATATCTTTCACTCAATTATTCAGATTGATTCTTATGATGTTATATATGGAAAAAAGTGTATAACTATAACATGTTGGGTTGATGATGGAGAATTTAAGCTATTAGGACCTGATCTAGCTAAGGAAATAAAAAACTCTGATTGATCGATCCAACATCAAATCAGAGGAGATAAAATTCAAGAGAAAAGTTTTATCGATAATGGTTAAAGAGATATAGAGTTAAAATTTATTGAAAAGGAATTCCAATAAATATTTTCTTATAAGAAATATATGATATTTATAAATAATGGGAACCTATATACAGGATATATTAGTCCCATTGAGATTATTGATCATATCAGGATGGTATCTTATTTCTTGATGCTTCTACCAAAACACTCTAATGACCATGATGTGTTCGATTAATCAATTTTTAGTTTGTAAATAACTAATATATTATATGTATTTAACCCATAGGTTTTACAATTTTAGCATGAAAATTTCTGTTAGGAACTACCGGTATAGATTTTTGGTGGATGAGATAATGTGTTTCGAAATAAGAATGCACGCCTGGTCAAGGTTTTGTGGTGAAGATATAAATTTTAAGAATATATTTGGAACTTGAGGTAGTAATTAGTCCAAATTATCCTCTTCTATTTCAATTATAACAAATTAATTTCAAGGGTGAAATTACCTTGAGGGGAAGAATATAATACCCCATGATTTTAGAATATAATTCTCTTTAATAAATTTAATGTGTCTGAATGTTTTGATGCAAAAAAACCAAACATATGTTGAAAAAAGTTATTTAAATATTAAAAATATATTATTAGATATTTAAATGAAATTGATAAAATAAATTACATTATAAAAATGTTAAAATTCATTTATGTATATACTATTAATTCTTGAGATACTGTTCAATTAAATTATTCATTTTTATTGAATTTAAAAATATTGACGAATAATATCAATAATTTTTTTTGATAAATCTTAATAAATAATTAATAAAATAAATTAAGTACATATATTAAATGGTTAAGTAATTATATGGAGCACTATGCTAGTTAATCTTAGATAAACATAAATGTTTGTTTTACAAACAATGTTTTATTATATATATTTTTGATTGAATGATAAATTATCTTATTTATAATTTTAAAATAATGGAAAAATAATTTTTATACATGTACAAAAATGAATTATCATTCAGACATCAATTATCAAATGGCTAAAAAATGATAATAAAATAATTTTAAGGTAAAAGATGTATTGTTTAGAAAACAATTTTTTATTTATGAAATGTATTTTAACATAATAAATAATTATTAATCACTATTGATAGATGATTTTAAAGAAATTTTTAGATAATACATTATATCAAATAAATTAACTTTCATATAACTGTTTTTACTAGGTATAGAATCATAATAAGATATTTTTTATTCTTAAAGATATATTATTAGGGAAAATGGGATTTACGTGTATTTTGCAAGTATATTAGATGTTATTTTTTCTAACTTTAGAAATTTAATATGATATATTGGATTACATATTTTTAATATTTTTTCCCAGATTTGGTTACATGTTTAATTTCATTTTAGGTCATAAAAATAAGTTATCATGGTAAATAGTTAAGTTATCATGATAAAGGTAAAGTTGTCTTAATAGGGGTTAAACTAAGGGATACAGATTATAATATCCTAAAAACATATATTTATTTATATTTTTGATTATATTTTGACCTCACCCAGACTTATCTTCAAAATTGGTCTTATTGGTTGCCACATTCCCATGAAAGTGAGTTGATATTTTTTAAAAATTAAGGGAATTTACAAAGGTGGAACACCCCTCAATTATAAAATAGAAACTAACTTCCTCACTAATTTACAAACTTGGATCAAATTATCCCATATACTAAAAGTTTTGTTATCACTAAAAAACAAATATATGAAGGATTAATATGGAAACAAAAGGTTGTTACCCAAGGAATAAGTAATTGACTTAATTGAGTTCATTCAATTTTTTTCTTCTTCCACCTTCTCTAAATATATTATAACCATAATAATATTATTACATAAGTATAATAAATATAAATAAATTTTATTTTGTTTACATAAAAACCATTATCTAAATATCATCTATCTAATGGAAAATGGAAGTGTCACTCACGCATATGTGTTGGCTACCACATCCATGAAGTGATGCAGCTCTTTTTTCATCACTACATCACGAAAAAGGTTATATAGATAGAGTTATTGAATATAAATGGTATTAATTGTATAATTATGATTCTATAAAAATGATTACTATTTAACTTCCTTTATCTATATTCTTTGAATAATGAAAACATCACTCGTGTGTACATGCAGGCTACCGCCACCACAAAGTTATGCAATTAATTTTAATACCCACCCTACATAGATGGTTTTAAAAGTATATATAATGAATAAATATGATATTTTTTACATTATTATGATTTCTGGGATAATTATTCAATGGTATATGGTTATGGATTTGAATCTCCAAACCGAAACATACATGTAAAATAGAACAATCGACACCCAGATATTGATTATAATGAAGAATTGTTTGTAAATGGGATATTTGAAATTATAAGGGAATGATATATTTTGATATAACTATGAATATTATCTTGGTATATATTTTTAATTGATCTAAATTTATGATACATGAGTTTATATCATGTAAATGTCATGTCAGGACTTAAGGTAAGGGTTCATGTTACAATCACACTTTTTATCAGGATTTTTTTTCATCAATTTTAATTTTGAGAAAAATTAATTTACTAATTTATTAAACCCCATATAATTTATTTTAATTTGGTTATTTATGGGGTATAAAACCATAATTTATCATTCCCCCTCTTTATAACTAAAAAAGATGAAAAAATTATTTTAATAAAATCTGAACATTATTCTATTTTTTTGGTTGGGTATCCATTTCCTCCATTTCCAGGTTCATAAAAATTGTTTTATTTAAGTCCATATATAATTTCAATGTTTTGTAATTGAATTTTTACATTATATTTAATTTTATATGAGAATATTTTAAATTAATATTCTATTATTTCTATTAAGAGGTTATTTTTATTTATAAAAGTGTAAAATGAATATTTTTAAGCATTTATGACATGAATAGATTCCTATGCCTTAAAGTCATTTAATTTTTATGAAAATTAATTTATAATTTTTCATGTGTTTAGAAATAATATAATATTCCAAGTTTCTAGGATTTTTATGTTTTCAAATGATGCAAAAAATAAAAAAGATATTTCTTCTAAGTTTTTAAATAATATTTCTAATAATTTTATAAAATTATTTTTCATCTATTTTAAAATAATTTAAGAATTTTTATTCTTCAATAGGGATATGATCTTATGATACAATAAAATTTCATTCTCTAGATGGATTATGATGGTGATGTATTAATTATGTTTTCATGAAACCCCATGTTAATTATGATATGATAAAATGATGAATATTTTTGTGATATTATGGAATATATATGTACAATTAATCATTATATATCATGTGAATCAATTATAGAGATCTAATGAATTGTGTAATGTTTTATATATCATGTGATCAAAGATTAAACATGTTGTTTTCCCATTCCCAAGAGGATACACAAATGGTTATCCAAGGCCTATGTGGGTACATGGGTGGTTATCCCAAACCCAATAGGGAACACAAGTAGTTGACCCCATCCTAAGAATATACATGAATGGTTAACCCAACCCTATTTTGTGATGAATGTCTTGTTGGGTATGCATAACATATGATTTATATCCTTATGTTCATGCCAAAAAATTTTTTATTATGCTTATGATATTCTCTCAGGGGTCATGATTAATTATTGATTATTTCCCACCCTTATAGAACATGTACATTATCATGAAAACTACTTATTCAATGACTCGTGATTTATGGTCTATGATTTAATAGGTATGTTTTTGTATGGAATGATTAATTTCTCACACCCTTATAGTTATATTATTCTAACATACAATCATTGATTGATATCTCCCATGTTTACCGTTACTAAGTATATGAGATAATCCATTTTTATGTTCCCATTTCCCTTGGTTATGAAGAACGGTTTTATGTAGGATGTTTCTAATGTTAGAAATAATTTATGGGAGATATTGAATATATTTCATGAAATATTTTGATTATTTATATACCCTATAAGGAAATGAACCATTTACGGTTCTCAAACATGTATTATTATATGGTTTATTGAATGATCATTTAAAAAGATGTCATATTTATGTAATAAATTATCAGGTCACCTCAATTCCATCATTCATAAACTCAAATTATTATGTTTTTATAGACTCTTATGCTATTAATGATGAGTTATATTGTTATGTGATGTATGATGATTGTGAAAAGGGGTTTTTTGGATGGGATACTGGACGTGGGATAAGATTTATTTAAATAATTTTATTATTTATTTGTATGATGATTAATTGACTTATTGTATTTCTCACCTCTATTTGAGTTATGTTGTAAAAAACCTACCTAAATAAGTATAATTTCTTTCTTCATGTTACACTCTATCAGTGTGCATTACTAACCAGTGAACTACGAATATTGTGGCCTCCAAGGGTTTTCTCTAGGTACCCAACAGGACCCAAAAGTGAAATCCAAATGATCTATTTGTCAGGATATATTCTAGGGTCCACTGATATGGGAACTAGATATGGTATCAATCATGTTATATCCAAGGGAGTCTCCCATGATTCCTAGTTCTTATTGAGTATTTAGGGGATCCAATCCATGTTATGCCTGTATCTCTTAACTTTGGACTTTATTACATGACACCACATTTTTATTGGTTTCCATGTTTATTTTTCATTATTGATATATTAGTTCTTGTTATATGTGTATTATATTTTGGTATTTTTTTTACTTCTAATTTTGTTTAAAAATTTCTTTGGAATATAAAGTTTTAAAGGTAAAGTGATGATTTCTTCATAAAAGGAGTTTTTGAAATTATTTTAGAAAAGGTAAAAAATACATGACTTTATTTTCATAAATTTTTAAGATTCTATTTCCTAGGTTGAGGGTGTTTTTTCTAAAGGTGTATTTTCACCCTTATTTAATATATAAAGTATGAATTCATTATTTATAATAATCATGAAATGTTACTTTTTTTCTTTACACTCATTTGTGAGAACCTATTTTGTAAATTATATTAAAAAATAATTTATGAATTTGTTAATGGAATTATATATAATCTCTACTAATATCCTACATAACATGTTTTTATAACAGCCTATATAAACACTGACATGCATATGAAATTATTTTATTGTATATTACGTTCCAATTTTGTGTAACACCACTAGACTTTAAAATATATTTAATTCTAAAATAAATTTGATGAATTCAATAGTTTCTGATGTACACCATCAATCATAAGTAATTTATTATCTAATACTATACGAATTAAAATAAATTATTAGATTGTTTTTAATAGCTGGGGTCAACACCACTTTTATTATACAAAACAATCAATTCCTATTTTAGACAAGGTTAAGATGTATCCTTTACATGACCAGGAGGACCAAAGGACCAAAGGCTGAAAGAAACACGGTCTGAAGGCCCAACATCCAAAGGACCAAATCATGTATCTATGGTAAAACATGAGAATTTGATGTCATAACTCATCACAAGACAAAAAATAATCAACTCCCTCTAAAATAAATCACAATATGAGGAAATTCTTAAAATTTTATTACCCCCATGACATTAGACATTTCATCATGCTGGACTAGCCTAATTAGTTAGGTCACCCCTCCAACCACTATGTGGGGGAGGACTGATTGATAGGTTTTAACACACTGATACCTCTTTTGAGCTACACACTTGGTGATACATATGTGTCTATATCATTAATCACCAACCAAATGCACAACATCTTCAACCCAGTCTAAAGTGAAGATAATAAAATATAAGGCCACCACTCCATCCCAAAATATTGTGATTGAATAATGGATGATAAGCATCAGTACACAAAACCCTTAAAACAAAGGCTTCCCACCTGGTAGTGTTATAGAACTACATTCTGATTTATGCTGAGATGTTCGCATGGAACCTATTATTCATCTTTTATCCCACAAATAATCACCCAGAGGTTCAATGGCCTGAGGACTTTGATGATGGCCCAAATGTCCAAAAGCCATGAATCCCAAAGAAACCCTATTGGAGTAACCTAACTATCTCAGTACCACCTTAGATAGGCCTCCATATCTATATTTTAAATGATATTGATAATTAAATGGGTTATTTTAATTAGAAGGGTTCAAATTCACATAAAAAATAAAATGTATACTAATGTGGTAGTTTTTGATCTATTTTATTTGAAATGTAAACTTTTGATAAACTTATTACTTTCGAGGAATAATATAAATTAATTTTCTTGGTAAAATTTACGTAATAGTTAATGAAATTAAAAAATTAAATCCATGAATGTTTTAATTAATGATATGAAATAGTAGTCTAACAATTATTGTTTAAATAAAAATTTTTTTTACAAATATTATATTATTATATATGTTTTACATAAAAGGAAATTTAGTTTTTTAAGAATATTAAATGTATGGTAAATTATTATTTATAATTTTTTAAAATTTTGTATATTTATTCATACATTTATTATCAAATTTTTAGAAATAAAGATAAGTTCATGTAAAGGTAAAAAAGAATATATTTTTTTCTGAAATTTTTTTTTGTTGTGAAAAATATATTTTCCTATCTTAAAAATTAAATTGATCGCTTTTAAAAGATGATTATTATAATATATAATATTTTAATTTTTGAATATATATATTAGATCTCAATTTGTTAGAAAATAATTTTTAATAAGATTAAGAACAAATAAATTTTAGATGGGTTATTTTTCTAAAAAAGTGGTTTTTATTTATTTTGTAATGTTATGTATTTAAAAATTGAATTTATTAATTTTAAAATTTTATTTTTATAAAATTTAATACATATTAATAATTATATTTTCAAATTAATCTTAAGATATATTTTTTGTATTCCTCTGAAATAGGTATATGAAGTAAAGTTTGAGGCGCAAAGGCCACTTTATTAAATACTAATAAAATCCAGCAGAGGAAACAAAATAAAAAACCAAAACAATGGTGCTTAACCCATTCTAGATCGAGTACTCATACTACAATGAGGAAGTCGTCCACCCCTACCATGAGGATTTCTTCCCCTCCTCCTAGGTTTTTCTTGCATCCATGCACCATTTCTATCATCCAAAGACTCCTCCTCAACATAAATCGTTATAATTTTAGGCCCAAAGACTTCATTTTTTTAAATAAATCATTATCATGGATATTAGAAGTGAGCTTATCAAATGAGTTAGAGATACTAAAATTAATTATTTCCTTTCCAGGATGATAGCAAGGGATTTGGATTAGAACAGGTCTTGCCCTTGCATTGGGCTTCTCATTCCTCTTCATATCCTGATCAACAGAGTCTGGTGCAGCGTCCACCTTCTTGTGGTCAGCCGAAGTCTGCTTGTGTTCTGGCTTTGCATCAGCCAATATTTGTCTGGAAAACTCGCTAGGATGCTGGGAAATCCTGCTCTAAACTTTAGAGGGTCCCAAAATGAGAAGACCATCTGAATCTAGTGTACACGGTTCCATCACAAGCTTAGATAGAGAGAAGAGAGTCCTTCTGACCGAAGTATTGGGTTTTTCAGTCTTGTCCAGCACTTATTCAGCAATGATCTATCTTGTATCAAACATATTTTTTAAGTCACTCAATCTTTGATTGGAGGATTCCTTCCTTAGTCCAGGTTGTGAAGCATCCAGTATTCTAGAGGGCATCATATGAGGGTCTTTACCACTCAAAATCTATATTTCTTTTGGTGAAGGCATATAATTTTCCAGAACATTATTGGAGGGACTTATCCTAGAATAGGAATTATCCAAAAAATAAATGGTTTGTCCTTGCTGGTAATTGGGATCATGGAATGAACCCATAACACCTCGAATTGTGTAGGTGACAGGGTACACCAGCTTAGTGGAAGGGTCAAAAGAATCAGCACCTGTGAGAGCTTTGTTGCATTTGGAGTGGCAGGAGAAAACCTTTGTATATCTAGGAGATTCACTTCCTTGATCTTTACTTGTGTAAACAATTTTTTTCTTGATCATAATTGAAGTTGTGTCTTCTAGAACAATATTCCCTTGTCTACATTTTGAATCATGAAGCTCCTGCCTAATTTTAGCATCATCCATTGTTTGTGTTGAGAGATCTCTCTCTAATTGGCTATCATATATGTTTGACTCATTTTCTTCTTCTTCCATGTCCTTGACCAGTGCATACTTTAAAGAGAGACCCACTTCAGTTGGGTCATTTTTATTAGCTAAATCAGCCCAGACGACATTTCTCCTGCAATTCTGAGAAGAAACATGTCCTCGTCTTTTACCACCACTCTTGAACTGCTGCTCAGACTGAATCTTCGCCACCTGGATGTTTTCATAGGATAATAATCTACTAAAATACTGAGTAACCTAATTCATAACTTGCTTCTGAAATTGCATAGTAGTTTGTTGGGAATATTTACTACTTTCCTTCTTTCTGCAGTGAGTCTCATCATGCCGATTTAGCAGGCATCTAATACAAAAATGTTTGAAATATAGTTGGACCTAGAGTGTCCAATTATACTATACACATCATAATACAGAAGAATTTTTTTACACTATTATAAGATTGATTTCATCTTGAGAGGTGGATAGGACCACCTTATCAATCAGAACATAACCTAGATCAATTTCAACTAAGATTCTACAAAAGTTCCCATAACTAGTTTCTTCAGTATCCATGTCCATTCTGATTGGTATCCCTATCAAAAAAGAAATCTCATATAAGATTTTGGAATGCCACAATACCCAATGTAAGCCATAAATTTTAATCCATTCTTGATCAAAGGTATATTTAAAATAATAGACACTAAAATTATAATTCCATTCATAAATATTATGTGTTCTGGGCATAATATTGATAGATCCAAAATCTCATGCTCTACCCTTCAAATCAGTAGAGGGAAACAACGGTTGGAAAAATCCTCTCTCAAGAAAAACTCACTTGAATTCATTAAATCCCCAAATTGTAGATATACGAGTGAAAAGATCAGAAATATTCCAAGGATACATATCTTTAGATAGCGATATTTGAGAGATAAAATAATTCTTGCAAAGCTTTAACCATTTCATAATCACTCCATTTGAAGCCGAGACATGAACGATATTTCCCTTTCTGAAAATGCGCTAAGCAATTCAGTTTTCCAAGAAAAAAAATAACCTATAGAAATCCACGAGTATGAGAAGTCGCCTAACTGTTATTCAAGTTTCATAAAAAAAATAAGTATTGAAAAACATAAATAAGCAATATTAAATTATTATTTTTTTATTTGGAAACCTATTCTTTATATTTTGGAACATGAGTTATATTTTAATCTAATAGAAAATTATTTTTGGCTCATTGAATTTAATTGATTGTTTAAAAGGTTATATTAATTTTTTTTGAAATTAATATCTAATAAAAAAAATTTAATAAAAAACCCAAAAAAATCATGGGAATAAATATTATACTTTTTTGGTGAAAATATTTTTTTCCCATTAAAATGATGTTTTTTCTAAAACGCTTTTTTTTTGCATTTTAAGGACATAAATTAAAAGATAGTTTTAAAACATATGTAAATTGAATATTAGAAAATATAATCAAGATTTGTAAAAAAACTATTGCTTGTGTATACACGTAGAGTACCACCTTTATGAAGTGATGAAGTCATTTTCTAATTACTACATCAAATGAATATAAATAATGATAAATTAATTTTATAAAAAATATTTATAATATTATTATGATTGTATAAAATTAATCCTTTACCTTCTTTATTGAATTGTCATCCACTGGAAAAATGAAATCGTCTCCAACAAATACATAGAGACTACAACATCCATGAATGACATATCCCATTTTCCATTACCATAATAAATTAATGTTTTAAAAATTATATTTAATATTAAAAAATGATAATTATAACCTGTATAATATTATGAAGATGATGAAACCATGACCCCTTTTACCACGATCAATACACCAAAGTTATTTTGGATCCAACAACTTCAAAACATCTGATGTAAACATGAATGATTTAGTAACTAAATAAAAAATGTAATAAATTAAATAAAAAGAATAATGATAATATAATGAATATTAAAATGGTTCATAAGAAACAAATAATTAATATAATTTTAATATTTAGGATAATACAATGTTTGATGAAATATGAGACCTGTGGTAAGGCATTTCTCGTCTCAATTAACATTCTTTGATACTTACATAACTTTTACCACATTTTGTTACTTTGGTGGTGTATAAAATGTAATATAGTTGTATCATATCATTAATGTCTTTAAATTAATATTGGTTACAAATACATTTCATGTTCTACCCTTCATTTACCATTCGGTTCAGAAATTAAGAAAGGGGTACATGATTTTTCTTTCAAACCTTGTTTTAAATCTTTTAAACTTTCGTTTATTTATCCATATTATTTAATTTTTGTATGAATGTTATTTTATATAATAAAATAAATGATTAAGGTTATTTTATATTTTCATTGACATTCTTTAATTTTTTTAACAGTAATCTTCTTTACTTTTCCTTCACACATCATTTTGACATTATTTATAATAGACAAAAAGAATGTTTTTTAACGTTTATCACATGATTATATTTTCCTGTCATTTTAAATGTTATTTATTTTAAATATTCTTCAATTAGTTACTATCATTTTTCAAATAACATCCTCTTCCCATTTTTATAATAATTTTTTAATTAAATAGATATATATCCTTATTTTTATGTGAATATTGAACATTATTTCTATTATGGGTTTAAATGAGTGTTATGTTGAGAAAATACATACATCATAAATTTTTTTCTTAACAATTATAGATTATTATTGGTGGTATTGAGATATATCCTTCCAATGAATTAGGTAATGATTTATTTTCTAGATAAATGATGATTGAAATAAACTAAAGAGATGTTATTCCATTCGGGTGAAACATGAGTGGAAACAAGTGATGAATATAATTTCCAAAGGTTCCTACTTGGGTTTTCAATGATTATGATGCATTTTAATGGAAATATTTGATTTTAAGATGATGTATACAATATTATAAAAGTGAAAGGTTATTTTTCAAGGAAAATCATTTCCATAGGTTTTCATGATTTCTAAGATAATTTCATTATTATTTTATTATTGGTATTATTTATAATATTTTTAGTTAAGAAAATTTACATTTTAATAAAAGTATATCAATTTTTATATAATTTATGTTTAATTTGAAAAATGTTAAACATTTTAATGCGTTTATATTTTTTTAGACTAGCGACTTTACTTTATTTTTATACCCCTTGTTGAGGTGTTTGTGCTTATCCCACATTTACAGGATCTATGGATGTGAAGGAACTATATGATGGTAAGTATTTAAAACATGGTAAATCATATTAAATTATAGAAAAGAAACATTAATGAAACATAGGTGTAAATTTATGAACATATTTTTGTGGAAAAAATGTACACATTCTGGACGTATCAAATTTTTTTATGAAATAATTTTGTTAATTATATAAAACTTTAAACCAAAAATATTATAAGAATGTTATAAGGTGAAATAATTTTTAATGAACTCATAATTATGTATTTCTTAATCTATGAGGTGTCATAGTGCGTATCAAAGGAATATTTTATATAATTTAGTGGTTATAATGTTATTTTATGCGCATAATATAGAATATTTAAAACAAATTATTGATTAATATGATATTTTGAGACCATAAGTTAGAAGTTTTTTTTAACATTTAAGATTAATATGATATGAAGACTTATGATTTTATTTGGTTAAATTTAAATATTTTAATAGAAGATGACATAATCTCACATATATTATTATTTATCCTCCTTATAAGATAGTTTTTTGTGGTTTTATGTGATATACTTATATTAATAGTTTTTTGTTTTCATAAATGGATGGAACTAGAAGGAACTAATTTAACAATGGATGTGAATGTAAATGTAGAGGTTTTATTTATGAGAAACTAAAAGGGATACGAAATATAGTGAATACTCTTGTTGCTATTCTTAAGAATCTTTCTCATGTCATGATTAACTACCTTAACCTAGGTGAGTTTCCTAATGCACTAATGAAGAAACAGATGATTTTCTATGAGCGTTTAGGTGATAAATATCCTTAAGGTAATAAATTTAGTCTATAAGATGTCAATAATGTGAGAAGAATCTCCTATAGAAATTTCATAAAAGAATAGGAAAATGTTTCATACATGGTACAAGAGGGCATAAAGAAATTAACTACCGAGGAAAAATTAAGAGTTCAGTTAACATAATAGCGGGGGATAAATTTCTTCTTAAGGTATCAATTTATAAATGTGAGGAGTATGAGAATTATTAAAATAAATTTACTAGGGATAAATATTGAGAAGGGGGTCAGCATGATAGTATGAATAAAGGTTTAGAAAATTTATACACAACTACAAAGAAATGAGGAAAAATGAATGATATATAAAAGATATGAATTATTTTAAAATTGTTACCTACATTTAAATAAGTAATCATGATTATATTGATATTTGGGAATCATATGGCATGATTTATATTTTTATTATAGGATGTATTTAATATGGAATTATAACGAAAATCCTTGTTAAAGGTTTATGAAGGATCTGAATGATTCAAGTGTCTATATATAGTGTAATGATCCATGATTTAAGTAAAAATATTCCTCATTAAATAAATATTATATCTGATATCCTTAATCACTCACAAAATTGAATATAAATATAACATTGTTTTTTTAATGAAATATAAATTATCCACTATATGTTAACCATTAAATGAGTGGGTAGAAATAGTTGTAAGCACACTATTAAATAAATTATCATTTTAATATAGTTTCAACTCATGCAACAAACTATTAAATAAAATATTTTTATTATTTAAATTTATTTTCTAAATTGGATATTTTTCATGTGTGATAATTGTTTTGGTATAAATAATATATTAACACTAATTTTAAAGTAATAATTAATATAACTAAAGAATGATTTCTTATAATTTTTTCTCTATACATTATTATTTTATTTAAATGTAAATTTATGAATTATTTATTTATAATTTAGAAAAATAAAATTATTTTTTCGAAATATCATGACATTATGGGCTTAAAATTATTGTTTTTTTTCTAAAAAGAATGATTTTTTTTGAATATTTTAAAAATAAAATTTTTCAAATACCATTAATTTTACAACATTATTATTATATAAATATGAATTGGAAATTTATGATACTATTTTCTATTCCAATTATCTATTTTCTATGTGTATTTATAATATTTATTTGAATTTTTAAATTAACAATAAAAATTTTAGAACATAAGTTATATTTGTTTTTTCAAAAATATTTTAATACATTATACATTTATTATTTTTAAATTGATTTCCATCACTTTTTTAAAATTAATATAATAATATATATTTAATATATATAATTATAAGGACTAAATAATGAAATAATGTCCATTTTATTTTAGCATATAAAGGATAAGTTACCTTGAAAAAGAAACAAGATACCGTATTAGAATTCCAAAATTTTAAACTCGGGTAACCGTGGGATTAAAAGGTATAAAATGTAAAAATATTATTTATAATATAGTGGTTGAGGTTTTTATCTAACAATAATCATCTTAAATCAATTATTTTCATTTTTTATAACCAATTTACATGTTTAACAAGCCCTACCTTTATATTATGTTGTTATAATTACAAAAATTCCATTCTCACCCCTATAAAATGGGACTATCAAAACCACTTCCAGACCACTCAAATAATTCAATTTACAGTTAAAATATTATTACCTTACTTAATTTAAAACAATATTCCTTTTACTTGAGCCTCTAGTCACATGATATTGTATTAATACCCAATTTCCATTTAGTCTTCAAAGGAAAAAATGAAGTTCTCCATGAGAGTACTTTTTTCATAACTTATTTCCTTTTCATCCTTACCTTCCAAATATAATTTTTAAATTTCCATATAAAAAAATCAGTATTAATTTTATTAAAAATTTTATATGCTAAGATAAAACCTATTAAACACTTATGCCCATTTATATTAAGAAAAATGAAACCATCATCCGTGCATTTTTTAGACTACTGTCTTCAATAAGCGCCAACTTCCACTTTTTCACCATTACATCTCTACACTTATTATAAGGATGAAATTGAAGAATAAATGTAAATTATAAAATATAATTATCATTATAAAGGGAAAATTTATAATTTACCTTCCTATCCTCTAATTATTCGATAAATGAAAGACTTTACTTGTGTGTTGTTCAGAGTTCTACCTCCATGAAGCAACCTATATCGTTTTCCATAAATTTTCAATGCTATTAAATTAATTTACTTAATCTATGATTGAAAACCTTAATTGTATCAAAATAAAATCATTATACCTTTATAATAATGATATTATGATATGTAAACAACTTTAAAAATTATAATCATCTTCTAATTATGGCATGTTCTTGTTTGGGTTGGTTGAACCACATACATAAAAAATGAAATAAAATATTATAATTAATAAATTTGATAAGTTAAATACTGATAATATAATATATAAATAACAAATTGAATAGTTTTTATGTTAGGGTAATGTTAATATTAAACTCATTAATTAAGATACCAATGCTCGTTCTTTCAAAATCATTGAAACATGCTCATCATCGATTTTATATTTAATGATCATTACAAAAATACCATAGAATGAAATTATAGAATTATAAATAATTAAAAATAAACAATTACAGTAACTTTTATTATTTTTTAATGATGAACGTTTTAAAAATAATATGAAAAAACATCTATTACAAAACCAATTTAGAATGACCAAGATTAATCATATACAATATTAGAAATAGATAATAAAAAACTAATATAAATTTAGAGAATAATTATAAATTAAGTTTGTAAAAGAGTATGGATATGAATAAGATTATGAAATAGGTTATTAATATAATTATTTTTTAATATACATGATTTTAAATCACTTATATATATATCACAATTAAAAGTAAGGTATTTAGTAACTCAAAATATTATCTCTGAGTTATATGATTTATTCAGGAATTTATTTCCCCGATTCTCACTACATTCATTGATTTTACATTTTAAATGGTTTTTTATCATATAAATTTGGGTAAAAAAGTTTCTAATTTAAATACATTTCCACGGATAGTTTTATTTTTTACTTTATTTAAAAAATGGGAATGTTTGACAAGTGAATTATAACTATGACTTTTACATCGATGATTAAAATATGGTTTTCTGGAAGGATTTTTTGGGATTTAGTTTAAATTTTATACTATATATACAAAATATATTTCTTTAATATATTTATGTTTCATGTTTTACCCTCTATATTTCATCTAATATCTAATTATTTTTAGGCGATCAAGTTTCAATGTCAATTGATTTAATTCATGTTGTTTTAATATTTGTAAATTTTCTAAAACAAAATTTTTATTCCATGGGTTATTTTGTAAAGACTTGGAAATTTAAAAGAAAATTTTTTCTTAATTTTATTTGGAATTTTACAGGAACGTAGTTTCTGACAGCGCCTGATTCCGAGGCCCATAGTGCCCGGAATCAGTTTCCGAAGTTTGGCTCGGGTACGTTCAGTGAACGAACGAGTGGGATTTTCTAACTTTTGAACTGGTGCCTGGAATAGAATTCTGAGGGCACCAATGGAACCCCAGCGCCGGTAATTGCTTAGGAACTCATGTTCCGGAGATGCGTTTACACGAGTGTTGATGATAAAAATTGTGGAAGTTTATTTTATAATTACTCTATGATTTTTATTATTTTTACTCTAAGTGTTTACTTCTTGATGGAAGTTGGGTAACCACCCAACCTCCCTTTGGAGGTTATGAGGGTGGTGGGGCCCACACGAACCCCACCCCTTAATATTCTATAAAACCCCCCTCAACTCCCACTTTAATTTTGTTAACTTAAGTTATAACTTATGAATTTAATGTAATAAGTTTAATGAGGTGAGTTGTGTGTGGTTAATTGAATTTCAAACTCTTGAAATTCAAATGGTTAGGTTGTGTTAATAAAATAAGACTTGGTCTTATTTTATTATTGTTAGATTTTTTCCACCTTGAGAGAATTGGGAAGCGTGAAGTCTTATTCTTCTTCAACTTCGACGAAGAACGTGAAGAACATCTCGGACTCCGATGAACAACACCATTCTTCAACGAGAAACATCTTCGTCGACGAACGTGACGTCTTCTTCCAACGACGTTACCTCTTCGAACGCACCTCGACGACAACGGAATCGGCGTTCTTTTTCCGCGATGCCCGACCTCCGCGACGCTCGTCATCTGCGGCTCGATTGACGTGCATTGTTCCTGAATCGAGGTAGGGAATTTAAATTGTGATTCTTGGTGAACCCTCGTTTACTCCATTATAAATCTAAGAACGTGGATCAACTAAATATTATGTTGATCCGCGAAGATTAATTTTGCGGGTTGGTATTATTGTTATGATTCTTTTTATTTATGAGGTTGTAGGGGGTTTATGTGTTTCTTTACGTGATTTCTCTTCTGTCTTTTATCCGCGTATTTTCGGACCACTTGATATCGATTAACGGGAGGAGGCCGGACCGCACAAACACGGCCGCCCCCTCCCTTATTATTTATTTCTTGTTGTTGTGGATGGAATGGAAGTGACGCGGTGCCGACGCACCGCGCGGAATCGTGTGGCAAGAATGTTCGACGTCGTCACACCACACAATCAATTAATTTTTTAATCAATTCCACGGCGCCATCGCGTCGCGCCAAAAAACCGCAAAAGAACCGCGGTCGGAGTCGGGTCGCGGGGAAGGGACGCGACGCCATCGGGTCACGCTGGAAAACTACAAAGACGACGCTTTTCGTTTTGACGTGGGGATTGGCGGGCGACGACGAAGCAGGCCGCTTTGGCGTTTGAATTCCTTCGCAGTGAAGGTCGGGTCCCGGAGGGACCATAGGTGAAGACAGAAGGAGAAACGGACCACCGGAGCGCGTCGGATGGTCCGCGGAAGGCGGCGGCGACCGGCGGCGACGGCGCGCCGCCGGATTGTTGGCGGCTGACGGATCTGCTGTCGGCCTCAATTAGCGGCGGGCGGGGGAGTCGCCCACCCCACTCCGCATTTCGGCTCGGCCACGCTGGCCGGGTCGTGGCCGGCCGGTCGGGCTGGACCGAACCGGACCGAGCCAAACCGGGCCGGGCGGGCCGGGCCCAGCCAGGTCGGACCCGGGTCGGGTCGACCCAGGGGGGGTCGGGCCAGGTCGGCCAGGGCCCAGACTCCCCGATTTCGGACCAATTCGGTCAAATGCCCATATCTTGGGCTACAGACCGCCGATCGATGCACTGTCAGTTGCGTAGCGATCCTCAGAACGAGACGGTCATTTCGGTATATCGAACTCAAGGTTTTGGAATACTTTGAGTTCGTCCAGGTTGGTTCGTACACGAAACCAACCGGGCCCTCGGAGCGGAAACACTCATATCTTGAACTCCGGACGTCCGATTGACGTGTCATCGACTTGGTTCAGTTCCTCTTAGTGAGAAGGATCTTTTGGCATACTCCGCTCGAGGTTTGGATGCAGGTGGAGTATGGTCGGGTTGGTTTTACCTTAAAAACCAACCGGACCCCTGGAACGAAAAGACCAATAACTCTCAGACTGGGCGTCCGATTGACGCGTCGTCTGTTGCATTGAGTTCCTGTTGATGATACAAAACTTTTGGATACATCAAATTCGGACTATATGACATTTAATGTATCAGCCTCTCCGCTCGTAGAGCAGACCCTCCCGAACGAGCTTGCTGTGTGCGGGAACCCTAGTGCTGGCTACGACTGCAACTTCGACGACGACTGTGCAGAGATCCTCAGTGGATTCGACGGTGACGACTACAACACTCAGCGATCCTACGGGGATCAGTGATATAGATCCTGTGTGGGTCCGATCCTGTGTGGGACTTTGCGGGGATTAGTACCTATCGATCCTTTTTGGATCTGACAGCTGGTCTTGTATCCTACGTGGGTCCTAGCTGTGCTGGTCTTGTATCCTATGTGGGTCCCAGCTTAGATGATTCAATACTGGTCTTGTATCCTATGTGGGTCTAAGTATAGATGAATCAATGAAGACAGCTGGTCTTATATCCTATGTGGGTCCTAGCTGTGCTGGTCTTGTATCCTATGTGGGTCCCAGCTTAGATGATTCAATACTGGTCTTGTATCCTATGTGGGTCCCAGTATAGATGAATCAATGAACACAGCTGGTCTTGTATCCTATGTGGGTCCTAGCTGTGATGGTCTTGTATCCTATGTGGGTCCCAGCTTAGAAGATTCAATACTGGTCTTGTATCCTATGTAGGTCCCAGTATAGATGAATCAATGATGACCGCTGGTCTTGTATCCTATGTGGGTCCTAGCTGTGCTAGTCTTTTATCCTATGTGGGTCTCAGCATAGATGAAACAATGAAGACAGCTGTTCTTGTATCCTATGTGGGTCCCAGCTAGATGATTCAGTATCTATGTCTGAACATCTCTTTCACCTTTTCGATGATGTATACCTGTGTGAGCTGAATCATGTTTGCTTTCCTGTGTGGATTGTGTTGTGCTATCCTGTGTGGATTACGTTTTGCTTTCCTGTGTGGAATATGTATACATTCCTGTGTGGACTGAGTTGTACTTGGGCGGAGGTTGGAGCGTTTTGGAATTGTTGACTTAGGTATATGTATGGGCATATACCTAAGCAGTGTCGGTTGTTTATTCGTGATTGTATCTTTCCTTTGTGGTTTATCCTTTGTGGATTTTGGGAGACCTTCGGGGGTCTCGGGGTCCCTACTGAGTAGCTTATACTCACCCATGCACGGGCTATGCCCGCACTATGTTGTGTTGGTTGCAGACGACGGACAGCGTTGATCGTGGTTGAGGCTTGCAGAGCATGACGGTACCTGGAGGAGGACCACTGGGCGGGACGTACTCGGAGCGGACGACGGGACCCGAGGAGCAGTGGAGCTATCTGTACCCACCCTTCAGGTGGGATTTCCAGTGGACAGCTCGGCGTAGCATCTTTTTACTTTTCAGTTGTTGTTTTCCCTTTCGAGTTTTACTTTACTTTCAGTTTGGGTTTGTATTCTGGCCCACCTACTTTCCGCACTTGCAGTTGTACCAGTTTTTACTTAGTGTTTACTTTTTCCGCTTGGTTACTCTAAGGTGCTTGTTTACTTTACAAAGGCAATGTCTTCCCTTTTTACCAGGATTTACGCCTTGGTGCTAGTCGCCAGCCTCTGGCCTATGGAAGGCGGGCTTGGGGTAGTCACGACACGGGCCCCGAGGACGGGTCGTGAAAAATTGGTATCAGAGGATTTCGGTTCTACCGCAGACTCTAATCTTTATTCTATGTGAAGCAATAGTGTTTACTATATTGAGTGTGGTTATTAGTCCAAGGAGTCCAGTGTTGGTGCAGCGGCCGACGTATCCGTACACCAGGACCCTGAATTCTGATTTCCGACTTAATACATGAAAACATTGATTGCGTATGTGTTTCAAGTTTTCTTTGTGATTACTTGTGTCAGCTCACCAGGTATACTATTTGACCGTGGCACACCTATTTTATTTTCAGGATGGCCCCATGATGGCAGTCAGCTAGGGTTCCGAGAGTCGAGCGTGACGACAGCCCACCGAGCGATGAGGCCTCGGTGCAGGGCTCCTTGTCAGCAGAGGCACCGACGGTACCTTTACCCGCCGAGCCACCGATGCTACCAGCCCCAGCCGCTGACGATGCACGTCGCCTTAGCACACTACACGAGTTCCAACCCCAGGGACCACCCAGGTTCCGTGGGGAGATGGACCCCCAGACAGCCGAGGAGCTGGCCGAGCAGCAGGTGGTGGACGACGCTTCGAGGTGTTGCCACCACCACCACTAGGAGGTCCGCCCCGACCGCAGGAAGTTGGTGGACATGGGAGAGCTCAACTTCATGCAGCTGAGGCCTTCGATCATGGAGCTCTGGGAGAAAATGGACAGGAGCGGAACTAGTGGATATGTCTTTTGTACTTCTAGTTCCTTGTTGCTATTGTGTAGCATCATTGTATTATGAGATGCAACAATAAAAGACACATACATTTGTGATGTTTTCATTCCTGTCCTCTTTTGTGTTGTTACTAAGAGGTTCTAGTTTTGACTGTTGACTTGACCCTCACTTGTGAGACATCTACTGGAGGAGACCCAGTTACCATACACTAATGTCGACAGTGTGACTCAACCCTTGGAGGCGAGAGTAATGGTCGGATCTCTTGGTAGTAGCGTCGTGGCCTTACGACGTCATCCTTGGTATGGATTAGTATCATCCATGTAGGGATTGACTGTATTAGGCAAAGAACATGGTTCATCGAAGGAATGAGACCGGATTTCTCTTATCGGCAAAGAAGAAATCATAGCAGCTCTTGTGGGACCAGAGGTGGTCCAGGCCACGATATAGAAGGTCCAGGTCATCCAGGAGCGGATGAAGACATCTCAGAGTCGACAGATGTCTTTCACTAACAGGAGGAGGAGGCCACTAGAGTTTGAGGATGGCGACCACGTCTTCATGCGGGTCTCACCTCGATGTGGATTACGGAGATTTGGACAAGGTGGCAAGTTGTCTCTAGGCTTCATCGGACCCATCTAGGTCCTCAGCAGGATTGGATTGGTGGCTTACCTCCTAGATCTACTGCCTTTGTATCCCTAGTTTGTGTTGAAGCTTTACGGGGACGTAAATCCCTACGGTGGGAGTAATGTAAAGACCCGGAAATTTCAAGGAAATTTTTTTCTTAATTTTCTTTGAAATTTTAAAAGAACGCAGTTTCTGACGGCCCCTGATTCCGAGGCCCGGAGTTCCCGGAATCATTTTCCGAAGTTTGGCTCAGGTACGTTCAGTGAATGAACGAGTGGGATTTTCTAACTTTTTAACTGGTGCCCGCAATCGAATTCCGAGGGCACCAATGGAACCACAGCGCCGGTAATTACATAGGAACTCCTGTTCCGGAGATGCGTTTGCACGAGTGTTGATGATAAAAATTGAGGAAGTTTATTTTATAATTACTCTACAATTTTTATTATTTTTACTCTAAGTGTTTAGTTCTTGATGGAAGTTGGGTAACCACCCAACCTCCCTTGGGAGGTTATGAGGGTGGTGGGGCCCACACGAACCCCACCCCTTCATATTCTCTAAAACCCCCCTCAACTCCCACATTAATTTTGTTAACTTAAGTTATAACTTATGACTTTAATGTAATAAGTTTAATGAAGTGAGTTGTGTGTGGTTAATTGAATTTCAAACTCTTGAAATTCAAATGGTTAGGCTGTGTTAATAAAATAAGACTTGGTCTTATTTTATTATTGTTAGAGTTTTTCCACATTGAGAGAATTGGTAAGCGTGAAGTCTTCTTCTTCTTCAACCTCAATGAAGAACGTGAAGAACATCTCGGACTCCGACGAAGAACACTATTCTTTAACGAGGAACATCTCCGTTGAAGAATGCGACGTCTTCTTCCAACGACGTTACCTCTTCGAACGCACCTCGACGACAACGGAATCGACGTTCTTTTTCCGTGACGCCCGACCTCCGCGACGCTCTTCGTCTGTGGCTCGATTGACGTGCACCGTTCTTGAACCAAGGTAGGGAATTTAAATTGTGATTGTTGGTGAACCCTCGTTCACTCCCTTCTAAATCTAAGAACGTGGATCAACTAAATATTATGTTGATCCGCGAGGATTAATTTTGCGGGTTGGGATTAATGTTATGATTCTTATTATTTATGAGGTTGTAGGGGGTTTATGTGTTTCTTTACGTGATTTCTCTTCCGTCTTTTATCCACGTATTTTCGGACCACTTGATATCTATTAACGGGAGGAGGCCGGACCGCACAAACACGGCTTCCCCCCTCCCTTATTATTTATTTCTTGTTGTTGCGGATAGAATGGAAGTGACGCGGTGCCGACGCACCGCGCGGAATCGTGTGGAAAGAATGTGCGACGTCGTCACGCCACACAATCAATTAATTTTTCAATCAATTCCGCGGCGCCGTCGCGTCGCGCCAAAAAACCGCAAAAGAACCGCGGTCGGAGTTGGGCCGCGACGAAGGGGCGCGACGCTATCGGGTCACGCTGGAAAACTACAAAGACGACGCTTTTCGTTTTGACGTGCGGATTGACGGGTGACGACGAAGCAGGCTGCTTTGGCATTTGAATTCCTTCTCAGTGAAGTTCGGGTCTCGGGGGGACCATAGGTGAAGACGAAAAGAGAAACGGACCTCCGGAGCGCGTCCGGTGGTCCACGGAAGGCGGCGGCGGCGCGCCGCCGGATGGTTGGCGGCCGGCGGATCCGCCGCCGGCCTCAATTAGCGGCGGGCGGGGGTGTCGCGCTGCCCTCTCCGCGTTTCGGCTCGGCCACGCTGGCCGGGTCGCGGGCGGCCGGTTGGGCCGGACCGAACCGGACCGAGCCGGACCCGGCCGGGCCCCGCCGGGTCGGCCCGGGCCCTGACTCCCCGATTTCGGACCAATTCGTTCAAATGCCCATAACTTGGGCTACAGACCTCTGATCGATGCACCGCCAGTTGCGTAGCGATTCTCGGAATGAGACGGTCGTTTCGGTATATTTCAATCAAGGTTTTGGAATACTTTGAGTTCGGCCGGGTTGGTTCGTACACGAAACCAATCGGGCCGTCGGAGCGGAAACGCTCATATATTGAACTCTGGACGTCCGATTGACGTGCCGTCGACTTGGTTGAGTTCCTCTTAGTGAGACGGATCTTTTGGCATACTCCGCATGAGGTTTGGACGTAGGTGGAGTACGATCGGGTTGGTTTTTCCTTAAAAACCAACCGGACCCCTGGAATGAAAAAGCCAATAACTCTCAGACCGGGCGTCCGATTGACGCGCCTTCTATTGCGTTGAGTTCCTGTTGACGATACAGAACTTTTGGATACATCAACTTCGGATTATGTGACAGTTGATGTATCAGCCTCTCGGCTCGTTGAGCGGACCCTCCCGAACGAGCTTGCTGTGTGCGGGAACCCTAGTTCTGACTGCGACTGCGACTTCGACGAAGACTGTGCAGAGATCCTCAGTGGATTCGAAGGCAAAGACTACAGCACTCAGCGATTCTACGGGGATCAGTGCTACAAATCCTGTGTGGGTCCGATCCTGTGTGGGCCTTTGTGGGGATTAGTACCTATCGATCCTTTGTGGATCTGACAGCTGGTCTTGTATCCTATGTGGGTCCTAGCTTTGCTAGTCTTTTATCCTATGTGGGTCCCAGCTTAGATGATTCAATACTGGTCTGGTATCCTATGTGGGTCCCAGTATAGATGAATCAATGAAGACAGCTGGTCTTGTATCCTATGTGGGTCCTAGCTGTGCTGGTCTTGTATCCTATGTGGGTCCCAGCTTAGATGATTCAATACTGGTCTTGTATCCTTTGTGGGTCTCAGTATAGATGAATCAATGAAGACAGCCGGTCTTGTATCCTATGTGGGTCCTAGCTGTGCTGGTCTTGTATCCTATGTGGGTCCCAGCTTAGATGATTCAATACTGGTCTGGTATCCTATGTGGGTCTCAGTATAGATGAATCAATGAAGATAGCTGGTCTTGTATCCTATGTGGGTCCTAGTTGTGCTGGTCTTGTATCCTATGTGGGTCCCAGATTTGATTATTCAGTGCTGGTCTTGTATCCTATGTGGGTCCCAGCATAGATGAAACAATGAAGACAACTAGTCTTGTATCCTATGTGGGTCCCAGCTAGATGATTCAGTATCTATGTCTGATCATCTCTTTCACCTTTTCGATGATGTATACCTGTGTGAGTTGAATCATGTTTGCTTTCCTGTGTGGATTGTGTTGTGCTATCCTGTGTGGATTGTGTTTTGCTTTCCTGTGTGGAATATGTATACTTTCCTGTGTGGACTGAGTTGTACTTGGGCTCGGAGGTTGGAGCGTTTTGGAATTTTTGACTTAGGTATATGTATGGGCATATACCTAAGCAGTGTCGGTTGTTACTTCGTGATTGTATCTTTCCTTTGTGGTTTATCCTTTGTGGATTTTGGGAGACCTTCGGGGGTCTCGGGGTCCCTACTGAGTAGCTTATACTCGCCCCTACACGGGCTATGCCTGCACTACGTTGTGTCGGTTGCAGACGACGGACATCGTTGATCGTGGTTGAGGCTTGCAGAGCAGGATGGTACCTGGAGGAGGACCACTGGGCGGGACGTACTCGGAGTGGACGGCGGGACCCGAGGAGCAGTGGAGCTATCTGTACCCACCCTTCAGGTGGTATTTCCAGTGGACAGCTCGGCGTAGCGGCTTTTACTTTTCAGTTGCTATTTTCCCTTTCGAGTTGTAGTTTACTTTCAGTTTGGGTTTGTATTCTGGCCCACCTACTTTCCTCACTTGCAGTTGTACCAGTTTTTACTTAGTGTTTAATTTTTCCGCTTGCTTACTCTGAGGTGGTTGTTTACTTTACAAAGGAAATGCCTTCCCTTTTTACCAGGATTTACGCCTTGGTGCTAGTCGCCAGCCCCTGGCCTATGGAAGGCGGGTTTGGGGTAGTCACGGCACGGGCCCCGAGGACGGGTCGTGACATATTTATTATATGAATGTTGAATAATTTTCTATTTGAATTTTTATGTTAAACATTATTAGCTCCATGGGTTATTTTTTAAAATGAGTTTTTTTATTTAAGAATTTCAAGAAATATTTTTTATTTTTTTATGGGTTCTTTATGATTGCTAGGCCGGATAGGGTAATGGAAAATGGTCTAGAGGGGGGGTGAATAGACCAGATTAGATTTTTAATCAAATAAATTAATTATCAAAGTTAATTATTAAGGTTAATAAGTAGCCGAAAAAGTAAATAACACAAGGATGTTTCTTATAGTAGTTTAGTCTAATGTGGGCCTACTATACTCTTATACCTCTCTACTCGGCGAGAGATATGTGTGCACTAAAATTGATTTTTAAAAGGGAATCAAAACCCAATTACAAAATCCTATTATAGTGGAGGGATAACCACTGCACTGAATTTTGTGTGGGGAGTCACAACCCTTATAACCTGAATTTAGATCCTGGGAGTCACAACCCAAACATTCGTGACTTTAGATATAGGGAGTCACAACCCTAAGATCATGAATTTAAAATCTGGGTGTCACAACCCGAGGAAAAAGAATAACAAATAATGCTTTTGTGTGCAAAAGAATAAACAAAAAAATAGAGTGCATGTGAGAGACGGGAAGTAGTGTTTCTGACATAGAACCAGATGAAAGAGAAGATAAAAATTAAAGTACATGTAACGGTTCTTGAGGATTAGATCAACACGCCTCATCAATGAAATCGTAGTCAAAGTAGAATTAATTCAGCGCTTGAGAGAACGAGAAGGTGGTGAAGTAGAGTGTCACAGGACGTTGCAGATGCACAACAGATTCAAAGTTCATAGCACTTTCTCTGTTTTTTGTTTTTTTCCCTTCAAGAGAGAATGATATATATAGAGAATAAAAATATATAGCAGGTGCAGCAACTCCGCTTCTATAGGATATTCAAAAAATAATTGAGTTATGAGCTCCCATAAATATCTCCATGAAAATAGCATCACTGTTGACTTTTTATTCCCATAGAATAAATATATAATAAAGGAATTCAAAATCTTTTGAATGTGTCTTCCAATAAAATATCCAGAATAACAAAATAATTGAATGATTCAAAACAGAATTTTAAATCCATTTAAAATGATTCAAATGTATTCAAAACAATTTCTGAAAACTGGCAGCAGATTCTGAATTTAAATTCAAACATTTGAATTTAAACAATCTTGAAACGTCCAAATTTATTTGCAAAAGACGTTGAAAAACATTATTAAATTTTCTCTCTAAATATATCACCAAAAACATTAAAAACTCTTTGATTAAGATCCTTATATTTAATGAGGATTTTTCACAAAAATAATCATTAAAAAATAAACCATATATTTACATAATATCAATTTTAAAAAAAAATTCATAGAATGAACAATAACTTCATAATGAACAGTAACATCGGAGTGAATAGTAATTTCAAATTGATTAGTACCTTCGGAGTAAATAGTAACTTCGAAATGAATAATAACTTTGGAACGAATAATAACTTCAGAATGAATAATAACTTCGGAATGAATAGTAAAAAAACATAATGTATGAACAGTAACGTAATGTAGGGTATTAACAGTAACATAGGGTATGAACAGTAACGTATTGTATTAACAGTAACGTATGGTATGAACAATAACGTAGGGTAAGAACAGTAACGTATGGTTTGAACAGTAAACCATACTTTTATAAGATAAACAATGAACCATACTTTTGTAAGATAAACAATGAACCATTCTTTTGTAAGATAAACAATGAACCATACTTTTGACAGATAAAAATTAACCATACTTTTGTGAGATAAAAATGAACCATACTTTTGTGAGATAAAAATGAACCATACTTTTGTAAGAAAAAAATGAACCATACTTCTTTGAGATAAAAATGAACCATACTTTTGTAAGATAAAAATGAACCATAATTTTTTATGATAAAAATGAACCATACTTTTGTAAGATAAAAATGAACTATACTTTTTTGAGATAAAACTGAACCATACTTTTGTAAGAAAAATGGGCAAAATGTTTTAACAAACTTAAATGAATTTTTAAGGGATCTTAACAGTAGATTAAGACTTTGGTCAAAACTAATGATTTGTAGATAAAGTTATTATATTTCCAAAAAATATAATAACCAATTAAAACGGACACCTAAAGATCCTAAAATCATTCAAAAAACAGAATCAAAACAATTCGTGAAAAACTACTACTAGAAAACAGCATAGCATAACTTCAAGTAATTAAAATTCTATTCAAAAGATATTTTTAGACTTTGATGTAAACTATTGAAATCAAGATAAACATTTTATATCTCCATATAATCATGTAACATGTAAATCAGATAACCATATAAGTTTCAGTAAAATAAATGTAGAAATTTTTTAGAACAGGTAAATGTAGATTTTTTAAAACTATATTAGGAACTTCATTGAATTTTTAGTGAAATAGATAAGCAGTTTTAAACTTCTTCGTTAACTAATAAAATATAGATAAATATATTATCTTTCCAACTTGATAAGAAACACAAAAAACCAAATAATATAAATTAAGATATCAGCAATATACAGAAGAAAAGTAATAAAAAAGAATCACATGAAATCAAGTTAAAGGAAATATGAACATGCCAAAACAATCTTCCCCTTTTTGTTTGATTACAAAAAAAAAACATTTAAACCATAAATTAATTTTTAAAATGACTAAAACCAAATTATATCTCCCCAAGACTTATCTATAAAACTTCTCCCCCTTTTTTTAAATAAACAAAAGTGAAAACAAGCTCCCCCTAAACAAATGCAAAAAATAAAATTTAAATTTTCAACATAATAAGAGAAAATTTAATTTTCTGAAACTGTGTAGAGTATAAAGGCTTTGTAAAAGTATCTGCAAGATTATTTTTAGAAGGGATAAATTCAAAAACAATATCACCCATACTCACATGATCTCGAATGAAATGAAATCTAAGATCAATATTCTTTGTTCTAGAATGTTGTAATGGGTTTTTAGAAATAGAAATTACAGAAGTATTATCACAATAAATAGGTAGTTTATCAAGATAAACACCAAAATCACATAATGTTTGCTTAATCTATAAACCTTGAGCACAACTTATAGCAGCATAGATACACTCAGCTTCTATAGTAGATAAATCAATAGATAATTGTTTCATAGATGACCAAGAAATTAGACATTTTCCCAAAAATTACACATACCTGATGTGCTTTTTCGGTCAATTCTACAGCCTCCAAAATTAGAATTAGTATAAGATGTTAAATCAAAACAATTATATTTTGGGTAAAATAAACCAGAATCAACAATTTCATTAACATATCTAATTATTATTTTTACAGCTTTAATATGACTTTCTTTAGGATCACCTTGAAATCTAGCACATAAATAAACACTAAAAATGATATCAGTTCTAGATGCAGTTAAATAAAGAAAGCTACCTATCATACCTCTATAAAATGTAAAATCAATTGATTTACCAGATGCATCACTATCTAATTTAAAATTAGCACCCATATGATTTTTTATGGATTTAGAGGAATCAAGACCAAATCGTTTAACTAAATATTTAGCATACTTAGATTGATTAAGAAAAATTCCATGTTTCCTTTGAGAGATTTGATTTTCAAGAAAGTACATTAATTATCCCCTTAAACTCATGTCAAATTAAGAAGACATCAATAAAGAAAAATCATTCCAAAGTATTACACTAGCTGATCCAAAAACGATATCATCAATATAAATCTGAAAAACTAAAATATCATCATAAGATCTTTTGATAAAAAGTGTGGGATCAACATTTCCTTTCATGAATTTTTTTTTAATAAAACTAAAGAATGTCTTTCATACCAAGAATGAGGTGTCTGTTTGAGGCTGTATAAAGCTTTAGATAATTTAAAAACTTTGTTGGGAAATTTTTCATTTTCGAAACCAGGGGGTTGAGAAACATAAACTTCTTCAGTAATAAAACCATTTAAGAAAGAACTTTTTACATCCATTTGATATAATTGAAAACCTTGATAACATGAAAAAGGTAACAAAATTATAATTGTATCTATCCTGGAAATAGGTGCCAATTAATCTTCAAAGTCTATACCTTCTTCTTGAGAGTATCCTTGAGCAACAAGTCTGCCTTTGTTTTTGACAATCTGTCTAGATTCATCCAGCTTGTTTCTAAAGATCCACTTAGTTCCAATTACCTTCTTATCTTAGGAAATTCTACTAAAGTCCAAAAATTATTTCTAACAAACTGATTTAATTCATCTTATATAGAAACAATCTTGTTTGCATCTTTTAAAGCACCATTAATATTAATAGGAAAAAAATTAGAAATAAAAGCAGAATTGGCACAATAATTTAAAATAGAATTTCTGGTTTTGACACTAGAATCAACATTTACAATTACATTTTCAATAGGATTATCTTTTTGAATCTTCCATTATCTTGGATAAGATTGAGAAGGAGTATGCTCTCCCTCAATTAATTCACTATTATCTTGAGTAATATCTTCAGCAAAATTAAAATCTCTAAACTCATCATAAATAACATTAGAATCAAATTTTATTTTAACATTATTTTCATCAAACATAACAAGAACGGACTCTTCAATAACCATCGTTATTTTATTATAAACTCTATAAGCTTTACTGTTATTAGAATAACAAATAAATATACCTTCATCACTTTTAGCATAAAATTTATCTAAATTATCCTTTGAATTTAAAATAAAAACATTTCATCCAAAAACTCTAAAATAACCAAAATTTAGGATTTTTATTTTTGAATAATTCATAAAGAGTTTTCTTTAGAAATGGTCTAATAAGAATTCTATTTGAAATATAACATGTAGAAACAAAAATCGGCCTAAAAATATCTAGGAATATTATATTCACTTAACATAGTTCGAGCCATTTCAATAAGAGTTTTATTTTTCCATTCTACAACACCATTTTGTTATTGTGTTCTAAGAGAAGAGATATTATGAAAATATCCATTGTTTTCACATAATTTTTGAAAATATAAATTATGAAATTCACCTCCTTTATCTCTACGAATATAAATAATCATACAAACTTTATCATTTTGAACTAATTTAGAGAAAGCAGTGAATTTAGATAAAGTATCATTTTTATGAGCTAGAAAATATACCCAAAGTAAATCTACAATAATCATCAACAATAACAAAAGTATATTTCTTTCCACAAAGTCTAAAAATTTGAGTAGGACCAAAGAAATCCAGATGTACTAATTGTAAAGGCTTAATAGTACTTATCTGATTGATAGGTCTAAAAGAAATTTCTTGTTTCTTCCCTTTCATGAAGGCGTCACAAACATAAAGTTGTTTTTACTTCAAAGAAGGAAGCTGTAAAATATTCTCATGCTTTGAGAGCGTATGAAACATTCTGAAATTAACATGACCTAAATGTCGGTGCCAAAGGATGTAGTTATTCTCTATAGCATTCAAACACTTTACATGTTGAACAATTAGTTCAACAAAATAAATAGTATAAATATTATCTTTTCGATTAGCATAAAATAATAAAGAATCATATTTAAAAACTAAACATTTATCATTTTGAAATTTAACTTCTATTCTATAATCACATAATAGTGATATACTAATTAAACTATGTTATAAACCATCAACATATAAAACTTTTGAAATAAACGTAGAATTTGAAATGCCAACTTTACCAAAACCTTTTACTTTGCCTTTGGAATTGTCTCCAAAAGTAATAGTGCCCCCATCACATGTGTTGTAATAGGTAAAATTTTATGGGTCTCTAGTCATATGCCTAGACCATCCACTTTCCATGTACCATATATCATTTTTGAGACATCCAAGGCATTTTTCCTAAAAAAATAAATTAATCGACAATTTTGGTACCCAAGCTACATTGGGGCCAATAGGATCAGTAATACAATTTTTCGGTACCCATACAGAATTTAAAATATGTATTGTATAATACTCTCAATAACAAGGATTTTGAAATATTAGTTTTTGTAAATCCCAGATATTTTTTAATGATAAGTGAACAATCATTGGAATAGTGACCATTCATGTCACATTTAAAACAAGTAACAGTTTATGTACAACCATTTTTACTTTTAACAAAACAGGTTTTATACATTTGAAGTAATCTTTTATCATAACCAAACCCAAATTAATTTTTATCAGTTTTAGTCAAAGGAATCATCTCGTTATATTTTTGATGACCTTGAATAAAATTAGATAAATTTTGTTTAAGACATTCAACATCCTTTTTCAATTTCCCATTCAGATCTTGAGCAGTTTTTAAATTATCATAAACTGTTGAATGAGAATCAGAGATAGAGTTTGTAAACTTTTTATTTTCTTGAATAATTAATTAATTTTTAAAAATTAGTTTTTCATTTTCTTCTTTATGTTTATTATATAAATCAGCATCTTTGAAAATATCTTTTCTTAATCTTTCAATTAATTTATTTAATTCAAAAACATTGGGGTTTTCAGATTCATATTCAGAATCAAAACATTAAGAATAATAACTAGAATTATAAACCTTATCCAGTGATGCCATGAAACACAAGTTAGCACATTCATTGTTATTTCCAGATTGTTCACTAGAATCATATTCTTCAGTACAAGTCCCACTGGTTATCAGTGCCTTTTTATTCTTCTTTTTGTATTTTTCTTTATTCTTTAGTTTAGGGAAATCGGGTTTGATGTGACCTTTCTTCTTGCACTAATAAAAAGTTAAATCTTATGCATTTTAATTTGTATCACCTTTCTTACCTCCCTTAAAATTTTCTTTTTGGGGATTTCTACTGAACTAGTTTTTGAATCCTTTCTTTTTCATTATTTTGAAGACTCCAGTTATAATCTGAGCCATGTCTTCCTTTTCAATATCCTTTAGATTAGAATCCGAAGAGTCATTAGAAATAACATTTATAGACTTTAATGCCACACCATTTCTTTTCGTTTTCTCCTCATTATCTATGTTCTTCAGTTTTAGTTCATATTGGAGTAGTGATCCAATCACTTCATCAAGTGTATACTCTTTGAAGTTCTTTCATTCATCAATGGAAACCTTCTTTGCATGCCATTTTTTTGTAATTCTCGTAGGACTATTTCAACACGTATATGATTTTTCAAATATTCTCCAAGTAAATTCATTCCATTCAAAATGCTTGTGAATCTATAGAACGTTTGGTCTAAAGTTTCATCTTCACCCATCTTGAACTCTTGATACTCAGCACGAAGAATTCCAAGCTTGGTTCAGTTCAATTTTTCGTAGCCAAGGTGAGTAACTTGCAAAATATTCCAAGTCTCATGAGCTATCTTGCATGTAGACACATGGGTAAAACACATCTGTTAATAGCACAATATAAAATATTAACGGCTTTGTAATTTATGACATATCTAGTAGCATCAATTCTTGTAAGAGTATCTGGATCAGATTCAGGCAGTGTGTATTGTTTTGACATGATAGACCAGTGCTCAATGATCCATTGTTTGAGTTATGCCTCCATTCGGGATCTTCAGTATCCATAATCATTGCCATAAAAATGTATTAGCTTCTGAGGAATCCAAGAATCATTTGGGTTCAATCCTTCCATCTTATAAGATCATTATCCTTAGACTGTGAGGTCTAGGAATAGGTTACTACAATAAAATATAAAAATAGACTGAAAAAATTGGTTGGATAAATTCCTTAAGGAATAACCAATGGTGCCGACATTTGGTGTAAAGAAATATAAATATAGAGAAAAACTATTCCTAATATGGTTTCTCTTTGATACCAATTGTTAGGTCAGGCAGGGTAATGACAGATGGTCTAGAGGGGGGTGGGGGTGAATAGACGAGATTAAAAATTTTAATCAAATATGTTCATTATTAAAGTTAATTATTAAGGATAATAAGAAGCGGAAAAAGTAAATAACGCAAGGATGTATTTTATAGTAGTTCTGTCCAATGTGGGCCTACTCTACTCTTTTACCTCTCTACTCGGTGAGAGATATGTGTGAACTAAAAATGTTTTTTAAAGGGAAATCATAACCCAATTAAAAAATCCTCTTCTAGTTGAGGGATAACCACGACACTGACTTTTGTGTGGGGAGTCACAACCCTTACAACATGACTATAGATACTGAGAGTCACAACCCAAAAAGTATTGAATTTAGATATAGGGAGTCAGAACCCTACGATCCTGACTTTAGAATTCGGGAGTCACAACCCGAGGAAAAATAATAACAAATAATTCTTTTGTTTGCAAAAGGATAAACATAAAAATATAGTGTGTGTGAGAGATGGGAATTAGTGTTACAAACTCAGAACCAGATGAAAGAGAAGATAAAAATTAAAGCACAAGTACTGGCTCTTGAGGTTTAGATCAACACATCTCATCAATGAAAACGTAGTCGTAGTAGAATTCATTCAGCGCTTGAGAGAACGAGTAGGTGGTGAAGAAGAGTGCTATATGACGTTGCAGATGCACATCAGATGAAAAGTTCACAGCACTTTCTCTTTTTTTCCTTGCAAGAGAGAATGATATATATAGATAATAAAAAAATATAGTTGTTGCAATATCTTCTCTTCCTTAGGATATTCAAAAATTAATTGAGTTATGAGATCCCAGAAATATCTCCATGAAAATAGCATCACTGTTGCCTTTTTATTCCTGTAGAATAAATATCTAATAAAGGAATTAATTTTTTTTAATTCTTCCAATTAAATCTCCAGAATAATAAAAGCATTGAATGATCCAAAATATAATTTTAAATCCATTTAAAATGCTTTAAATGTAGTCAAAACAGTTCCTGAAAACTAGTAGCAGATTCTGAAATTAAATTCAAACATTTGAATTTAAACAATCTTGAAACGTCCAAATTTATTTGCAAAAGACATTGAAGAACTTTATTAATTTCTCTCTCTAAATATAGAAACAAAAACATTAAATACTCTTTGATTATGAACACTATATTTAATTAGGAGTTTTTTTAAAAAAAATCGTCAAAATATAATCCATATATTTGCAGAAAACCTATTTTAAAAAAATTGCACGGAATGAACAGTAACTTCAGAATGAATAGTAACATCGGAGTGAACAGTAATTTCGAAGTGAACAGTATATTTGGAGTGAAAAGTAACTTCAGAATGAATAATAACTTCGGAATGAATAGTAACGTAATGTAAGGTATGAACTGTAACGTAACAGAGGGTATGAACAGTAACGTATGGTATGAACAGTAACGTATGGTATGAAAAATAACGTAGGTTATGAAGAGTAAACCATACTTTTGTAAGATAAAAATGAACCATACTTTTTTAAGATAAACAATGAACCATAATTTTTAAGATGAAAATGAACCATACTTTTGTGAGATAAAAATGAACCATACTTTTGGGAGATAAAAATGAACCATACTTTTGTAAGAAAAAAATAAACCATACTTTTGTGAGATAAAAATGAACCATAATTTTGTAAGATAAAAATGAACAATACTTTTGTAAGATAAAAATGAACCATAATTTTGTGAGATAAAAATTAACCATACTTTTGTAAGATAAAAATGAACCATACTTTTGTGAGAAAAAAATGAACCATACTTTTGTAAGAAATATGGATAGAAAGTTTTGATAAACTTCATCTAATTTTTAAGGTCTATTAATAGTAGATTCATACTTTGTTAAAAACTAATGATTTGTATAAAAACTTATTATCTTTCCAAAAAAACCAATTAAATTGGAAATCTACAGATCCTAAAATCAATAAAAAAAATAGAAGCAAAGCAATTATGGAAAAACTGATACTACAAAAAAACATAGCATAACTTTAAGTAATTAAAAGTCCATCCAAAGATATTTTTAGACAATGATGAAAAATAATTAAATCAAGATAAACATTTTATATTTCCATAGAAACAAGTTTCATGTAAATTGGATAACCGTAGAAGTTGCAGTAAAATAAATATAGAAATGTTTTAAAATAGTGAAATGTAGTGTTTTTAAAACCATAGTAGCAACTTCATTTATTTTTTAGAGAAATAGATAAGCATTTTCAAACTTCCTCATTAACTAATAAAATATAGATAAATATATTTTCTTTCCAACATGATAATAAACTCAAAAAAACAAATAATTTAAATTATGATATCGTCAAAATATAGAAGAAAAGTAATCTAACAAAATCACATGAAATCAAATTAAAGAAAATATGCACATGCACAAACAATGATGTTTTAAGTGAATTATTTTCAAGTGGAATTCATAAGTATGGATGATAATGAGAGGAATCTTATATCACCATACAGTGCATTGATTAAAAGTTTAAATGTAGTGAGGTATGAATACATGGAAAAAATGTTTTGTTCTCAACTGTGGGTCCAAGTGTGTGAATCAAAAAGGTGATGCATATCCATTCAGAATTATATTGTCTCAAAATATTTGGTGAAAATGTGTGAATCAAGAATTAAAAGTCTCCTTATACTAATTTTTCTACTATAGTTAAAATATGTTATTAATTCTGATCTTATTCTATCATGATTAAAGTTTTATGTAAAATTTGTTAATCCATGTTAGTAAAATTATCTTCCCCTTTTGATCATTATGAATTTAATTTATAATGAAATTTTCTTTGAAGCTCACTTATGTTTTGTGATTGTCACTCATGATGATATGATGTTTATCTTATTCTTATTTTGTTTTTCTTTTATAAATGAAATCACCCTTTCTGAAATGTTTATCCTTACCACAATGATCATTTAATATCACCCATTTATTTTGTGTTCATTCCCAAAATTATGGGAAAAACTATTTCTAATGAGATGTTTAGATGATGGTATAGTATGGCACACTTAAGAAGAAATGATTTCAAGCATTATAAAATATGATAATTACGTTTATAGTAATCAAACACATTTAACCTATTTGTACCAATGATATTATTGATATTATTTATGAAATGAAATGTTTATATCTTGTATAATATGAAAAATAAAGGCTTGTTTAACTTGGGTATCTACAGTCATTATAAGAGGGGAAATTTAGATATTTTTTTATATTTGGGAAGCTATTTTTTTGAATTAGGGTTATAATACCTTAGTAAAAATCATAAATACAAGTCTAAGTATGGTATGATATCTTGAAATTTTGGTTAATTATTAATTTTTGATTTTCTAAGATATTACATAACAATATGTACATGGGAAAGTGGATGCAGCAATATTATCGATTCATCAAGGGATAATAACATTTAAAAATAATAATTGAGAATTGACTTAATATTCCTTATGGAGAATGAAGAGTGGGACTAAGAGTACACATGTACCCATAAAATCCTTAGGAATATGATTTAGTGATTCTAATTATCTTAATGAGCCATTGAGAAGGATTTCATAACATTAAAATGGTATGTTTACAGATCGTAATAGGAATTAGAAAATGAATAACATTAATTGAAGCCATAAAATTTATAAGGTAAGGCACTCATGTTATTTATGATTCATTCTATCAATGTTAATATTTTTATTATTAGTTTAGGTATTATAATCCTTGACATTTTTAATTTATAAATGGTTATAGAAAGGAGAAACTAGGTTACCAATGACTGTTATGGGATATATAATTATTATCCTAATAATCCACCAAAATGGATGAGAAATAGTGTACAAAAACATGTAGAAATTCTCACCGAACTGTCAAAATCTATGAATAATAAGAGAAACCATGATGATCTTCCAAATGAACCAAGGAACAATTATCTTGGTGTCAATTCTTTAATGTGGAAATATCCAACATCCTCTGAGGGATATTCTAATACACTTATTGTTGAGTAATGGATTCATGTTATGGGAAATATATTTTCTATTGTTTAATACTCATTCCATGAGAAATATTTCTTATATCTCAATTATTTCGAAGGAGAGGCTAAACAATATGGGTCTCTTATTAATAACAAAATAGGGAACGAGGAAGTAAACAATATTTAATGATAAGGGTCCAAGAAAGTATTCTTCATCAAGAACATTCCTTGAAATCTTTACACTAGTAAGGAGAAATAATTTATTGAGCTAAAAAAAAGATAAATGAGTCCATTATAGCCTATGAAGAAAACTACATAAGGCATTTTAGATATGAATCTAGTTATATATTCTAATATGAAAGAAATATACACTATTTTGTTTGTGGTTCAAAACTATGTATTTGAAAGATTTTACCATAAGAGACCCTAGGATGAAAAATGAGATTTTTTATGTGCACTAATGATGGATACGAAAATTGGGGACTATCATTATTTTAGGGACAAGAAAAGAAATTATGAATATGAAGATAATTATGGAGGTAAGTCCCATGATGGGAAGAAATTCCAACTCCATACTTTCCAAACGCATGGGAAGTGGAACCTGAGTAGTTTTCTATATGGTTTTAGGAAGTGTTTTAATTATGGTAAAGTATGCTAATGAACCCAAAAATATCAATGTTATGATAAGAGTATGATTAATTAAATAGAGGAAAAAAAGGTCCCTACTAATGATCCACCAACAATACATTGCTTCCAGTGTAAGGAGTTTGAACATTATGGGAATAAATGAACCAATAGTAGAAATAAAAAAGGAAATAGACCCCAAAAACACCCCAAATCAAGGTAATTAAGAATAGAATTCATGACCACTACCTCTAATGTAAATCATGATCATAAAGTGATTCTAGGTACACTTGATCTATTTTCATGATCTACTACTACTTTATTGGATTCAGATTAAAAAAAAATTTATTTTACACATGTTTTCTAAGAATTTAGAATCACCTCCTCATGTAATGAATATTGAAATATATATGAAAAAACCTAGTGACATAATGATTGAATCTAAGATAAAAAATCTTCTATGATTGATATTTGTGGGAGGATACTTCCCATAGATCTAATAATTCACACATTGGTTTAATTTTATATAATATTTGTCATGGATTGACAGTATCTTTATAAAGAACATATCAATTATTAGGTAAAAGTGATCAAACATCATACTTTTAATCATCTCATTATCAAGTATTGACATAAGAATAACTGTAGAATACCCTTGTAAGTGAATTATATAATGTTTTTTCTGATACCAAACAATGGGGGACTTCTTGGTCATATGATCATGGAGTAAATCCACATTGATGATATGCTAATTATTTAGAAGCATACTGATGTATTTCTAGATGAACATCCAAGTATTTCCCTAGATCATGTGGTTGAGTTTTTAATTAAACTCATACCTAGATCCATTCTAATCTCAAAGATTCTGTATCAAATGGAATCCATTGAATTAGATGAATTGAATAATCAATTTAAAAATAACCTAGATAAGGTATTCATACACCTAAGTGATCCATTGTTGTGTAAAAAAAATACTCTTTTTAAATATAAGGATTGATTAATTTGTATTTTAATTTATTATTGTGAGCTTAATAAATCTGTGGTAAAAAAATATCCTCTTTCCCAAAATGATAATCTATTCAATCAAATCCGAACTCAATTGTTCAAAAATATTATCTATTGAATTGGAAATAATTAGTTAAGGGTCAAAAGGGAGGATAAAAAAATAAAATTCCATAAAATGAATAGAAACTATAAATATATAGTGAGGAAATTTTGGCTTATTAATTATTATTAATTATTTAATTATTTTATTATATAATCCTTTAGGTATTACCTTGAAAATATTCATTGTGGTATTTATAGTTGATATTATCAAATATTCATAGATAAATGAAGAGCACAAAATTCATTTTTGGAATTCTTTGAACACCTTAATAAAGGATAAATGGTACTAAATGTTTATAATGTATTAATTTTGGATACCTAAAGTATGATTCTTTGTTCATGAAATCACGAGAAATGGAATATTGATAGATCCATAAAATATTATAATTATCATGAAATGTCATAGACTGACCATAATAACAATGATCCAAAGCTTTCTCAAGTTATCTGGACAATATAAATGGTTCATAAAAAATTATAATGGATATAAAATCAATTGAAAATGTTTAAATGTAAGGTAGTGATATTTCATTGTTTGGGGGAATGTGAAAAACAATTGTAAGGAACCGAAAAATAGGTTGGTCATTGCACCTATTCCTTTATTTATCTTCTCTAGGGAAGGGTTCTTAATATATTGTAATTCTTCAAAAAGGGTCTTACCTTGTTTCCTCATGTATAATGAAAAATTAATTTCTTATGACTCTCATCAATTAAATAATCATGAGAAAAATTACCTGATGCATGATATGGAGTTTGAAGCGGTGATCTTTGCATTAATTATTTGGTGAAATAATCTCTATGAAAAAAATTATGAATTATATACTAATCACAAGAGCTTGAAATATAAATTTATATATAAGGTGTTTAATATGACCCAATAGAGATGTTTGTAATTGATATAATATAATTAATTATCAATACATTACCATCGAGGGAAGGAAATGAAAGTGGTTCATTCTTTGAGGAAGAAAGATCATGGTACTCTGTATATGATATGAATTGAAAAAGATCCAATAATCATGGATTTGTAATGGATGAATATTTAGTTTATAATAGGAGGATAGAAATCCAATATTCCACAATTTACTACTCAATTATCAATTAATTAATGTTCAAATAATCCTAGAATGATGATGTGGTGCAATAGAAAAAGTTATTGAATATTATAGAGGTTAACATAGATAAATATGGTGTTTTAAGGATTGGAAATTGGATGTCAGTTCCTTCAAAACCTGTACCAAAGATGTAAATTTTTTATGATTCTCATAGATTTTTCTTCACTATTCATCCAAGAAGAATGAATATGTATAGGGATATAATGATAATAATTATGTGGGATAACATAAAGTTGTATATTAAAAAATATAATTCTTTATTCTTAGTATGCCAGTAATTTATTTCTGATTAAATTTAGTTAAAGTGTATTTTCAACCATTACTCATAATAATATGGATATTGGAAAATTTTACCTTAGATTTGGCAATAGACCTTCGTAAAATATAAAAGGGTCCTAATGATATTTGTGTTGTATTAGACTTCCTTACTAAGTCAATTCATTTTATTTACATTAAATAATATTCATCTCTTGAAAAAAATATCTATTATATATATAAATAAATTGGAAATTGTAAAAAGATAATCACACTCCATTGTATTTTATCAAGAATAAGGTTTTACCTTTATGTTATATAGAAGTCTTTGTTGATTATTAGAGATAAAGTTTAATTTCAATTCCTATTATCACCCTCAAATAGATGAAAACTCTAAGTGCACTATTAAAACACTAGATGATATGATGAGATCCACTTCGTTGTAATTTACTGGATATTGAGATCGACACCTCCCCTTGGTAGAGTTCATATATGAAAAACATTTATAATCTAGCATACCTATGACACTATATGAGGCTTTTTATGGGAGGATTTATAAGAATCCAACATGCAATGATGAATTTGGAGAGATGAAGTTGATATGTCGTTACACTATCTAAGAAGTGAAAGAGAATGTATAAAACATTAAGAGACATATGAATATTATGGCAAGTTAGTAGAAGAGTTATGAAGATAATCATTGATGGTATATAGTTTTTGAATTTGGTGATGAGGTGTTCCATCATATATCTCTGTGGAAGCGGGTGATGAGATTTAAGTAGAATAGGAAGCTGAGACCTTGGTACATTGGTCCCTTCAAGATCCTTAAACAAGTATAGGTGGTATATTATCTATTATAACTCCCTACATACCTCTCCCAAGTTCATGTTATCTTCCATGTATCACTTTTGAAGGACTACACCACAAACCCATCAAATATACTATGCTTGAAAGCAGTGTAATGGGAACATGATATCTCATATGAGGAATAAATAGTGGAAATTATTGATCAGAGAGATAAGGCGTTGTGGAAAAATACCACTCATCTATTAAATGTTATAGATTATAATAATATGTTCTAGGAATAAATGGGGTAACCTAAGGATGGATGAGATAGAATTTCCCCAACTTTTTTTATCTGGGTGACAAAATTCTACAGGTGAAATTCCTTCTAAGGGGGGTAGAATGTAACAACCTTATATTTTGTAGAAATATTCATCTTTAATTAAATATTATGTTCTATAACAACCTTTACACATAAAAAAAATTTAATAGACCATAAATATTTTTAATAAAACAGTTATTTACAATTGTAGAATAGTTATTAAATGAATGGGTATAAATAAATATAACCACATTATGAAATAAAGGTCCCTTTTAATACCATTTCGACTAGTATGTCTAAGTAGTGAATAATTTTTTTATACTTAATATTTCTTTTCTACATTTCATATTATTTGAGTGTGATATAATTTTGGTATAAATAATATATTAAGACTAATTTTAGAATAATAGTTAGTATACATAAAGAATGATTCTATATAAAACTTGTGTTTTACGATACATTATAATTTTATTTGAAAATTAAATTAATGAATTATAAATTTTTAATATTAAACAAATAAATTCATTTTTGGAATTTTCATGAAAATTTCATATTAAGATTAATTTTTGGGATTTATTAAAAAAGATTGATTTCAAAGTGAAATTTGAAAAAAAAATATAATTGTTAAAAATATCATGAATTATATAACAGTATTAATATATATTTATGAATTTTAAATTTATTAAAATATTTTATAGATAAAATCTGTATTTTTTAATTTAAAGTAGAATAATTATTTTAATTTTCAAATTAATATTTTACATTTTAGAACTTGAGTTATATTTTTCTTTTCAAAAATTATTTTAATAAGTTTTTCACTTATTATTTAAAAAATGTTTTCTAGAACACTTTGAAAATGAATATAATAAAATTTATTTCGTATATTGAATTAAAATTAACAAATTATAAAATAAATAAAATTTAATTTTTTTATAAAAAGGAACTGTTACCTTGGAAGAAAACCAGTTACTATAGTATAAAATAAAAATGGTAAAAAGGGGTAACCTAGGGAGTAAAAGAAATAGCATCTTAAAAAACGTTTCTAATTGAGTGGTTTATTATTAGATATACCTAAAATTATCTAAATACAATTATTTTCTTTCTTCTTGGATTTACTTTCCATGTTTTACATGTACTACATTTATATTATATGGTTATATTTAGAACGATTCCATTCGAACCAATTATAAAAGGAGAATCTCATTAACCCTTTTATACCACAAAATTAATTTGGTTTATAAATAAATATCATCCCATTTTCCATTCTTTATAAACCTACTCCTTTTCCATGATCCTATTTTTATAAGGTATTGTCTTAAGATATTTATTTTTAGGCAGTCTTCCAAGAGAAAACTTAAGTTCTCATCATGCATACTTATTTCCTAAAATCTTTTATTTTCATACTTAAATTTCAGATATAATTGTCTAATACCCATATAATGACATCAGTATTTTTTCCAAAATTAATTTTATTATTCTATCATAAAAAAAGTATCCAAAATTTTGATTTTCTGTTAAGAAAATCGAAACAATCATTCATGCATTTTGTGGACTACTAGTTCCACGAGGTGTCGAATTCAATTTTTTAATCACCTAATACCATAAATGATTATAAGGTAGAAATTAAATAATAAATGTAAAATATAAAATATAATTATGATTATGAAAGTTTAAATTATAATCCACCTTCCTTCCCTTTGTATCTTCAAGAAATTAAAATGATAACCATGCGTTGTGCGGACTCTTACCTCCATGAAGTAACAAATTTAATTTTTCATCTATATTATCTATTATTTATTAAAATCTATTCAAATATGATTCAAAACCTTAAAATATTATAAATAATATAATTATTCTTATATAATAATTATATTATACTAATATAAACCACGTTCATAATCATAATCTTCCATTAATTATATTATGTTCTTGTTTGGGTTGGTCTGACCATCATCTTGAACAATGCTATAAATTAATATAATGTATGATTATGAAAAACCAATTAAGGATAATTTATGTTATGAATAATAAATTATAGATTTTATTTTTAATATAGAGTGGTAGAGTTGATATTAAACCCATTAATTAAGATACTAATTCCCATTTATTAAAAACAATTGAAAACTTATCATTGTCGATTTCATATTTAAGGATCATGACAAAAATATCATAAAATGTAGTTATAAAATTATAAATAATTATAATTATTCAATTTAATATCCTTTTAATTTTTGGAAATTTTAAATTAGATATAATAATTAATAAAATAAAACTATTATAAACTAGTTGAAAATTATCAATATTACTCACCCATAGTATTGAAAATTGATAATAACTAACTACTATACATATATTAATAAATACAAATTATGTTTATAAAAGGTTATGGATTTTATTAAGTTTCTAAAATAGGTTATTATAATAGTAATTTATTTTATACAAGAGTTTGAATTAATTTCATGGAAATAAATTGTAAATGTACGGGATTTGGTAACTCAAAATCATTCCTCTGAGTTATATGTTTTATTCTTCATTTTTACACTATTTTAAATAAACTAAATTATTTTCCCTTTTAAATGGTTTTTTCTTTTATATATTTTGATAAAAATCATTTTTAATTCAAATACACATCCATGCATTGTTTTCTTTTTACATTTATAAAAAAACAAGGGAGGATTTTTGAAAAGAGACTCATATATAGGGCTTTTACATCGGCTGTTATAAAATGTTTTTCACAAAATATATATTTTTTATTTAGTTTACATTTTATCCTATGGTTAAAAATATTTATATTTAATGGAGTTACATTTCATGTTCTATCCTTCTTTTTTTTCTATAATGTGATTATTTATTGGTGATCTTTTTATTTATATCAATCGATTTCATTCAGGTTGTTATAATATTCTATAATCTTATGAAACACACATTTATTTACATGTGTTATTTAAGCATTAAAATGTGAATGGGTTTCCTTTTAAGGTATTATAACATCAATTCCTATTTTACTATGTTCTTTATAAAAAATTAGTGATTTTAATTTAATGATTTTACAAAACCCATCTTATTTCCATGGGATCATGATGGTGTGTCAAGTGATTGATTTTCTAGTAGAAAACATAAATAAATATGATTATGGCTGGGGTCTCATATCTCCCTCAAATTAATTAGATAAAAATTTAAATCTCACAAGGTATGTAAAGTTGGGTATAATTTATTTGTTTTTAAGCATAGATGAAAATGTTTCAACAAATAAGGTGATGTATATAATCGTAAAATTATGTTTTCTTGTAGGCATGGGTTAATGTGTGTGACAAAAGAAAGTAATTTTTCATTAGGATAATGTTTATTCCATTATTGAGAAATATTTTATGAATTCAAATCTTATGATCCCATTATTCATGGATTATGTTAAATTTTTTAATACATGTTAGGAATATTATTTTTACATATTGATATTTTGTGTATTTAAGTTATTATTAGATCTACTTTTAAGATAAATTATGTTTGATGATTATAACTCGTGATGATATAATATTTCTCTTATGTTTGGGTTTTTTTCTTATGGTTATGAACACATCATTTGAAAAAATTATTCATCCCTTACTAAGCATTTTATCTCACCCGTTTATTATATTTTCATGTGCCATGATATATTTATGAGTTTTTAAAATGAGAATTTTAAAAGGTGATCTAGTATGGTGATCTTATGAATAAATGACTACAAGTATTGTAAAATAAGATGATTATATAGAGAGTCTCTAATGAAACCAAACCTATTGGTCCATAGGATATTATTACTGTTATATATGAAATATAATTTTTATATCATGTAAGAGATTTAAAATAAATCATGTCTTTTAGGGGTCTATTTATATAGGGTATCAAGAGTAATGGGTTATTTTTATTTTATTCAAGGGATTAAAAATTTAAATTTGATTATAGGTTCAATGTTATAAATACCCATTTATGGTATTATGTGATTTTGAAGTGATTAATGATATTTTAGAATTTTTAATGGGTTTTAATAGATGAATGAGGTGTATATATATATCACTTAGGGTTATAACTTAATTTATTATAAAGTTTAATGTCTCAGTTCTCGGTGCTGCCCAATGATACCTCAAACCCAGTTAGTCACATAACCTCAAGTGAATTTCCCCAAACACCAGAGGTTTCTGACTAGTAGTGGGGGGCATAGTGTGATAATGGTGAAAATATGCCCTCATTGGAATAGTATTCATATAATAATAACATATAGTAATCAAAAAAAATAGTAATACCAAACAATAGAAGTAAATAGTGGAAGAAAGATAGTATAAAACAACTGCAACATATATAAATAATGATGCGTGTCACATGTATCTATGAAATCAGACAAACCCACCACAATTCTAGAAATAAAATACTAAAACCAAAGCACAAAATAGTAGTAAACTCCAATAGCATCGCAATCCTCAGCATGGTCCCATGCTCTCCAGCTCCAACATCAATCAAATACCTAATGAAGAAGGGTGTTGTACCTTATCTTTACCTACAAACATATAATCTATTTGGGTCTAAAATCATGAACCAAATAGGATTTGAGACTAATCCTAGTAGGCAACAATCAAATGATCTGTGCCTAACTGTCAGTAAATATATACAGTAGGTCATATGAAAAAATGAAGCAATAAACTAAGAAGTACTCAAAAGTAAATAGTCCTGTAGTTTTGAATTATATTCATTTTCATTTGATAATTATTCAATTCGATGAATATTGAAATCCTAGGATCTAGCCAAATCTCAGTATCCCATGTGTAATAAAAAAATATATGTCTCAGAAGACCATATAAACAAACTAGTAAGACTAAGTCCAAGCTTGTGCTTTGAATTGGTAGACTCATCACAATCATTAAATCATTCACAAGAAACCCTCTGGGAAGGTTCTCACAATCTAACCCCTCTAGTCTAACAAATCATCAATTTATTAAATAATAATGACCCTTGAAGAAGCTCACAAATCCTAACCCATTTGGTCCCACACAACACTAAACATTTACAAACAACCAACTGGTATCTCTCATGGTCAATACCCCTTGGTCTTATTAGCAACAATAAATTATTATGACCACTTGGAAACTATCACAGTCTATTCTCTATGGTCCAATATTCATTTAATAATGACCCTCTAAGTAGCTCTCATGGCCTAACCCCTCGAGTCTATGTCCACCTGATAGCTCTCATAGTCAATACCTTTGGGTCTATAAAACAACAAATTATACATAAATGACCCTACCTTGAGAATCGCTCACAGTCAAATTCCTCTTGGTTATACTTTCACAATGTGAATCACATGAATCTCAATTAAACAGTAACTCCATCCTAACAACACGAGGCATTTACAATAAAGCAATCCTAATAGGCATTCTATAAAAAATGGACATAATCAATCAAACATGGGAAACACACCCATAATGTAGGCATAAAACCCTATGCATAATCAATAACCCTTTCTCAAAAAATACACCATAACATGTCATAAACATGGTTAAATTACAAAACACACAATATTTTAAAAATGGGTATTTGACACTTTTGGAATATATAATTGAAATAAAACAGAATAAAGGCACAAACCACCTACCTTGACGTTGTACGATGAAAAATCTTGAACGTCGGTCCTTGAATTAGCCTATAACGACATTGATCTACATAATGTTAAAAATTGATCAACCCTCAATAACTCATGAGAGAAGAGTAATTAAGAAGAAAGTATATAGGGAAAGAGAGAACTCAATTGTGTAAATCCAATACACTCGGTGGTGTCTCAATTGAAGCTCAGACGGAGGAATGGGAGGATCTTGAAGTTCTTTGGCTATTCAGTGACAATCATGTATTAACCAAGGTTAGAATAAGGGCATTTTGGATATGAGATGCGACCATGCTATGTCTCCTTAATTAAAATGAAAAGTACACAGTGTGTTCATTTAATGTACACACCATGTACTAGCTTCAGCCGGCCCCTGATTTAGGCAGTCTTATAGGTCACCCACATGGCCATGTAATCGGTCGTTTCACAGCTATTACAGAGCTACATACCACAACTGGGTACACGACGTGTAGTCAAAAGTATGCAGCGTGTACTTAGAAAAATTTCCCATTTCTCCCTTTTCCTAAAAAACAACTCAAAATAAAGATCCATACCTAAAATGAAGATCCAGGTTCTTACATACTCCCCCCCTAAAAACAAATTGTCCCCGAATTTCCCTTCCATGGGCGTTAAAGAACAAAATCCAAACAACTGTTACCATTATGATCATATGTCAGCCTCCATCTCCCTAGTCTCATCCTGTACTCACCTCTGCTCCCATAACACCAGTACCAGACGAAAAAACCCGCCACAAATAAACTTCATGTTATGATCCACAATCAGAATAAGGTGCTCCACAAAGGATGCGTCCACCTGTAAAACAACCTCCTCAGGTTGAAAAACATGATATAGGTCCAAAAAGTAATACCATATCTGAGAAACATGAAATCTTTCGTGAATATCCAGGTATTTCTAGGGTAACTACAACCGATTAGAAACTCGCCTGACTCTCTTAAAAACCTCATACGTCCTAATGTATCTTGGTGAAATCTTCCCTTGTTTCCTAAACCTTCTATGTCCCAAAATCTGTGTGACATGTAAGAAAATCTGATCTCTAACCTTAATCTCTAGAGGTCATCTCCATTGACTGGCATAATATTTCAATCGAGACTTTGCAGTAGCCATCTGATTCTGAATCAACTCCACCTGCTCAGTGGTCTCCTAGAAAAGTCGAGGTCCCAACATAGCTACCTCTCCTACCTCCATCCAATATAGAGGTGATTAGAATGAACTACCATAGAAATACTCATAAGGTGTCATCAAAATCACCATATGAAAACATTAATTTTTTGAAAAATACACTTGGGGTATTTGTCTCTCCCATTAACCCCCAAAATCCCAGACGCATGATCGAAACATGTCCTCTAACACCTATATTGTGAACATGGACTGGCCATTTGTCTGGAGATGGTAAGTTTCACTCAGAAGTACCTATGTACCCAAATCCCTCTATAACCCCTTCCAGACACAAAGAGTAAAATGGTCATACCTGTATGAAACAATAGAGTGTGTAACCTCATGATAATGTACAATATCTCAAATGTACAACCTTCCAAGACCGTCAACAATAAATGTTTCCTTAATTTATAAGAAGTGTGTAACCTCCATGAGTGGTTCAACAAAAACTCAAACCACATCATTCCCTTGAGGAGACCTCAGTAAACACATCCTCAAATACATCGCGACATCATTCCACTTCCACTTGGGAATGGGTAACTACTATAAAAGCCTTGTTCGTCACTAATGCTCCACCTTCAATGACTGATGGGTAGAACATCTCATAACAAAACTTGCTACATCCCTCTTTATACCTTGCCACCAATACTGACAGTGTAGATCTCAATTCATCTTTGTGACACTAGGATGAACTACCCAAACCAAGGAATGAAAATCACGCATCAAATCCTCATGTATGTTTGCTGACACCCATACATATCCATGAAAATGAAAGATTTCATCGTCACCAATGGTCCACCTAGGAGTAGGGTCCTCACCTGACACACTATCCCATATAAAAAGGACATCATAATCCAATACCATCCTCATTCGCACTCGATCCTGTAGAGTATAAGTAACAACTGGAGAAAAAAAATAAATGCCTTCCCCTATCTGTTGTACACCTCCAAATGCATCTCAATGATCTATAAGCTACCACTCACTATAGGACTCCTGAACTACCATTATCTAAGTCCTTATAAACACATAAACCACTATATTTCCTTCCATAGGCGTGTAGGTTAGATTAAAGTAAAAAGACTAAAGGTACTCAATCCACCTTTTCTTTCTCAAATTCAGATCATGCTGAGTAAAGATATACTTGGGAATTGTGTGGTCAGTGAATACCAAAAAATGATCTCCCAAAATATAATTTCTCTAACACCATAAAGCATGCACAACTGTAGCTAACTCAAGATCATGCGTCAGGTAATTCCAATCATGTTTCCTCAAATACCGAGACATGTATGAAACAACACCTTCTACTTGCATAAGCATTACTTCCATCTCGATACCTGATGCATCATAAAAAATGGTGTAACTATTTCTTGGCTATAGAAAAACAAGTATCGGTGTTGATGTCAATATCCCTTTCATCTCCTGAAAGGCTGAATCGTAAAAATCTTTCCACAATTATTTTTCACCCTTCTTAGTCCGGACCATCAATGGCACTACAAAGCATGAAATTTCATGAATAAAGCTCATGTAGTAACCGGATATCCCTATAAAACTCCATACCATATAAAAGATCTTTTTATGCTCCATGGAAACTACTACTCTCACTATCTCTGGGTCTACTCATTCTATTGTCTTTGAGATAACATGACCCGATAAGTGAATCTGGTCCATCCAAAAGTGTCATTTTGAGAGCTCAACATATAACTGATGCTCTCTCAGTGTACGTAAAATTATCTCAAGATGGATGGCATGTTTGTGTCAACTGTGAGGGTACACCAAGATACCATCCATGAAGACTACCAAAAAAGAATCCACGGATGGAACACTTGGTTCATCAATGCCAAGAAAACGGCCAGCGTGTTCGTGAGATAGAACAACAAAACCAAATACTTTTATATCCCATACCTTCCCCAAAACACTGTTAGAGGTATATTTGATGGTCTAACATGAAAGTGATGATAATTGGATCTCAATTCAATATTTGAGAACACCCGGGCTCCTCGAAACTGATCAAAGAGATCATAGATCCTTAACAAAAGCTATCAATTTCTTACCATCAAGTGGTTCAACTTCCGATAATCCACATAAAGTATAAGGGTATCATTCGACTTCTTTGAAAAAAGAACAGGTGAACCCCAAGAATATGTATTGGTTTGTATGAAACCCTTCACCTAAAACTCCTCTAACTGCTTCTTGAGCTCTTGTGACTCTGGTATAGCCATCGTATACAGAGGAATGGACACTAGTTTTTCTCATGACACAAGATCAATAGAGAAATATACATCTCACTCTGGAGGTAAACCTAAAAATTCATCTAGAAATACATCTCTTAAATGACCCACTACTGGAGGAAAGTCCATCTGTGAAATCCCATGGTCATCTAGATATAAAATAGAAATCTGGGATATGATTCCTCCCAACCCATGATGCTCAGGTCTATCTCTGCTTCCCTGGACATCCCATTGTCCATTGTGTAGAAAGGACCCACCCTATGGAGATGTGAAATTCACCCTGTGGCGTTAGCAGTAAGTAAAGGCTTGGAAAGAGGCTAATCAGTCCATTTCAAGAATGAAATCAAATCCTATCATCATTAAGACAAAGTGGTCCCAAAATAAGTGACACCTTCCATCCTCAAGAGGACACTCCTTGAATTGATGTACACTAGCTATCCTAATCCCCAATGGAGTGTCTAGCATCATAACATCCTTAGAAGTAATGATAAAGATCCCAAGTCTCTCCATAACAGAAGCAAATATAAAACTATGGGAATAACCTATATCAAAAAGAGTATAAGATAAAACTGAGGCAACAAGAATCTTACCTATGACTATAGAGGGTCTGGGATCCTATTCATGTTGAGTTTGTTTCACTATACAAGTCTGACCTCTACTGCGGCCATGTGACCCTTCCTGATTATCCTGAGTTGATCCACCTTGTTTTCGCTGAAATCATACCGACTAGAACCCATGACCATGACATCCTCCTCGGCCTGAATGGTCTGACGAACACCAGTTCCTTGAATGATGAGAAACTGGTAGTCCTTCAGAATGTGTAGTCATAACAGAACTCCTATCACTTACTATTAGTGAGGACATCTGGAAAAAATGCTAAAGATGACCTATATTACTATAAGACCATCACTCAACTGGGTCCTTCAGGAAATGTGGTTTCGTAATCCCACTCTTCCCACACTGGTAGCATACCACCTAACTACCTGAAGAAACACTGTATGGAAGCTCCCTTCGGCAGTTTTTTCTATCTTTCAATGAAGTACTAGCCCCATATGTTGAACCACCCTGTTTCTCAGCTCCAAACTCCCTCAGATTGTGTTGGGTAATCAGTGCTTGGTTCAATATAGTTGTCACCAATGTCAGCCCGAAAACATTAACCTACGATCAGATGTCATACCTAATACATCCTCAAACTGCCTAGCCAAAGATAACTCGCCACCTCCCAAAATTGGTGCAAAGCACTGAATAACTGTATAAAGAGATGATTAATCCATCACTGAAAGAACGCCCTTCTCCAAATGCATGAACTCATGGGTTCGATCATCCCTCCACATCTTGGGATAGATATAATCATAGAAGGTCCTAAAAGAATCATCCCAATCCATATCTCGTTGATGTCCCTCCTGTGAGATAACATCCCACAATATCTTGGAAGTATCATTTAGAATATAAGTTCCAAGCTTCACCCTCCTCTCTGGAGGCATCTCCAGATTCTCATTGATAATAAGCATGGCCTCCAACCATGACTCTACAAACTACAGTCTTAAAACCCTAGAAAAAGTGGAAGGATGTTGCTGCTGGAACACCTGCGACAACTCTACCATAGACAGAGTATGATGTCGTATCCTGGAATGTCAGTAACGTCCTCAAAAATCCTTCACAGAACTATGCATCATCATCTGCATCCGTTATAATAGGTGATTCCAAAATGGGCTCGACAGGAGGATCTGGTGGTAGTCCTTGATATACCATTCCCAATGTCTGATCATTGCCCTGTATCTGGCGTACAACTAGAGGATGTCTTGGAAGCATGACTCTTCAAGGTAAAGCACACATCACAATATTATATTATTAAGGAAAAAAACTTATAAGTGAATGAACAGAACAAGATAAATAAAACAATAAATTTTCACAAAAATAGGGTTATATGGCGTGTATAAAATCAACAAGACATGTTCCCTTAAGCTTTTAACATGGAATTTTCCTCTACCAAACCTGGTCATGTAACACTATTACACACAACGTGTTCCTCCTGAAGCACGGAGTTTGCTTGAATCTTCCCTCCTGCCAATGTAATTCTACAAGGCTAGAACTACATGGTTTCCTACCTGGTAACACTACAAAGCATGTTCACCCTCGTCATTGCGTTTACTACTTATGTTCTAACCACCCATGTCGTTAGTTACATGGAGAGATACACGGCTGACTCTACATGGTGTACATAAATGAGACATGACATGTACAGCCTAAAATTCATCCAATTGTGTCATTGGTCGCATGGCCAGATACATAGTTCCTTATAAAATGGTGTCTACAATATGGATATGGCGTGTTCAACAAAAATTCTCCCAAACCCTGTGTCTCTGCTCACATAGTCAGTCACACGGACAATCACTACACGACATGTACTCTCAATACATGGTGTGTAATTAAAAAATAATTTATTCCAGAATAGAAGAACACATGGCTTGTTTTCAATTACTTTCATTTACATTTGTTAATTATACAATCCATTTTATAATGAAATCTTTGTATCTATCCTAATCTATTTATCCCCTGTGTAATAGAAAAACAGATATCTCAAAAGACCATCTAAATAAAATAGTAAGATCGATTCCAAGCTTATTCTTTGCCTTGGAAGACTCATTATAATCATTCAATCTTTCACAATCATCCCTCTAAGAAAGTTCTAAAATTCCAACCCCTATGGTTTAAAATATAATCAATTTAATAAATAATAATAATAATCTGGGAATCTCACAAAGTCTAACCCCTTTGGTCCCACACATCACTAAACATTTACAAACGACCACCTAGTTTCCCTCACGGTCAATACCCCTTGGTCTACTTAGAAACAATAAATTATAATTACCATAAGGCAGCTCTCATAGTCTATGCCCTAAGATACCACATTCATTTAATAAACACCCTCTGGGTAGCTCTCATGGTCTACCCCTCAGATCTATGACCACCCAAAATCTCTCACAGTCAATACCTCTGGGTCAACATAAGAAAAAATCATACATAAATGATCATACCTTGGGAAGCTCTCAGAGTAAAATTCCCCTTGGTCATACTTTCAAAATGAGAATCACAGGCATCTTTAATAAACGACAACTCCATCCTAAAAAAAGAGGCAAGTAAACAAAGAAAGCCTAACATGAATTATAGACCAAACATCCATAGTCAATAAAACATGGGAAAAACACCAATAATCAAGGCATAAAAACCCATGAATATACAATAACCCTTTCTCAAATAGACACACCACAACTGGTTTTAAATATTGTTAAACTCCAAGTCACACAATACCCTAAACATGGGTCTTCAACACTTTTAGTATATATAATCCAAAAACAACCCATGAAAGGCACAAACCACCTACCTTGACGTTGTATAATGAACAATCTTGAACGTAAGACCTTGAATCGGCCTAAAACGATGTAGATATACAAAAGGGTAAAACGATCATCCCTCGATAACTCACGAGAGTGGAGGAATCAGGAAGAAAGGCTCTAGGGAAAGGAAGAACTCATCGGTGTGAATCCAAAACACCCAGAAACATCTCAATAGGAGCTTGGACAGAGGAATATGAGGAAATCTATATACATTGGGCATTCCGCGATGCTTCTATATGAAAAAATCTTGGAAGAAGGGTGTTCTAGAGATGATACGTGACCCCACTTTGACTCGTCATTTAAAAATAAGAGTACATGATGTGTTCATTTAATGTACACACCATGTACTAGCCTCAACTAACCCCTAATTTTGGTGGTCTTCTAAGTCACTACCACAACCATGTACTTGGCCATTACATGGCTAGTACACGACTACACTCTACAACCGGGTATACGACGTATAATCAAAAGTACACGACATGTACATAAAAAATTTTCTATTTCTTCTTTTATCCTAAAAAACAACCTAAAATAAATATCCATACCTGAAATGAAGATCCGAGTTCTTACATAATGGATATTTTGGAATAATTTTTTTATATTGGGGAATATATAAATAAGGTAAATATAACCTTTAGGTTTAATATAATATTTGAGGTTCTGGTGAATATGGTTAATTGAGATTAGTGGTTATTATATTTTTGGGAATATATTTTTTATGATATATATAACCATGAGAATAAATTTTTTGATTTGGTGATTATTTGGTTAATTTTATTTTGGTAGATGTTCAAAATATTATTTTGAACATTATAGGTATCAAGGTAAATGGGAAAAAAATTTATAGTATTGAATTGTATTCCAAAGTGGTAGATACTTTTTTTGGAATGATGATTGAGTTAAATTTTGGAAACATATAACATTTTATTGTATATTTATTATGATTTGGGTTGTTTATATAAAATATTATCATATTTTGGGGAATATATAACTATGGTGTATACAATTTTGTTATATGGATTTATTAGTGAATGATGTTGTTAGATATAATTGTTATGATATTTTTGAAGGAATATGTGATAGAATCATTCTACTCATTGGGTTTCAAATTTGGTAAGGCATATATTGAAGAGTTTTATGGTTCATTATTTATTTAATGATTTACATTGGGAATTGGGTGTTTTTATTGAGGTTTTAAAGATTAATTAATTATTTATTCATAAATGGTTTTATTCATTATTTATTTGGGTATTATATTTAATTTTACTAAGCATTTTTTATTCTAATAAATGTATAAAGGGACGAGGAATAAGTTTTCACCAATTTTTTGATCTTATTATCTATTAAATTTTTTTTTTTGATTCATATAAAAATAATAAATATTATTTATTTATGATTTAGAAATTGAGATGATACAGTGATGAAAAACTACTCAAAACAAAATCAAAGGAAGAATTGTGATTATGGAATGGAAATAAATAATATAGGTATATTTTATAATATTATATATCGTTTTAATAAAATAATTCCTTTTTAACAAGTATAAGGAAAATAAATCTATGATGTTTTTTATGAAAAACTTTACTCAATTATCAATGTATGATTTTTTGAAACTCATTTACAAGTACATGTCTCATAATTGTAAATATACGGTTTAATAAATATTTAGTAAATGATAAGTTTCATAGTCATAAAAAATAAATTCAAGTTATATTAAAAAGGAAATGTTATCAATGTGGGTTCTTTAAAACCATTTATAAATACCAACATGTATTTATTACAACTTATATATATTTATATTCTATTGTAAATATTATCTATTTTTTATGTTTAAGGTTCCATTATTAGGAATATTGTTAAATTAAATGTTTTATAAGTACTCTTTCACCCCTTGAAATTGATAATGAATTTTTTTAAACATTTATTTTCTAATTAGAAGTTCAAATTGTGAGGATTCAATTTCTTTAAGTTGTAGAGATTGTAACAAACACATATTTTATAATATATTTTCATTTCAAATAAATTCAATGCATTGAACAACTCATGATGCATGTAACAGTAATATTATGTCAATACATATCTTATACGAAAAAAATAAAATAAATTACTAGACAATTAAATGATATTTATAGAAAAAAATCTCTTTATATTTAAAGGTTTAAAATTATTTTTCGATAATACAATTGATACTGAAGTGGCACATTTAAACATTTTTTTAGATGCACATTTTTGATAAATTTTATAATTTTTAGGTGTAATATCAATACATTTTTTTGATAAAATTTAATTATTATTTAATAATATAAAACCATAATATCCATGGAATAGTTATGTAATGATAAATAATACTAGCCAATTAATTCTTGGTTAAATTAAATTGTTTTACAAACACTATTTTATTATATATTTTTTATATAATTAATATCTCTTATTTAGAGTACTAAATTTCTAGAAAATTATTTTTTTATACATGTAGAAAAAAAATTAATTACCATTCATACATTTATTATAAAATTGATAGAAATTAAGATGAACTTATTTGAAGATAAAAAATATATATTTTTCAAAAAAATATTTTTTTGGGCGTAATGTATTTCTATTTTAGTAAAGTAAATTGATAAATTTTAATATTTTATTATGATAATATGCAATATTTCAATTTTTGAATTCATATACATTTACTTAATTAATTATAAATTTATATGAAATAAGATTAAAAAGATATAATGTTTAAATGGGTTGTTTTTATAAAATTATTTATTCTTGATTTTATATTTCTATTTATTTAAAATTTAGGTTTATTAATTTTATTATCCGAATTTTATAAAATGATATTTTTTTATATTAACATTCAAAAATAATCTTAATATTTGTTTTGGATTTCTCTAAAATTGTTGATTATTTTTGTGTGAATAGTGAAAATACCAATTTTAGAAATACTGTAACTTTTATGACAACATTATGATATTACTATGACTTTAAAATATACATAAAAATGATTTGAATTGAAAAAAAAATGTATTCAAGAAGTAAGATAAATAATTTCAAATTATTATGTTGAATTTGGAAACCCAAGATTAATCTTTTAGAACAAAAGTTATATTTTAATCTTATAAATAACTATTTTTGGTTGTTTACATTTAATTGAGATGTTGGAATGTGAAATTAAGTATTTGAATTGATATAAATGTATAAAATTCTTAATTTTATAATAATCACCCAAAAAATAATGGGAATCAAAATTATACAAGATTTTACTGTAAAACTAATTTTATGACTAAAAAGTCATTTTTCTAAAATAATATTTTCATTACATTTTTGTGAACTTATATTAACAGTTATTTTTAAAAATTTAAGAAATTAAATATTATAAAATCGATTCAATATTTTTAATCATAATGTTTAAAAGTTTTAATGATTTATTTTTAGTTTTATTCATCATGAATTTTTACCATTGTAATGTTTTTCACCGTTGTAATGGTTAAAAGGGTTAACTCGGGGTAAAACTAATAGATAATGCTTTAAATATATCTAAAAATTGTCTAAATATGATTATACGAGTTTTTTTGACAAAAAAAGTCATATATTCAACAATTTACTAAATTAGAGCCAATTTTCATGAGAAATACATTTATTACATTTTAAAGTTCTTAATAATTACAAGGTTACCAATCCTCTTACTTATAAAAGGGAATATCCTCTCCTCGCTTCTCCAAAACAAATTAGAGAACTATACCTACAAATTATAAACCAAAATACCTATATATTTTTTTCATTTCTTTAAGGTTTTTTCTCACCCAATGGAAAATCCAAGAATGATTAAGGTGTAATACATTGGATGATATCCCTAGAGGAGGTATAATTCTTAATCAAATACTTTCAAGATTATTTACCATTCTACCCCCATAAAATATATTATTACTATAATAAAATAATAAAATCATTGTATTTAATCTATTAAAATTTTATTATTTGAATGTAACAATTTTTTACTTCCATTCCATCATATGGATAATTAAAGCTTCGCTCATGCGTACATGAGAAATAAAGCCTCCATGAAGCGTTTTGTTTCATTTTTCCAAACCACATCACATGGATGGTTATAAATAAGTATTTAAGGGTTATTTATATCATTATTAAAATATAATTATTATAATTTAATGATATAATTATATCTACCTTGTTACCCTCCCATCTATTGTAAAATGGAAATGTCAGTCGTGCATATATGTAGAATACTGCCACTACTAAGGGATGTAATTTTTTTCGGTTATCGCATCACATGGATAGATATAAGGATGAGTTTAAATAATAAATATGATATTTATAATATTATTATGATTATTTAATGGAAAAATTTATTATTATTTGTTTACATTTCATCCTTTGGATAAATGAAACTGTTGTTATCATGTACGTGCCGACTACCACCTCCATAAACAACACATATCATTTTCATTACCACATTACATGGATGGTTTAAAAAATATATTTAATGTAAAATAATACTAATTTTAAATTTTTTATGATTATGGATATATTGAAACTATTCCCCTTTGGACCATAGTTGACACACCAATTTTTTTTAATCGAATGAAATCAAAACATCAGACATAAACATAACAGATTTGGTAACTAAATAATATATTGTAATAAAATAAATAAATATATATATTATAAAAAAATAAATATGAAAAATGATATTAAGAATGTAAATAACCAATTTAATTTTATTATTCATGATTTATAGAATTTATTATGAAATACAGGACTCAAGGTAAGGGATTTCTCATTTCAATTTCATTTCATTGAGATTAGTCCATTTTCAAAACATTTCTTCTTTTGTGTGGGGAAAAAATACCATATAAATGTATCTTATAATTAGTTAAATGAAATTAAATGTGTTTAAAAATCCATTTCAATATCACTCTTTCAATTTCATTTGTATTCAATAGATTCCAAAGAGGTAGTAAATGTTTCTTTAAAACTCAGTTTTAATTGTTTTAAACTCTTTCTCTTCCACACACATGTACTTTGAAATTTTTGAAGAGTGTTATTATTTATAATCCAATAAATGATTAAAATCTTTTTGTATTTAAATTTATTTTTTTTAAAATGTTTTAAAATCAATATTATTTATTTTTTTATATAGACCATTTTGAATTTCATTACAAAGGTTAAAAAATAATGTTTTTGGTGTTTATAGAATGGCCACCTTTTCTATAAATTATACTCGTTATTCATTCTCAATCATCCTCTACAATTTTATATGGTTATTCAATAATGATAATCATTTAATAGTTCTAGTAATTTTTATTTTTTTAAAATAAATTCATATTTGGAATTATTTTTATTATATGGTTGAAAGAGTTTTTGATTAGGGGTTCAGATTAGTGTTATAATAAAAAAATGAAATCTCCAATATTTTTTATTCGGGAAAATTATAGGTGATGATGGGTGGGAATGGGATATATCTTTATAATATATAAGGTAATTATATATTCACTACAAAAAATGATTATTAAAATTAATTGATTATTATTTATTCCATTCAATTTAAACATGAGTGAACACAGGTGATGAATATATTCTCTCAAGGTTACCACATGGGTTTTATGTACTTATGATGAGTTTTAATGGAAATATTTTAATTTCAAGAATAAGGTATATCATATTTTAAAATTGAATGATTTTGTTTCAATTAAATTAATTTTTATAGGTTCTCATGTTTTTCTAGGATGCCCTAATAATTATATATGATTTATTTTCATTTTAAATGTTTCTTTTGACCAGAGGTTGATTTTCACAGGGGTCTATGATTTATTTTCATGATCAATATTTTCTGTGAAATATTTGAACATTTTTTTTCATTTCCATTTTTTTTCACTAGACTAATGTGTTTCCTTTAATTTTATATCCCTTAATGAGTTTTTTTCTCATTCCATACTTTAAAATGACTTTCAGAGGATAAAAGGATGTGTAATAAATATGACATGGTCAATATTTCCATTAATTACACGTCATTTAATGAGATTTTTCGAAAATGAGTTATGTCATCCGATTTAAATAGGGTTCATTTGGTCTATTTATTAATCTTTAATTATTTATTTGACTACTTTGGAGGTCTCACTACCAAAAATCGGCCCTTTAACAGTGCTAACAAATCACTATTGTCCCATGTTCCATTAAAATGAGGGATCCTTTTATCAGTTCTTTCGTTAGCACTGATAAAGGGTGGACATTATCAGTGCAAAAAATAGTAATAGTAAAGGACCTAGTACTACAGTGTGCTATTTGAATTACTTCGCAATATATCATAAACATATATATTTAAAATTAATATTTTAATTGAAATAAAAATTACATCGAAAACATAAAAAATTATATTATAGATATTTCAAAAAGTGTTTTTTTCAACTAAATTAGAATGTACTACCACAAAAATTCCAAAACAGGAATGTTTAATTATATTTGGAACCTAAAACCCTTTCAAGAAAATGATCATGGTATTAGTTGTTGAAAAAACTCCCACAAATTATATAAAATAATACACCTATATAAGAAAATAATTCTTATGTTAGTTATACTAGAATGAAGTAAATTGAACATAATATGAAACAATATATGAATAAAATGTTAGTTTTTAAAAAATGGACACAATTTGAGTCACAATGGTTACACTATGCTTAAGATTAAGGTAAGGATAATTCTTACATGTCAATAATGAATTATGGATCAATTTATAAAAGTAACAAAAAAAATACAAAGACATTTTCTTGGTTTTTGACTATGTTAGTTATCATTTTACTAAAATTTCATTTTAAAGAGAAAACACACACATTGACTCATACCAGTCACATCATGTGACAATTTTATTTGAGAATAAATCTCACACCATGAAAAAGGACTTAAGAATATTTCTTATAATGTATGAAAACAATCCAAGTGTGATTTCATATATTTTAGCGAGTGACACACATTTTGAACTAAATTTCCAATTTTACATTTAGTATAGGAACTTTGAGTCATACCGAAAACAAAATGTCTCATATTGAGGTGCGGATGATTCCTACTTGTCAACAACGACTTGAAAATCATTTTTATAATTATCAAAAAAATATAAATGGTTTTTCTTATTTTTTAGTATGAAACATTTAATTTTTACTAAAATTTCACTTTTAAAATAAAATACACACTAGGGTTCAGAAAATTCATACCATGCATCATATTGAGGTGAGTCAGATTCATATAAATTGAAAATGATGCCTAAATCATTTTTCTAAAGTATAAAAACAAATCCAAATGTGTTTTCTCTATTTTGTGTCTGTCACTTATGTTTTTTACTAGAAGGTCATTTTAAAATGAAAACACATAAATTAAGTGCTACTAGTCACATCACTTTTCACTTTGACATGATAATTATTCCTACATATAAAAAATTAATTGTGAATAATTTTATTAAATTATCAAGACAATATGAGCATTTTTTCATGGTTTTTAGTGGGTGTTACATGTTTTGAACTAAAATGACAATTCGAAATAGATAATGGAAAATTTGAGTTTTATCCAGAACAAATTGTATCAGATTGAGGTATGTTAGAATCATACATGTCAAAAATGACTTTGGGATCATATTAATGAATTATCAAAACAATTTTAACGTGTTTTATTTGTTTTGAGTATGTTATTCGTATTTTTTTACTAAAATTACTATTTTAAATAAAAATACACACTTAGAGTCATCTTGTTTATGCCATGCATCAAATTGAATTTTGGTCGATTCCTACACTTTAAAAATGACTTTTGGATCATTTCCATAAGGCATAAAAACAATTTGAATGTGTTTTCTTGGTTTTGAGTATGTCAGTTGTGTTTTCTTACTAAAATGTCATTTTAAATTATAAAGACAAACTTTGAGTCATACCGGTCACATCATGTGTTGGTTTCATGTGATAAGGATTAATATAAAAAAAATACATATGATTCATTTTACTAAATTAACAATAATATCAAATCATGTTTTCTTATTTTTTAGTGAGTGGCAGACATTTTGAACAAAAATGAAAATTTTAATATCATAATGGACACTTTGATTCATACATGACAAACCATGTACCATATTGAGGTGTGAATGATTCTTAAATTTAGAAATGACTTATGGATCATTTTTATAAAGTATTAAGTAAATAAAAATGTGTTATCTTGGTTTTGAGTGTGTCACATGTGTTTTTTACTAAGCTGTAATTTTAAACTGAAAACGCACACTTTGAGTCATATCCATCACATCATTTGTTAGTTTGATTTGAGCTCAATTCCTATATATAATAAATTAATTATAAATCTTAATACTAAATTATCAACACAATTATATCATTTTTTATTTGTTCTCATTGAGTGACATACATTTAAAAATCAAATGTCAATTTTAAACTGATTACAGACACTTTGAGTCATAAAAGTCACATCATGTGTTTCTTTGATGGTATAATGATTCTTTCAAGTCAAAAAATGACTTATGAATTATTTTACTAAATTATTAACGAAATGAGACAAATTTTTCTTAATTTTTAGTTAGTGACACACGTTTTGATCTAAAATTCCAATTTTAAACTGATAATAGAATCTTTGATTCATTCCTCAAACACTATGTATCTGTTGAGGTGTAGTTGATTCATACATGTCAAAAAATGAATTAGGGGTCATTTTTATAAAGTATCAAAACAATCCAAATGTTTTAATTTTTTTTAGTATAAAACTTCTATTTTTTTATAAAATTTCATTTTAAACAGAAATCATGCACTCTGAATCATACCAGAGATATTGTGAACCAGATTGATGTGACAGAAATTAATACACACCATAAATGACTTATTAATTATTCTACTAAATTATCAACACAATCATATAATTTTTTTCTTTTATTAGTTAGTGAATCACATTTAGAACTGAAATGTTCATTTTAATATAATAAAAAACACTTTGAGTAATACCAGTCACATCGTGTATCATTTTTATTTGAGACCGAAAAATAAACATAAAAAATGACTTATGAGTAATTTAAATAAATTTCAACATAATCAGAGAGTTTTTTCTTGATTTTCAATGATTGAAACACATTTTTAAATAAAATTCCATTAATAAATTGATAACAAACACAATGATTCATTCTGGGGACACGATGTATCAAATTGAAATACAACTAATTCATACATATCAAAAATAGATTATGGATTGTTCTCTTAATGTATCAAAATAACTGTAATCCCTTTTCTTGGTTTTGATTATGCCACTTTTATTTTTTACTAACATTCAAATTTTAAATAAAAAGACACACTTGGATCCATACTAGTAACAACGTTCATTAAATTGAGGTATGAGCAATTATTATATGTCAAAAATAACATATGGATTGTTTTCTTAAGGTATCAAACTAATACGAATGCATTTTTATGGTTTTGAGCATGTTAGTTTTTTTATACTAAAGTGTAATTTTAAAATGAAAACACACACTTTGAGTCATACCAGTCATATCATGTGTTGGTTTGATGCACTATTGATTCCTACACATCAAAAATTACGTATGATTTTTTAAAAAATTATAAATAAAATCCAAGAATTTTTTCTCAGTTTTTAATTAGTGACATAATGTTTTGAACTAAAATGTCAGTTTTAAATTGATAATGGAAAATTTGAGTTGTATTGGCTCACTATGTATTTGTTTGAAATGAAGATATTTTATACACAATAAAAATTATTTATGGATCATTTTTATAAAGAATAAAAATAATCTGAATTTTTTTTCATAGTTTTGAGTATGTAACTTGTTTTTTTTATTAAAATTCAATTTTAAATAAAAAGACACTCATGGAGTTATACCAATCATACCATGAATTATATTTGGGGGTGGATGATTCCTACAAGTCAAAAATGACTTATGGATCATTATTATAAATTATAAAAATGATCTAATTTTTTTCCCAGGTTTGATTATGTCAAATTCCTTTTTTAATAAAATGTCATTTTAAATTGGAAACCCACATGTTGAGTCATACCAATCACATAATGTGTCATTTTGACATGATAATAATTTCTAAATGTCAAAAAATATATATTAATAGCTTTCCTAAATTATCAAGACAAAATGAGCATGTTTTATCTATTTTTAAAGAGTGACACATGTTTTGAACTAAAATGTCAATTTTAAAGCATTAATGACTACTTTTAGTCATAACAAACACACTATGTATCCGATTGAGTTATAGTTAGTTATTTAACATCCCAGATAACATATATGTTGTTTTCCTAAAGTATCAAAAAAAATTGAATGTTTTTGATCAGTTTTGAGTTTGTTACCTTTCATTTTTACTAAAATTAATGTAAATTTAAAATAAAAAGTCGCAATTTGAGTCATACCAGTAACAATATGCGTCCAATTGAGCTGATAAATAATATTTTTTAGGTGGAATTTAATTTTAACTTATAAAATCCATTAGATATTAGTGTCTTGGTATAGATTACTATAAGAAATCAGAGGTTTCTAGGCTGAATTGAGGGACTTACTAGAATATCAAGAGTTTGTATTTCTTGTTGACCACTTGGGATGCAGTATAAGTGGGTAATACAACTTTTACATGTGAAAATGTGCAAATATTATTCAATTACTTATTATTAGTGATCAAATTTGTTTCCTTTATCAATGTGATTATAATACTTGTCACCTTTTAGAAAATGAAAATGAAACAGTGTTTTACACAAAATGTTGAATACATTGGAGAATATAAAAAAAGGAAACACCTTGAGTGCATCATCCTTGTTGAGTGCATGATCATATTACATGATAAAATCATCCATGTTCAAAAATCTATTTATTCATTATCTCTATATAAATTAAAAAAATGAGCATCAAATAAAAATGATAAGGAAATTAATTGAAATATGTATATAAAATGAAGAAAAAATAAACTAAATAAGTATTAAGAAGTCACATCTTCCTGATATATGAGTATATTTTGAAACTAGGTATGCTTAACATTCATTTCTAAATAAATATATTTCCTCTTGTGAATATAAGGACTTTGAAAAGTTATGATAGTACTATAATAATATAAATACAAAAAGGATTAATAAATATATTAAATTAAGTTATAATTATCTTTGAAAATATTTCTTTGGTGATGATAGTTTTTGGACGGTATATGATATATTTTGTAACTCCCCAACCCTAGTTACCCAGATTTGGTGCATTATTACGTAAAATTGGCATGATCAAAAAAGTTCAAGTCTCGAAAGACTGATTAGTTTAGTAGCCTTGGAAACACTAGATACATTCATAAATGTTACATTACATCATAAAGTGAAAAATCTCAATAACATAGTCTCCATAGTCCACACTCATATCCCCTTCAGACTATACCTGTAGGTCAGTCATAAAATAGTTCTTTACATCCTGGGAAAAATAAAACATAGAAAGGGGTGATCTCAGATGCTCAGTAAGGATAACAATATAGCGGAAACGTTCATAAATAAACATAAACATGTAAGGCAATTTTTAACTAAAATAAAAGCCTTTTAAACTTGAACTTCAGAATAATATGGAAATAATAAAATGAAATAATGCCAGTTACTTATTCACATGGATATTCTACTAGTAAAATAATAACATGCGATATCAAAAACAACTTTCATAATGATGGAATTCATAATGCCAGACTATCATAACCACGTAGCCAAGGCCTCGTGCCAAGACTACAAATAATATTTTGTCAAGGCCTCGTGCCAAGACACTAGTTTGTCTCATGAGATCTACCGATGCATCGAGGAGCTATAGTGGTCTCCACCCATCACATACTATGTCCAATTCATTCCCTATATGAAAAGGTTTAAACAAATAATAAACCATAACATAATCGTATCACATAAAACATGCATAAACAAACATAACATTTCCACATTTCAATCACAAGATATCAATACAAAACATTGATATAATAAAACCATTTTCAATACCAAAATAAAATAAAAGTAAAACTTGGTATATATATTTCATTTAAAAAAAGTTATGGCTTGTAGAGGAAGCTGAAACTCAAATAATGGTCACGGCGGTGGAGAAGTCGGTGTTGCCGCAAATGTAAGACAAAAAATTCATTTTGTCATTTAGTAAAAACACTTTGTATAAAATATTTTCTTTTGAATAAAATTAAAAGCCAAAGGGTTTGTACTCTGTATAAGGGAAAGTTGTGTATAAAACAAAATATGCCTCAATGAAAGGAGATTGAGACGAAGTCCCTTACCTCGTGTCCGACTTGACTCGATCATTATTTAATCTCCTGAATAATGAATTAGAGTTAATCTCTACTTGCTTAAGAACCTTTTTCAAGATCATTATCCCTTTTATATCACTTATTACCATGTTATGAAATTTTTTTAGTCATTTAAGTTAATAACGGTCGTTTTTTCGATCTTTGATACTTGAGTCAACAATAAACTTCTTATAATTACAAGTTGTTTATGTCGTAGAATATCCATTATCTCCAGAATTATATTAATGATTTATATGTCAGATATATCATATATATATCCAGTAGATACATGAATTTATAATATTACATAGCATTTATAGGTAAGAAATGAAATACACCGTTCATGGAGACGGTAAGCCGTACGTACGCATGAATGCTGATTTCATTTCTATTTAGTATTTAATGGAATGAAATCATAATTATATAAAGGTATATTATAATTCCAGTATTATATCATATATAATATCATTAAATCCATCCTTTATAAATCTTATATATGGAATTAACGATTCAAATCACTTTGAGGGGGCGGTAGTCTGCACTTCCTAAAATGAATTTATCGCATTTTACCCATAATGGAAATAATAATGTTATGCCATAAATGAAAAATACAGAAGAATAAATATAACCTAAACATAATATATATCATATATAGAAATAGTGTCATCATAATGGATACCATGATAGGTGTTAAAATAATATTGGACAATCATCATTTTTTGAGGCAGTAATTCGCCACCCATAGAAACGGTATGTTCTTTAACCATTAGACGAAGGAGTGTCTAAGTGTAAATCAAATACATATCATAAAAACATCCTAGAATATTTAAGATACTGTTTTTGTTACAAAATAATGGAAAAAAAGATTTTAAGGAGTTGGAGAAGCAAAATAATACAAAAGAAGATAAGAGAAGACATTACATTAAAATCGGGTAACTCTTTTTGATTTGAGCCAAAGGTTTCCTTGGGAAGACTTCTGCCCAAAGTGAGGCTTCTAAGAGTAAGAGAGGGAAGTTGAGAGAGTATTTTGGAAGAGGTTGGCTGAGCCAGATGGATTTTAAGGTGTGGATAAGGTGGTATAGGTGGGGGCCTTTTATAAGAGGAGAGGAGAGGCACTCTTGGAAAGTTATGAAATGTTACATTATTATGAAGTGATTTTCGGATTTCAAAGGTCCCACAACTATATATTTCGAGGATAAGGTGATAAGGGTTCTCAATATACTCATAAAATAGGTTTTTGAAAAGTTTAAGTCTTAAATTTTACATTATCGTTTCATTTTATTTAAATCGATAATTAATGATGCAATCGCTGCATCATCATGGTGTCATAAAAATTTTAATTTATTTAATGTATTAAAATTATAAAAAAATACAATGATGTATTAATTTTTTTTTATATTTCCAATGACTATTTATAGTCAAAAATATTACTTGTATAACCCCAAGTAAAAAATTGTTTTAGTAAAACAATACATGTTTGTGACACTTTTATTTTTACTTTAAATAAAAAGTTATTAATGTAATTTTCTTACCCAAGTGGCTCCATGGGGTCCCACAAATTGACCCATGGATTTTTTTGGTCGGCCATGACTCATCCAATAAGTTTAGGATAATTTTAAAGGTAATTTCATATTATTATATCATTATATTTAACTTAAATTACACTAATTACCTTTAATCGTGATTAATAAAACTTAAAAGTTACTATTCACCAAAAATTATTTTAATCCCATTGAACAAAATTTTACTTCCTAATGACAATGATGTATGTTGGATTTTTGAAATTCAAATCATAGAGGTGGTAAAATTTCATTTAAAAAAAATCAGTCTTTTAACTACCACTTAGTGGTTTCATTATTCATCAAAAATCGATGTTTTTCAGAAAAATACCAAAAATTCATTCTAAGATATATTTTATATTCCAAATTTAAAAATGATGTATATTTTAAAAAATTTAAAACATATAAGTTTCATTAGTTAATTTTATAAATAATTCTTGTTGTCAAAACAAATAGTGTGTTTTTAAGATACAATATCAATCAAAAGATAGACAATTGTTTATGTCCAATTTCAAAGAGAAATTAATTCTAATGACCACCATTGGATAAAATGGTAAAATTATATTCTAATTATACTTTAAAATCACTCAATATTATAATTTATCACTATAAATTATTTTGATTAAAAATGTTGTTTTTAAGTATTTTTCACTATTCATCGAAAATTGGATGTTCTTAGAAAAATACCAAAAATTAAACATAGGCTAATTTCGATATTCCGAATCCAAAAATGAAGTCCATTTTCAAATATAAAATTTATATTATTTCAAAAAGTGGGTATTAGTATTCATAACAGCTACTTTGATTGGTCGCGGTGTGTTATAACTCGAGGATGCGTACAACACATGTTGCTCTATTATTCAAAGAGAAGCGTGCCATGGAAGGTTGGGGTGTTACATTCTCCCCTCCTTCAATAAATTGCATCCTCGCAATTTTAAAATGTTCTTTGAAAATAAAAATTTGAAAATAGAAAATACCTTTGTGGAAAAACCATATCGAAAATAAGGTTAATAAAATTTAGCCTTAATAAGAGGGAAAGAGAAAGGAAAAGTCACCACCAAATTATGATCTCGATTAGGATAAAATTGGTGGAAATTAGACACAAATAATTGGTGGGAAAACGTAAATATTTGTAGGGAGTTATTGAGGCCATCAATCATAAACAAGTGTAAAATTGAGGGCCTCAAAGCCTTCAATCTATGGTGATTTAAAATATCATCAGTTCAACAAAACATAAGGTATTAGGATAACACATTTTTTTAATATCCCTTTCCCAAAGTTTAAGATTTAATTTATTAATAGAATAAGAGAAAGTTATATATATATATATATATACTTGACAAGTAGAGTTTCAACCTTCAACTAATTTTTACCACAAACTCATCTTTCCCTCAAAAAGATAATAGAACTCAAAAATATTATATTTATCCTAATTGGAAAAGGTTCCAAATATTAACACGTACCATTTAGAAGAAGAAAACTATTTTGTAATAACCAGGGACTTCTTGTAGGATTGTGGTAGGTAATAAAGGCATGTTTCACTATGGTTGTGGGTTCGATTCCTACAGCTTTGTCTGACGCGATGGGTTATCCCCCGACCTGCAGATTGTCCTTTTCCTAAAACTATAGTATTATAATATTCCAAAAATAATCTTTAAAAATGTTTTAACCTTAAACAATAATATCCAAAGTTCAATTTAATCCATTCCAACCTTTATAGTTATCCAAAATACCTTTGTCCAGACTTTCTCTAAATGGTCTCTAAATTCCAAAATTGTAACATCAGATTCCCCAAACAAAGTAAAGTTTCTCTTTTTGTCACATACTAAAAATATGATTACCTTCATCATATTAAAACATTAATGAAAAAAAAAGTACTGGAGTACAATCCTTATATATATCACATTATTTCTATAACCATAATATAGTTCTTGAGTCCAAAAACACAAATACAATAATTACTCAACTTCATATGTAGTAACAGCATAAGCATGGCCTTGCTCCCTTGGCCTTTTCTGAGGTAAGATTCTTTGGTACTTAGGGAATTCATTTTCATAATGCCCAATTTCTCTATAATTGTAGCATTCAACAATGATAGCCTCTTTATTTCCCTTACAATCATGAGCCTGGTAAACTTTCTCTCCACATTTATAACAAACTCCCATTCCTTTTAGGCAAGTACCCGGGTGATTCTTCCCACAATTATCGCATAATGGAAAATCCTTCTTTCCCTTTCCCCCTTTATCTGTATCTTGTTCCACCATTCTATTCTTCTCTATCTTTACTTTATTGTCATAAGATTTATAGAATTCCGTTTCTGTCTTGATAGAACACGAGACTATAACTTCGTATGTTGGGAAAGATTGTCATACTATACCTCGACAGAGAAATGGTTTTAACCCATCAATGAAATGATCAATCTTACTTCTTGGGTTACGTATATAATCTGCAACATGCCTCTCTATCCTTGTAAAGTTAGACTCATACTTTGCGACATTCTCATCCTCCTTTTGCCTCTGACTCAGAAATTGCCTTTTCATATCTGCTCGATGGTCACGAGGAAAGTATTTTTCTAAGAAAATATCTTTGAACTCTCTCCATTCCATACATGATACTTCTTTATCTTCCTTTGTATTTTGAATCAATGACCACCATTGATTAGCATATCCAGTTAGGCGGTAAACTTCCATGATAACCTTTTCCCTTTCACTACTCCCCAAGGCATGGAATATTTTCTCTAAGGAATTTATCCATTGCTCAGCTACTATGGGATTTGTACTCCCATTGAATGTTGGTGGTTGTTGCTTCATGGAGTGGTCTAACAATGATCATCCACTTTGCGGATCAGTGTGCTCCATATGAGTAAGGTTATTATTCATAACCTGAGTGAGTTGTCCCAGTATGGTGATAAGTTGATCAGCACTAGTTGTATCACAAGATCTATTATAATTATCTTGAGCAGGAGGAAAATCTCTACATGGAGTGCACGCATTGATACAGTTTCCATTTCTTCCACTAGGCGCCATTTCTAAACAATGTCATAAACTAGATTATTTTATGAATCGAAAGACATAATAACAAACATTCAAAAAACTTAACATAAATTGATCTATTTATGGATATAATCCATAATCATAAAAAAAAATTCTTTGAGAAGTATATAATCATAAACCCTTCATATGGTTTTTAAAGAAAATGAGAATTATCCTAAGCATATCCCCCAAGAGTGTCATAACCAAGATTGAGCATGGCCCGTTGTCGTGCACCAGTTCCCATTCGAGTCTATCTCAAGGCAGTGTTTTCGGGTTTTACCCCTAGGTACATCTGTCCCAGAGCCGCCTAGACCTGCTCGTATCTAGACAGGGATGTATTGCTCAGAAAACTCACAAAATCTCTATAATACCACAATTCTAGGAAGTTCTTCTATACTAATCCTCAAAGTCTATCTTAGGGCTATGTTCTCTAATCAGAGTTTATCTAAATCTAGCTTCCAAGGTTAGTACTAAACTGCCTCTGATACTAACTGTAACGCCCTGACCCCAGTTACCCAAAGTCAGTGCATTATTACATAACATTGGCATGATCACAAAAGATCATTTCTCGAAAGACCGATTAGTTTAGTTGCCTTGGAAACACTAGATACATTCATAAATGTTACATTACATCATAAAGTGAAAAATCACAATAACATAGTCTCCATAGTCCACACTCATATCCCCTTCATACTATCCCTGCAGGTCAGTCATAAAATAGTTCTTCACATCCTAGGAAAAATAAAACATAGAAAGGTGTGAGCTCAGATACTCGGTAAGGATAACAATATAGCAGAAACTTTCATAAATAAACATAAACATGTAAGGCAGTGTATAACTAAAACAAAAGCCTTTTAAACATAAACTTCAGCATAATATGGAAATAATAAAATGAAATAATTCCAGTTACTTATTCACATGGATATTCTAGTAGTTGAATAATCACATGAAAATTATACTAGTCGAATAATCACATGAAATATCAAAAACCACTTTCATAATGATGGAATGCATAATTCCATACTATCATAACCATGTAGCCAAGGCCTCATGCAAAGACTAAAAATATGATTTTTTCAAGGCCTTATTCCAATACACTAGTTTGTCTCATGAGACCTAACGATGCATCGAGGATATATAGCGGTCTCCACCCGTCACATACTATGTCCAATGCATTCCTTATACGAAAAGGTTTTAACATATCATAAAACATAACATAATCATATCACATTAAACAAGAATAAAGGAAAAATAATGTTTCTACATTTCAATCACAAGATATCAATACAACACATTGATATAATAAAACCATTTTCAATACCAGAATAAAATAAAAGTAAAACTTGGTATTTATTTTTCATTTAAAAAAGTTATGGCTTGTAGAGGAAGCCGAAACTCAAATAATTTTCAGAGCGGCGGAGAAGTCGTTGTTGCCACATATGTAAGACAAAACATTCCTTTTGTCATTTAGTAAAAATGATTCATATAAAAAGATTCTGTTTGAATATAAGTAAAATTCAAAGGGGTTTGTACACCGTATAAGGTAAATTTGTGTATAAAAAAACATGCCTCAATGAAAGGAGATTGAGATGAAGTCTCTTACCTCATGTCCGACTTGACTCGATCGTTCTTTAATCTATGGAATAATAAACTAGAGTTAATCTCTACTTTCTTAAGATACTTTTTCATGTTAATTATCCCTTTTATATCACTTATTACCATGTTATAAATATTATGTATTTATTTAAGTTAATAACGGTAGTTTTGTCGATCTTTGGTACTTGAGTCAACAATAAAGTTCTTATAATTACAAGGTGTTTATGTGGTAGAATACCCATTATCACCAGAATTATATTCATGATGTATATATCATATATATCATATATACCCAGTAGATACATACATTTATAATATTACATAACATTTCGAGGTAAGAAATGAAATGCACTGTTCATGGAGACGGTAAGCCGTACGTACGCATGAATGCTACTTTCATGTCTATTTCCTATTCAATGGAATGAAATCATAATGATATAAAGGTATATTATAATTCTAGTATAATATCATATATAATATCATTAACTCTGTCCTTTATACATCCCACATATGTCATTAACGATTCAAATCACTTTGAGGGGGCGGTAGTCCGCACTTCCTAAAATAAAATTATCACGTTTTACGCATAATGGAAATCATAAAGGTATGCCATAAATTAAAAATACAGAAGAATAAATAAAACATAAACATAATATATATCATATATATAAATAGTGTCATCATAATTTCCACCATGAGAGGTGTTAAAAGAAGATTGAACAATCATCGTTTCATGAGGCAGCAATTCATCACCCACAGAAACAGTATGTTCTTTAACCATTAGACGAAGGTGTGTGTAAGTGTAAATCAAATAATTATCATAAAAACATCCTAGAATATTTAAGATACTGGTGTTGTTACAAAAGAAATGGAAAAATAGTTTAAGGATTTGGAGAATCAATATAATACAAAAGAACATAAGAGAAGACATTAACTTAAAATCGGGTAACTCTTTTTGATTTGAGCCAAAGGCTTCCTTGGGCATACTTCTGGCCAAAGTGGGGCTTCTATGAGAATATAGGGAAGTTGAGAGAGTATTTTGGGCAGATTTAGCCGATCCAAATGGATTTGAAGGTGTGAATAATGTGGTAGAGGTGGGGGACTTTTATAAGAGGAGAGGAGGGGAACTCTTGGAAAGTTATGAAATGTTACATTATTATGAAGCGATTTTCAGATTTCAGAGGTCCCAGAATTATATATTTCGAGGATAAGGTGATAAGGGTTCGAAATCTACTCATCCAATATGTTTTTGACAAGTTTAAGTCTTACGTTTTACATTATCTTTTCATTTTATTTAAATCGTTAATTAATGATATAATCGCTGCATCATCATGGTGTCATAAAAAATTTAATTTATTTAATATATAAAAATTATAGAAAAAAACCATGATGTATTAAATCTTTTTATATTTCCAATTAATATTTATAGTAACAAATATGACTTTTATAACCCCATGTAAAAATTGTTTTGTTAAAACAATACATGTTTGTTACACTTTTATTTTTACTTTAAATAAAAAGTTATTAATGTCATTTTCTTACCCAAGTGGCTCCATGGGATCCCAAAAAATGACCCTTGAATTTTCTTGGTCGGAAATGACTCATCCAATAAGTGTAGGACAAGTGTAAAGGTAATTTCATATTATTATATCATTATATTTACCTTAAATTACACTAATTACCTTTAATCGCGATTAATGAAACTTAAAAGTTACTATTCACCAAAAATTATTTTAATCTCATTGAACCACATTTTACTTAATAATGACAATGATGTATGTCAGATTTTATAAATTCGAATCACAGAGGTGGTAAAATTTTATTTAAATGAAAAATCAGTTTTTTAACTACCACTTAGTGGCTTCACAATTCATCAAAAATCGATGTTTTTCAGAAAAATATCAAAAATTAACTCTAAGGTATATTTGATATTCAAAATTCAAAAATTATGTCTATTTTACAAAATTCCAATAATATAAGTTGCATTAATTAATTTTATAACTAATTCCCGTTGTCAAAACAAATAGAGTGTTTTTAAGAAACAATATCAATCAAAATATTTACAATTTTTTATGTCCAATTTCAAAGTGAAATTAATTCTAATGACCACCATTGGATAAAATGGTAAAATTATATTCTAATTATAATTTAAAATAACTCAATAGTATAATTTATCACTATAAATTATTTTGATTTAAAATGTTGTGTTTAGGTATTTTTCACTATTCCTCGAAAATTAGATGTTCTTAGAAAAATACCAAAAATTCAACATAGTCTAATTTTGATATTCCAAATCCAAAAATGAAGTCCATTTTGAAATATAAAATTTATATAATTTCAAAATGTTGGTATTACTATTTATAACAGCTACTTTGATTGGTCGCGATGTGTTAGAACTCGAGGTTGCGTACAACACACACTTCTCTATTATTCAAAGAGAAGCGTACCATGGAAGCTTGGCATGTTACATATTTCATAAATTTGATATCTTAAACATTGTAATATTTTCCATTGGTTTCATTCAGACACTATAGAAACATTCAAAATAATATTTAATTTGTTTTGATATATGTTTTTGAGAGTGAAATATTATTATATATACCCTAATACATTTCAACTTGTAGAAGTTGATAGGATCCTTATACTCTTAGACTGTCCTCATTCCGTGATTTTTAAAATATTAAAACACTTCCTATGATAACATAATTTTCATTAAATCATAATATAAAATATGTAACATGATGTTTAGTTCTAAAAAATTTCATGTAGTTTATTAAAAATTGAAAAACATTATCACATGTTGTTGGTTTGTTGGGTATCCATGAAGTAAATGTTGAAATTAAAACATTTGATTATCTAAATTGACTTAAATGAGAAATTAATACTATATAAAAAAGGAAATAGTAATTAAAGGTATGAAAATTTATTTGGAATGATTAAATATTTGGGTTTTACCCCTGAATCATTGGTAATAAAACATGTATGTAATCTGTATGTTTTCTCTAAAACACTATGTCCATTTTCTCACCATTACATTGATTTCATTTTATTTTAATTATATTTTTTATAAAGTAGTGAAATGAGGAATAATGATTCTTTATTTCTGTTCGTAGGATTTCCCTTGTAATAGTTTTGATATATATTCCTATAAAAAAGATGAATTATATTTAGTCATAATTAACAGAGTATATCATTTATTGAAAGAAAATCATGAAGCCACACCTCATGTATAATTTACAACTGAGACTTCTATCCATTCATAATTAGGGATGTATTTTACATTATCCAGAGCAATATAGTCTGTAAGGGCCTCTCTGTGCATTTTTATTCAAAATAAACTACAACATTACTACCATATTGTAACCTTGTATCCATATGATCCATTAATGCATTTAAATGTGTAAGTTGAATGGACATGGTAAAGGTACATTGTGTAGATATTTTCATTTGGTTGGTTTCTAATTTAGATATATTTGATTTGACCTAATATTTCACCCCTTCCCATTTTCTGTTGTTAATAACATTCATGAGTTCATAAATTTTTTCATTACCTATTAAATGGTTTTCATGAAAAGTAAATTAGAAATGAATAGTTCCTTGTTAAAATGTTTTTCACTAGATCAAAAAACCATGCTATGAAGTTTCTAATAGCTTGATCAATCGTATGAATTAATACATCATTATGTGGAACAGGTATCTTGGAACTCATCTTATGATCTAAATTAACTGTAACGACCCGAAATTTTGAATAAATCTTGTTTCCTAATTTTGTGTGTTATTTTATTTTTTTTTATGCTCAACAAAACTGTTTCATTTGATAACATGAGTATAATTAAAATGAGACCATTGGGTTTTTACTATTATATGACCATTGGTAAATATGACTGCTGGAAACTAAATGTTTTGATTATTGTCTCAAAATACAAGTGATCTTGGTTAATTAATATAGAAAGAAGATTTGATGGCCTCATCCAGTAGTCTCGGGCCAATCAAATCCCATATAACGGAACTTGGGAAGGAGGTAGCACCACTGGGCTTTGCTCTGGACCAAACCCCAGACGAAATTCATCGTGTGAATCTAGAACAGAATCGCCTTCGTGAGATGTTCAAACTGATAGAAATTACTACTCGTGCAATGTTGGCTGAGCCGCCCCCAGATTCTCTCACCTTAGCACACCTTACACTTAGGTCCTATGCTGGGGTTATAAGGGGCTATGTAAGGATACCATAACTTCCTTGTGTAATCCTTTGTTCTAAATAAAAATTTTAATTTCTTCTTATGATGAAGTTTATTAATTTTCAAATGTCTGGATAAATATAGTATGCATATTTTTGATGAATTTTAGAGAATGGATTTTTTAAAAATTCTTATGTAAACCTTAAATAATTAAAAATGTGTAATGATTTTCAAAAAGTGGTCTTCTAGAATTATGTTCAGTAAAAAATGTAGAGTCTAATAAGATCAACTTAATTTTTGATGAATAGTAAATTATGAATACTGATTTTACAGTTAGGATTAATAATGTGACCAAATGGATTAGTAATGTCACTTAAAGTAATTATTAATATAATCTATGCCCCTTGATTAAGTAATGTGATTCAATAAAATGGTTAAATAATGGTTTCATAAATTATTAGTCAAGTATTAGTTTTTTCAGGTGAATAGTTTTTTTAATTAAAAATTGAATTAAAAATATTTAGAAAATTATTTTTATAAAATGGACTTTATTTTTAAATTCAGAACATCGATATTATGATAAGGTAATTTTTTAGGAATTTTTTGAAAAAAATGAATTTTCAGTGAATAGTGTATTTATTTAAAAATTAAATTAAAAATACTTAGAAAATTATTTTTATAAAATGGAGTTCATTTTTTAAATCAAATCATCGATATTTGGTTAAGGTGAAATTTTTGGATTTTTCTGAAAAAGTTGAATTTTCGATGAATATTAAAAATACAGTTTTTAAGTTACGGGTGTTTAATGACATCATTAAATGATGTGTTAAATATGTAATCATTATGGTCAACTTATGAATAGTATGATAAGGTATGAGGTGTCCCAAGTGGCCAATACCATGGGCAAGCCCATGGTTTTGCCAAAACCACCAATGAGGTGTCCCTTGGCCATTAATGCCTTGTCCCCCCACTTTCCCTATAAATACCCACCCTTCCCTCCTTTAGTTTTCACTTCCAACTCTCCCCCAATGAAGCTCTGGTCCCATTACCTCCCAAGGAGTCCTCCCAAGGTACCCCAAGCCCTCAAGGTCCCAACCTTCAAGTTTTAAGAGTTACGTTTTTGGTAAGGGATCCTACCTCTCTCTTTCTTTTCAAGTAATCTCTTTTATGTCATTTCTTTTATGCTCTATGCTCTTATGTTAGAGGGTGTTCTTTTATATTACTCCTACTGCCCTTTTCATGTTCATATGATTAGAGACCCCTTCTTTCTCTCATCAATTAATTTTATGAATATTTAAGTGGCGTCGTTAGGCTGCCAAATGTTTTAGGGATTCTTTCAACTTTCTCATTTTTTAAAGTTCTAATTTCATGTCAAGTCTTTCAAGTTCCTTTTTATTATGTTGGGGTATGATCTCTATATCTATCATACTGATCTTCTATGTTCATATGATGATATACCCTATTTGATCTCGTTAATTTATTTTTGTTGAAATTTAAGTGGCACCGTTAGGCTGCCGAATTTTTAAGGGATTCTTTCACCTTTCTCATTTTTCAAAGATCTACTTTCATGTCGAGTCTTTCAAGTTACTTTTTATTATTTTGGGTTATTATATCTATATATATCATACTGATATTCTATTTTCATATGATTAGAGACCATATTTGATCTCTTTAATTCATTTTTTTGAAGTTTAAGTGACATTGTTAGGCTTCCGAATTTACATAAGAGAAATCTTATTTTTGTCTTCCCTCCATGTTTTTCATTTAATATGGTATGTCTTTAAAATTTCATTACCATGTTATTATATCCATTATATTCTGCCCCTATACTATTCTTTGGATCATTTATGAGTGGGTGACCTATGTCCCCTCTCTTTTCAATGTTTTCTAAAACCCTGATGCATAGCTGTTATGCTGCAGAATTTCCATCTCAAATGTATCTCTCTTTTTATCAAATTATTTTATTTTATTAAGTAAATACTCAAAGCTATTCCTTATAAAGGTGTATTCACATATATACACAAATTTTCTATTTTAAATTCTGGGATTTACATACATGAGACCCGCTTTCCATTTCCGTGGGTTTAAAGTGACATAAAGATCATGTCTTTAAAGAAGTTTTTAAAACGTTATGATTATGAAATGAAACCCATTTATTTGATGCTATATGGGTTTTTTATGAAGTGATTGATGATGATATATGTGGCTCACATGATAATAAATACAAATTAAGGGTGCACCCTGATATCGCTCCAATGAATTGGGTAAAGACTTAATCTCTAGAGATGACCATTTTTAAGTACGCCTTGGTGAATAACCTTGGTAATTTTTAATGGAACCTTGGGGATGGACCTTGGTGAAAAGGAAATGATTGTCAATATTAAATGTTGTAGACACATCTTGAAGTTATGAGATACATTATTTTTATTATGATATGCCTCATGATTTTTTTCTCATTCATTAAATTTATTTTTCATGACATTGTTGATGTATCTCAAGTTCACATGTTAAATGTTTCCCCTTGTTTCCCTTACTGGGCCTTCTGCTCACCCTTTCTTTTGATGTATGTCCTTAGGTTATGAGATGTAGTAATGAACCTAGGATAAACATAAAGAGAAGCCTTTAAAGTGTAAAAGAATAATTTTTTATGTTTTTATGTTTTAAGTTCCTGGTTTCCAAGACACTAAACCTTAAAGATCCTCGGTTTTGTAAAATGTAATGAAAATTTATGTTATAAAAAGGCAGGATGCTATAGTTGGTATCAAATGATGGATTAGTTATTTGTGTAAATTAGGATATGAAAACTCTAGGAAGAACCCTATAGAAAATTATAAATATCGGAAATCTTCCTGGTATTTTGGTGAGTATTGAGTAAGGGGTTTCCAAGCAAATACATCCCTGTCTGGATACGAGCAGGTAGAGGTGGCTCTGAAACAGATGTACATAGGGGTAAAACCCAAAAACACCGCTTTAAGAGAGACTCGAATGGGAACTGGTACACATCAATGGGCCTTGCTTCACTCTTGGTTATGACACTCCCGGGGGATATGCTTTGGTAAATTCATAAGCTTAGTATGAACAATTATTAAAGGAACAAAGATAAAATAAAATAAAGATTCACATAAGAGCATATGATCATGGATAACCTAGATTGGAACCTATGGGATCACAAGTTAGGATATACTTTTCTTCTACAAGTTTATCCTTCTATTCTTAATGTTTCCTTTTCATGATTATTGGATAAGTATTTAAGCCCCCTAATTATACGTTCTTTTCTTAGTTAATGGTGGGAAATGGAAGATCATGTCCCAACAACCAATGTGATAGGAAATGTGACGATTTCCATATTAATGTGATAGAGATGATGAAAGATCAGGTTGAAAATATTGTGATTATGCTAAACCAGCTATCAAAAATCACAATTAATAATTGGTACCTAGTTGAATGCCCAAATTCATCAAGGAAGAAGAAGACAAAGTCTCAAGGATGTTCATCTGATAAAGTTGATAAGGGAAAGAAGACCCAATTTCTTTTTTTCAAAAAGTGTGGGAAGAGGAACCAAGGAGAATTTCACAAAGGAACTGGGAGATGTTTTATGTGTGGGAAGATAGGGCATAAAGTAGCCACTTCCTTTAAAAATGGATAATGTGATGAATGGAGATAAGGTTCAATCTAATGTACCTTATACATTTTGATGTCGTAAATGTGGAGAAGTTAGACATTATCCAAGGAAATTCTCTATTGGAAGGGGTGAGAAGCATGATGAGCATCAAGAATCTTCAAGGACAAGGGAACAATGAAAATCCTATGCTGAGATGGATCATGAGGACTGAAGTACATGTAACTTCTTCACAATAATTTTCTATGTCATGTTGTATTTTAGTTTGTTCTCTATGAGCATATCTTTTATGTTTTATAAGATCATCGAGTCACTACCTAAGATGATTTTATATCATTAAGTAAAACATCTATTGTTATGTACCACATGTTGATGTAGTGAAGTTTTTCTTCTTAAAAAAGGGTAATTAGGGGATTAAAAGATTATTATTACTTTGGAAGACGTCTACTATTTTGGGAACCCTATTTGATCGAGGTAACTAGATTACTATGGTATTTTATTTGAAGAGTAAATGTTGACTTATATTTTGAAGAATTAATGAATTTAAGGCGAACTTATAGTAATTTAGATTAAATATGGAAATGATTAACCTATCTTGGGGAAAATGTGATTAGGTTAGTTACTTTTGTTATAAGATGATAAGGGTGGTTGATGTTGTTTGGAGATGAACGATAAAGTCTATCTTGGAAGACTATGTTAGGAGATTGTTCTTATAATTGGGTTTCAATTTTAGTTTGGTTTATTTTGAGGAATTTTAAGGACAGTCATTTATGGAATGGTCTATGATTAACTTTGGGTAGTACCATGGAACTTTGAAGATTTAAAAGTAGTTTCCCTTCCTATGGGATTATTTCTTTTCAAAGAGTTGTTTTATCTTACCCTTTCTATTTTTGGGATAATGTTTAAAGATAGAAGAAATTGATAGTTAATGTTTTGTGGTTTACGTGACTCTCAAGAAGATGATTCTTGTGTTTTGATGAGACCAAGTGTTTTTGAATACTCATCATTTGGAGAAAAGATTAGTTTTGGTAGAAACTTATTAAAGATTGAAACTCTACTTGAAGGTAACTATATTTCCTTGTATTTTTATTCTATATAGTAAATGAATTCCAAAAAATTAAGAAAAGGAACGTAAAACAAAAACATTATTGGTTTACGTTTCCTACTAGGTAATCAAAGACCATCTACACACATCATAAGTTTGTGATTTTCTTGTGGTTAACTCTCTCCTAATCATGTTTTCTATCACTCTCCCTCAGAACATGACCCTTTTTTTCTCCTCCATGTCCATGTTTTCCTACATAGAATCCTAGTGTGGGTTAACTCGAGTGACCTTTGTACTTCCCTTTATTTCTTTTAAAGTAATAGTTTTACTTACTCTTTTTCTAATGTGGGACATTCAATAAAAATTTAAAACCCAATTTTAAAAAATTGCGAGGATGCAATTTCTTAAGGGGGAAGATTTTAACGACCCAAAATTTTGAATAAATCTTGTTTCCTAATTTTTTGTGTTATTTTATTTTTTTTATACTCAACAAAACTGTTTCATTTGATAACATGAGTATACTTAAAATGAGACCATTGTGTTTTGACTATTATATGACCAATTGTCAATATGACCGCTAAAAACTAAACGTTTCGATTGTTGTCTCTAAATACAAGTGATCTTGGTTAATTAATATTGAAAGAAGATTTGATGGCCTCATCCAATAGTCTCGGGCCAATCGAAGCCCATCTAACGGAACTTGGGAAGGAGGTAGCACCACTGGGCTTTGCTCTGGACTAAACCCAAGATGAACATCATCGTGTGAAGCTAGAACAAAATCCCCTTCACAAGAAGTTCAAACTGATAGAAATTACTACTCATGCAATGTTGGCGGAGCCGCCCTCAGATTCTCTCACCTTAGCACACCTTACACTTAGGTCCTATGCTGAGGTTATAAGGGGCTATGTTAAGAGACTATAACTGCCTTGTGTAATCTTTTGTTTTAATTAAAAATTTTGATTTCTTCTTATGATGAAGTTTATGAATTTTTAAATGTCTGGATTAATATAGTATGCATATTTTTTATGAATTTTAGAGAAAGGATATTTTAAAAATGCTTATGTAAACCTTAAATAATTAAAAATGTGTAATGAATTTCAAAAAATGATCTTCTACAATTATGTTCAGTACGAAATTTAGAGTCTAATCAGATCAACATAATTTTTGATGAATAGTAAATTATGAATTGTGATTTTATGCTTAGGATTAGTAATGTGACCAAATGGATTAGTAATCTCACTTAAAGAAATTATTAATATAATCTAGGCACCTTGATTAAGTAATGTGTTTCAATAAAATGGTTAAATAACGGTTTCATAAATTATTAGTCAAGTATTAGTTTTTTTGAGTGAATAGTGTTTTTTGATTAAAAATTAAAATAAAAATATTTAGAAAATTATTTTTATAAAATGGACTTTATTTTTGAATTCAGAACATTGATATTATGCTAAGGTAATTTTTGGGGAATTTTCTGAAAAAATGAATTTTTGGTGAATAGTGTATTTATTTAAAAATTAAATTTAAAATATTTAGAAAATTATATTTATAAAATGAAGTTCATTTTTGAAATCAGAGCATCGATATTTGGTTAAGGTGAAATTTTGGGATTTTTCAGAGAAAGTTGAATTTTCGATGAATAGTGAAAATACAGTTTTTAAGTTACGGGTGTTTAATGACATCATTAAATGATGTGTTAATTATGTAATCAATATGGTATACTTATGAATTTTAAGATAAGTTATGAGGTGTCCCAAGTGGCCAATACCATGGGCAAGCCCATGGTTTTTCCAAAACCACCAATGAGGTGTCCCTTGGCCATTAATGCCTTGTCCCCTCACTTTCCCTATAAATACCTACCCTTCCCTCCTTTAGTTTTCACTCCTAACTCTCCCCCAATGAAGCTCTGGTCTCATTACCTCCCAAGGAGTCCTCCAAATGATCCCCCAAGCCCTCAAGGTCCCAACCATTGAGTTTTAAGAGTAACATTTTAGGTAAGGGATCCTACCTCTCTCTTTCTTTTCAAGTAATCTCATTTATGTCATTTCTTTTATGTTCCATGCTCTTATGTTGGAGGATGTTATTTTATATTCCTCTTACATCCCTTTTCAAGTTCATATGATGAGAGACCCCTTCTTGCTCTCATCAATTCGTTTTAAGAATGTTTAAGTGGCGCCATTAGGCTGCTGAATTTTTAAGGGATTCTTTCACCTTTCTCATTTTTCAAAGTTCTACTATCATGTCAAGACTTTAAAGTTACGTTTTATTATTTTGGGGTATTATATCTATATCTATCATACTTATATTATATGTTCATATGATTAGATACCCTATTTGATCTCGTCAATTCATTTTTGTTGAAATTTAAGTGGCGTCGTTAGGCTGTCGAATTTTTAAGGGATTCTTTCACCTTTCTCATATTTCAAAGTTCTACTTTCATATCAAGTCTGTCATGCTCCTTTTTATTATGTTGGGGTATGATATCTATATCTATCATACTGATATTCTATGTTCATATGATGAGATACCATATTTGATCTCTTCAATTCATTTTGTTGAAGTTTAAGTGACGCTGTTAGGCTGCCGAATTTTCATATGAGAAATCTTATTTTTGTCTTCCCTCCATGTTTTTCATTTCATATGGTATGTCTTTAAAATTTCATTACAATGTTCTTATATATATTATATTCTGTCCCTATACTGTTCTTTGGATCATTTATGAGTGGGTGACCTATGTCCCATCTTTTTTCAATGTTTTCTAAAACCCTGATGCCTAGCCGTTATGCTGCAGAATTTCCATCTCAAATGTCTCTCTCTTTTTCTCAAATTATTTTATTTTATTCAGTGAATAATCAAAGATATTCCTTCTAAAGGGGTATTCACATATATACCAAAATTTTCTATTTTAAATTCTGGGATTTACATACATGAGACCCTCTTTTTTCCATGGGTTTAAAGTGACATAAAGATCATGTCTTTAAAGCAGTTTTTAAAACGTTATGATTATGAAATGAAAACCATTTCTTTGATGATATATGGGTTGTTTATGAATTGATTGATGATGATATATGTGGATCACATGATAATAAAGATAAATTAAGGGTGAACCCTGATAGCGCTCTAATAAATTGGGTAATGACTTAATCTCTAGAGATGACCATTTTTAACGACGCCTTGGTGAATAACCTTGGTAATTTTTAATGACACCTTGGGGATGGACCTTGGTGAAATGGAAATGATTGTCAATATTACATGTTGTAGCCACATCTTCAAGTTATGAAATAAATTTTTTTTAATTATTATATGCCTCATGATTTCTTTCTCATGCATTAATGTTTTTTTTCATGACATTGTTGATGTATCTCAAGTTCACATGTTAAATGTTTCCCCCTGTTTCCCTTACTGGGCCTTCTGCTCACCCTTTCTTTTGATGTATGTCCCCAGGTTATGAGATGAAGTAATTAACCTAGTATGAACATAAGGAGAAGCATTTAAAGTGTTTAAGAAGAATGTTTTATGTTTTCATGTTTTAAGTTCCTGGTTTCCAAGACACTAAACCTTAAAGATCCTCGGTTTTATAAAATGTAATGAAAAGTTATGTTATAAAAAGAAGGGATGCTATATTAACCTCCACTCTCATATGAAATATTGGATGTTGTTTTTTATATAATATCTTCTTTGATATTGAACATAGTCTCCATATAAATAAGGTGATGGTATCGTGTTGATAGATATAAATAACAACCATTTTTACCCTGTATAATATCAGTATAGGAAAAGTACCAGTGTATTCATAATTCGTACTTCATAGAAAAAATTAATATAATATTTATTATCTAAACTAATATATCTCTTTGAGGGGAATGGTCACATAAAATATGGCGTGGTAGGGGGTGGGGGTCTTCATATAGTGGTTGTTCTTCTGTTGTTTCTTCTATTTGATTCCTTCCCAGAACATTTTATATCATCTTTGACTACCAATTAATTTTTTTTTAAGATCATATAATCATTCCAGAAAGTCTCCAATTTCTTATCTTTATCCCCATATTCATTTCTTTTCTCAAAATATGTTTAGGGTGTCAACCCAAAACACACTCTTCTAACATGGACATATTGTTCTTTCCGATTCAAGGACACTAATAGTAGCTTTTCTATGTGTATAGCTGATAATGATTCGTTTGTCTAAGTAAGATAAAATATATAGTAAAATAAGTAATTTTTAACATGTAATACTGATTAAAAGAGAAACATATTTTTATTATTTCATAATTACAAATGATAAAAACACTTTTTGGGTTCTTTCATCTATTAATATCCCTTCATTATTTACATGTGCCTCCATCCATAGTACATGACATTGGATGAAAGTGGCTTTGTATTTTAATTCATCAATATATAAATATACAGAGTGACATAATTATGTTTTTATGTAATATAAAATTTTTGTGGTAAATTAAAAATACACACCTTTTTTCATGTGTAGTACATCCCATCCATTCTTCACTGTAGGGGTACATTGGTTTTTCTATCCATTTCATATTTTCATCATTCAATTTATAGTTCTAAAATTAAAAATTCTTAACCAAAGTGATTAATATATGTATTTTCAAAAAAATTATTACCAATAAAAATGTACCTGAAAATATATATCTTCATGGGGACCAACAAATGCATCCCATGTTTCTTTCTTTTCAAGTGTTCATTAATATACGGTGTGTGAAGGATTAATTTCCCTTCATCTTTTTGAGATGAAACATCATAATAATTGTTTTAAATACTTTATGATCTTGTCTAGAAAGAATTAATATAATTTTTATTCACGATTCATCTTCTATAAATAAAATCTTCAAGGGATAATGAGGATTAATTCATTGTTTTATTATTTAATTTTTTAGTAAAATAAAAAAATTATATCATAATGTTACCCTAATATCTTCCAATATCAGTATCTTAAGCATGTGAAGAACATTGTGACAAGAATCTATATCAATCGTCATGTGTTGGAAAGTGATGAGACCAATGTAACTACTAAACATGCCCTTTTTGGAATTAACATATTGGACATGTTTATTCCATCCAACCTTAAATTTTATTCCTTTTCTTCTATCCTTAGTAATTTTATTCTAGCACCATTTTGATATGAATCTCTTATTTTTTGGGGGAGAATAGTAGTTCACAATATACCATTTCCATAGGTTCAAAAACTAAAATACAATTTTCCTCTAGAATGGTAGCATCGAAATATGTATAAGTTTGTTGCTCTTTTATATTGGGAGCACAAATAGGTGGAGAAACCTATTGTTCCTTAGGATTGGGAGCATTGACATGTGAATAATTATTTATGTTCATAAGTAGTAGAAAATTTAATTTCGATTCTATAAATGTAGTCGTCAATAGTAAAAAATATTAGGTATCACAATGTATATTACAAAAAAATACAACCTGATTATTAAACTCTATTTTTTAAAATTTTGATGTGATTATACCCCTCTATCAAGTATCCAAATCCCTACATTGTGTGATCTTATAACATAAAAGACCCCATATAAATTTGTCCCACTGGAAAATGATTGTAATGTCACAGTGAAAGGGTAATCCATATATGAATTTTAATTGGAATAATTTATGGGTTTGGTCAATGAGAGAACAATTTACCACTTTTAGTTTATGGGATCTGAAAAACAAAATACTTGTACTACCTAAAATACCATTACAAATAGTTCAACTTTGAACCAGTCTTTACTAAAATCCACTTTCAGGAATCCCAATTCATCTATTTTAATAAAACTCCTATTATCAACCCACTTTCATTAAAAAATATGCACTTTTAATATTGTATAATCTTACTCCTATATTTTTTTTGTTGATTCCAAAATATAAAATATTCACATAAATTGGAGTTATTTTCATGGTACCAGATACATGTATCGCTTCAGCTATAAGTGTAACTCCAATATTTTTCATGGTACATAATTAATCATTTTCATTTGAATATAACATATAATCATTAATTGTATAAGCATTATAAGATAAAACATCACCACTTGGACCTCTGGTTAGCCCTCAAAGTTGATCTATAATTGAATCAATATTTTTATATGAAACCTTAAAATTATTATTTCAAAAAAATCCAATAAATGATATATTATGTGTATTTGATATTCTTATTTTGTCCCATGATGGATTAATATTCTCTTATATTTTCTTTTTGAGTTTTAATAAATGGGGAATCCTCTAAAATTTTATGAAAACTGTAATGGTTTTCCTGCTCCCAATATTTATTAGTGATTATGAAAATTTATATTCTACAAATTCATTCACCAATAAGTTACCCATTGTGATGATATTTTGGTAGACCAATGCTTTACACACTGGACATGTAGTCAATATATAATTCAATGGCTTTCTCAACCATATATCACTCAACAATACAACATTATTACCAACTTCTATTTATGTCATACCATTTCAAAATAATTATATATCATTTAATGGTGTACATCCATTTATTATGTACACGAACACATAGTCAATCACTCTCACCAAGTGACCCATCATGAAAACCATCATATCAATGAATGTTGGTGGGAAGAACATTTCAAATTTACATAATATGATAATGATTTACTTTTCCATAGTTAGAAATTTCTCCTTGTCTATAAATTTGCTGCATATAGCATTGAAAAAGAAACCTATATTGATTAATGTATTAAAGATATTCTTAGAAAAATGAAATATAAAGCTATAGGTGTTACATATTGAATCAAAACATAACAAATATGTGATTTTAAACTCTTTAACTTTAAATAATTCATTTCCACGATATTCTTGTTATTCGATAAATAACATTTTGAAATGATTATATCATTCAAGAAGTTGCAAAAATGATATATCTCTTTTATGGAAGGGGTGTATGAAGTTGGAGGAAGAAAATTAAAATTTTCTCCCTTCACCGGCACCAACTCATCCCATATTACCATTTCAATCATTTCCAACCTATAATTAATTCAAACTTCTTTGTAGGGATAATTTAGTATCATGAAAATGAAATTATAAAATTTATTTTGTCAATATTAATAACATCAAGAAAATGGCTAACACACAAGCAATTCCAATATGGAAATAAAAAAAATATTTATTTTTTCAATCTGTTTTCATAATATTTTTTCAAAAAGGATTACCTAAATATGTGTCCAAATATTTTTCTTTCTCATATAGTTGACCACTTATTAGTGGAGAGGATGATCTATGTTCTTTTGAACCCCGATCAAATGATGTCATCTTAGATATATACTTATATAATTGGGGTAGAAACCTGTGATATATTAGGAACATAGTATTTGATTAATGTTTCAAACAAATTAAATTTATACATTGTTCACAAATGGGACACCCTTGAGTTGCATTAATGCTATATAATGAAAAACAATTATAAAAAGGAAATTCATTTACTCTACCATAAATTATAGATCAAAATTTGAAGTATTCATTTTCAAAACCATTAAATAATGTAACACCTAAATCACACAATAATTTCAAATATTCCATTAATGAATTAAATAAACATAAATATCATTACTCGTTTGTTTTCATCCTAATATAACGAGATATAACATAATTTATTTTCCTTTTATGCATAACCATGATTTAATGTTATAATTTACCAACATAATTGGACATCTCTTACGAGTGATGCTTTGAAATCCAAAATGATTCACTCTATATATAGATAGGACAAAATTATGGTTTTTCATATCGCTTCTAAATTCAGAATACTCGTGATCAATTATCTTCCACTGAGGAGGGATTATTGGGTAACAATGTTTCCCAACATTATATCTTGTATTTTCTTGAAACATTAATTTCCTAGTAGTATCCTCACTTCCATATTGTAATCTAAACCATATAATTATAGGAAATTACCATAAAATTTTAATAGGACCAGATTAATTATTCTTTTATCAAGAATAAACACACATTTTACATTCTTTAAATGATTTATAGTCCTTGAGAAATAGTATTCAACAATTTAGACTTGAATTTATTCTTTCAGATATCAAACCAATCAAATATAGAATTCATTTAGCGCCATATTTTTGGTGAAGAATATCACTTTTTTATTTGATAGTATTCTTCAAGAGAGAATGTAGTTCAGTACAGCAGGTTTCATTCCATTTATTGCTTGATTTTAAATTCTATAGCTTTATTATGATAGGAAATGTTGTATATTTAGTACAACTGTCATACAGTGACATATTTACCATACAATTTAACTTCTTAATTTTTTAGAGAATAACAAAGTTCATCTTCAACTAGAATCATCATTTCCACAATACAATATTCATCATCATTAACACCTGCAATCACATCCTAGATATGGTATTCTTTATTATCCTCACTTTTAATCATATCAGATGATTCATAAAATATAGTGTTAACCCTTCACTAGCTACATCCACTTTTCCAAATGTTCCGTCCAAAATTTATAACATTGATCTATTTTATGATAGATAGAGTGTTCTTATAACTCATTTAGACTTATTATTATTAAATAAAAATTTATAAAAAATTGATAGTGGATTTTAGAAGGGTTATATGCATGAATGTTTGTAAACATGATGAACTCTTTCACCCCAACTCCATACTCTTTTTTCATATGATTGGAATCCATCAATTTTTTATTCATATCCATACTTTTTTATTTGGTAATATTAATATTGAACAAAATAAATATGTATAAAAATGGTCCTTTCAAATAAGGGTAACCCAACTTTTGAATGTTTCAAATAATTTTTCCATGCTTTGAAGGAAGTGGGTAATTAAATTTTAGAAATTAATTACTCTATTTGTTGTAGGTGTTGTCCTATGAATTTGTCCACAATGATCATTGATACCTTGTATGGGACGACTAATACTCAAATTAGTTAAATAAAATTAGGTTCATGTAAAAAAATATATTAAGTATGAGTCTTTGGAAAAGAATGCAATAATAACTATTCATAAGATGAAGATAATGGGGATAAATTTTTTTCCTTAAATGAAAATATTCTCAGGCTGGGGAGTTTATGAAGAACCAATTTTTTTATTTTTCTATCTAATGTGGAAAAAAGAATAAACATCATTTTGATCCCTTTAGGGGGATCCTTTATTGGTTGGATCATGAGAAGTCTCACTTTTATGGTCTTACATGCAATCTTGCTAAGACAACCATTGAAGACTAAACATAAAAAATAAATCCTTTGACTACACCATGAAAAGGAAAAATGTTTTGGTCTAAGTGATGAATTATAGTAGTTATTATTTTCCTTTAAGACCAAGGTTGTGGGAGTGGGGTCGTGATGGATATCCAATGGGTTGGATGGATTTAGTGACATACCCATGCCATGGTTTTATTATCCATCTATACTGTGTTGGAGGTAAGATTTTGTGTATCTAGGAAGTCTATGAATGTTAATATTAATTGTTTTAAAAAGAAATTAAGGGTTTGATCCATGGGAGTAAGAGGGATACATGGAAGAAAGTGGTCAGTTTTAGGAAAATAAGACCCCTTATGCACATGATATTTAAACCATTTGGGAAAATTTTAAAAAACAAATAAGATGTTCTAGGGGGAGTAACAGATCACAACTGATTAAATACCAATATTTTAAAATATCATTATAATTTCATGAAAAAATTATAAAAAACATCAAACAATGAAAAATATATTAATGAAAAATTTAAAAAAAATTAAATAAATAAATGATTTTAATTTTAATTTCTCTCCATTTTTTCAATATTAAATATTGTAAAAGAATAGAAATGATTTTAACTTATCTTGAAATTCTTTTATGGTAATTTTTGAAACAAAATAATTAAATGTTTTGGAATTATGAAAAAAATAACCTTTATTAAAAATATAGTTTTTCAATACCAAATTTTTCAAAAAAAATGTAATTTCAATTGGTTCCATGATTTCTAAATATATATATATATGATTAAAAATATAAATATATTTATAAAAAATTATATAATAATTATAATGTCAAATTGATTAATCCAAATTAATAATTATTTAAAAATTTTAATTCAAAATAATTATTATTTAAAAATAATTATTAATTCACAAGTTCCAAACAATTCAAGACTCCAATTTTTAACCCATTTGAGTCTATTCACACCAATTTCAAAACACAAAACTCCATTCTAAAGTCAATTTTAATTTTAAAATATCCTTTATTGTGATCGTCATTGGAATCCAAAAGATCATCATTATTTTGGAAAATCATAAAAATCCAATTTATTACCTTTAAAACAAATAATTTACCCTTAAAATCACAATTACATTTTAAAAACTGAATAATATTTCCTAATAAATCATTGGTCTCCTTTTTATTATTTTTTTAAAATGATTTTCACTGCTAAAAATCACAGTACCCATTATTTAAAACTACTTTTTAACAAAATGTTTACCCATTAAAAAAATTGTTTTAAAATCAAACACCAAATTCATTTAGAAATAAATTTACAAAATTCATTCACTATTTTCAAAACCAATCCCTATTAATTTAGAAATAATATTTCTAAATTTTAAAATTATGCACCACATAAATAACAAGACCATTCTATAATCAAGATAGTTTGGAAATAATGAAAACCTAAAACAAAATCCAATGAAAATTAGTGACCAAAATCGACTAGGAGACATGGTTGTAAAACCATTTTCCTGTCAAATTTCTATCATAAGGAGACACTAGGAAGTGTGTACAAGAGTTCCATAAGGTTTAAAAAACACTTCTAGGTAACCTTGTGTCACCGGTTCAACACCCACCTCACCTAAAAACATGAATAGATTTGTAAATATAAAAAAATATTTTCGATTTAATTTCACTATGTTCAATGTGATGTAAAAGAAGAGAATTTTGTGTTATTGAATTACATTTTTTTTATTTATGGTCATATTTTTCCTGTTTCACATATACTTTTTTTAATAATATTTCTTTTTCATGTTTCATGACCATTGCATACCTAAATTAGGAAATTACATTCAAGTACCAAATAATTACCTTTAATCATTCGTGTCCATTGATTAATTTAATTTAATTATGTTTAAATGAAATATTTGTAAAACTAATTAATTAATCACCCAATGCAGTTGATCAAATTAGTGGAAAATTATCTGGTCAGAGATAAATAATACGAAGACCAAGGATTATTTAAGTAAAAAATCCAATAAAAACATCAATAACAACATCAACTCTTAAATTCACTAGTATGAAAAACATGGAAACTAAAAAACATTGCACATCACCCGAATCTGATTTTTCTAAAACAAAACATTCATCACTCTTAATCAATCACTTTACTTATAAATATATATTTAAAACCTTCTCTAATAGTGTCACAGTTCATCTTATAGAGTAAGAAATTCACTAGATCGTGGTTAGTTTGATTCCTTTACAAATTTCATAATTTGACTACCCATTGGAAGTAACGATACTATTCAAGGTATATCAAAATTTTAGAACCATTTTATAGGATAGTTAGGTTTAATTCTTAGAATAATTATTAAAATTTCACATTGTTTTGGTTTTTCTTCCATTTATTTTCATGGGGTTATTATACCTTGTTCTCAGGTGTATGTTGACATATGTAATCTATAGTGGGAAGCAGTAACAAAATTAAGGAGTTTTATCTTGAGCTAGAAATCACCCTTAAGAAATACATTATAAAAGAAAAAATGGATGTATATGAACAATATTCATGTGAAAACCCTATGATTTAGGTTATAGATCCAGAGAAGTGAACAATTGTGAACTATAGAAGAGAAATGAATATGGGGATACAACAGTTCATACTCATACATATTATGATAGACAATAAATATGTGTGTGTTTTTAGGATTAACCATGGATTGAAAGTGAACTTTTGGCATGATTATGTTGATATGGGAGTTGGGTGGTGTCAAGAGGTTAGAAGTGGATATTTAGAAACTGAAAATATAATTCAAAACAAATATTAGGTTTGTAGAGCATCGATTCATAAAAACATTTGACAAAGAGAGAGATTAGCGACAAAAATCTGGTTCTGTGAAAGCTTAAATGGTGAAAATTAGATCTCGTGAACCCATAAATTTTATTTTATATTTCCTCTTCAATCAAAGTTCAAATAAAAATGTATAAGAAATAAGAGTCATTTCGGAATAGTTACATTGCATGAGTACTTATGGAGGTGAAACTCAACCAAACTTTTACTGATAAGGTGATACTCTTAAATGACTCTGATGGACATAATTTGAAAATTACTTATGAATAGCAGCCTGTTTTTTGTTCAGAATGAAAGATCATTGCTTACTAATTTGATTATTGTAAAAGGTATATGGTCTTCTATTTTTTTGTAGAAAATGGAAATTATTTATCTGTATATAGAAAGATGAAATATGATAGTGTTTTTCAGTGTGATCTAGGAGCAACTGGTAATGATTTAGGTGTGCATGGTTTAGTTGAGGTTGCTGCTACTCAATCAACTGGCCAGGAGCATTATATTTCTACTTCTTCTAAAAATTGGCTGAATGATTTTGTCATTATCTCTAAAAGAAACTTGGATGAACGTTTATTTTTTAATAAATATGTATCCTAATAGGTTAATGTTGGTGGTTATATTGCTGATGGATTTCAAAGGATAGAACCGACTCATGGAGTAAATGAAACTATTAAAGAGGGTATATCATTTAAAGACTCTTGGGTTGGGTGTACCTTGATATAAGGTTTTGACTCTTCAATTCATAAGATTCATAGTGTGGGTGGTGAATCTTTGGTGAGAATATAATGGAGATCCAATACATTGATGAAGAATCGGTAAAAGAACGGGTTGATCATCATTTTATGCATGAGAGAATGGTCTCTTCAAGGTACCAAAAGGGAAAATAGGAAATATATGATGAATATCCATATAAATTTAATATGTGTACTATATTTATGATTTGGAAGAATGGTTCTGATCTTTTTGTGTCCACACAAAAAGGGACATGTTCTTATGACAAGTTTTCCTAGGAAATATTTTCTTTACATCCTTTTATTCCAGTTTCTTCAACTTTATTTATCATGTAGGCAATTTTTCTCTAACAGTTTCTAATTTATTAATAGAGTCTCTTATGTCCAATGGTATAGATAGAATTATAACATCATTATCCATGTTAATGGATGATGAGGGCATCTAAACTGTTACATTTAGAAAGTCTCAATTTTCTAAGCCAGACCATGATTCCCCTAATGTTCCTTCTCGTGACTTGGATTTAGACCCTTTGGTTATACTTCTTTAGATGGAACCTCTATCAGATATCCACACATATAAGTAGGATTTTCCTTCCCTTCTAGATGAACCAGATGTCAATTCTTTTAAAAATGTGTTAGGCACATAGGAAACATCAATCAATGTGTAGGTTCCAACTCACAACATTTATAGATTTCTTTATCCTTGCCATGATACACATTAAGGTGGAATAAAGACCCCTACAGAAAATTTTTATGATTTCAACTAGGTTGATGACACATTTAAGAGGTTAGTGTCCCAATTATTTATAGGGGAAACAAAATCAAAGAGTAGTGACATTGAAAGAAAACTGCAATCAGGGAAGACATGGAGGAGGGGAAAAAATCTCGTAGGTCAAGGTCGTTGGCATAGTAAAATTAATTAGAATGAAATATGTGGAGAGGAGTGAAACATTGGAATTAAAATTAGAGAAAATCTTGGTCTTTGATTATTTTTATGAGGGTTCCATTGTCATGTCTGACCCCATGTTTCCCATTATTTGTTTTTATGGCTTTTAATAATGGGGTGGGGTCCCTACCTTTAATATATATATATATATATATTCATATAATTATAATATTATAATAAATTTATTTTTATTTAAATACATTTATAGTAATTTTATAAGTAATTAAATAAGTATATATATATTTATAATTGTAACTATATATAATTATTTAAAAAGTATTTATATATAATTATAAATATATTTATATATTTATATTTATATTTATATAATTATATATAGAAAAGGTTTGGACCATAGATTTTAACTCATGGACAATGATAATTTATTAATAAAAATAAGGGTGTACAAATAAACAAAGAAAGACGAGGAAACAAAATATTTTTCCCAACCAGCACCACTAAAACAATGTATGATAACCTTTTCTTCTACCATCTAACCCTTCATCAAGATCCAGACTTGTATCTTGGATATATAAATATCTTAAACTATTTGGGGCCTTATATGTTTCAACATTATCATCCATTCTAGATGAATCATATTCTTCAATACGAGCATTCTAATTTGGTGTCATGCTCTTCAGATCAATGGAGCTCCTCTCCTAAGTAGTCATATTGTATGAGGATTATTCCTGAACAGGTCCATGAACATTACCAAATTTCTCATGATACACATCCATACTATGATATGTTTTCAAAATATCAATGAAATTACAGCTCTTGTTGTGACCAGATTCCAGTAGGACATTACTAGCGGCCCTTATTTGAAGGAAAAATTATTCAACCCTTCCTCCTCTCTTGTCTGACTCTAAAACAACTTCCTCACCATCACACATCACACATGGGTCAATCTACCAATGCATAACATCCCCAAGATTTTACTGAAACTATCACAGCCAGATTGAGAGAGGGGAAGTAAGATTGATGATATTTTTTAAATGGAACCAGTTGAAATCCATCATCATCCATTGTAATTTTCCCACCCCTTTCTTTAGTCCTATAAATTTAGTGTTTCCAACAAGGGAATCTTTAAAAATTATTTACAGATAATTATAAATATATTTATTTAAACATATATTAATATATTTTTATAAATATATTACATATATTTACTATAATTTAATAATTATTTAAACATATATTAATTTGTTTATAATTTCATAAACACTTTTTTTATTATTACAAATATTTATAATTTTATAATTAAATATTTAAAGTAAAAAAATATTTAAAAACTTTTTTAAATAAATAAATTATATAAATTTCAATCATATTTTTAATGTTAAAAATTAATAAAAAAATATTATTCATTTAAATTACTAACATATTGAAAGTGTAACATGTATAGTAAATAAATACATGTATAAATAAGTATTAAAAATTGATTAAAGATATTTTTAACATTATTAAGGAATATATAATAATTAATTAATAAATAAAATTAAATAAATTAAAAAATATTAAATAGAAAATTCATAAAAATTATGTGAATTACATACATATATGTGTACACAGACACACACACACATTGGAACACCCCATATTGGTGGAAAATCCATCTTGAAGCCCCACTTATAGGAATGATAAGGACATTGAGGATGTGGACTGGAGTTACCCATCCATCTTTTCTAATATTATGAAAAATGTATATGGATATTTTGGGAAGGCCTCAGATGAGAAATGTGACATTACACTAGATAAAAATTCTAGTTTTATTCCTCTATAGGACCAGTAAGGTGAGAGGCATATTGAAGGCCTTAGTAAGGAGGTGAAAAAATGGATTTTATGGCAACTTTAAGTCACTTATTCTATGATGGAGCCAGATGTATTTGGTTTTAACTATTATCTAGCAGTCCATATGTTTCTGTCAATAAATAATGATGTTGGCTTTTGATTTAACAAATATATGGACTTTTGGGATCTATCATGGAAATTCAGGATATGCTCCACAATGGAGGCATCCTTCAGATTTTCATTACATGAATAATATATTCCCCCAAAATAGGGCAATACGTAGTGGAGAGTCTGGAACCCAAAGGGTAGGGGATGATAGCCCAAGAATTTTTGAACCAAAGGGAATTACAACAAGTGATTTCTTGATTTCGGTGTGGGCAGTTTGTTCCTTGTTTGAAATGTCCCCTTTATTGCATTTTTTTCTTTAATAAATATATATTCATGGGTTTGGTTTCAATGTCCATGACCGAGTCGTTTAGAGGACTTATAATTTTATATGTTTATATAATTGCATATATTAAATTATATATATATATATATATATATATATATATATTTATAAATATAATAATAATCTTATTATTTAAATATATTTATTATAATTTTATAATTATTTAAATATATATATATATATATTTCTAATTATAAATAAATATTTTTATAAATATTGATATATAATTGTAAATATATTTTTATTAATATATATATTTTTATAATTATAAATTTTTATATAATTATATATATGTATATAATTATATTTAATCATATATATTTATTAGTATATAATTATATAATTATAAATATAATAAATATATTTATTATAATATTACAATTATTTAAATATATATATCTATATAATTATTAGTAAATATATTTTTAAATAATTTAATGTATTCAAAAATATATTTATATAATTATTTGTAATTATATAATTTTATATTTATTTATTAGTACATGAATCAATGTAATTATAAATATAATAAATATATTTATTATTTAAATATATTTATTAAATTTTTTATAATTATATATATATATTTATAATTATATAAATACTTTTTTTAAAACATTATATATATATATATATATATATATTAATTATCAAAAAATATATACTAATTTATCATATTTATATTAATTATATACATTTATTTTTTAATTAATGTATATAAGTAAAGATAATTTTTTGAATATAAATATTACAATTATATATATATATATGTTTATAATAGTTTTATTAATAGTTTTTATTAGCCCTAGAAATAATGCTGATATCAATGATTCTTTAGCATTGATAAAAGTTTCCTTTATTAGAACTTTCAGGGAGCATTGATAAAGATTATCCTTTATCAATGCTCTATGTTTAGTACTGATAACATTCAGTGCTGAATAAGGCACGATCAATGATAGTGTCTAATGTATGGACACCCCATTATGAAATATCGATGAGTTCCCATTAAAGGATTATTATTATTTTTGGGTGAAATTGTTCTCGCTAGGTTATTTTTCTATACCCTTGTGCTTATTCGCAGCCTATGGAAATCAAGAATGTGGTTCGAGTCATGTTTCAAGTCAGGTTAGGTGATATTATGGGTCTACCTTGTACAATTCATCTAATTCATGAACTCTAAGTGTTTTCTCGACCATTGTGGTAAGCATCAATATCAAATTATCTTTGTCATCCAAATATAAGTTATCAGGCGTCTGTCTAGACCACATCACAAATCATATGGTATTCATAATAGCCAATTGAGAATGGTATATTAAATTTTTCATCAATGAAGATGTCTCTTATTAACATTATATAACCAACAATATTTGGTGAATTATTATTGATTATCTTAAGTTACAACATTCACAGTGCATCTTGAGAGATTAAAGTCCCGTGGATTCAATTATCTATTATAATTTGGATCATGTTTCCACTGACCTATAATCATGTGAAGAAGATATTATGATGTTGTAGGTTCCCTTGGGATGGTTCAATGGTCATCACCAAGCATCACTCAACTTTGACCTCTTACTATTCTACAAAAATGAATTTTGGATCAATTATGTACAAATCCTCTTAATGTGAAGGAAGAATTGTGACCAATTTTTCTGTATCTAAAATTAAATTATCTCATCCTTAATCTATATTTTTTCTAATAACATTCCATGTTGTCTTCATCGATATAACATGTCCCCAAACATTCTTTTACATAGATTTTTTTTTCAAGGATAGGGGTGCCGACCATACTGATTGTGATTTTAAAAGTTCCCCAAAAGAGGTTTCTTGGCTTGTCTACTCTAACATCAATAGTTTATTTTGGTGATTGTATCCCTATTTTTGATTGGATCTTAGACCAAAATTATGTCTAAAACTTTGAGTCCCACCCTTTATCCATTGAAGGGATTGAACATGGGTGTCCTTAGAGTGTGAGATGTTGTGTGAGTATGATATACTCTATAATACCAAATGTAGGATCGAATATGTAAACATGAGATGCTCAAATACAAGAGGGGGTGAATTTTATACTTTAAAAATACCTAAGGAGATTTTGTATAATCAAAATTCCCAACACCTCTAAATTCTAATAACTTGCTTGATTCTGGAAAAGTGATTCCAGAAATGAAACATAACAAAACATTACAACAAATAAGATTATACCTTAATGAGTATAGAATCTAACTAAATCATAGTACAAGTATAAGGAAGTATAAAATAGTTATACTTTCTTCAACAATACAAACATAGTGGAATGCTTGTAATAAAAAAAGTAACAAGTAGAAAGTCTTTTAACCCAAAGAGAAGGATATCCAACAGACCTCGGATAAAGGTCCCTTGATTTATACTTTCAAGAAAGTATGTCTTACCCACACCAGGGTAAGCCCTCAATATAAAGATCAGAGTATGTCTTGCTATCCCCACACCCCCTCAACTATCAGGTAGTCGGCACCTATGTATTCCTCAGCAAGGAAGCCCATGATTGTACACAGCAACAATCGGAGTCGCACGAAGCAAATCTGCACGAAGCAAAGTTTGAACTAGCTGTTTAAACTTTTTGCATGAGGCCTAAGAGTTTATAAGATCCTATCTCTCTAGAAACCACTTCAACAACATCTAAGAACAGTTGTCAAAGTTGTTCTCCAAAATGTTCTAAACTCTTTCAAATAATCTCTTATTTATCGGCACAACATCAATGGTTGGATCCCTCCTCCAATGGTCATATTTTTATTGAATTTCGGAAGGACCTGTACACCTGTCACTCAAACAATGGTTAGTGTGCAACTGAAAGTGTGACATTATTTTATAACTAAACAAGTGTAAGAATAAAAAAAATATGATATTCTGAATGTAAGTAAATATGAATGTTCGGAGTATAAACAAAAATTAATTCGGAGTCTATAGTACAAGGATATTTGGATTCTGTTTTATAAAAATTTGGAACCTGAATTCTATAGAATTACGGAGTCTGAATTTCAAGTAAATTCAGAATCTAGATTCACAAGTATTCGGAACCTGAACTTACAAAGTTCGGAGTTGGAGTTCATAAAGATTCGGAGTCAGAACTCAGAAGAGTTCGGAGTCTGAATTCAAGGAACTTCAGAGTCAGAACTTATGGAAGTTTGTATTCAGAATTCGTATTCAGAATTCGGAGTTATAAATCAGAGAAGATCGTATCCAGAATTCATATTTAGATTTCGGCATTAGAACTCAGAGAAGTTCGTAACTAGAATTCTGATTCAGAACTTGGAGTTAGAACTCAGAGAAGTTCAAAACCAAAATTATGATTCAGAATTCGAAGTTAGAACTCAGAGAAGTTCGTAACCAGAATTCTGATTCAGAATTCTGAGTCTGAACTCAGAATAGTTCGTAACCAGAATTCTGACAATTTGGATCCTAAAACAGAATGCTTCATATCTAGGTAATTATATTTTTCCGAGGTTTTGGTTTCAACCCTAATTTTACAATTAGTGAAAATATGATATGAGTGATGAAAACACGGTAAGGATTAATTTTCTTAAGGTAGGAAATTTTCCATAATGATGTAAAACAAGGGTAAAATGAAATTTTCCTTGAAATAAGGTGTTTGTGATTTTTAAAATATGAAGGAATCATGAAGTCATAAAGAAAGCCTTAATGAATTAACAATATCCCCCATGTATGAAGGAATGGAAAATTCATATGGAAAATCCTATTGACTCAAAAATCTCCCCCTTTTTGGAAAGCTCAAACATCCTTACGAAAAAGAATAAAAGGACTTAGAAAATATTTTTCAAGATATTGCAAATAAAACTTTTCTCTCTTTTTATATTAGAAAACATGAATATGACTAACTCCCCCTTAGGATTTGGAACACTAAGGATCATATTCTAGATTTCTGGAATGGTATTTTCATTATCTTTGGTATAGAAACCTTTATAATTAGCACTCCCCCTTAGATAAAATCCCCCTTTCGTAGAGATATATCTTATTGTACTTAGAATTCTTTTTTCCTTCTCCCCCTTTGTGATTTTCAAAAAGAGTTTGAGGGAATGGAAAAAAATATGGTACCTAAAATATTAGTATAGAAATCCAAAAAAAAAACAAGCAACCATAATTTCATTATGATAAGAATAATTAGTATAAGGAAAAATTACAACAAAAGATAAGATTTGGGACTATTTTGTTTCTTTTTTTCCTTGGGCATCAGCTTCTTCACGATTTTCTTCATCTTTTTCAGCTCTTTGTGATCCTCCACTGCTTGATTTTTTAAGGCTGTGATCCTATCCTCTAGAGCCTTCAGGGCCTCTGCCTGATCCTTCTTCAAGTCATCTTGCTTCTCTAGATTTTCTTGAATCCCAATCTAGAGATCCCTCTCTATTTTCCAACGTTGGAAAACAAAATTTAGCTTCCCATTCAAATATTTTACATCTTGAATCCGATCATTCTGCTCAAGAGTTAGTTTTTTCTAAAAGTTATCTGTAAGATCCATGATTTTGGAGTATTTAGTATCAAAATCTGCCTTCACATATTCTTGAAATTGATCAAGATATCGAAAATCTATAACAATTTTCTTCGACCAGTTGGTTATCTTCTTGCAAGATTTTCTGGGGGCTTCATAGTTGATAAATAAATTCTTGTGATCAGCCTCAACATTAACAAACTTATCCATCACCATAGATACGAAGTTTGACTTCTGATTCATGCTATGCTGGAGCATCTGGCATATAGAGTCAATTGCTTGAAAGATCAAAATGGTTTCGACTAGCTTCTTCAAGGATGGGAGGAAAAATCATGATCTAAAGCTGATGACTCTGAATCTGACATTTTTCTTGGAGACGGTTCCTCCTATATCTCTACCATCTTCTTCTTAGAGGATCAACTAGCTTCCTTATTCCTCAAAACTTCTTTCATTAGGGTATCAACAACCACTTGTTTCCCTTTACTGATTCTCAGAATAGATTCTTCATCTGGAGGTTCCTGCTCACTCCCAGACAACTGTATAATCTTATCTTCATCAATTTTCTCCTTTTCAGCTCCTACCTCAACATCTTCGAGAAGAATTAAGTCATGATTATGACTCTATTAATCAGATAACATGTTTACTTCCTCTTAACCCTTCTCATCTATTTCCATAGTAAAAGTTTTGAAGATCTGGCTTGTGAAGTCCGGATTGAAAACTTTTCAGAAGCAATTTCCTTTTCATGAAAGTATTCTCCTTGCTTTATCAGATCAGTTGTCTCTTCAGAGCTTCTAGATTCTTAATATTCTTCCAAAACTTCCTTTTCAACATCCTTCTCTTAGTATTTTTGCAGATTCATGAAATTTTTTCCTGGTTTCTCAGGTATAGCTGTAAGGAAAATTTGGTAGGATTCGATATTTTGAGGTTTTAAATGAAAACAATCGGATTTTAGGGAAACTAGAATCTGAGAAATTTTAAAAACAAAAGAAACTAATAGAAAGTAAAAAGATATTACGAAAACTCAATAAAGAAACATACCTTTCAGATTATTCAGGAGAATTATTCGTATTGGGGAAAATTCTTGTAGAAGAACTTTAGATTCTGAAAAAAACATGAAAATAAAAAAATATGAGTACACAGATCTACATTATGAAAATTTTCATTACTAAAATCTTCATTACAAAAATTTTCATTAAAAAAATCTTCATTATGAAAAACTTCATTATGGAAATTTTAAGTATGAAAATTCCTTTATGAAAATTTTAAGTACTAAAATTTCCTTTATATAAATTTTAAGTACTAAAATTTTAATTACGAAAAATTTATGTACTGAAATTTCCGTTATGAAAATTTCAAGTACGAAAAACTTCATTATGAAAAATATGAAAAACTTCATTATGAAAAATATAAAAAAACTTCATTATGAAAGAGATGAAAAAAACTTCATTATGAAAAATATTAATAAACTTCATTACGAATATTTTTGAAAACTTCAAACAAATGCACCCCCTATGAAATGGTGTTTATTACTATAAAGAGATTGGTTAAATAGAAAGTTAATGAGGAGGATTACCTTAAGGTTATCATTCCTAACTTCTGTTTAATGTATTCAAATCTATCAGAGGGTAAATATTTTTTTTAATATCAGCAAGTTGATCTTGCATTCTGATAAACTAAAGAATGATATCTTCTTTTTGTGTGTGATCCCTAAGAAAGTGATGCCTAATATCTCTGTGCATTGCATGAGAGTGATGTGAATGATTTTTACTAAGGGAAATAGAACATGTAATGTCACACAAAATTTTTATTTTTTTGAAACTCATACCATAGTCTTTGAGTGTGTGTTTCATCCACAATACTTGATCACAAAAACTTCCAACTACTACATATTCAGCTTCATCAGTGGAAAGTGCTATTGCGTGTTGCTTCTTGCAAGACCAAGAAATTAATTAATCTCCTAAAAAATGACATGTTTGGGATGTAGTCTTTATAAACATTCTACATCAACCAAAGTCAGCATCTAAAAAGCTTTTTAAAACAAAATCATTTCTAGAAGTATAAATTAGTCCTAAATCCATGGTTCCCTTTAAGTAGTGAAAAATTCTTTTCACTGCCTTTATGTGAGATAACATAGGATTGTATTGATATATTTCAAATAAGTATACTGAAAACATTATGTCAGGAAGGCTAGATGTCAAGTAATGTAGAATTTCTATCATACATCTAAAAGTTGTTTGATCTACTGGTTTCTCAGCTTCATCAAGATCAAGTGTGTTTGAGGTACCAATGGGAGTACTTATACTTTTAGTGTTGTCATATCCATACTTTTTAAGAAGATATTTAATATAATTATGTTGATATATATAGATTCCTTCTGGTTTTTGAGAAATTTGAAAACCAAGTAAAAATGTTAACTCACCCATCATACTCATTTCAAACTCAGATTTCATTAAATCCTCAAAGGAATCAGCAAAATATTTCTAAGTTGAACCAAATATAATGTCATCAATATAGATTTGAGCAATCAAAAAAATTTCTTATCATTATTTATAAAAAGGGTTGGATCTAAATTTCCCTTGACATAGTTATTTTGAAGAAAAAAATCATGTAAGTCTATCATACCAAGGTCGAGGGGATTGTTTAAGGCCATAGAAAGCTTTGGTAAGTCTAAAAACATGATCATGATGTTTTTTATCTTCAATCCCAGGAGGTTGTTTAAAAAAACTACCCCTTTAACATAACCATTATGGAAATCAAATTTCACATCTATTTGAAAAAGTTTGAAATTAAAGAATGCTACAAAGGGAAGTAAAATACGAATATATTCAAGTCTAGCTAGTGGAGAATATGTTTTTTCATAGTCTATTCCTTCTTGTTTATTATAGTCTTTGGAAATAATCTAGCTTTAATTCTAACAATGATTCCATTTTCATCACACTTATTTCTGAAGACCTATTTTACTCCAATAACAGAAGTTTCCTTAGGTCTTTCAACCAAGGTCCAGACTTTATTCCATTCTAATTCATTTAGTTCATCATGCATAGATTTTATCCAATAATAATCACCTAAAGCTTCATTAGTGCTTTTTTGGTTCTAATTGGGAAATGAATGCTAGATGTTCTACTTAATTTCATAAGGAACTTCTAGTCCTTACAGGATGATTCACATCACCAATGATACTATCACTGGGATGATTCTTTAGAAACAACTGATTTGGGTTTTGTAAAACATGTTCATCAACATAGGGTAGGAAATCTTCTAGGGTAAATTTTTTAGAAGTATCTTCTTGGACATTCTCCTTATTAGAAGGATCATCTATCATAAGTTGATAATCTATTTTTGAACAAACATATGAAGATGTAGGTTGCGGTTGTTTTAAAACAAAATGATTAGTTTCATCAAATTTAACATGTACTGTCTCTTCAAGAGTGCAAGTGTTTTTATGGAAAACCATATATGCCTTAGAAGTTGTGGAGTATCCTAATAAAAGTCCTTCATCAAATTCTTGTGCGAATTTATGTAGATTATATTTAGTATTCATAATGAATACCTTGCAACCAAAAACATTAAAGTAGGAAAGTCTAGGTTTTCTACCATTCCATAACTCATAAGCAGTTTTATTAAGAAAAGGTCTAATAAAAAATCGATTTATAGTATAACAAGAAGTACTTACAACTTCAGTCCAAAAATGTTTGAATACAGAATAATCACTCAACATGGTTCTTGTTATCTCTTGAGGAATTCTATTTCTTCTTTCAACAACACCATTCTATTGAGGTTTTCTAGGTGCTGAAAAGTTATGAGTAATGAATTTTCTACTACAAAAATTTTCAAAATCAGAATTTTTAAATTCTCCTCCATGATCACTATGAATAGTTATCAAAAGAAGGGTTTTCTCATTTTTAACTTTGTCTCTAAAACTTTTGAAAGAATAAAAAGTATCAGACTTCTTTGATAGAAAATAGACCCATGTAAATCTAGTGTAATCATCAACCAAGGAAAATACATAATATTTTCCCCTAATGCTTCCAGTTTGTGTAGGGAAACAGAGATCCATATGCACTAACTGTAATGCATCAGTAGTTGAGACTTCAACAACTAATTTAAAACTTGATTTGTGTTGCTTTCCATATTGACAAGGATCACAAACTTTTATGTTGTCAAATCTAAGCTCCGGGAGATCCTTAACTAGTCCTTTCTTAGAAAGTTTTCATAAGTTCTTAAGATTATAATGTCATAAAATTTTATGCCATAACCATGAATGATCTTCCATTGCACTATGAAAAGATATGTCTTGGCTCCTAAGGTCATCTATGTTTAGTGTGTAAACATTCTCTTTCCTATTGGCAAAAAGAATAAATTCTTCCCTAGAAATGTGTACTAAGAACTTTTCATTCCAAAAATTCACAAGGAAGCCTTTATCAAATAACTGAATTATGCTAATGAGGTTGTGCTTAAGACCCTTAACAAATAAAACTTTTGAAATCAAAGTTTTTCCAAGAATAACGATGTTACCTATACTAATAATTTCTCCTTGATAATTATCACTAAAAGTTACTTTCCTCCTTTTGTCAGACTATAATCTTTTCAAAATAGTTTTTGTTACCAGTCATATGCCTGGAACATCCATTATCCATGTACCACGTATTTCTGTTGGTACCTTATTTATCTTACTAGAAATAAGAAAGTTAGGCTTTTGGAATCCAAAATTTCATGGATCTGGAATTGTTAGACAAAATTTTTTTTGGGTATCCACATTTGTTTAGAAAAATAAGCTGTATGAAACCCAATAGATTGAACTTTATTTAAAGAGAAATTTTTCTTCCAATGCCCACCACATTGACATTTAGTGCAAAAAGGGTCTCTAGAATGAACAAAATAGTTGTTTTTGAAAATCGGATTTTGGTGAGTACAACCTACTCTGGTAGTGTTTCCTTGAGGTTTAATTTGAGAATACATATTTTTAAAACTCTCCTTCCGAGAGGTAAAGTTTTCACAAAGCTTCTTAAGAGAAAATATTTTGAATTTCAGTCTGATGAATAAATTTCTATCCTCTGGAATCATTTTCTTAGAGTTATATTTTTACTCAAAAACTTTTATCTATAAAATCGCATTCTTAAGATCATTAGAAAGTTATTCCTTAACAGAATTTTATTTCTCATGGTCTTTAGAAAGTTTTTCTAAAAGCTATTCTTTATCTCTAAGATCACTAGAAAGATCTAAAATATATTTTGTAAGAATTTCTTCCCTAGTATTTTCCTTGTCTAATTTATTAGAAATTTTACAATTTCTCGCTTCAGGTTTCTTGGAAAATCTAGAAACTTATTCATATGAAGGTATTTATTCATTTTCTTAGGATAAATTAACTTCATTAGAAGTATTATTTTTAGAATAGTAATTCTTATCAAGATATAAATTTGTTAAAGCCTCAGCATAGTGTACCTTGGCCATAAGGCATGTATTGGGGAAAGAAGTAGTAGCAATGAATCCCATATTCTTATGTGTTGATTAATAATATTCAAAAGATTCACTTTTTGAAGATCCTCCACAACTAGAAATCAAAGTATCATTAGCATTAAGGCTTTTATTGTGCTTTGATCGATAGAATTTCTTCTTTTTTCCTTTCTGAATTCCTTTCCTTCTTTTCCTTCTTTTTCAACAAAGGTCAATCAGGTCTGATATGACCTATTCTTCTACATTCATAACATGTAACTTCTCCATATTTTTTATCATTGTAGTCTTTCTTCTTGTACTTATTCTGATGGTTCTTTTGAGCTACAATCTTGTTCATTCTTTGAGCAAGATTAGCTAATTCATTCTAAGACTTTTTTGTGTCACTAGATTCTGACTAAATAATGACTTTCTTTGTCTTTGATCTAGTTAGTCATTTTGGGGTCTTGGATTTCATATATTTAGAAGTGGTTGTAAAAGAAACTCCTCCATTCCCATTCTTCTTCTTAATATTTTTAGCATCTCTCTTCATTCTAGTTTCATGCAAAAGAAGAGTTCCAAACAACTCATCTAAGGAAATATAAGTGAATTTTATGTTCTCATCAATAGTTGTCCTCTTGGACTCACATTCATTTGGAATGATATATATGATCTTTTCTACAATATCCTCATAATCCCAACCTTTTTCCCCCATAGATTGTAAGCTATTCACGATAGTCATAAACCTTTATTGTACTTTTCTTATAGGTTCTCCATAAGGAAAGTTAAAGATATGGTATTCAGCTCTCAACATAGCTCTTCTTGTCTCTATGACTTTAGATGTACCAAAATGTGTAACTTCAAGTTTCTTCCATATACTGTTTGTAGCTTCACACAAAGATATTTGACTATAGATGATCCTAGTCAAGGAACATAACAAAGTATTTCTGACTCTGAAGTTTGATTGATATTTTGATTTCTCCTGATTCGTAAAGGTTCTCAATTCTTTATCCAGAATCTTATAATCTCTAGTCATAATTAGATAGATATCAACTCTAGTATAGATAACCAAAGTATTCATCCTATCTCTACAGTACTCATAATCATTTCCATTGAAAAAAGGAGGTCTGGTAGGATTTAGATTATCAATAGAACCAACATTTAAACCTTCCATCCTTATGATAATCTTTGGCACACAAACATGTCAGTAGAAGGAGTTTGTAAACAAGAGAAAATATCCTAAGTAAGAAACTAGATATGGTATCTCTAAGCAAGAATGAATACAAAATTTATGAATTCGAAAATATGAATTCGAAAATATGAAAAAATGTATGAGTCTGAAAATAAGAATCTGAAAAATTGTGAATTTGTAAATTCAATTCTGAAAGTTTCCTCCTGATTCTAATTATGAGATTTATTCAGGGGTGACCCCCTCTGATACTAATTGTGATGTGGTATGTGAGTATGATATACTCTATAATACAAAATGTAGGATTGAATATGTAAACATGAGATGATGGGGTGAATTTTATACTTTAAAAATCCCTAAGTAAATTTTGTATAATCAAAATTCACAACACCTCTAAGTTCTAATAACTTGCTTGATTTCAAAAAATTGAATCAAGGAATGAAACATATAAAAAGTTTTCAACAAATAATATTATACATTAAAGAGTATAGAATCTAACTAAATCAGATTACAAGTATTAGGAAGTATAAGATATTTATACTTTCCTCAACAATATGAACACAATAGAAAACTTGAAATAAAACAAGTAACAAGTAGTAAGTCTTTTAACCAAAAGAGAAGGGTATCCAGAAAACTTGGATAAATGTACCTTGATTTATACTTTCAAGAAATTATATCTTACCCACATCAGGGTAAGCCCTTGATACAAAGATCAGAGTCTCTATTGCATTCAAAGAAAGCCCTCAACTATCAGGTAGTCGGCACCTCTGTCTTCCTCAGCAAGGAATCCCTCAACTCCAAGGTAGTCGACACCTCTGTCTTCCTATCCCCAGAAGCCCTTGATTGTACACAACAACAATCGGAGTCACACAAAGAAAATCTACATGAAGAAAAGTTTTAACAAGCCGTTCAATCTTTCTGCACGAAGCATGAGAGTTTATAAGAGCCTCTCTCTCTCTAGAAATCACTTCAACAATATGTAAGCACTGTTGTCAAAGTTGTTCTCCAAAATATTCTAAGATCTTTCAAATGGGATCTTATTTATAGGAATGACTTCAACGGTCAGCTCCCTCCTCCAACGGTCATATTCCTTGAATCTCGGGGGGACCTGTACATGTGTCACTCAAACAATGGTTAGTGAGTAATTGAAATCACGACATCGTTTTATAACTAAACAAGTGTAAGCATAACCAAAATATGATATTCGGAATGTAAGTAAATATGAAAGTTCGAAGTCTAAAAAAAATGAATTCTGAGTCTATAGTACGAGGATATTCGGATTATGTTTTATAGGAATTTGGAACCTGAATTCTATAGAATTCTAGAGTCTGAATTTCAAGGATATTCAGAATCTGGATTCACAAGTATTCGGAACCTGAACTTACAATGTTCGGAGTCGGAGTTCATGAAGATTCAAAGTCAGAACTCAGAAGATTTCAGAGTCTGAATTCAGAGAACTTCGGAGTTAGAACTTAGGGATGTTCGTATCCAGAATTCATATTCAGAATTCAGAGTTAGAACTTAGAGAAGTTTGTATCCAGAATTCGTATTCAGATTTCGGAGTTATAACTCAGAGAAGTTTGTAACCAGAATTCTGATTCAGAATTTGGAGCTAGAACTCAGAGAAATTCTTAACCAGAATTCTGATTCAGAATTCGGAGTTAGAACTCAGAGAAGTTCGTAAACAGAATTTTGATTTAGAATTCGGAGTCCGAACGCAGAATAGTTCACAACAAGAATTCTGATAATTTGGATCCTAAAACAAAATGCTTCATATCTGGGTAATTATAGGATTCTGTGGTTTTAGTTTCAATATGAATTTTACACTTAGTGAAAATATGATATGAGTGATGAAAACATGGTAAGGATTAATTTTCATAAGGTAGGAATTTTTCATTCAAGAAGTAAAACAAGGGTGAAAAGAAATTTTCCTTGAAATAAGGTGTTTGTGATTTTCAAAATAAGAAGGAATCATGAATTCATAAGGAAAGCCTTAATGACTTAACAAACTCCCCCATGTATGAAGGAATGGAAAAGTCATAAGGAAAACCTTCTTGACTCAACATAGAGTTGGGCCTCAATCAACAAGGATAAAGTAATATCTTCACCCAAATTGAATGAAATAATGAGATAAACATTTTCAAGGATTATTTTCTAAAGACCTATAGTAAATATTAATATCTACTATCATTTGGTCTCTTAACGGTTGTGATGAGATGAAATATTGGGGTAGACATGAGTGTACTATTTTATGGTCCATAGGCCTCCATAGAAATCATGGTTCCTTGGTAAAAAATCATATCATTATTATTTACAAAGAATCAATGACTCATGGATTCCTTTTTACACCTCTAGGATAGAATGAGGTTTTCCTTTTATATCTCATTTTTTTCATTTTCCCACTACATAGAGGCTCTGTCATAAATATTTTAGGCCATGTATCAGATTAAAATATGTTTTAGTATATCAATCAATTGAAAGTACATTCTACATATGTAATCTAATCTATAAATTCATCCAAATCAAGTAATCCATGGACGTTAAATAATTATTCTTTAATTTGATGATTTTATTTGGGCCATGGTGGTTTGAAGGAGTCTTCTCCAAATTATGAGTCGTCCTGCCATTAAGTGGTTAGGGATTAATCTGGCCCACCAAGTTTTTCATGATCAATGATGACCAATGGGGGATCATGTTCTGGGTGACAGATAACTAACACCAGAAGATGTGGCATAAGGGTTATTTGAATATCCTATATTTCCTCTAATTTGAACCACCCTTGAGATTGGTTCTTCTATTGGAAACGTTTTTCTTATTTTTAGTGGAGTTATTCTTGATATTTATATTATTGTGTCCAATGGATATATTGAATGATTTTCAAGGTCTAATGATAGAGAGAGAGAGAGATAATGAGAGAAAAATTCCCTAATTTTACTATTATTAGAAATAGTGAATACAAATAAAATCTTGTTATGGTAATAGGTTATCAAACAGTGTGCACGAGTGGGTGATGGTGTGTGTGGGGATAGTTGTGATTAACATGGGATCACATTAGTCCTTAGTGTTCCCATTTTTTTTATTATTGGTTTTATTTCTTATATTACATATATGCCTACGTCTGGCATGTGTAGGGAACTCAACTAGGGGATTCAGGTGTGTCGAGAGGTTGGGTGGGTGTTGGGAGGCTACACTTAAGGTTTTCTGACATACTAGGAGGCTAGGTGCATGATATATGGAGACATATATATACAATCTAGGGTTGAGATTGTAGGTTGGAGAGCACATGATGCTTGGGAACATGGACTATGGGAACTTGCACTGGAAGGTTGCGATGTAGTGGTATGAGACTCTGGTAAATGATGGTCTATGAATTGTATACTGCATATCACAAGATGTGTATTTCGATCCACCATTCAGTTGATGTTGTAGTTTTCATGTGAATCGACTACATGTTTGACCATTTTTTGACTTTCATATATATATATATATATATATATATTCTATTTATATGTAGATAACGAGTCTTCAGTTAACCTACTGGCCTTACTGTGACTATCAATGAAAGAAAAATACATAGGGATATACTTCTATTAGCAGATGTGAAAATAGGTCACACATCACCATATTAATGTAAGGCTATAAATAGAAGATTTGTTTCATGGTGCATATAGGAATAGACATGTGGGGTAGTCTAAAAAAATAAAATTGAAGTAAATGAGAAAAAACTCACACTAATAACAATTGACGTAAAACAATGGGTAGGAATGAGTCCGTACATGAGAAACTTGGGAGGAACATAGTTAGAACACCCATAAAGAGGACACAATGTTCTAGAATTTTATTAATATGATAAAACATATTACAATTGATTGTAGTTACAATATTTATATGTTATAACCCTAAAAAATAAATGACTAATACATCATTTAAATAATAACCTACGTTGGGGGAAAATAACTATTAAACAAAAATAAATACAAAAATTAATCTCCTTAACATAGGTAAATGGGGCCTAATTATGCATTATATCACGTAAGTTTCATTTTCCACTTAATCAATCTTGTAAAGTTTTATTGCATCTTAGGGTTGACATTTGGCATCTCCACGAATTAAAATAAAATTCTCGAAAGGATCTACTATTATGAATTGTAATCCAAGTTTAGGGTTCAGGGTTTACTTTAATTCATGAATCTAGCTCTATAGTTCTGTAATTATCTCAAATTTAGAGATATTTATATTATATTTTTGAGTTCTTTTGGGAACAAAATTGAGGATTTATGTTCATTTTGGTTAGGTATTCAAGGATTCAACCATATAGGCGTGTTTTTTGGAATTGAATGTTTAAAAATTAAGAAGACCATGAAGATTATGTAGATCAACCTAATATATTCTTTTATTTGACTAATTTATTATGATTTATTTGTTTATTTTAATCTATTGAATATTTACTTAATTTAATTCTCATGAAAATTATAATTTTTATTAAATAAATATTCCGATATAACTAATTTTTATGAAAATGGATAGTTTTAATTAACAGTTATTATTTTTAGTGAATATTATAAACTAAAAAAGGGGGTTTCAAAATTTTAAATGGATTAGATGAATATTGGAATTGAAAATAGTAATGTTCAATTAATATTGATTTTAATTTCCATGGATTTAAAAATGGGTGTTTTTAAAGTGATTTAAATGATTGTTTTGAAATTAAAATGTGGGGTTTAATCATAAATTTATTGATTATATGTTGATTTGGATTTAATGAAAATTATATAAACTTGAGTATAATTACTTTTCATGGATTTAACTTGATAATTATTGGATTATATTTTTTAGCTCGAACATGGATGTTTGGATTTTTTCACAAGAGGTGTGTACACTTGTTGGAATGGTTCTCGTGAGACATGTTTTTGAAAACCGTTATGTTTCCACCATTATAAATAAATGGAAATTGGGAGACTGTATTAAGGTAATAAATGGTTGGGATGTACTAGGATGAATGGTGGAACATATTTATTATTTATGTGAAGTGGATGGTTTAGGTTAGTGTAAATGGGTAATGACTGGGTTCACACATATGCCAGAATTAGTGAGGCATTTATGTCAATGGATGAATGGTGTTTTTTTAATCAAAAATCTATCTAGGAAAACAAATTATGAGTAAAGATTAGGAAGAATGAAAATGTGGTAATTATTTTGTTCAAATTAGGTGTTTACAAAGGATTTTTAGGAAACTAGGAGTTTTAATTCAATTTTAAGGAAATGTTGATTTTCTAACAGATTTTAAAAAAATGATGATTTTCCCTAGAAACATGGAAAATTATTATTTTATATAGTTTTTTTAAAAATTATTCTATTTTAATTTGAGAAAATATTATTTTTCTTGGATGTATGTTTTCTAGAAGAAGAAAAATATTTTTGAAAACTATTTAATATTTCCCTCATAAAATGTTCTGAAATTTTGGAATTATTTATAAAGAATGGTTTGGTTTTTAAATTGGGATAGAAGAAATGTTTGTTTATTTAAAACTATTTTTGATTTATCATGTATTGGTGGAATTTCATAAGGAATTTTTAATGGAAGAATGTGCAATGGATTTTCGTGTAAATATTACCTTGTTTATTCACAACCCTACATATTTTAATTGGTTCATGTATGGACATGATTGGTCATGATACAGGTAATGATAAAATGAAATTATCTTCTAGTGCTGATTCATAGTTCAATGACATAGTTATGTAAGAGGATATGGTTGTTAATGGTTATATTATTTTATCTTTGGGTTTAGAGTGTAATTTCAAATTTATTCAATATGTTTGATTTCATTTTATAAATAAAATGTTTTTTTGTTAATTTTTATTTTAAAATAACAATAATTTAAATTTTTTCCATATAATGTTTCATAGTTTATTTTTAGTACTTGAGGTACAATCATTCCCCAATATTTCCTTGTTATCCCTTTCCACTTTTTGACGACTTTAACGGCCCTGAGTTTTCCATTATGTCCTTTAAAATATTTTATTACTATTTTTTTATTAATGTGTCATAGGATTAGAGGACAAGGGTAAAATTTTTATTTTAAAATTCTCAAAATTAAATTTTCAATGAACCTTTTAATTTGGGACATGTTTTTTACATTTGGATGATAATTTGACATATTTTTTTTGAAGTGGTTGGGTTTTCCTTTAAGATATCAAGTGTAAGTGGAATTTAGTTATTATATATTTAGAAGAGTAATTCATTTTTATGTATTTACTTAAATGTAATTTGTTATTATAAATATTTCATATATTGGTGCTCACAAGAAAATATTAGAGGATATGATGAAGTTAGATATTATTAATACAGTTGAAATGTAAAGTTAGAGAAATTAAAAAAAAATTGGAAAATTTAGATTTACGTAGGATTCAAATGAATAATTTATTGGAATAAAATAGGGAGGAATGATGAGAGAATTAATGAGAAGAAATTTCAGAATGAAACAATGAGGATTAATTAGATTGTTGATTTTTTAGAATTGACTTCACCATCCATAACATTTCCCCTGAAACATTCTATTATTCCATTATCTCTCTTCTCATAGGGAAGGGGAAAATTTGGAATTAACATGTCATAGTTTGGTGGAATATTGAAATAGGTTATAATAAAGAAAAAGATAAGAAAATTTATCATTATTGACAATTAGAGAAATTATATACTTTTATTCATTACAAAATTGATGTAGATATTGATAGGCACTCACTTCCTTATTGGAATAACTATTGAGTCACTATTATTTTTTTATTTTTAAGACCTATACCATATTTGAGGTGTGATATTGATCAATTTTATGATGAAAATATTTTTTTTTAATTTAGGGGTGTTATAGGGGTCCAAGTGGGTCCAGGATCATGTTTCATGGGAATTGGTCGAGGTGGAGGAATATACTCATGAGAATATTAAAACATTTAGCCTTGGTTGGTAGTAACCAAAGTTCTAGTGGCCCTTATAATGGATTTTTGGAATTGGATAACATGATAGAGTTTTAATTGGATACCAGTAGCATTATAGTGGGGCACCACTTTTTTTAATTTAATTAATGATTTTAAAATAATAAATTTTTTGTTTTAAAATGTATTTTATCCCCCTTTTCACCTGGTAAATGTGTACACACCCTTTCAATCATTACCTCTCATTTCTCTCCCTTCCATGTCCAATTACTCTTTGGTTGTGATACAATACTCCTTTCATATATGATAAAGGTGTGAAATTTATTAGGAAATTACTCCTCTTCAATTATTTATTCTTTATCCTCATTGTATTACCATGTATCAATAATTATTCCTTAATTGGTGGATTTTGTTAGGTTTTATGATTTATTCCATTTAAGTAAGAATTATTAGGTGTTATTTGATTATAAGGACCCTAATATTCCGAGGAAAGTGGTTATTTTATTTCTTTATTAATTTTATTTAGTTTTCATCCTTCATGTGAAACAATGTTGGGACCACATTATTATAGATAACCTAACATTAAATTTAATTAGTTTCCATGATCTTTATTCATATGATTGGAACCTATTATCTTCTGAATAACCCACGTAAGGTGTGAATTAACACTATCAATCATTGATGTCAACATTTTATATATAATCAAGTATTGACTATTTTATTTAAACCCTTCATGGGTGACTATGACCAAGAACTATCCCTAGTGGCCTACTATAGAGTCTTAGATAATTCCATAGAGATGAATTTATTAAGAAAGAACTATGTTAGATAGGAGATTACTAGAATTAGATCATTAATAGGTTTTATGGATTTGATAGAATGGACCCTTTTATGAGATTGTGATACATTGTTCACACGGTTTATCCAAATTTTAATATCTCATTAAGTTGTATTATTTGTTTAAAATTGTGATGTATCATTCAGTAGAATTATTTAAATTGTTCCATAACAATCACATAACTATTTAATGTGTGACTCATAATTCACTTTAATGAGATGAATATTGAATCATCATACAATATAGTTTTATATTTTTGAAATTTCAATCATTAACTTATTAGTATTAGGTGGTACATCATCAAATCATGATATACCAGTTGTGTATCATCGACATGGGAACATTAAGAACGTGATACACTATTCACCATGTGATGCTGGCATAGGTGGTATATTAACAAAAAGATATCTCATGTTAGTAGAGAATCATCAACCTATGATAACTATCCCAATAGTGCCTCATCCACTTGGGAACCTATCCTAGTGGTATATTGCCCAATATTGATTTGATACTAGTACTATATTGGCCACTAGAGATTTTATATCGATGGTATATCGTCCCCTATACAAAAGTTTTATGTGTGGTACATATTCCACCCATGGATGTGCTCAGAGTGGTGTATTATCCACCTATGGACTTGAGATTCTGAATTTTCTCTTACAATGAGAATGTCATCGGGTGTACATTGTACACCTTAGATGAAAGGTTTGGTGGGGAATCATCCATCTACGATGTGAAAGGTTTTTATGTCATCTACTTGAATATGGAAATGCTAGTATATATTCAACACAATATTAGTGATTCCTCATTTATAATATATGAATTTTTCACCTATAATATCAATTCGGTGATGGATTATTGAACAATATGACTTTTGATGGTGATAAAACATACACAAAGTTATTTTTTTCATGACCTAACAACCTCAAGTCATGAACCAGGTCATATAACCCCATGGGTCCCCAGAAATACCTTTGTATAATGTTATATTTTTTATGGGGATGGCTCATTTAATTTTTTTTTTATGAGGGGAGATACATCATTTAACACTGAGGTGTGTGCTCAAACCATGGCTATATTATCCCATTCTTCCACTTTTCAAATAATATATTGTCATTAATGGTTTAAATGAAGAATTCCATAGGGTGACATGGTGTTATTTTTTTATTTTCAGTTTACTATAATTTCATATCATGCCTTAATATATATTTATTTAATTTTCTAGTGTGATTGTTGGTGGTGGCCTACTGAGTTTTACCCATACCTTGCATTGGAAACCTCGTACCTAAGTTGAATTTCTTTTTTATGACCCATGTAAAGTTAATAGCCCTAAATATTGTAGGTGCTGGGGCATACAACAAAATAAGTGGGGATGGAGTTTTTAAAACATTCATCTCTAGCGAGATGAAAATTGTTGTCTTAGGAGATCTGATCCCCAGTAGAGGTGGAGGGGTCTCAAAGGAATTATTCAAATCACATAAATTAAATAAATGAGTACCTCATTCAATTTAGACTGTGGTTGACTATAGATTATCACCATAGACCATTCCTCATTGGATATGAAGTCAAATCCGACTAATTCATCCACACAGGATCCAAGAAGCCACACACTCACGATTTGTAAAATTCTAAGTGCTTGTGTGGATCTTCGATGAATCCTTTGGTGTTGAGATGATTAGATCAATAATTTCATTAGACCCATTCAATGAATTTTTGAATTGAGTACTCAGAGAGAGAATTTCTCTCTCAAGAAAGTGGGAGGATATAAAGGCTCTCATTCCATTGGAATTAAATTCATATTTTTAATGAGATCCTCTCTCTTTCTTATATTTTTGATAGTTCAAATAACCAGAAAGGGTTCCTCGGCCCCAAAAAACAAAATTCCCAAAAATAAAAAATTAATACATTATTATGATGAACTAAATGCATCATAAATATTATTTATATTGTATCAGATAATTTTAATACATATTAAAAATATCATGTTATAATCTGATGTCTTTAAATAAAATCTTTTTTTTTAATAATATTAAAAAACGTTGAATATTTAAATAATATCCTTTTATATAATTTTACCCTAAATTAATTAAATACCTTGCGAATAATTTTATTAAATAAATTCAACCTAATTATTATATACATGAATAATATTTGATTAAATTATTTTTCAATAATCATCAATACCTGGATAACTCTCAAACCCCATGGTGGGCCCCCATGTCATATATACCTAATCCCTAGAATAGGGAATATTATTGAATATGCTATTGCATGTGAACATCTAGGACATTATCATGATTGAAATGAATAGTATTCATATACTCGGAGTGGAGTTTTGAGACCCATGAAGGCTAATAAAGAGATAATAATAGTCATTTCAATTAAAACCATCTGATGAACACATAATTTGTAATATAATCTATTTGTATTTAGATATCTAATAAAAAAATATACACAATTGTTTCATCATGATTTCTATCAATATTATTTGTTTCTCCAACTATATTATCATACCATTGACTACTAGATAAAAGGATTTATAAATGCATTACCATCCTAATCAACCAAGATTGAGATATCACTTTCTCAACTTATAAGTGACAAATTCTATCTTCACCACTCAACCAATTCCATGCCACTTATGATTCAACCAAAAAAAGATACCTTACCGTAATTTCATTATCATATTTTTTGCCTCACATCGAAGTACACAATCAAATGGAACTCATTTATAATGATATCAAAATAGGAGACCAATACACATATCCATACATAGAAATGAACAATTACGCCTAAACCATGTGGTGTTTATATTGGCAGTTTTATTCTAATGTTCTCACCTGCCAAAGATCACAAAGTGAAACTTCATGAGAAAAAGTCTCAATTTTTATGATCTCTCAACCCTTTTTATTCAAACATCAACCGTGTCTAGTCAGTATGATGTATGTAAACCACACGACATATATTAATGATTAATGTCATAGTATCTCATGTTTCTCATTATAGCCTCTGATATACTATAACCGTTTGAAACAAAAATTAATATTTTAGCCTTACTATTTAAATAGGGGATGCATAAATGTCTACCCTATAATGATAGGTGTACATAATACATATAACACAACATACATAAAATTTTAATTGAAAAGAACTAATATTATTGGGTTTATGGAACCCACTTCTACAACACTCCCACATACACTATAGCAAACATGCTATCAAAACTTATTATCTCTCACATGATTAAGATCATGTTTCTACTAAGTTATGGATTTATCTTCTGTGTCTACAACATCTATATTTCATGGATATTATATTATGTGTGACCTCACCTTGAGTACTACTCTTCAAGAGATGTAAGCCCCAATTATTGTTTACAATGTATAAAAATTACATTATGGATAATACTAGAAATATAATTATCGTTATGATATTATAAAAAACTTACTTACTAGGGGAAATTACAAGAAATAGAAAAAATCATTTCATTTTATACATTGCTACTTTATCATCCACAGAAGCTACTACATACTCGATATTTGTAGAGATGGCTACCATAGACCTCTATGAGCTTGTCTCATTCATTACCTTATCCTAGATGTGACATAAATCACCTTGATCCAAGGAATACTGGTTTTCTCCCCTTAAAACTAGTATCCATTTCTCTCCAAAAACTAGGTATATATCATTTATACTTCTTCATGTACAATTTAATAGTTCTTACATCATACCTTGTAGTAATCTTTTATATAATTGATATTTTTATAGAATAAATTTTGTATTGGTAATATCATTTCTTGGAAATATCATGGAATATAAGATTTATCTATCATAGAATCGTATTGAATTCAACTCTCTACTTTAATTTCCTCCTTGGAACATGCATGTATTATTGGAGAGATTTGTTCCATGTGACACTAGTAATAATTCAATCTCTAATTATTCCAAATTATATTTTTAATTCATTGTTAGTATGTGTAATTTGGATTGATTTAAGAAAAATTTATATCTACCTCATTATATTACATCTGTTAAAATATAGGTTTCCACTTTCAATCAAAATTGGTATAGATACATTTATTTTGGTATTAATTAACTACAAGACCAATAGTTGTTTTCTATAAGTTAGAAAACATGTTTTACATGGAAAACAATGACACTCTCTCTAACCTTTTATAAAAACAAGGAATCGATTAATTAAAAGTGAATATTCTATTATCTTCTTACATAATTCAATTCTAAAATATATTTGAGTAACTTTAACCCCTTATTTGAATTAAATTTTTTCACCATTCGTTTCTTGCTGTGTTGTATATATACTTTCTGTTATTAGTGGTCTTGACATCCAATGCTCAATAAAATTATCACATCAAATTAGCTCTGATAAGTAAAATTCTAATGGATTTAGGCATAATGAATTAGTGTTACCAATCAAGGATCATGGGTACCATTCTTGTACCATCCATGGAAAGTATCACATTAGTAGACACTGTATTATTCAAAATAACAAGCCCCCTCTTCTTTGATACATGTAATACATTATTGAATTTTAATTGATCTTTTCAATATTATCTAATTTCTATATACTTCTTACTTGTAGGAAATATTATTGATAAAGAATAATTTATCACATTCAATTATGAATATAAACACATCATTATGGTTTTATCCTTCCTCAGTGTTATGTGTTTTTGCATCATTATCTTTCACACCACTTGTGGAACTCATTCCCGTGCTAACTATTTGTGCATATTTGGAATTGACTTAACTTAACTCAATCATTCTACTATTATATAAAATAGAGATATGGACCCTTTTATAAAAATATAATCTATCACATGACTAAAACATATTTATAATAGGGTTTTCTATAATATTTTAAGAAACCATGAAGATAATTACAGTAGATTCACATAGTATTTTTTTTCTTGATGAAAGTTTGTTTACGACTAAAAAAATCTTTGTATCTAAACACATGTTATAATGGAATAATGGATTTCCATAATACTAAAACACATATGATGTAAATTTTTCATTTATAGTTGGCATATGGTCATAAGATAAAATCTCAATTTGCAAAGCATGTCTCAAAAAATGGAAGCATCTACAATGTAAGTATTTTATCATTGATCATCCTTTTTCAAACATCATGAATCCAAAGAGAATAAAGAAATGTGTATTTGTTAATTTCTTCACACTAAATTTTTTTGATCAATGTTAACATGTAAGGCTTATCATCTATTATCATTATTAAAATCATATCCTTGATGTGAATAAGGTAATTTTCTTTTAAGAATTACTCTATGATACATTATATTGATCGATAAATGCTTGGTCATGACATTATTTTGAATATTATCCCAAATTATCTCATATATTATGACTATTTATATACCTTACTTCACTTTCACATTCTTTAAATGACACTTAAAGAAACTTTATAAAGTATATTTACCACTATAATACCATTAGAATAGTTCACTCTCCAGCAAAACAAATTCTGAAAGCTTTGTGGATTATCTTTATTTATAAAGGATTAATTATCCAAAACTATGTACATAAGTATGTCAATAAGGCCTATGGTATTTAATTCAAAATTTTATAAACCATAATTGGTATATCCTTGATAAAAATTTAGTTTTACTAGAAAATTTATTATTGTTCCACAAGTGGGTATATTAGTCTTACATTTTATATTTCTCAGGTATTTCCAATGATTCATGCATTACTAAAAAATTGGTTGAGTATTAAACACTAGAAACAACATTAATTACTAAACATGAATAATTATCCTTGTGTCCAATGGAAATATTAGATTACTATTATGGTAATACTTAACAGAAGTTCAAGTGGAACCATTTACATGGAAATTAGAAGTTGTGTGGATCTCCCCACTAACTTAGGAACCACCCTTTAACAACAGCTTGGAGAACATACCTTACTTATAGTAACATTTATATACTTACTTAATATATTTAAATAAAAATATGTATATTGTATATTGTATTTAATAGAACAAAATTATAAAAGAAAAATTTCATAAACTTGATGAGTATACCTAAAGAAGAAGCGATCACTTGATTTTTTAATTCAGATCTTTGAATTTATTCTTTTAAGGACTTCTGTGAATAAATAGCCTTCTATAAGATAATAAAACTCTTTCATTTTAAGTACATTAAAAATATTTTTTTGTCATCCCGCTTTCCATTGACCTTTTCGCATTTTATTTCTATTTTTCTAAATAGAAATTAAAGATTAATATATCTATATGTTCTTATTTTCTTAACAAACATTACCGAAAAGGTATCGAACCATTTACTCCATACCATTTGTTTTGTAATATTAAATGAAACATGATCAAATGGGTGAAAATTATATTATAATGTGATTCATTGAAATATCATGATTCATCAATCAATTTAAACATATCTAGTTTAATCATTACTAATTCATATTTGTGCTTCTCTTTCTTTTCACATTATTCTCAGAGATGATACTATATGTAATATCATCTATATCCTAATGTAGTATTGATAATTTACATCAAAATTTTGTGATAGAAATATGAAATTTCCATTATACTAATCACACATGAGTCTCTTGTAAGATTTTTTACACCCTCACTTTTTGAGGTTTCTTAACTAGTATTAGGCACATCGACACCTTGAATTTCCAATGTTGTAGTACATTGCACATGCGTATATACTACTATTGGAAAATCAATCCAGTTTGGTTATTTTATTTTTCCATTAGATATCACATTATGTATTTCTGTATTATATTCAATTTTCTACAAAATAAAAACTAGTAGATTAGTATAATTATTTTGAATATAGATTATTTAAATCATTAAATTTAATAAATTATTTTATTAAACTCTAGACACCCTCTATAGTATAATTAGAATACCTTTTCTCTTGAATATCCTGGTGGAAAAGATCCTTAAACCTCCCATATTAGTCTATAAGATATGACTGCACCACTACTTAGAGAGTTCAAGGTAGGGGTTTGACTGAACAACAACATCAACTTGCGATTCGTGATCTGTTGAGTGAAGTACCAACTTAAAAAATCATTAAAATGATTTACTCAAAACTTTTCACTGAGGTTGAAACAATATAGCTATAGATTTTTTTCTTCCAACTTCATTTATGTCAACCCATCATTCTCATAAGAACTACCCAGTACTAGTAGGCACCCTAAACTTTTATGGATGAGAACCTCATACACCTGGCTGTGTTCTAATTCAAATGAAGGAAGGGGTTAGTGACTTAATATTTTATTGAGTGTTTTTAATATTTTCTTCAAATAATGTAATCCATTTCTGTTAATCTGTTCATTCAATGTTGTCACGCTCACAATAGAGCATTAATAGAAATAAATTCACCTCGTCATTTGGAATTTTAATGTTTATTATTTTATGTGTTTCCTGCTATCATCCAAATTTCTAAAATAATAAACAAATGCATAAAGGATATATAATTACCCAAATGGTCTTGAGAATCTAATATTGGTTGATCCAGTTGAACTTAATGGTTCAATTGTGACATAGGGTTATCATACCATAGTATTAGCTTGACTCATGATGCAGATCATACCTTGTCCAGTGTGTCCGCTTCTCATCTGACACACCATCTCATCTTCAATGGCCTATAACTTACACTATCCTGGTCATAGTACAAAAAGACTCACACATAGGTGAAGAAGTATCATGAGTACAAAATATAGATAACTCACTTTTATCTGGGTGTGTAGACCATTATACATAATAAACAAGAAAAAATAATGATGTGAAGAACATAAAAAATTAACTACTTATTATAGACATCACAAATAGTTTATAAATAATAAAATAAACAAAACTTACATAGGTTTGGTCAATTTCTCATGAATAGTCTCTGTGACAAAATTAAATTGCAATAAGATTAAAGAATGAGGTATTTTAAATAAATTAGATAAATTATCTAAATTCAAATAAATAATTATTATTAAGTCTCAATATTAATTGAATTTTAATTTTAAATAATTAAATTAAAATAAAAAATTAATTTAATACCAAAATTAAAATAATTTTTCATAAGTACGAAAAAAAATTAAAAAAAAATTAATTATTATTTAATTAAATTTTAATACAACAAATAAATAAATTAATTAAATAGCTTATTGATTGTATAAAAACATTATGGGCCTAGTAAATATGCCCAAGGAAAATGTTGGGTGGTATGACCCCACATAGGCTCGTTCCGAGTCAAACAGACCCCATGCACAGATGTTTTGGGCATGGAAGACCTTACTTGACCTATTCCTAGTCGAGAAAATCTACCCAAGCCCATATAGTCCTATAATAAGCAAGGAGAAACATTTTTCTGTCTGATTTGTGAAGATCCCATATGGGATGGGTTGTTCATGGGGTACCTCATGCCTAGGGTTACCCACTTTGACTAGAGGAGTTTTAATGATGGGTAGTTACTGCGGGTGCTGTGTAGTGGTCTAGGGTTTTCCAGAGGAGTGAAGCCTGTGGGGAGATGGCTCAGCCATGGGTAGAAGTGTTGATTGTAGAGGCAACCTCTCTTGGTCTGGATCTAAGTGGAAAAGACATAAACACCTAGCATTGACACTCTCACCTAAACGTTGCAACATCATGTCTCAGAAATGCAAAGGGTGGTGAGTGAGTTTATGAGGTGGCACTGGCTAAGGATGACTAGATCAGTGGAGGGCAGTGAGGGAGGAAATTGAGGTGGTAGCATTCCATGGGGGTTGACGGTGGATTGAGGTCATGGCCCCAATCTAGTGGAAGTATTGAAAAATGGTGGCCTCAACCAAAGAGGCAGTGGATGATCTCTGAATGGGGAGTCAATGGTTTATGGGTGATGTTGGGAAGCCGATGGTGGAGACGGGGACCCAACAGCATGGGAAGAGGATAAGCACGACTAGGTAGTCGGGATTGATGTAGGGGGAAGGTTTTGGGTTGTTGGATGTGATTAGAGGGGTGTCCAACATGGGAGACCGATGAAAAGTCGTGTAGTGGATGAAAAAAATGAGTTTGATAAGGATAGGTCAGCGGGGTGGGTGTCATGGGGAACCAACAGGCTATGTAATCTGGGAAAGAGGAGGAGGGAGATGCATCTGCAACCAGGTTGTGGAGTGCACCAATGATCTGGTTTCCCTGGGTGTTTGATCGGTGTGGATAGTAGGGGAAAGGGGTAGGGACAGCCATTTTCGCTCCACCTGGAATTGTTTTGAATATATATTGAAATTTTCCACCAACCATTTTTTTATCTATTTTTGTAAATGCCTTCTTGACACCACTTCAACCTCACTTTTAATTTGACTTAATTTGGAAAATTAATCTAGTTGTTATGTTTTTTGGAAAAATAATAATGATTGTAAAATTTGAGTTTTAATAAAATAATATTATTCATTATTATAATAAATTATTTTTAATTATTATTATTAGGAAAAAACCGTATTACTAGTGGAATTGGTGTACTAGCGGGATATCCTTATCCCAGCCCCAAATTATGGTCTAAACAAGGATATAAAATATATTTTCACCTAAATCCATATTTAGAACCATTTTGGGGTTTTATTAACATATATATAAAATATATGTTCTAATAATTTTAATACCCATAAAACGCATATTGATCCATATTAAAATTTTGGATGGTCGTAACTTTATTTCCGGAACTCGGATCAATGTGTGGTCTTTTTTGTTGGAACCAAAATTAAAACCTATACCTAATATAATGAATATTTATTTTTTATCAGATTAACAAATTCAATACACCTGAATATTATAAGGATTGTAGGTACCATTTCACATTATGGAAGCTAGTAGGTTAGAGATTATAAAATTATCATTACCCTATAGATGAAACCTATCCTAATTTGTAATATGAGCCACTGAAGAGGTTTGAGGATCTCACATGAATTATTCAAAGAAAAGAAATTAAATAAAGAAGTTCCACATTATATTTATATCATGCTCGACTATAGCTAATCGCTATTGACCATTGGTCAAAGGATCCAAATCTGAACCCCAAATGATCGTATATACATGATCCAAGAATCAACATGCTCACCATTTGTTTAATTCTCTGTGCTAGCATAGAGATCTGAAGAATCTTTCAGTGTTGAGACAGTCACCTTGATCTATGCCTTTGATCCATCAAATTTGTTCTTAGATCAACTATTCAGACAAAGAATTTCTATCTCTAAAAAGTGATCATATAGAAATCCACCCATTATATTGGAATAAATAATGAATTTGAAATGGTATACTCTGTTATACTTATATAATAGGTGTTTCTAATACACGGAAAAGGCTCCCTGGCCCCCAGAAACAAAAAACCCACAAAATAATAAATACCTATATAGTTATGAAGAACTAATTATATAATAAATATTATTTATATTTTATCAAATACTTGTAATATATATTAAATATATTACATGACAAACCCATTTCATTAACTCAACTTATAATTTCCTCTAATATTAAACGAACCTGTAATACTATAATTATATTCATTATTATAATATATTTTCCAATATTCACTAACATCCTTGTGAATACTTTTGATAGATAACTTCAACCTAAGAATTCTATAATCGAATAATATTGAATTTATTTATTTTTTAGTGATTTTCAATTCTTGGACAACTCTAGGACCTAATGGTGTAGCCCACCATGTCCCATCTACCAATTCATTAAAATAGAGAAGATTTTTGAATACACTATTATGTGTGACCCTCTAAAACATTATCTCTATAGTAGCGAATCACATTCATAGTCCAAGAGAAGAATCTAGGAATCCATCATGACCCCTAAAGAGATAATGAATAGTCACTATAATGAAAATTTTCGTACAAACATGTACTGTGTAATATAATATCTTTGTCTTTAGATATATCATAAAGTAAAACACAAAAATGTGTTATTATCCTACATAGATTTATTTTTTCGATCTAATAGTATTAATATACCTTTGAATATTTTGGGAACGAATTTATGAAGGTACTACAATCCGGATCAACCAGGACCAAGATATTACTTTCTCAACTAGGAAGTAAAAAATTCTATCTTAACCATTCAACCAATTCCATACCAGTAATGAAACACCCAACATAAGCTACCTCTCTGAGATTTCATTATCATTGTTTTTTACCTTACATATAATTATGCGATAAAATGAAAAAACTATATAATGATCTCAAGTAAAGAGACCGATACACATGTCCACATATTGGAAAAACCAATGACACCTAAAACATGTGGTACTCTTATGGGAGGGTCTTTCCTCATGATATCACTTATCGTAGATCACCATGTGAAATATTTATGAGAATAATTCTCAATGCTTAAGATCCCACAACACATTATAGAAAGACATATACTTTTTATAGTCAGAATAATGAATATATAGCATAGGATATATTCAATATTAATGTCATAGAATCTCAAGGTTCTCATTATTTTCTTGGATATTCAATAACCTTTTGATATGAAAATTATTATATGGATATTACCATTTAAATAGTGGAAGTAGAAATGTATAAACTATAATGATAAGTGTATGTTATGAATTTATTAATATATACATGAAATTTTAATCAAAAACTACAAAAACATTTTTGTCTAGGGAACCCACTTTTACAAAAAATATTTGGATGGTTGAGAAAGTGATGCTCGGTTGGAGTCAAGATACAAGTTTGGGATGGGGATCAGGACTGATTGTGGATGCCTATATTACTTTTTTAGAATTTTTTATATGATCAATCTATGAGAGATCCTTATATACTTTTAGGAAATGTATGATATACACAACTATTCATTTTTTAAATAACATTATATTAATATCTAATTTATCATGGAATTTAGCTATGATGTATCTTTTATAATGTTGTTATGGTGTGAAGGTTGATTCATTATATTTCATAAACTATGTCTTATGGTTTTCTATACCTAAGGATATAGTCCCATTATCATTTATATATTGACCTTTACCACTGGTCAGATGCCTCTAGAGTACACGGAGTTGTGCTTGGGGTACATGGCACTATAGTTTGGTCATAACAAAGGTTAATTGGGCTGAGGAAATTTTAAAGTGGTATAAGTGAGTCATTTTATATTTCTCGTACTATATGGGATATGTTAGACAAGATATAGGATGTTGTTGAGGCTTGGTATAGATATTATTCCTACGAGTAGCTAATACACATATAAGGGAAGTCCAATTTAATAGGGGTGAGATTATTTTTATTATTTTTCATTTTTATAGTTGGATTATTTTTCAAAAATGGTACATTTTGACATTGATTTATTATTTACGGGTTTTTACTTTTGGACTAGGTGATAAAAGGAGTGTTTTCATGAATTATTTTTAGCATATATGGATCAAGTGAATTTTATATTCTTGCTTATTATTAATGATTTAGATACTATTCATGTATAGTTTTTTTAAATTTTTGAAAAAAACATATATACAGTTTTAATACATAACTGATTTTTGGAAGATTGCAAGACTGGAAAATAAATTTTGACTTTTATTTTTATATTCTATGACCATTATATGACCCTATATGAAAATTTTACTTGATATGAGAGTTGATATGTTATACTATACTTAAGTATTTATTTGAAAAACATATATACAGTTTTAATACATAACTGATTTTTGGAACATTGCAAGACTGGAAAATAAATTTTGACTTTTATTTTTATATTCTATGACCATTATATGACCCTATATGAAAATTTTACTTGATATGAGAGTTGATATGTTAGACTATACTTAAGTATTTATTTGAAAAACCCTTGTATTGTAAGGTTTCCATTTAGGGTAGAGTTAATTTTTCCTATTATTACTCCCAAAAATTTAGATATTATATCTGTGATGAAAATGGAATCTAAGACGTGATCCTGGTTTCATATAAATATGAAATACAATGACCTCCACCTAAAAACCAGGTGGGTAGGGATGAGTATGTTATTCCATTTTTAGATCTAGATTCACCTGATACACCTATTTCTCCTTTAAATCAACAACACAAAGAGAGTTTCATTCAAGTACAACAAGCTATGAGGAATTAAGAATCAAGAGTTTGTATAACAAAATATAGCCATAAATTATGAATGATTTTAGGGATATCACCAAAAGGTGTCACACATATGCAATACGTTATAAGTTTATTCACTTACCACTGAATTTATTGTATATTACCAAATAATCCAGGTTTCGGATGGAAAAAAAATTCATGACCAACTTTTTGAAACGTAACATCATCAACAACTTTATAGTTCCCCGCACAATCATGATGGATAACAAAACCAACGTCTGAGAATCTAGGTTGAAGAAGTTTCACAAAGTTAATAATATATAGTCTAATCAATCATCTCACTACCAAAAAAACATAATACAGAGGTATTTAATAGAAAATTGTAATATATCATTAAAAATGGTGGAAATAGAAAAAAAATACTTGGACTAACATTCTCCATTTTGATTTGTGGTCTTATCAAAACACTTATCACAATTCAATAAAAATAACTCCAAATTCATTGATGTATGGGATATAAGATGTATTTACCATTAAAGTTCAATTCCCTTCTCTTTGTGTGTATTTCTATGGTCAATTAAAAGATAATGAATGATACAAAATCTAGATTAATGAGTTGTAGTTAATTTACATGAAAAGGATACACACATTGCATAACCTTGAAGTATATCTAAACAATGTCACATGATCATTCAACAATAAGGTTCAACTTTTCACATTCATCCTTTGGTAATGGGTAGTGGCTTTGAAAAAAATCAATGATACCAGGTATGAAACCACCAATTTTTAAGTAATAAATACTTTATTCGATACACAGAGTCTACTCAAATGGACTACACCCTTCGATTACAATGGATTAAGAATATATCACACCTTATAATAATGATAGGTTCTTTGAAATTTTTTTTGTAGAAATCAAAATTGAATTTAAAGTAGTCTATTTTATATGACTTTAAAATTATTATAATAGGGCCTTATTATATAGGCCTAAACTTCCTAGTGAAAATAACTCATCACATTATGTTAAACTACACGACATAAAATCCATCCCTTATGATCATAAACTTATTAGAGTGGTCAATTCAATATATCTTGATCCCTATAAACAATATTTTATTCTACAAAAGAGATAAAATTTTCTAGGATTACCAATTATTGTGGATTTATCATAGTTAGATATGTATTAGGTATTCATTAAATCCCTTCATTTCTCTTAACAACATGTGTATTGATTTCTATTATTGTTGGATATGTAGTTATTACTAAAAAATTTATCCTAGGACTAACCCAAAATTTCAGCACTATCCAACCACCTCTTAATGTTTGGTATCCTCATTGACATCACATATTTTTATATTGGATTATTGATCATGATTTATAATTTTCTTCAATAAAATATGTTTGAATAGATTCTTTTCAATTTTAAGATATATAGAGACGTCCATACTACCCACACCATATCTTCCAAAAACCTCTACCTCCATTTCATCACCCTAACCATTTTTTAATTTTTTTGTTACCATTTCATGTTAGGTTTAATTTCATGTACCCTATTCAAGGAGGGGATATTTTCCCCACATTTATAAATAATGATTGGATTTATTTTTGTTAATTATAGAATTCATAGTGACACACATAACACTTAACTCAGACCCAATTGTAAACTATCATCCACTTACATACCATTATAAAACATTGTGATAATACAATCATGGAAAATTTTGAATTAGGTCATTCAAATCATTTATGGGACATTAACCCTTAATATTATGTTTTATTTACATTAGGTACTTGAATCTCCATAATCCATTTACGAAATATAAAAAATTATTTTATATAATCCCAAAGGGCCCCTTTTAAATGGTGATGGTATATTTGTGTTTTATATAAAGTGAATCTACAACCAATCAATGACAAGTCTCAATCACTAGAGAATAAATCTTTTATTCCCAAACACCTTCAACAATATTACAATCTATCTTATTATTTTATGGGGTCTATATTGAAACTCAATATTTTTATTTAATAGTTCAAAAATTAACACAATATTTGAACATGGTCAATGGATTTAAAATCCAATCCACTATCATATCATTATCTCCGAATTTAGATATCCTAATTTACAATTTACATCATTCTTCAACTATTGTTCCAATATAATAGAACACTTCTATTTCTATAACCTCTACATTGATTTTTTTGTTTCTATCATTTTTTATCATCCATAATTATTCCAAATAAATTATTATCAATTCAAATATTTCCATTAGATGGTTTACCACCATATTTATATCACCATTATCTCTTTTACATTAGCATAAAATGAATGAAACTTTGGTCTAAGCATTGTGAATTAAAAATATATTTACATATTCTTCATATTCATATATATCAACATTACGGAAATTCATGTGAGGTTGATTATTCCTTAATCATGGAATATGAAACCTCACCCATTGGTAAGAGAACCATGAACCTAAACTATATGAACCACCCCTCCAAGATTGTCAATATTAGAATCCAGATCTTAATTCATGTTAATATCATCTTTTACTTAAGTTTAAATAGATTACCAAAACCAATTTTGTTCAAGGATGTATGGCCTTAATGTTCAGGTAACTTTGGTCAAATATTTAGTACCTTAAACTTTAACAACTTTTTGTCAAATGTTTATGAACATAAAATTCATCAACATTTAGACAAAGATTCATGATCTTAAAATTCATCCATATATGGTCCAAAATGAAATACATTAAATTTCATAAGGAAAGAGAAAAAATAATCCACATGTTAAAAACATGCATAGTTCATCCTAGAAAAAATATGATTCGCCATTAATTGGTCCATTTCCCTTTATAGATCTGGAGAAATTCAGAGTGTACATAAAAATAATTAGTAATAACTCAAAGTAGTTTAAAAATATGCAAATAGGTACTTGATAAAAATATATGTTTTTTCTCTCTAATCTCCATCCTTAGTGTATTAGAGAATTTTTTTAAAGGAAGAATACACAAAATCAATATATAATAACACTTGAGAAATTAAAATTTAGGCGGTGCATGTGGGGTATATGGATCTCATAAAAAATTAGAGTATCTTTATATAATTGATGATTTTAATTCAAATTAATTGTTAAAAAATATATATGATGTAATTTTTTTTCATTTTTAGCCATTCTGAAGAAATATCCTACCCACACAAAAACAAAATGAAGCTTTTCATTATATTGAGTCACTTTATCTCTGATATACAAATGGACTTATATTGGAATACAAAAATTTCACATGAAATGTGTATTCATCTCACCTATATATACCTAATAGAATATGTATATGATAAAATAAGACCCGATATATAATTAATTTAATATGTTAACCATGGTTTAGGGTTATGACATATGTGCTTTATATCCATCCATCCAATAATCATAGGAGAGTAGGCTCAAATGATATTACCAATTGATTAAATATTTTATCACAAAATCAAGTATTTTAAAGTTTTGATTTGTTGAAATTAAGTTATATTCAATGATCAAAGAAACTATATTACTTGGTAATTACTTTGTATGAACCACTATAAGTTATTAAGATTCAATTTTGGTAGTGCTAGAAATTTCTAGTCCTTATAAAGAATTTAGTGATTTCCTAAGAGAAAAGTTGGTTTTAATTAGGGAATTAATATAGTGAAGAAAACCCATAATTTAGATTATATCACTAATTTTTAAGGAAAATGAGATAAAGATACAATTGGAAAACCATCAAAGTTCACACAATATTAATTATTGATGTTAGATCAATGATTGCTTCATGTCATCAATATCCTGGTGGAATCAATTTAATTTCATGGATTTTGTGCCCTCTTCAAAATTTTTTTTATCACTTGTGGTTGAATAATTTTATACCTATGTTTGAATTAAAACGTATATGCCACACACTTTCTTGTAGAATCAATGATGTAGTCCTCGCTTATATAACATAATTCAAGTATGGGTAGAAATGTTTTTTTATGCATAATATATATATATATATATATATATAATTTCTAAGATATAAATGATTTCTCAATCACCAATGGTTTAATATTCCTTAAAAAACATTTCCAATTCTAGTGATTTCGGTGGTGAGAATCACCCACTAGTAGTAGGTTATTTATTTCACCCATTACTGATGAAATTTTTGTAAAAACCATATAACCCTTTTTTATGGGCCTTATGGAAACATTTAAATCTTTTAAAATAAATTCTATAGGATATCTCATTACATAGTGGCATATAAGTTTTTAAAGACTTTGATTCGATAGATTATGTATCTGAAAAACACACCTAGATTAAAAGTTATGGTTGTTCGAAGATGGATTTTTATGATGGTGTTTTCTTGACGTCCACCTTCACACATAGGTTCAAGAACAACCTACCCTACAATCCATACATTTTATGCACTAATTCTCAAAAAACCTACCATATGATCCCTACACACACATGCCTTAGATTCATATTATTATATGAAACCTAATTAACCCTACTACTCCTAGATGATGCAATTTACATAGCGTGTGTGCAACCAAAAACATACTAGATCACCCTGAATGGTTACTACTCATATCATGGTTCCCAATATAAAGGTTTTCTATTATAAGACACATTTACCCTCCATTTTCAACATGATGGAATACTAAGGCCATACAGAGAGAACTTGATTGGACAAAGCTCTTCACATGGTCCTACTTATCCTAGAAAACTCCCAATTAGGTGATTATTAAATTGAATCCCATTAAGAGGGTATAAAAATTCAATACCCATGACCATATAGCTAGAGTAAATCCATAGGAATAAGACCACCTAAACACTCAAATATGTGTATTGGACCAATTAGGAACCAAACCACCCAAGAGCCACTTCAGTTAGGTCTCTTACCTGATCGCCACTTCAACCAGTTCTCCTCCCTGAGAACTTCTTTTTCTAGGTATCCTATCGGGATATTGCTTAACCTTGATCACCTACCTATGTGAATCTTTTACTGGGCCTCCTACCTGGTTACCCCTTTACCCATAAACCATTCTCATATCCTAATGATCTATACCATGAATGTTCCACCCCCACCCGCAATAAAATGATCTTACATAACACCTTGAGTTAATATTCTACTCAAGATTCACCCATATGCATTGACTCAAGATTCAACCCTCAATTCCCTTATTTTTTTAGAGATTATAATATTTTCATGGATTTATCATATTACTTGAGTCAAGAAACTCCTCTTGGGTTCCCCACATGCATTGAGTTGAGATACTCCTCATGGTTTCATTAGATTCCATTAGTTGAGATACTCTATTGGGTTTCATCAAATAACTTTGGTAGATATTCACATCTTCGATTATTCATATGTCTTGATTTGGGATACTCTTATTGGTTTTTATAAATTCCTAGAGATTATATACTATTTTTATTTAATACAATCCCTTATCTTGGGTCATATTTGAGTGTAAACTAGAAAGGTTTTCTTCAATGTAAGTCCCACAACATCTATTTCTATAAAAATTTCACCTATTTTCCCACTCATTGTGATTTTAAAAATCTTGAAAATATTAACAGACATGAAACCTTAAAATAAACCACAATTTTCATTTTCCACATGACATTTAAAGTTATGATGTGACATGTTAAATTTTACTAAACTACATAAGTTCTAAATCTCTTCATAGTGATATGAAGGAAGAAACATTAATGGGTTTGATCCCAACACCAAAACACCTCTTACCACATTTTATAAGATCATAATTCCACCATTGGTGTAAATAAATTCTAGAGTACCATCTTATATAGATCCAAAACTATTCAGTATTCCAATACTTGTGTTAAATGAGATATAATTTTCCAAAGACGTGTCCTCTTAAATGCATGTTGTTACTCAATAAGTTTCTCAAGGAAAAAATGTATAACATTATGAAATGATTCATGAACATGTCTTAAATATATAAAAGTTTCCCAAACTAGGAAATATAACCCTTTATGGGATGATCCATCATCTCAACCTCTCATACAAAAATAATTTCCATCATCACCACCCTAGGTGATCGAGAGGTCACACACCATTGGGAAGTGGGAGAGTCATGTGAGTCCCAAAACAACTAAAAAATGGAAAATGGGTAAATTCATCAGAAAAAACATCCCTATAATATTGAAAACATTTATGGTGTTTTATTTCCATTTCCTTAACATCAGTTAGTTCTCAATGAAGTTAGATCACTAGGCCCATCCCCTTACTAGGATGTTTCTAATTCTCAGTCACAACTAAAACATTTTGAAGATTTTCTCAAAGTTACATAGCTATAAACTCTATGATACATGCCTAAAATTCAACTCTCAAAATGATATTCTAGTGTTTTTTTTCTTTATCCTATTCATTAAGTATTATTTTTTTGGAATCCAGGATTTCCGAAGAGTCAAATCCACCATATCCCACCATAAGGAACAAGTAATAGAGCTTGTGTTTCTTATGACACAAATATACCACTAGTGTTGGTACCACTACTATTATTCCTATTAATATATATATATATATCATTTATAATATTTCAAATTTATGATTGAGTTATTTTGTTAGTTCCCTCCACTATTAGAGGTTCTAACCTCTATTGCTGGAATTTATTTGCTAAATGGGTTGTTTAAAGTACCCTTGGGAGATTATTTATATTATATAGATCATTTTCATATATTAAATGATCAAATCATCCACCCTAGGAGAGGCCCTATTGATATCTTCAAATTACACTCCTTGAAATATTGGGAGGTCTACTCTCAATCGTGAGTCATGATCAATTGAAAAAACAATTTTGTTGGGTCATGACAGATATAATCTCTCACTCAATGTTCATAAGATAACATATGTCTAGTGAGAAAAACATTAAAATGAAATGATGTGAAAAAGGAAGAGTTTATTGAGGGAATTGTGTTTCTTTAGGTCTTTATTAAAATCACCGAACTCTATGACAAATGATGAGAGAACAAGGATAGTTGTCTACAAAATTTCTCTCCCCAATTTCTCTATAATAGTAAGTTTAGTGAGTATTGAAATAAATATTATATAAATATATTAAATTACATCATGAAACTTCATAAATTTACTCAATAACATGATCAGAAGGATTTTATCTCGATTTATAAAAGTATCAAGTGAATCCATCAATGATGTCCTCTTAACAGAATCTGGAGACCCCGTGTAAGTCCCAAACATTTACTTCCATATAATGGGGGACTCCATGGTCATTATTGGGACTCATAGTTCAACAATTAGGGACTTTTCCTTGAAAATAAGCAATAAATTAGAGGTATTTAAACTTCATTAATGATATTTAGGGACTGCACATGTAGTATTCAGATCTTTAATATAGATGCAAATATCATCACATTAACAATGGATGGAAATTAAAGATCATTAGGATCCAACTAATTATCCTCAAAGTATGACACATAGTCCTATATGGTCAAAATATAATACAATTTGAATTCACTAAAAAATAATATAGTAGAGGATCTGGATGGGGATCATAATCTAGTTTAGTAGAGAGAGGTTCATTTCCCTATGGAACCTATTCTGCCTCCTCTTCAACATATAAGCTGGAAATGTAGGAAAAATTATTTAAGAAATAAGGTGAAATAATAATAAATATTCATGATGTTAATATCTGAGCGATACTAATAATATTGTGGTGTAAAACCAAAAAAAAATTCCAATGATAATGTGGAAAACTGATATACCAAATTATCCATGACAACTAACCAAAGATTGTGGGTTTTTGACATCGTTTCTTGTTCAATATCTGTTAAAATAGGGAAGGTATATAATGAATATCACCCCTATAACTCCATTTTTTCTTGATTACCTTGAATCCCACAAATCCACATTGATCATAATTCCCAAATCTTCATTTTTTTTCTCTATTTCAAAATGGGGTATAATAATGGCTTATTTTTTGGAACATAATTACATCTGTGTCACTTATATCTCTTTTTATTAATAGTAAGACTGAATATGTATGCATCAACTAGGATCATTGTTATGGGTGGATATTATTAGAAAATTAATGATTTATTTATACATATTTTAGATTTATGAGGTTATCCCATTCATCAATTAAAGATTTGTTAATTATCACTTCAATTTTTTCATTGTAAATCATTTTTTGTACATGCATTCTAATGGGGAACCTATCAATAGTAGCTTTAATAATCATATATAAATTCCAAAGTTAAAATCCAATGTTTATTTATTTATTTTCAAAGTTGATGTTAGTGGGAACCTTCTAGTGAATGATTAATGGGAATAGCAATCCACTAAAGAGAAAATCCTAGAAATCGTAATCTACATTTATGGATGGATAGATATCCCAGAGGTGGAAAACATTGATATATAAATAGCTGAAATGGATGACTTAATTATCATCCATGGAAATAAAAGAGTTTTGAAGATCAATCATCTTCAACTATTTTACCAACCTCCTATATTTAGAAAGTGAATTTCCAAGATACCTCTTTATAGATCACCTCTATTCAGGATTATGCTATTTCAGATCATTGGTTGTGACATTTCATGAAGGTTGTGTATGTCTCCATCTCAGATTATGTCACGAACCAGCCCGGGGTCCACCCTGAACCGGTCACCCGAGCCGGTCCTTGACATTTCCCGAGGGTCGTTCCTGATCCCCCCCTGAGATGGAAACTAGTGTCAGGCATCAAAATTTAATTTTTGGGAATGATTTTTCCCATAAAGATAAAATACACACAAGCAACTAACCAAAGAATGACAAAAAAAGACTAGCAGTGGAAAAGAAAACAGAATAGATAAACATACCTCCATGTGACCTCTCAGGTCACCTCCCGACCAAAGGCCGACCTTGCTCCAATAATTAGCTACTTAGCCAAGAAAACCTGTGCAAAGGGAACCTGTAACTGAAATGATGAAATAGGCGTGAGCATTAAAATGCTCAGTAGGGATGTCAAAGTAAACCACATAATCCAACCAAGACCACTTTCCAGAAACAATCCCAAAAACACTAGTTTGCACATACAAAGATAGGAAATAGGGTTTTCATATTTTAAAGGAAAAAGGATCCTGATTTACCATTTCAAAAACCAACACACGCCACAACCCGTTTTCCCCAAAAACAATGCATTTCTTGAAAACTAAAATTCAAATACATGTTTATCACATTAGTGCAAAAGAAGAACAGGTAATAAGTAAATGCTGGAAACCAAGTTCAAGTAAAAGTAACCAAGCAGATATAATCAATAACCATGGGTGATCCTAAACATCCTTAGAAAACCCCTGGACGTACTCAGTTTCAGACTACCTACCGACATGGTACTCCATAGTCAATAACCAACTGGCCGCCCTAATAGCCAACCAGTGGCATGCCCCACAAGGCCTACCTACCAAGGGGGGAATAACCCACATTAAAAGCCACTTTCAGAAATTTTAAAATAGCAATATAACTATGTCAGATGTTTTTCATAAATGCATTAGAGATGTAAATGATATAAGAGGATTAATTGAATGCATTCAAGTGCTCATGGTTTGAATCGAAAAGGGAAATGGTGGGAAACACCTACTTCAAGGATTTGGCAGAGCCAAAGCTTTCGAAAACACACCGCCATCTACTCACGTACACGCACTCCCACAAAAGCGCACACACTAGAAAAAAAATATATCGACACACCCTAACAAGACAGTCGACACCCATAGTCAGTGCGGCATGTACCAACACACAACTAACAAATACCAGGGACTCAAAAATATAAACAGGACCCAAAAATAAAGTTTGCACAAAGCAACGAATTAAAGGCATCAACTCAGATAGTGGCGGTGATCATGAAAACATGTCGAAGCAAGATTGCGCACCAAAATAATTATCCATACAAGAAAATAAAATAGAACGAATTCAAAACACAATAACGATAATAAAATAAATGAGTGTGCGATACTAAAACTCACTTTGGACGGTGGCGGTGAACCTAGAAAACATGCGGCAGGCCGAGATCTTGTCCAAATAATTATCCGCACTTCAAATAAAATATCAGGGCTTCATAAAACAACCACGACACTAAATTAATAGTGTAAAACAGAAATCAAGACATCAAATTTCAGTGAAAAAAAAGAAGAAACACCAATGTTGGAATGAGATGCAAACCATGGTTTGACAGTGAGGGTATATGAGACCATGCCCAAGCAGAGCAGAGGTGCTGCGCAAGGGAATTCGGGTCGCACCGGAACAAGGCGGAGGCACGTGCAAGGGTTCGGGTCACACCAGAACAAGGCGGAGGTGCTGCGCAGGGGTTTGGGTCGCCGGAAACGCTCCAGAAAGGGTCGAGGTCCTCGGAAACGCACCGGAAAGGGTCGGGTTCGCCAGAAACGCGGCAGAAATGATTGAGTTCGGAGGAGCACCGGCGGCCGGCGAACGGACGACGGTGGTTCGCCGGACCAAATTCGGACGGGAGGGGGCGGCGCCGGAACGGTCGGGTGAGGGAGAAGGGGGCGGCCAACGGCAGGCTGGCAGAGGGGAATGGTGAGGTGGAGGGTGAGCCAGCAGGGACGGTGCGGCAGGGGGAGGAAGGTCCGGCCGGGGAGGGGCTCGCGCGAGGAAGGAGGAGCCGGGGTGCGGCCGAAGGGATGTCGGCGGAGGGGATCGGGGTCCGGCGGGGACGTCACGGCAGGGGGGAGAGGACGACGGGGAAGGGGGTGCGGCCCACGGCCAGCCAAGGGGAAAGGGGGGGGGGGTGCACGCAAACCCTAACCCTAGCCCCCCTTTTTATAATAATAATAATAATTATTATTATTATTATTATAAACATATATACATATATATAAATATATATAAACATATATAACCCACTTATATAAACATAGATACACATACACATATACATATATTAACATATATTTAACATATATAAACATATATACACATAAGCATATAATGTTAAAACATATTTATTTATAAACATATGTGTATATATATACACACATAAGCACATATACACATACATATATATATACACACAACGTTAAAACATAAACACATACAAATGTAGATACACATATATAAACATATAAACATACATATACATATATCTACACACATAACATTAAAACTGGATGACCGTGCTGTATTTACGCACCGTACGGTACCCAAGCTGACAGCACGTCTGCACGTACCCAAGCGGGCTGCGCGTCTTAAACGCACAGTGTTTGCACACTATCCCAAAACATATAATCAACCCAAAATTAAAATTTTAAATCGGGACTCACCCGCACTTACGCAAAAACACCCGACGCCAGGAGAAATAAAATAAATAAATGGACTAAAAAAACGGGTGTGACAATTCTCCCCACCACAATCTCTTTCTACCCCCAGAAAGTCACTAAGCCAACAGTTGGCATAACTCGAGTCTGTGCCCAGGAAAAACAAGAAGAAACTGAGAGGCTCGGGGTGACCATTTCCAACACAAGTCACACCCGACCAAATTGAGTACAAACATTGTCTGAGGTTGAGGGGAGAACACGGGAGGGTTCCCCCCACCACATAAATTTACTAACACGGAGACCTTAAAACTCGAACACACCACCCCTGAGGGGGGGGGGGAACACGGGAAATCCCAAACTGAACCCATTTAATTTATCCACATAGACCAAACAACACTCAGAGACTTAAACAGAAAGCTTTCTACCAAATGACCCAAAAACCTGAGGATAAGGAATTAACTCAACCCCTCACACACCGACCGAATAAAAAAAATCCTCACCATAATCAGAGACTAGGGAATTCCTAGACCGAACTCAGAAAGGAACCCAAAACAACGCCCGTTAATTCCACGAAACTAAATATCCCCCTAACGCACACAATTGAGACCCAACTCACAATTAGAATGACCCGTTTATTCAAAGGCCCAACATCCTTCAATGAAATATGAACGATTTGATAACACACTGAGAACAGATAAAACTGCTGGAATGTGGTAGAACAAGTTCATCACATTACCACAAAAATAATTATCTTACAACGTGGCGAGAAAAGAACAAGGAAACTTTGGATTTTTCCCTTCAGAAGGCTGGAAACATAATCTGAAGTGAGGTTCTACACACCCTCGGCAACTCCTGACTGTGCGCGAGATTCACCCCGAGACCTGAGGTTTGGGATCTGATGGCTGAAGCATCCCCTGCCTCACAGTTAGGCATTTTCATTCTCGAGTCCCCAACTTATTCTTCTTCTCGAAGACTCAAACGACCACAACAGTGGCATGTTTTTCCAACAGATTGAAATATAATGGCTTGGAATGCCCGAACTGGCCATACTAGTGGCACGCAAGAGCATGGTCAGACAAACTGGTGGTCGAAACCGAGGAATATGGTGTCTTGGCGACAGGTTACTTCGGTATGCACTCCTTGTCAGATGGGGAACCTTAGCTAGAGCCAATTACCATCAAGCACACTCTAATCTTCAATGATGGAAAGATATTTCACCTTCACTAGTCCAAAACTGGACACTTGAATACACCTGTGATGGTACGAACATTAACAACCCTGGGAGTTCCCAACAGCCTGAAGACGCACTATAGTTACACAACCACACAACTACCCCTCACGGACTTTGATTTATTTGATCGATACACATCCTGCAAAAAGAACTGAAAACTAGGATGACTCATTAGCAACCTTAGCGACCTTTCTGGGCGGCATACTCATGACAACACGAGAAACATCATCGAAACCGACATTAAGCCAAAACTCAATCAAAGCAACAACATAAGCCATGGTCAATAGGCTCATAAGACAAACATATATAAATACAAGCATAAATCACTTTTCCAAAACCATCATTTCCTTAACATTTTAAGACTCACCTATGGAACCTTATGAATCGTCACATGTGCATTCATTCAATCTCTCTCACATCATCTGCAAACAAGTTCCCCTACGCACTCTCTGTACATACCCATGCACGTGTGACCCTCCATAAAGAGTGCCAAGGTCCAAACACCTATTTCCTTACCAAATCCAAACACATGTCATGTTGTTCCAAACTGGTACACCTTCTCTTTAAAAACCCAATTCACCAATTTCAATACAATTTTAAAAGAAACACTTTCCCATTTTAAAACAACTTCAATTTTTAGCACACGCTCACATCGACCGAGATCAAAACAAAACACAGTCAACAACAAACCACCGGAACGAGGAATCTAGTGCATATGCCTAACTTGACAACATGGTGGTGAGCCATATCCCAAGTAAGGTATATCACTAAGAAGACCTTGAACTGGACACTTGGACTCCACATGGGTCACCACTCCATGTGAGGCCACAACCTAGACCAGTTTACCATCATTATCCTCCCTCAAACCATAACAATCAAAGGCAAAAGACTCAAAACCTAGACTACCCCTGGTAACTCAGGTCTCGTCATGGGCGGTGGTGATCAAGAACCGACCCGTAACCTACCTCCTGAGCCCCGACAATCCTAATATCCTTTTACCAGACATCCCAAATATCAAGGGTCTGCTCTGATACCATTTTTTCACTAACCATCCTGGGGTCCACCCTGAACTGGTCACCCGAGCCGGTCCGCGGCAAGTCCCGAGGGGCGTTCCCGATCCCCCCGGGATGGCAACTAGTGCCGGGAATCAAAATTTAATTGTTGGGAATGATTTTTCCCTTAGAGATAAAATACACACAATAAACTAACCAAAGACTGACAAAAAAAGTCTAGAAGCGGAAAAGAAAACTGGATAGCTAAACATACCTCCATGTGACCTCTCTGGTCACCTCCCGACTAAAGGCCGACCTTGCTCCAATAATGAGCAACTCAGCCAAGAAAACCTATGCAAAGGGAACCTAAAACTAAAATGATGAAATAGGCGTGAGCATTAAAAATGCTCAGTAGGGATGCCAATGTAAACCACCGAATCTAACCAAGACCACTTTCCAGAAACAATCCCAAAAACACTAGTTTGCACATTCAAAGATTGAAAATAGGGATTTCATATTTTAAAGGAAAAAGGATCCTGATTTACCATTTCAAAAACCAACACATGCCACAACCCTTTTTCCCCAAAAACAATGCATTTCTTGAAAACTAAATTTCAAATCCATGTTTATCACATTAGTGAAAAAGAAGAACAGGTAATAAGTAAATGATGGAAACCAAGTGCAAGTAAAAGTAACCAAGAAGATATAAGCAATAAACATGGGTGATCCTATACATCCCTAGAAAACCCCTGGAAGTACTCAGTTCAGACTACCTGCTGACATGGTACTCCACAGTCTATAACCAACTGGCCGCCATAATAGCCAACCAGTGGCATGCCCCACAAGGCCTACCTACCAAGGGGGGAATAACCTTTCTAATTAGGGTTAGCCAGAAACCGTCACTCGATTCTCTAAAAGACGCCCAGGAACCCACAGTGGTTTTAATAACACTGTGTAAGTGGGAGGCCCTCACACGCATGACTCATCTCACCGCATTTGCCAACCCCTTACACGGACACCACTACACGACAATCCTCTAAGGGAATTCCCCCTGTAGAGATTCCCCACAAATATGCATATCTGAAATTCATTCACATTCAACCACGTGCCAACCGGGCCTTCACAGCATGCGTAGTTTCAAAAAGTTTTGTAAACGAGTAATGTTGCCAATCGGGCACCCACATTTTTCCCAAAAGTCAGTGCAAACACATTTTTTTCAATGAGTCAACACAAATATTACAATTGAGTTGGAAGAGCCAAACAGGACTTTATGCAAAACGACCATCTAATTCACCCCAAAAGCCAACCGGGACAACTTCTTTCAATTCCCTTTGAAATAACACATTATTTTCTCTAAAACCTAGTTTTAAGAAAACATATCTTTAATGTGTCATTTTCATTTGGAGGCACATCAATGTGAGCACCTAGTGCTCCCATGGATGTGCCAACATCCAATGGCACATTTAGTTTTTAGGAGAATCTCCTTAAAAACCATTTTTCATAAAATAATTTAGCATGGAAACCAAACTCAAATTCTTTCACAACACTTTATAAAAAAAACAAATTGTATCTTTCAAACCAGCCACCATTTACAAAACATCTCTAAAACAAACTATTGGTTAATTATTTTTCAAAAAAACACACCAAACCAAATCTTACATCTCCAAAACACAATCACTATCAGTTACAACCAAACACATCACAAGGAACTCAATTTAACTTTACTAAGAGCCTAAGCATTTCATATAAACCAATATTAAAATCCACTTTCAGAAATTTTAAAACAGAAATTTAACTATGTCAGATGTTTTTCATAAATGCAATAGAGATGTAAATGATATAAGAGGATTAATTGAAAGCATTCAAGTGCTCAAGGTTTGAATCAAAAAGGGAAATGGTTGGAAACACCTACCACAAGGATTTGGCCGAGCCAAAGCTTTCGAAAACACACTTCCATATGCTCACGTACACGCACTCCCACAAAAGCGCATGCACTAGAAAAAAAATATATCACCACAGCCTAACAAGACAGTCGACACCCAAAGTCAGTGCGGAATGGACCAACGCACAACCAACAAATACCAGGGACTCAAAAATAGAAACAGAACCCAAAAATAAAGTCTGCACAAAGCAACGAATTAAAGGAATCACCTCAGATAGCGGCGGTGATCATGAAAACATGTTGAACCAAGATTGCGCACCACAATAAGTATCCATACAACAAATAAAATAGAACGAATTCAAAGCACAATAATGATAAAAAAATAAATGAGTGTGTGATACTAAAACTCAATTTGGATAGTGGCAGCGAAACTAGAAAACATGCGGCAAGCCGAGATCTTGTCCAAATAATTATCCGCACTTCAAATAAAGTATAAGGCTTCATAACACAACCACGACACTAAATTAATAGTTTAAAACACAAATCAAGACATCAAATTTAAGTGAAAAAATGAAGAAACACCAATGATGGGATTAGATGCAAACCATGGTTTGACGGCGAGGGTATATGAGACTGTGCCCGAGCAGAGCAGAGGTCCTGCGCAAGGGAATTTGGGTCATGCTTGAACAAGGTGGAGGCGCGCGCAAGAGTTCGGGTCACGCCAGAACAAGGAGGAGGTGTTGCACAAGGGTTTGGGTTGCCGGAAACGCGCCAAAAAGGGTCGGGTTCGCCGGAAACACGCCGGAAAGGGTCAGGTTCGTAGGAGCACCGGCGGCCGGTGAATGGACGGCGGTGGTTCGCCGGACCAGATTCGGACGGGAGGGGGCGGCGCCGGCGCGGTCGGGTGAGGGAGAAGGGGGCGGCTGATGGCAGGCTAGAGGAGGCGGACGGCGAGGCGGAGGGTGAGCTGGAAGGGACGGCGCGGCAGGGGGAGGAAGGTCCGGCCGGGGAGGGGCTCTCGCGGGGAAGGCAGAGCCGAGGTGCGGCCGGAGGGACGCCAACGGAGGGAAGCGGGGTTCGGCAGGGATGTCGCGACAGGGGGGAGAGGATGACGAGGAAGGGGGTGTGGCCCGCAGCCATCCAAGGGGTAAAGGGGGGGCTATGCGCAAACCCTAACCCGAGCCCCCTTTTTATAATAATAATAATTATTATTATTATTATAAACATATATACATATATATAAATATATATAAACATATATAACCCACTTATATAAACTTACATACACATATACATATACATATATTAACATATATATAACATATATAAACATATATACACATAAGCATACAACATTAAAACATATTTATTTATAAACATATGTGTGTATATGTATACACACATAAGCACATATACACATACATACACATATATATATATATACACACAAAGTTAAAACATAAACACATACAAACGTAGATACACATATATATACACATATATAAACATATAAACATACATATACATATATCTACACACATAACGTTAAAACTGGATGACCGTGTGGTATTTGCGCTCCGTACGCTACCCAAGCAGATATCGCATCTACACGTACCCAAGCGGGCTACGCGTCTTAAACGCACAGTGTTTGCACACTATCCCAAAACATAAACTCAACCCAAAATTTAAATTTTAAACCGGGACTCACCTGCACTTACGTAAAAACACCCGACGCCAAGAGAAATAAAATAAATAAAAGGACTAAAAAAACGGGTGTGACAATTCTCCCCACCACAAACACTATTTGCCCCCAGAAAGTCACTAAGCCAACAGTTGGCATAACTCGAGTCTGTGCCCAGGAAAAACCAGAAGAAACTGAGAGGCTCGGGGTGACCATTTCCAATACAAGTCACACCCGACCAACTCGAGTACAAACATTGTCTGAGGTTGAGGGGAGAACACGGGAGGGTTCTCCACACCATAGAAATTTACTAACACGGAGACCTTGAAACTTGAACACACCACCCCTGAGGGGGGGGGGGGAACATGGGAACTCCCAAACTGAACCCATTTAATTTCTCCACATAGACCGAACTACACTTAGATACTTAAACAAATATCTTTCTACCAAACGACCCAACAACCCGAGGATAAGGAATTAACTCGACCCCTCACACACCGATCGAATAAAAAAATCCTCACCGTAATCAGAGACTAGGGAATTCCTAGCCCGAACTCAGAAAGGACCCCAAAACAACGCCCGTTAATTCCAAGAAACCAAACATCCCCCTAACACACACAATTGAGACCCAACTCACAATTAGAATGACCCGTTTATGCTTGGGCACAACATCTTTCAAGGAAATATGAACAATTTGAGAACATACTGAGAACATATAAAACTGCTAGACTGCGGTAGAACAAGTTCATCACATTACCACAACAATGATGATCTTACAATGGTGACAAGAACAGAACAAGGAAACTTTGGATTTTTTCCTTCAGAAGCCTGGAAACATAATTCGAAGTGAGGTTCTACACACCCTTGGCAACCCCTGACTGTGCGCGAGATTCACCCTGAGACCTATGGTTGGGGCTCTGATGGCTGAAGCATCCCCTGCCTCACAGTTAGGCATTTTTATTCTCCAGTCCCCAACTTATTCTTCTTCTAGATGACTCAAACGACCACAACAGTGACATGTTTTTCCAACATATTGAAAGATAATGGCTTGGAATGCCTGAACTGGCCATACTAGTGGCACTCAAGAGGATGGTCAAACAAACTGGGGGTCGACACCGACGAATATGGTGTCTTGGTGACAGGTTACTCTGATATACACTCCTTTCTAGATGGGGAACCTTTGCTAGAGCCAATTACCATCAAACACACCCCAATCTTCAATGATGGAAAGACATTTCACCTTCACTAGTCCAAAACTAGGCCCTCAAATAAACCTGTGATGGTATGAACCCTAACAACCCTAGGAGTTTCCAACAGCCTGAAGACCCACTCTAGTTCCACAACCACACAACTACCCCTCACAGACTTTGATTTCTTTGATCGATAGGCAACCTGCAAAAAGAACTGAAAACTGGGCATGACCCATTAGCAACCTTAGCGACCTTTCTGGGCGGCATACTCGTGACAACACGAGAAACATCATCGAAACCGACATTAATCCAAAACTCAATCAAAGAAACAACATAATCCAAGGTCAATAGGCCCATAATCCAAACATATACAAACACAAGCACAAATCACTTTTCCAAAACCATCATTTCCTTAAAATTTTAAAACTCACCTATGGAACCTTTTGAATCGTCACATGTGCATTCATTCAATCTCACTCACATCATCTACAAAAAAGTGCACCTACACACTCTCCGTACATACCCACACACGTGTGACCGTCCATAAGGAGTTCCAGGGTTCAAACACTTATTTCATTACCAAATCCAAACACATGTCATGTTGTTCCAAACCGATAAAATTTCCCTTTAAAAACCCAATTCACCAATTTCAAAACAATTTTAAAAGAAATGCTTTTCTATTTTAAAACAAATTCCATTTTTAGCACATGCTCACATCGACCGAGATCAAAATGAAACACAGTCAACAACAAACCACTGGAACGAGAAATCTAGTGCATATGCCTAACTCGGCGACATGGTGGTGAGCCATATCCAAAGTAAGGTAAATCACTAAGAGGACCTTGAACTGAACACTTGGACTCCACATGGGTCACTACGACATGTGAGGCCACAACCTGGACCAGTTCTCCTTCATTATCATCCCTCAAACCATAACAATAAAAGGCAAAAGACTCAAAACCCAGACTATCGCTGGTAACTCAGGTCTCATCACGGGCGGTGGTGATCAAGAACCGACCCGTAAACTACCTCATGAGCCCCGAAAATCCTAATCTTCTTCTACAAAGACATCCCAAATATCAAGGGCCTACTCTGATACCATTTTGTCACGAACCAGCCCGGGGTCCACCCTGGATAGGTCACCTGAGCCGGTCTGCGGCAAGTCCCGAGGGGCGTTCCCGATCCCCCCGGGATGGAAACTAGTGTCGGGCATCAAAATTTAATTTTTGGGAATGATTTGGCCTATAAAGATAAAATAAACACAAGCAACTAACCAAAGACTGACAAAAAAAAGACTAGCAACGGAAAATAAAACTGAATAGCTAGACATACCTCCATGTGACCTCTCAGTTCACCTCCCGACTAAAGGCCGACCTTGCTCTAATAATGAGAAACTCGGCCAAGAAAACCTATTCAAAGGGAACCTGCAACTGAAATGATGAAATAGGCGTGAGCATTAAAAATGCTCAGTAGGGATGCCAAATTAAACCACAGAATCCAACCAAGACCACTTTCCAGAAACAACCCCAAAAACACCAGTTTTCACATACAAAGATAGAAAATAGGGTTTTCATATTTTAAAAGAAAAAGGATCATGATTTACCATTTCAAAAACCAACACACGCCACAACCCGTTTTCCCCCAAAACAATGCATTTCTTGAAAACTAAATTTCAAAAACATGTTTATCACATTATTGAAAAAGAAGAACAGGTAATAAGTAAATGCTGGAAACCAAGTGCAAGTAAAATTAACCAAGCAGATATAAGAAATAACCATGGGTGATCCTAAACATCCCTAGAAAACCCCTGGACGTACTTGGTTTCAGACTACCTGCCAGCATGGTACTCCTCAGTCAATAACCAACTGGCCGTCCTAATAGCCAACCAGTGGCACTCCCCCCAAGGATTACCTACTAAGGGGGGACTAACCCGTCTAATCGGGGTTAGCCAGCAACCATCACTCGATTCTCTAAAAGATGCCCAGGAACCCATGGTGGTTTTAATAACACTGTGTAAGTGGGATCCCCTCGCACGCATGACTCATCTCACCGCACTTGCCAACCCCTTACACGGACACCACTACACGTCAATCCTCGAAGGGAAGTCCCCCCTGTAGATATGCCCCACAAATGTGCATATATGAAATTCTTTCACATTCAACTAGGTGCCAACCGGGCCTTCACAACATGTGCAGTTTCAAAATGTTTCGTAAATGAGATAAGTTGCCAATCGGGCACCCACATTATTTCCAAAAGTCAATGAAAACGCATTCTTTTCAACGAGTCAACACAAATATTACAATTGAGTTGGAAGAGCCAAACGAGCCTTTAAGCAAAACGACCATCTAACTCACCCCAAAAGCCAACCGGGCCAGCTTCTTTCAATTTCCTTTGAAACAACACATTATTTTCTATGAAACCTAGTTTTAAGAAAACATATCTTTAATGTGTCATTTTCATTTGGAGGCACATCCATTTGAGCACCTAGTGCTCCCATGGATGTGCCAACATCCAATGGCACATTTATTTTTTAGAATAATCGCCTTAAAAACCATTTTTCATAAAACACTTTAGCATTGAAACCAAACTCAAATTCTTTCACAACACTTTATAAAAAACAAATTGCATCTTTCAAACCAGCCACCATTTCCAAAACTTCTCTAAAACAAACTATTGGTTCATAATTTTTCAAACAAACACACCAAACCAAATCTTACATCTCCAAAACACAATCACTATCAGTTACAACCAAACACATCACAAGGTACTCAATTTAACTTTACTAGGATCCTAAGAATTTCATATAAACCCACAATAAAAGCCACTTTCAGAAATTTTAAAGTAGCAATATAACTATGTCAGATGTTTTTCATAAATTCAATAGATATGTAAATGATATAAGAGGATTAATTGAAAGAACTCAAGTGCACAAGGTTTGAATCGAAAAGCGAAATGGTTGGAAAGACCTACCTCAAGGATTTGGCCGAGCTAATGCTTTCGAAAACACACCGCCATCTGCTCACGTACACGCACTCCCACAAAAGCGCATGCACTAGAAAAAAAAATATCTCCAGACCCTAACAAGACAGTCGACACCCAAAGTCAGTGCGGCGTGGACTAACGCACAACCAACAGATACCAGGGACTCAAAAATATAAACAGGACCCAAAAATAAAGTCTCCACAAAGCAGCGAATTAAAGTCATCACCTCAGATAGCAGCGGTGATCATGAAGACATGTCGAAGCAAGATTTCACACCAAAATAATTATCCATACAACAAATAAAATAGAACGAATTCAAAATGAAATAACGATAATAAAATAAATGAGTGCGCGATACTAAAACTCACTTTGGATGGTGGCAGCGAACCTAGAAAACATGCAACAAGCTGAGATCTCATCTAAATAATTATCCGCACTTCAAATAAAATATCAGGGCTTCATAACACAACCACGACACTAAATTAATGGTGTAAAACCCAAAACGAGACATCAAATTTCAGTGAAAAAAAGAAGAAACACCAATGTTGGAATGAGATGCAAACCATTGTTTGACGGCGAGGGTATATGAGACTGTTCCCAAGTAGAGAGGAGGTGCTGCGCAAGAGAATTCGGGTCGTGCCGGAACAAGGCGAAGGCACGCGCAAGGGTTCGGGTCACGCCGGAACAAGGCGAAGGTGCTGCGTAGGGGTTTGGGTTGCCAGAAACCCGCTGGAAAGGGTCGTGTTCGTCGGAAACGTGCTGGAAAGGGTCAGGTTCGCCGAAAACGCGCCGGAAAGGGTCAGGTTTGGAGGAGCACTGGCGGCTGGCGAACGGACAATGGCGGTTCGCCGGACCTGATTCGGATGGGAGGGGGCGGCGCCAGCGTGGTCGGGTGAGGGAGAAGGGGTCGTTCGATGGCAGGCTGGCGGAGGCGAACAGCGAGGCGGAGCGTGAGCCGGCGGGGACGGCGTGGCAGGGGAGGAAGGTCCGGGCAGGGAGGGGCTCACACGGGGAAGGCGGAGCCTGGGTGCGGCCGGAGGGACGCCTGCAGAGGGGAGCGGGGTCTGGTGGGGACGTCGCGGCACGGGGGAGAGGACGACGGGGAAGGGGGTGCGGCCCGCGGCCAGCCAAGGGGAACAGGGGGGCTGCGCGGAAACCCTAACCCGAGCCCTCTTTTTTTATAATAATAATAATAATTATTATTATTATTATTATTATTATTATAAACATATATACATATATATATAAATATATATAAACATATATAACCCACTTATATAAACTTAGATACACATATACATATACATATATTAACATATATATAACATATATAAACATATATAAACATAAGCATATAACATTAAAACATATTTATTTATAAACATATGTGTATATATATACACACACATAAGCACATATACACATACAGATATATATATACACACAACGTTAAAACATAAACACATAAAAACGTAGATACAAATATATACACACATATATAAACATATAAACATACTTATACATATATCTACACACATAACATTAAAACTGGATGATCGTGCGGTATTTGCACACCGTACGGAACCCAAGCAGACAACGCTTCTGCACGTACCCAAGCGGGTTGTGTGTCTTAAACGCACAGTGTTTGCACACTATCCCAAAACATAAACTCAACCCAAAATTAAAATTTTAAATCGAGACTCACCCGCACTTACGCAAAAACACCCAACGCCAAGGCAAATAAAATAAATAAAAGGACTAAACAATGGGTGTGACGGATTATCTACTACCTCAGTAGAGTTCCTCTCTATTTTAGGTTTTCTAGTTGATCAATTTCCTTTGTTAGTAAACATTAAACTATTAACCTTAATAGAAATTTTTCCAATATGTTATGATAGTACAATGAGATTGAAGTGTAATAATATTTTGATGTTATTCTCATATTGGAATATGGGATGGGATACATATTATTGGCATGATTTTTCTCATAGATCATCATTAAAAATAACCATCGATTCACCATAGGATACTGATCCATCTTAGAATATGTAAATACGATTGGGGCCTATAACTTTTAACACTTGAATTATGAAGTGAATTGATAAGTCACAAACATCCTATGAAAAATTCCCCCTATGATTTTTATAAATAAAAAATCTCGTAGATTCATCATATACGAGTACCTCTCGTGACCTTCATGACTATTGTCTATGAGAATTATAATCAATAAATCACCATATTCTAAGAACTCTAACACTAAATGTCATCATAGATCCCTTATAATTTACATTTCAACTATAATAAGTACATGAATATTGAAGATTCATGAATATGTGGCTCAATTATACATCCTTGAATATCAAATGTGTTCAAGAATTAATATATATTGAAATGTGGTATTATAAAACCCCATAATATTTGGAATTTCCAAGATATGTGGTATAAGAACGTTCCCTTATAGACATGGAACAATAACCAATATATATTTTCTATGATTAAATCTATAAAACTAAAGGGATTGCTTTATATTGTCCTTTACACCATTAAAAAGTATCTCATCCACACACTCATGTGTGAGTCACGGACTGGAAGAATGTATCCACAAATCCACATGGATTATAATCCCACAATATGAAATCGAGGACCATTATTATGGTTGATTCTATAGTCCCATGACTCATACTATACATGCTCTAGTTTAGGCCTTTATGTGTTTAGGGTTCCCCTATTCTACATATTTTGACACATTTTCAAGAATTTAAATGTTATACCCTCACCATTCTTAAAAAATAATATATTTATATAGGTCTAAAAAATAATTTTAGTCTATAGGAAAGGTTCCTTATTGCATACTTTCTTAACATGCTTCAATGAAACGTGTTCTAGAGATAATGTTTTCACAATTTATCTCCTTATATCCTTGTGTGTGAGGATTTCTCATTCATTTTTCTATGAATAGACACCCAAGATATTTTATATACATTATAAAATCAGATGTTTACCTCCCCATGCACCATGTGAAAAGTATTAGCTTGAAAACTACAATGTATTAATAAATTAGTATTAAAATTTACATTATATTAATAATATATTTGTGACTTTATAGATATAAATTAATATTTTTATGACTTAAAGATCATGTTTGAACACATTTCATCTCTTATTGATACAAAATTCTCACATCCACAATACATTGAATCCCCCTCTCTAGTTAATGTATTTGGTAATGTTACCCCTTAATGCAAATCTGTAGTTTCTTATCAATAGTTGGAAGTGTAAAAATTTGATTATAGACTTAGTATATATTATCAATTTCTAATGATTCCCTCCAGGTACAACATGATTTATGGTGTTTAAAATAAAAATTATTTGATATTATATCCCCACACTAAGATGTTTTCCACTCTAAACTCATTTAGAAGGCATACTAATGTTATGGAAGATTGTAATACGATCATGGAATGTCAAAATCAGTTAAAATACCATGGTCATAAAAATGTCGAAATTATGTTAGTGGGAATGTTTTGTTATTCTGATTAATACTCTATTGTGTAGATAACATTTATGGTTTTAATTACTGAACATTCTCTAACCCAATGTCCTTGATCATCTCTTCAGTACGAGAAAACATAACATCATCTGAAATCATATTTATAGATCCATACCATTCCTATGAAAAATGTGAAAACGTAAAATGAAGTATTATATACTAAAAAGAAGAAAAAAAAAATGAAAAAAATCTAAAAAATGTGTAAATAGTGGTGTAAAATTGTTTTCAATGTATCAATTTTCTCTAAATTATCACACATGGGTCATGGTTTCCAAGTCTCTTATGCCCAAAATCTCATGAACATGACAATCATTCCTAGTTTATCACCCTAAAATACATTAATAGGAGCTTAGTCCTCATCTATCACACCTAGTCTTATATACCTTATCACCCAAAAAAGTTAAAAAGTATGGTGGTATTTAAACTTATGATCATATAATGCATGACATAAAAAATGAGAGAGTATAGTCTACAAGATTTACCTTGGTGAATATTTCAACTTGATTAGGAGGTACCTTTTACTTATTGGATAAAATTATGTATTCCCAATGTCCTATATTGATACTTAGTAGAAAATATAACATAAAAACACGTTTCAGTCAGAGAATATACCTTGTTTCCACGATTGAATACACCTTCCACTTAAACCTAAGACCATGCCCCCATTACAAATTCATTTCTATGTCATGTTTTACATAAAATTTAATTATCTCAACCCCAATTTGATCTAATTTTGAGGGGGGGGGGGTTGGTTCTAATTTTTTTTAAAGGATGAAAAAATACAGAAATCCTACATAATTATTGGAGATGTTTCAATGTAATCAGAGTACCTAGGAAACCTTTCCACAGACCCGGTTCTTACATGTTTGCCTCATACCCTTGTCCCTGGTGGGTTTCAATCCCAATTATATAAGGAGACTACCATGAAGACTACTCTCAGATTCCCTATCATGTGTCATTTTTTTAGACACTTGGTTCCATGACCCATTCCGTAGTGTGCAATTACCACATTCTCTATTCGAAGGATCTAGACATTCAAGATAGTTTCTAGAAGTTACCTATATTATCGGGATACCCTTGCCTGTTAAAGTAACTATTGAACTACCATTTCAAGATAAGTTGAAAACCAAATGAATCAATGACCCTAAATCAAAAAAATTGTGCACCCAAAAATTCCCACTTTCCCCTAACATGATTTTCAAATAATAATACAACTGAAATTATTAGAAAGGAGGGATATTTGTGTCATTCGATGGCCTTACACGTTAATATTTTCAAGAGGTTAGTTCACTAAATCAAAATCAAAAATAAGGAAAATATAAATCTCAATATAATCTTCTAATTGACCAAATGGGACCCACAAATCCCATTTTTTATCCTTCATGAAACAACACTCATCCTTCAAGAGGCCTCAGTCGAACACTTGTCAACCCAGGTGTCCCATCTTGAATTGTACCTAGTCTCTTTTTACCATTCATCATGGGGCCTATTTTTACCATTTTTAAATTGATGTTAAGACTAATAGAGGCCTCAACTGATCACCCACTCACCCAGTTGTCCCACCTAGAACCATACTTAATCTTCGAGACCTAATCACTATGAAACACAAGTTTATCCTTCACCGAGTTTCCCAAAACAATTAAGAGGCCCTGGTTAGGAATGTATTTTTCATGATGCACCACATAAAAAAAGATATATTTATTATAGGTTACACCTATGTTACAATTAATCACTGTAGAACTCCTTATGGTGCTATAGATTTTGAGGTCCATCCACCAAGTTTCCTTAGTTTACCCATTTTAGAGGACTGCTACTAACCTGTATAGTACCTAGCTAGATATTTAGTTCACCCAGCAATCTTACATGGTCTATTTTAATTTCCAAAAATACCATAATGGAACCCTTGAATATGGATCATGACTCTTAAAAGACCTATTTACCAAGGAATCCTCCACATCCTTATAATATACATGATTAGATTGTTATGCACTCATTCTTTCTCTTTTAATCACGTAATGGTTTGGTAACTAAAGGATGAAAACACATGTGAGATCTCTCACTAATTTTAATTATTGATCAATAGGTTTTTTTGGGTATATCCTATCAATTATTCCATTTATAATGTATTTACACCCCATTGGGAAACTAGTGGAACTCATCTTGATCATTGACACTCGTCCGAGCTGTTCCAAACTTATTTCACTAACTCTCAAGAATTTTGTGAACCAAACTAAACTAATGAATGGTCCATGGATATTGAATGGTAGTTTAACATTTTTTGATATCCAATATTCCTTGACCTAAATCATCGATCTGGTCATACCATATAGGTCACACATAAAAAAATCCCACACTTAAATCAATTCTAGTTATATTTCATAGTATAGCTCATTTTTCATGAAGTCAGACTACTCAAAACTAATTGTATTCTTATGAAATTAAACAATATGTAATTATAGTCACAGGTTAATAACATTAAATAAAATTTCATGGTTTTTAGATGCACATCCATGATACCTAATTCATTTTTCCAATATTCCTAACTATATATGGATCCTCACTATTCTAGGAAACATCAAATTTTACGTAACCTCATTAGACTTAGATATTTGAAAATTAAAGGTTATTCATTATTCCTAGATGCCTCAAATTAAAAGACACTTAATTGGTACTAGATACATGAAATTAAAGGAAATTAATTTAACCTTTATTATGAACCTTAAAAGAAACATAATTTGTCTAGTTTGCATGATTTTAAAAATACAATACATTGTTCCTGGACACATGAACTTAAATAGAACTTCATTGGACATGGATGCATGAACATAAAAGTTAGTTCATCGGTTCGGGACACACTACCTTGAACGGGACATCATTTTTCCCAGATACATGAACTTATATGACACTCCACTTTTCTTGGAAACGTGACCTTGAAAAAAAAATTCATTGGTCCTAGATGCATGACCTTGAGAGTCACTTCATTTGACCTAGAAACATGGACATAAAAAGGAACTTCATTGGTCATAGAAACATGATTATAAAAGTAAAATCATTGATCTTGGAAACATGACCATAAAAGAAACCATAATGGTCCTCTTAACATGACTATAAAAAGAATTATGATCCATATTAAATGGAACTAAACTATATGAGTTGTGATTTATTTTACTATGATACATATGTATCCCTTCTTAGGGGCTTAATCCCAAATATGCTATACCTATTACCTCCTTAGATAGAGATTAATTATATAGTTCAAAGTTATACTATTTTAAACGAAAAAATTACTCATCAATAAGGCAGAAGATATATAACCTATCTTATATATCGATAGAGGAATACTTATACAGGTTCTCGATAGGTGAATAGTGCAAAATGATATTTTTCATAGCATGGGTAAATAATATTGTTACCGAGAAACATTTCAAAAATATTTCTTAGATCTATAAGAGAGTCTCATGCTAAAAAAATAAAACACTTTATGAGATTAGTTAACCTCACATACACTCAGTTATGACATGGAAGTCAAATAATTATTATTTTATTCTAAAAACTGATTTCATTTGGAAAGAAGGTCCATGATAGAAACATAATAGAATATAGAAAATCAGAAACAATGAAATTCAATGTATGATAAAATAATACAGTGACTAGATTAATGTAATAACTCAAAAACATGTATTAGAAGTTATCATCATCCAATAACAAGCACCACATTTGGTGATTATTCAATCTAAATATGATTTCAGAGAAGACCATTATTGAACAAATCAATGAATTTAACACCATCTAAAGTATTCGATTAAAATGGTAACATTATTATAAGATGATATATGTGAATTGGTAGAAATATCATTATTATCAAATAATTATGAGGATCCTATATGGAATATAAAATGTTCTTTGTGGAATATATAAATAATGTTGATTGATTCATGATATTTAATACACAATGGGTATATTTATAGAATATAGTTGTTAAAGCTATATGGTTTAACTATTAAAACTGAATGAAGATTACAATTTATATAATGGAAAAAAAATCAAATATAGAGATCTAAATCAAGAGGGGATATTCAATATTATGAAAACTTGTAATGTCCCAAAAATTACGTATTTTTTTAATTATATGGAATTATTTCAACATAGAAAAATCTGACGGTGTATGATTCTGAGGCCCGGATTGCCTGGAATGATCCGTCGAAGCTTTGTAACGCTTTAATTAATGCGAGTAAGCAGTTTTCATGAAAAAGTGGAATAAATTTTAAACGGTTTCCCGGATCAAAAACTCGAGGGCACCATTGTGCTCAAGATGGTGGGTTTACCCTAGGTGTGACTTATGTTTAGTTGGTGTGGGCCTCCTGTGAGAAAACCCAAAATTGGCATAACCATAAATAAAATAATTAAATAAATTATTTTATTTTTCAAATGCTTATAACTCATGAATGGTAGATCAGATTGGAAATCCAAGACCACCTCTGAACTCGTAGCGATATGATTTATTTAAGAAGATACTAACTTTAACCAGTGTGGGCCACCAGTGAAAGTTAGTTTTCGGTCGTAAATAAAATATTAAGTGATCATTATTTTATTGTAAAATCCACAACTTTTAAACGGTAACTCGGATTGGAATTACGAGAGTACAGTTGGATTCATTAGGGCATTTTTCACTTGGGAAGATCCTATCCTCGACCAGCGTGGGTCGAGGGTTACAATTAATAATTTTCCAAAAAAACATTGGTACGTTTAATAAATGCGAAAGAGGCATTTTGTAACTTTTGAACCGGTTCTAGGAATTGAAATATGAGGACACCATTGAACTCACAGCGCTAGTATTCACTTAAGAAGACTTTCACCTCGACCACTGTTGGTCGAGGGTGAAAGTTAGTTTTCAAGTTTTTCAAGGAAATAAAAATAAAATAAAGAACAACTTTTTATTTTATTTTTAACCACCCAATTGAAAGCTTGGAGGTTGGGGCCACCCGAACTAAAACCACCAATTTTAATTCCTAAAGGTGGGGAACACCCAGCTTTTGAACTCCCTCTTTAATGAGGGAGGTGGCTTTAGGTTTCCCTTAAATTAATTATTCCAACCTCATCATAATTATTGATGCCAATTTAATTTGTGCCAATAATTAAATTTATGAAACATTTTTTATTAGCTTCTCATTTTTCCTTGGGAGAAATCATTGGCAAAGGTAAAGGCTTGGGAGAACTTGGAGAAACTCATCTCCATCGAAGAACATTCTTCAGAATCAAGAAAGAGGAGGACGCACGATCCGACTTCGGAAGCGTGATTGCGGAAGTGAGGATCCTTGGCACCCTCTTTGCCTTCAATGTTCTTCATCCTGCGACACATCAAAAAACCTTCAAGGTAGGGTTTTTTTGGTTATTTGTGGTTTGATTTGACTTAATCCTCTTGATATTCCTGCCACCAAACTAATGTGGAGGGTACGAACCAAACGACTACGGCCCGATCCCTCCACTATTCTTCATTGTTGTTGTATTCTTCACGGCTGAGAAAGGAGGCAGCTACCTCCCAGGCTAGTCACATGAAACTGGGGAGGTGGCTACCCACGCCACCAATAGAGGAAGAGAGCGTGCGAAGGCTGGAGGGTGGCCGTGTATTGCCACCTGTGGTGGTGGTAAGAGGGAAGACGACATTCGACCATTCTTGGAGGTGCAGCACTTGATGCGTCGTCGTCAGAGCAAGGGGTTGCGGACCTGATGGCCGTAGTGGATAGAGAAAGGTATCTAGAGTTCGTCCAGCCATCGAGGGGTACACAACTCATCACTGGGAGGACAATGGCTGACTGTTTCCGCCGGCTGAGCTGGACCGAGCGGGATCCGAGGGCGTCCCGTGTGTTGTCTGGTGACCAAATGGCTTCAGCCATATGGTGAGTGGGAGGGCGTGGGGGGGGGGGGGGCTCCCTTCCCCCCCCCCCCGCCCATGGCCTGGACAGGCTGCCCAGTGCGGGCCAAGACAGACCCAGTGGGCCGGGCTGGGCCGGGTCGGACCAGACCCGGACCAGTTTCGACCCTATAAGTTCTTTCATCCATAAAATTGGCACCGGACATCCATTTGGAGAATCATCTATGACACCAGAAACCTCGGAGAAAGATGGTCCTTTTGTTATACCCCACTTCATATTTGGATATAGTTGGGGTATGGTCAGGTTAGATCGAGCATGACCCCAACCGGGCCATCGGGACTAAAAGGTTAATAACTTAAAGGTCGGGCGTACGAATGACGCACCGTCTGTTGTGTTGAAACCCGTTTTATGTGGTGTTCCATTTGGATAATTTTTCATGGGACTTCGTGGAAGTTGGAGTATCGACCAATAGCTTGAGGAGTGGACTCTCCCATAGACAAGAAAGCTTAGTGTGGGTACCCTGTAGTGGTATTGACGATGTACTAGGATCATGTGTGGGTCTGACGATGTACTGGAGATGTACTAGGATCCTATGTGGGTATGATGATGTACTAATAGTGTACTAGGATCCTGTGTGGATCTGACGATGTACTGACGATGTACTGACGATGTACTAGGATTCTGTGTGGATCTGACGATGTACTGAAGATGTACTATGATCCTGTGTGGGTCTGATGATATACTGCCAATGTACTAGGGTCCTGTGTGGGTCTGACGATGTATTGACGATGCACTAGGATCCTGTGTGGGTCTGAATATGTACTGGTGATGTACTAGGATCTTGTGTGGGTCTGATGATGTACCAACGATGTACTAGGATTATGTGTGGTTCTGATGATGTACTGACGATATACTAGGATCTTGTGTGGGTATAATGATGTAATGATGATTTACTAGGATCCTTTGTGGGTATGGCGATGTACTGACGATGTACTAGGATCCTGTGTGGATCTGACAATGTACTAGGATCCTGTGTGGTTTTGATGATGTTATGATGATGTACTAGGATCCTGTGAGTGTCTGACGATGTATTGACAATGTACTAGGATCTTGTGTGGGCCTGACGATGTACTAACATTGAACTAGGATCACATGTGGGTCTGATGGTGTACCGGGATCTTATGTGTGTTTGACGATGTACTAGGATCCTATGTGGGTCTGCCAATTCGGATCCTTCGTGGGTCTGTCTCCTAACATAGTAAGATGATTCAGTAGTTACATCAAATCATCTCAACTATTGTACCTATGTTATACCTAGTGTGGGCTGAGTCCATACCTGAGTGGTACTTTTTTCATGGTAATACCTTGGTGGTATTCTTCTGTGTGGTTTGCCTGTGTTGTACTTACCATCGTTGTATTCCTTCCTTTGTGGTATAGTTGAGATTTGGGATTTTGGGTTGGACCCTGTGTTTCCTCATGGTTGAGATGGGTATACATGATAACTTAGGTATATGTATGGGCATATACCTAAGTAGGGTTATCAGTTGTTTTCATGGTTTTTGGTTTATCCTTTGATGATTTTGAGAGACCTTTGATGGTATCGGGTTCCCTACTGTGTATCGTTATACTCACCCCTAAACAGGCTATGCCCGTACCTTGTTGTGTCTTGTGCAGATGAAAAATAGCGTTGACTGAGGACAAGTATACCAAGACTAGAGGCAGATCGGAGGTGGACAATAGATGAGGCATACCATAGAGACGATCGTATGAGAGAATTTCCTACCCTTCCAGTAGGATCCTTGGCGGGTGTTCACATGATCTTTTCAGTTTACTCGTACTTTTCAGTTCTCTTGTACAATCTAGTTAGGCTGGTATTCTGGCCCCATTTTTTTACTATAAACACTCTTTTTACTATTCAGTTTAATCCTATTGATATCTTTTTGTGTTCTTGGTTGCGTGAGTTTACAGGTTATAAAGGAAATGTCTTCCCAGATTTAGGGAATACGCCTTTGGTGCTATTTTCTATCCCCTGGCCTATGGAAGGTGGTTTTGGGGTAGTCACGGCACATGCCCTGGGTATGGGTCGTGAAAAATTGGTATCAGAGGAGTTGGTTCAACCATAGAACATTAGACTCTGATTTTTTTAAAGGTAATAGTGTTAATTGTAGTGAGTGTGGTTATCAGTTTAGGGAATCCTGTGTTGTTGCGGCTACCGACGTGTCCATACACTAGGACCCTGACTTCTGATTTTTGACTAAGTGCATTAAAACACGGATTGCGTGTGTGTTTTGAAAAGTTTTCTTGTGTTTTATTGAGTCTACTCACGAGGTATAACTTAATAACCGTGGAACACCTTTTGTTTATCAGGATTCCACTGCATAGACAGCCAGCTAGGATTCTCGAGAGAGTACATGATGACGGGCCATAGAGCGATGAGGCTCTGGTGCAGGGCCTTCTTACTATGTTGGCACCTTTGGGTGGTGTACCAGCAGCACTAGCACCCGTTGGGGAGCAGATACCACTATCCACACTGGTGGAAGATACACACCGACTGAGCACATTGCATGAGTTCCAGTAGCATAGGCCTCTAATGTTTCGAGGTGAGATAGTTTCCCACGCAGCTGAGGGCTGGCTGGAGGCGGTTGCTAGAGTTTTCTTCCTAGTTGAGGCACCAGTAGAGCATTTGGTGATCTTAGCTACTAGACCTTTTCAGCGAGTGACCATGAGGATGGTCTGCATAGTGATGAGGCTCTGGTACGTGGACCATTACCCGAGATTTTATCTCCGGGTAGTGTGTTAGCAATATCATTACCCATTGGTCAGCAGTTACAACTGGCAGTACTGGTAGACTACACATATAGTCTTAGTACCTTACACGTGATTCAGTATCAGGTACCCCTCAGGTTCCTAGGTGAGCCCGACTCACAGGTGACTGAGGAATGGCTTGAATTGGTGGCTAAGAGTTCTCTAGAGCTTCTACAGCTCGGCAGGATGACATGACAGTAGTAGAGTATTAATTGAGGCATACCGATCATTCCTGGGACTCGATGAATATGATACTATCAGTGCATCGAGGCTCGGTTTTTCTAGAGAAGTGTTTCTTTGGACATACGATCCAACACTTTTCCTCTATTCATTTCCTATTTATTTTGGGGTGCTAGAGAATACCTTTTTGGTTGAATGTTTTTTGGCTGAGCGGATACAGCAAGTGAATGTCAGTAGTGGGAAAACAAATAACTAGCACCAGTCTTAGAGAGTCGGGCATGTAAAAATGTTTTGGGATGAAGAAGTGTTAGGAAAAAATGAATATGCAGGATTGAAGATGTGGAAGTAGAGCTAGGGGAGAAGCAAGAGGTGGTGTACATTTCGACATGTTACAACCAACCACCATTGTGGTCCCCGCCAGGCTGAGGGAGCTGGAGGATAGGGGAAGAGAATAGCTACATGTGGTCAAGAAGTGCGACCCAAGGGCTCTAGGAATGATTCAAGGTATGGTCAGTGTATACTACTAGTTGTCATATCTATAGACATAGGTACCAATCATTCCTTCCTTCCACAAATCTTTTCCAAGTCCTAGAGTTTCCCGTTAGGACCTTCAGTTGAGCCTCATGTCTGGAGATACCTTTGTGAGAGAACTCTATAATCACACTTACGTCAATGGTGTGATATGACCCTTGAGGCGAGAGTTTTGGTTGGAACCTCTAGGTGGAAGTGTCAAGGCATTACGACATTATTTTGGGTATGGGCTGGACATCCACAGTTCATACTCAGATTGACAATATTTGGAAAAAAGGTTTTGGATTATCTACAACATTGGGATGAGGTTTTCCATGGTCTGTGAAAAAGGAAACTCGAGTAGCAAAGGATAAACTCATGCATAGGAGTGTGCAACCAATCACTCTTTAGTTAGTCAGACTTACCCTCGTGGCAGTAGGAGATTTGAGTTTTCTATTCTAAACAAAAGTGGCAGATCATTGGGACATATTATTAAAATGTGTTTCTAGGATTACCTCCCTATAGGGAGAGGGTCTTCTAGTTCAGTTGGGTACTACCAGAGTTTTAGACCAAACTTCTCCAGGGTAGTGACACCCTTGTCAGCTTTGAAGAAGATGGAGGATCCTTTCCTGTGGACATAGAAGTATCAGAGGCACTTTCAGAAGTTGAGACAATGATGATGGCTAGATCTCCTGCAGAACTTTGACTTTGAGATAATATTTACTCCTGGGAAGGGGAAAGTGATAGTAGACACACTCAGCAAGATGTTTGGTCAGCAACTACTGAGTGAGCCATTAGAGCAGATAGTCGCGCTCCAAATATCCTTCATGGATAGAGATGGAGCAGCTTACCTCCAGTCTATGGCTGTCACTCCCCCAATCCTTCAGTGTATTCTGAAGGAACAACTTGGGGGAATTGATTGTGAGGCTCATCGTGCTTAGATATCATCAGGGAATGTACCTTATGTATTTTATGTAGGTGGGGAGAATGCTTTCCCCTTCAAATTACATACCATGGAACCAATGGAACTTCTGGAGGAGGTGTTGAGGGAGTTACATACATCCCCTATGGCAGTACATCCTGGTGTGGTGAAGATGTACCAAGACCTCTGGTGTCATTACTGGTGGCTAGAGATGAAGAAAGCAGTGGAAGAGTTTGTATCATGATGTTCCTCTTGTCAGCAATTGAAGACTGCACAATGCTAGAAGAATTATTTTGCTGACAAGATACAGAGTCCCTTGGAGTTCCAGGAAGGGGACCACATATTCCTGCGAGTCTCTCCTCGACGGGGACTTTGGATATTTGGCTGAGGAGCAAGTTATCACTGAGATTTATAGGTCCTTTTCTAATATTTTAGAGGATAGGCAAGGTAGCATACCACTTGGCTCTTCCACCGCATTTGGAGAGGGTGTGCGACATCTTCCATGTACCCAGTTGAGGGGATATTTTCACGAACCATATCCCATCATTAAACACATCGAACTGGACTTAGACGATGGGGAGTCATTTACGGAGGATCCAGTAGAGATTGAGGATCGACAGGAGTGGGTCCTTTGTGGTTGGTCGATACCTCTTGTGCGCTTATGCTGGTAGCATGAGAACCTCCAGGAGAGCACATGTGAGTCGGAGGCTCATATTCGTGCTCAGTACCCTCTATTGGTTGTTTTTTCCTTTGTTCTGGATTTTGAGGATGTAAAGCCCTAAGGTGGGGAGAATGTAATATCCCAGGAATTCTGTATAATTTTTTTTAATTATATGGAATTTTTTCGAGACAACAAAATATGACGGTGCATGATTCCGAGGCCCGGAGTGCCCATAATGATCCGTCAAAGTTTTGTTACGCTTTAATTAGCTCCCATAATCTATTTTCCTAAAAAAGTAGAATAAATCTTAAACGTCTACCCGAATCAGAAATTTGAGGCCATCGTTGAACTCAGAATGGTGGGTTTACCCTAGGCATGACTTAAGCTTTATCGGTGTGGGCCTCCTGTGAGAAAACCCCAAAATGGCATAACTGCAAATAAAATAATTAAATAAATTATTTTGTTTTTTAAATGATTGTAACTCACAAATAGTAGCTCAGATTGAAAATATGATACCACCAATGAACTCGTGAGGGCATTCTTTATTTATGTAGATACTAACTTTGGCCATTGTGGGCCACCATGAAAGATAGTTTTTGGACATAAATAAAATAATTAAGTGAAAATTATTTTATTGTAAAATAAATAACATTTAAACGGTAAATTGGATTGTAAATCTGAGAGTACCGTTGGGTTAGTTGGGGCTTGTTTCACTTGGGAAGAGCCTAACCTCGACCGGCACGGGTCGAGGGTGACTGTTAATAAATTTTCAATCTTTTTTTTGAGTACATTTAGTAAACGTGAAAGTAGTGTTTTGTAACTTTTGAACCAGTGCTCAGAATTGAAATATGAGGACACCGTTGAACTCGGAGTGCCAGTATTCTCTTAGGGGGACTTTCACCTAGACCGCAGTTAGTCAAGGGTGAAATTTAGTTTTTGTGTTTTTCATTGAAATAAAAATAAAATAATGAACAACATTTTATTTTATTTTTAACCTCCCAATTGAATGCTTGGAGGTGGGGGCCACCCGAAAAAAAACCACCAATTTGAATTCTTAAATGTGGGGAGCACCTGAATTTTGAACTCCCTTTTTAATAAGGTATGTGACTTTAGGTTTCCCCTAAATTATTTATGCCAACCTCATCGTAATTAATGAGGCCAATTTAATTTGTGCCAAAAATTAAATTGATGAATTTTTTTTATTATCTCCTCAATTTTCCTTGAAAGAAATAGTTGGAAAAGGTAGAGGCTTGGGAGAACATGGAGAAACTAATATCCATCGAAGAACGTTCTTTGGAATCAAGAAAGTGGACGACGGACGAGCTGACTTCGGAAGCTTGATTGTGGAAGCAGCGATCGTTGGCACCCTCTTCGCATCCACTGTTCTTAATCGTGTGACATGTAAACGAACTTTCTAGGTTAGGGTTTTGTTGTTTTTTTTTGTTTGAGATAAATTAATCATATAGATTTACTTTCTAATGAACAAATGTGGAGGGTATGGGCCAAAAAAACATGACCTGCTCCCTCCTCTATTCTTCATGGTGGTTGTATTCTTTACAGTGGAGAAAGGAGGTGGCTACATCCTGGGGTAGTCACATGGAACTGGGGTAGCATGCGTCCATGATGCTGATAGAGAAATAGAGAGAGCATAGGCTGGAGGGAGGCCGAGTATTGTCAGCCACGATGGTGGTCAGAGGGCGGCCGACGTTTGGCCAGCCACGGAGGGGCATCGCTCGACGGGCCACCATCGAAGCAAGGGACCATGGCCCTGCTGGCCGCAGAGGATTGCGGAAGGAGTCAAGTTTTCGGACGACTGTAGAGGGGTGGCACACGATTCACAGCCGGGAGGACAAGGGTCGGCCGTTTTGTCCAACTGACCTAGACCGAACGGGACCCGAGCGGGTCCTGCGTGTTGCCTGCCGACCAAACGGCTTCAGCCGTTTGGTGAGTTGGAGCGGTGGGTGGGTGACTCTCCCCCTGCACGTGGCTAGGTCAGGCTAGCCATAGTGGGCCGAGCTGGACCCAGTAGGCCGGGTCGGGTCAGCCCAACCCGGGTCCAGCCGGGTCAGCCCATAGACAGATCAATTTTGACCCTATACATTCGTTCGACCATAACTTTGGCACCAGGTGTTCGTTTGACGAACCATCTACGGCAAAAGAAACCTTGAAGCGAGGAGGTCCTTTTGTTATACACCACTTTAGGTTTGGATAATGATGGGGTATAGTCAGGTTGGATCGAGCACGAATCCAACTGAGCGCTTGGGACTAAAAGACTAATAAATTATAGATTGGGCGTCCGAATGATGCACCTTCCATTGTGTTAAGACCCCTTTTATGTGTATATCCATTGGGATATATCTTCATTGGACTTCGTGGCAGTTAGAGTATCGACCAGTATCTTGAGGAGTGGACTCTCCCATAGATGAGAAAGCTTCGTGTGGGTACCCTGTAGCTGGTACTAACGATTTACTAGGATCCTGTGTGGTTCTGACGATGTACTGACAATGTACTAGGATCTACCGTGGGTATGATGTTGTACTGACGATGTAATAGAATATTGTGTGCGTATGAAGATGTACTACAGATGTACTAGGATCATGTGTGGGTCTGAGGATGTACTAATGATGTTCTAGGATCCTGTGTGGGTCTGACGATGTTCTGACGATGTACTACGATCATGTGTGGGTCTGACGATGTACAGACGATTTACTAGGATCCTGTGTGGGTCTGATGATGTACTAACAATGTACTAGGATCATGTGTGGTTCTGATGATGTACTGACGATGTACTAGGATCCTGTGTGGGTCTGACGATGTACTGGCGATGTACTAGGATCTTTTGTAGGTGTGACGATGTACAGACGATGTAGCAGGATCATTTATGGGTCTGACGATGTACTGAAGATGTTCTAGGATCCTGTGTGGCTCTGAAGACGTACTGACGATGTACTAGGATCCTGTGTGGGTCTGACGATGTACTGACGATGTATTAGGATCTTGTGTGGGTCTGATGATGTACTGACATTGTACTAGGATATTGCGTCGGTCTGACAATGTACTAACATTGAACCAGGATCATGTGTGGGTCTGACGGTGTACTAGGATCATGTGTGGGTCTGACACTGTACTTGGTTCTTCTGTGGGTCTTCAATTTGGGATTCTTCGTGGGTATTCCTCCTAACAGAGTAAGATGATTCAGTAGTTACATCTAATCATCTCTACTAGAGTACCTATGTTATACATGGTTTGAGATGAGTCCGTACATGAGCAGTACATTACTTAATTGTCATACCATGGTGGTATTCTTCTATGTGGCGTACCTATGTGGTACTTACCTTCACGGTATTCTCTCCTTTGTGGAATAGTTGGGCATTGGGATTTTGGGTTGGACCCTGTGTTTCCTCATGGTTGAGATGGGTATACTTGATAACTTAGGTATATGTATGGGCATATACCAAATTAGGGTTATCAGTTTTTTTCATGCTTTGTGGTTTACCCTTTGTGGATTTTGAGAGACCTTGGATGGTCTCGGGGTCCCTACTAATTATCGTTATACTCACCCCTGCACAGGCTATGCCCGCACCTTGTTTTGTTAGGTGTAGATGACTGATAGTGCTGACTGAGGACGAGGGTACCAGGACTGCAGGTAGCTCGGAGGTGGACATTAGACGAGGCGTACCGGGGAGATGATCATACAAGAGCTGTACCTACCCTTCAGGTAGGATCCTTGTTGGGTGTTCATAGGAGCTGTTCAGTTTACTTGTATATTCTAGTTTTCTTGTACTTTTCAGTTGGGCTTGTATTCTGGACCCTTTTTATTACTACACACACTCTTTTTACTGTACATTTTATTAGTGTTCGTATATTGTTGTGTACTTGGTTGCGTGAGTTTGTAAGTTATAAATTCCATACCTTCCCAGTTTTAGGGAATACACCTTCGGTGCTAATTGCCAGCCCCTAGCCTATAGAAGGCGGGCTTGGGGTAGTAACATCACGGGCCCTATGGGATGGGTCACTACAATACTAGAATGGTATTACACACTGAAATGGTAGAAAAAGGGATATAATGAGATGGAATGCAAGTATAAATAAAAGGTACTTAAACATAATTCAATGAATGAAATATTTAAAGGAACTGATGGTTTTTTCTTTGGATTTTGAATATTCCCATGATGTGATGGATTTTAGATTTAGGAAAGTCATTCCATTTGACATCAGATAATGTATTCCTATATAATTATATTTTAGGAATGTTTAATAAGGTATATCTTTACAATAATAAACCCTTATAGATTTTAGGAAAATGTGTCCCATGGATCAAAACCATTAGTGAGAGTTCACTCATTTCAAAGAATTAATAAAATATTATTGTTCTGAGAATGAATTTTACTTTATTTTGGAATCCCAATAATATAGTCAATACCACTACATTCATTTTTGGTCATCATAAAATTTCCAATTGGGATATAGTTATAGCTTGGTGAGTGAATAATGTAACCATATACAATATGATAGGAAAACTCATGGACATGGTTGTAAAAGTAATAATAGTTGGAGGTTAAAAACTATGACATTGTAGGTCAGAACACATGAGTGAGAAAGGGATAATGGTCTTTTAACATATTGAAATGTTATGATATATTTATTTAAATAAATTTAATTTCTTTAATAGATTTATATACATGTAATCTTGAATCTAAATGAATAATGATATAATATATAATTATAACCTAGCTATTAAATTTGAAGTGTGAATAAGAATAAATAAATTATGAATTTTGTTTAAGATTTTATAAAAAGAAAATGTTTTGATTAAGGAATAATAAACAAGTGCTTAATTTTCAGTAAAGTCATTTTATACTTTAAAAATATGTTTTCTTTAAAAAAATCGTTTTTATTCTATTTATTTATTGGTAATTTTAAAAAATTTAAATAATTTATTAGAATTTTTATTAAATTTAACTAATACCTTTTTTCAAATTAAAATATCAAAATTATCATATTGGGGAAATTTGGATTTTTTCTAAAAAAGATTAATTTCTCAACGACTAGTGAAAAAGAACAATTTTTTAAACTGCCATTTAGTATCAAGTAATAATCCCCATTATGTTTTCAGTTTGATCTTAAAATAAAATAATTTTTATGTTATTATAAACAATATAATTAATTAAATATGAATATACATTATTCTTGATTTTGATATATGTTCTTTTTTGGGCTTAAAAAAACAAATTTTTGAATTTTTTATGAGCGCATAATATTTTTTTTATTTCTATAAATTAAAAATACATTAATAATTAATGGGTTTTATGAAATAAAATTAATATATATTAAAAAAATTAACATTCAATTTTATATTTTTTACTGATAAAGGAATATATGTAATTTTTTTATTCGAAAAAATGCATTTTTCAAAAATGGTTTTTTGTTGTGTTATACATGCTTATTTAAAATTTAATTATGAATATTATAAAAATGGAATATTATAAAATGTATTCAATATTTACAATCAGAATAATTGATCAAATTTATTATATTCAATCTAATTTCTTTTCAAAATGGATAGTAAAATAGTAAAAAAAATTATAATGCTTAAGGTTAAAACAGGTGTACCAAGGGTGGGGGGTTAAACTAAGAGATAAGGGAAATTTTAAAACATTAAATTATACATATACAATTTTATAGTAATAATTTGACCATATATCAACATATATTCAAAGATAATTCATTTGGAATAATTTTTCTTTACCATGAAATAATTATATTATAATATTTTGAAAAATTAAATGTACGTGTTCTCCCTAACTTATAAATGAACACCCCTATCCTCTTTTTCATAATAATTAATAAGACTATTATATCATCCAAGACCAAAAAAAATAATATCCTAACATCACCCCATGTCCTATATTTCATTTTTATCACAGTATCATCCTTTCATGGCATAACGTGTAAGCCAAAAGTGGTTTCTCAATGAAGAGATATAACTCTAAACCGAACACTTTAAACATCATTTCTTATTAGACCTCCTATAAATATATGGGTCCATTATAAAATAATTAATTTATCATATTAAATATAATTAATTTTTATTATGATGATGGATCAACCATTTCCACCTTTGGTCCATAAAATGGGAAATGAAGAGTATTGTTCATGCATATGTGTGGGCTACCACCTCCACGTTGTTATATGATTCATTTTACATCACCATAATTCAAGGTTTGTTATTGTGATTTATTTACTATTTTTTTATATTATTTATTTCATAATTATTCTTATGAAATTTTATGATCTTATCTACCTTTATACCTTTCCATCTGATGGAAAATGTTAACACCACTCATGTGTATCTATGGACTACAACATCTACTAAGCGATGTGATTCATTTTTCATTTCCAATTTACATAAATGGTAATGAGGAATTAATTATTTAATATATATTATATCTATATTATAATACTGATTCTATAATGGAGAATTATTATTTACCTTACTTTCGTTCCAACCAATAAAAATTGGAAACATCACTCATGCGTACATATAAACTAAAATCAAATTGAAGTTATGTAATCCAAAAAATTTAACAAATTTATACGAATAATTATAGAAGTGTATATGATGAGAAAATATGACACTTATTTAATTATTAATAATTTTTTATTATGAAACCGTGACCATGGTGAAATTATTGGATCCATCAAACCGAAACATGCATGAAAACAAAGTAGTTATCCCTCAGAACTATGCATTTATTAAATATTTATTAATAAAAAAGTGAAAATATTATATTTTTAAAAAGTATATGATATAAATTTATGAATATAGTTCGTTATTATGTTCATAATAAATATATATTTATTATATATGAGGTTCCAAAGAATACAATGAAAAACACGACTCGAGGCATGTGATTTATTTTTCAATCCCATTTAAATAAGGATTTTTTTTATTTTTGAATTTATATTGGTAAAATTATATGATAATTTTGTGATAAACCCATTTAATTTATTTATAATCTATTAATTTATGAAATTTGGATGTTTTAGTACCATTTTCTTCTCTTTGATACTCAAAATGGTTCATAAAATGTTTTTAAGAAAAATCATCATTATTTATTATCTTTTTTTTTTGGAAATCCCTTTTCATCTATATCCATATTTTCTAAAATTTTTCCTAGAATGTTTCTGAATATTATTCAATTAAATTTTAATTCATTTTTACCCTCTTATTAATTTTTACAAAAATTCTTAAAAATAGTCTTCTTTCCATTCCCTAATAAAGGTACTTTTTATTGAAAGTGTGAAGATAATATTACTATAAGAAATTACAATATTAATAGAATTAATTACCATAATGAATGATCAATTATTTAAATATTAAAGTATATATTTACATGGTTTTTTTAAATGGAAATTATTTCCATAATATTTTGTAAATATTTTTAATTTATTTAATTTATTTCAAAATCAAAAGGGTATTTTCCTCAAAAAATATTTCAATTATAGTTTATATATATTTTCCATATATGATGACATCCTTTTGTGTTAATTGTGTTTTATTAGGGTTATGATTTAATGAAACCATCCACATATTTTTTATTCATGGTTTATGAGGAATAATTTTTATAGATGGTTTTATAAAACTCGTTACATTTTAATGGGTTAACTATGATTGGATGTGATCTTTCTGAAAACCATTATTTTTCATTTCTTATATAATTATGAAATAATGAATGTTTCTAGGATATTATGGGACACTATTGGTTTAAGACTATGTGATAGGTGGTTCCATTATATCCCTCAAATTCATCAGTAAAATATAGATCACTCATGAGATAATTATGTTCGATGTTAACATGATTTTAGGTTCACAACACGATGTGTAGACCTGGTTTCATTTTTATATGTTCATGTATAGATCTGGATTCATGTACAAATGTTTATTCGTGAACTTGGTTTCACTCCCATATGTTTATTGAAGGACTATATTTCACTTACTTAACTTAATGAGGGAACCTATTTCAATTTATACTTGTTCATAATGTCATGATATTATGAATCTTCCCATAGCTATGTTTATGATCTTCCCTCGGGACTCATTATTCATTTTTTATGATTCGACACTCTACGGAATATTTTATTTTTTATGATAATGCCTTTTTCCATGACTCGTTATAAAATATATTTAATTGATTGATTATGATTTCCTTATTTTATAATTATGTTCTAATACAGTTATGTTGTTGTGTGTTCATTGATCGATATCTCCTATATTTAACCATACTACAAATTCATTATCAATCTTTCTATTGTTTCCCTTCAAAAGGAATTAACGAGAGATTGTATGTATGATATTACTAGAAGGAAAATAATATGAAGAACATTATGGGAGATATTGAAGACCCATTAAGAAATAAGATGTTGTTGTCTCTAATATCCAAAGACACAAAATCATTATGGTTATGGGGTGTGTTTTATGATGAACTATATTTAACATTAATCTAAAATTATGTAATATATGTGTATATTGTTCTTGATTTGCCTCCAGTAATATAAAAATATGTAATAATACTATAGTTGAAATTAGTGGAGTCAGTAATATATAAATATTATATATTTGGAAGGAATAAAAATGTGTCTTTTTGGAAAGGAGTAAGAACACCAAAGTCTAGAAAACTCGACTATATTGAAAACCAATGTTTGAGATACTCAACTAGTGTATTATTTTAGATGGTTATTGTATTATTTGAAATTTATCAATGAACCAATGAGGATTTAATATCGTAAATTGATAAAAATTAATTATGATGTGTTTAATATGTTTTAGTAGTGGTAGACTCTAGTGGATAATGAGTTAAGATAAATGATTAAATACTTAAGGTCTAAAAATAGAAGAGAGTATACTGGTATAAAGTTTAAGGAATTATATTATATTATTAGAATAGGATGGGACAAGAGTATTCTTGGAACACTATAATATAATACTATCTATATTCCGATGAATGGTACATTTAATGTTCTTGGAGTATGGAATTTTACCTAGAAATAATCAATATATCCTAGGAATAAGATGTGAATATAGAAATTTATCTTATCAATAATAGTCCATTTATGCTAATGGATGAATGTGTACATAATTATATATTATTATAAAGTATTAAAGACTCTACTGTTTATGAGTCCTTGGTATTTAGGTATATGTAAAATGAAATTTTGATGCACGATACGTGTTTTATTCAAAGTCCAAATTATGTTTTTTATTTTCTATGGTATAGTGTAGTTTGGATAGCTATTATGGGATGATGAGAAAAATAATATTATAATAATTCATAATATAATATTTAATGAACATTTATTCTTATGAAGACTTCCATTATATTGAAAATTATTTTGAGGATAAAGAATTAGTGTTTCAAGAGAAAGATGTGCATGAAGGTGTTGTTGAGAATGTGATAATAGAACCGATCAATATTACTCATCAGGTAGATTATAAGAGATCCATCGAGATGGAATGGTATATGTATAATTACTCATCTTACATTCACTATTTGTTTTGATTGATGTTATAGGGATACAAATCTGTAAATAAGTAATGTAGTTGAATGATTCGAGCAAGGGGTCGATGGCAATGAAAAAAGATATTTTTCTCATTATATGATAAAAAGACATGAGAGTTATCTACAATAATAGATAATTAATTTAAAAAAATTTCTATTGAAATTTATAAAATAATATTATGGTAAGTGGGGATACAAGGAAAGGCAGGGTTGAAAGGATCTTAGTAGAACTGATGTGTGGATTTGAATGAAATTTTCATAACTGTATTGAAGGGAACCCCCTTCAATACGGTTCATATAATTTTTTCCTATGTATTTTTGATCTTGATAATATTTATGTATTTAATACATTAATTGATGGATTTTTTATGCTGAGAAAGATATATCCAATGTAAAAACTCTAAAATATTGTATATTGGGCGAGGAAGACACCCAAGAAGTGGAATTAGAAGTTTGATGCATTTGTGACCAAGAATGTAGAAAAATAGTGTCAAGGATAATTTTTTATACTAAAAGTAATTTTAAGGGATATATCATATTTATTGACTATATAGATTACATACATATTAAAATACTAGACAAGAAATGGACTGATGTTCTAAATTAATATTAAGATGGGGAGTTCGAGATGCATGATCTTATGAAAGCTATAATGATTTTAAGGACATAGATCAGAAGAGAATATATTACTGATACCTTGATGTTTTTATAATATAACTATGTCGGAAGGGTTTTGGGAAGGATTTCTATGACGGATACAAATCCTTATTTTGTTCACATGGTAAGATATTTAAATTTTTCTATAGCGGAAGCATCAAGGATAGGAGAAGATGGTGAGTACATTATAATGGTTACATATGCATCATGTGACACCTATATTTTTATATATTTATCTAATTAATTAGTTTATTGTGATTTATTTTTCATAAGAAGTTTTAGGCCTGATTCTTTTAAAATTTGAAAATTTTAATAACATTTTCATTATTGCATGGTTAGGAGATGGTTATTGATAACCATGTGGTAACCATTCAAAGGGACCATGTAATGTGATAGAGACATTTTGAATGGGTGTCCCATTGTTTTCCTAAAAAAATTACCTAATCATGTGGACACCCATGTGTGACCAATGAATAGTTCATGGTTGGTGCATAGTTTTTGTAAAACATTTGATAACTTTGTGACACACATTTTTTTATATAATGCTAAATTTCCTAAATAACCACAAATATTTACCCAAAATCACACCTCACCCCCCATCACCCTCTCCCATGTGACACACCCAAAGAAACCTCCATGGGTTCCTCCTTATTCATTCTTCCTAGATTGTTAGGCATTTTCCATTCTAATTTCAAGGTAAAATTAGTTTAATTAAGCCAGATTCCCCTCTTCCTTCTCTCTCCACTTCTTTATTATTTTTTTCTTCTTCCACTTTATTATGAACACCATGTCTAAACCCTATGAATGTTTTTTATTTTAATTTATTACGGTTCTGATTTCAAGTGTGTGATAGGTCTTTCATGAATTCATTTTACCATTTTTGGAGGATTCACACTTGTTATTTCCTTCCACTAATTCAACTTTTTTTATTAAAAAAATCATCTCAATTTTAAGGGTTATTTGAGAACCCTCACAAAATTACATCGTATTAAAACCACTTCAACATTCCACACCCAAGGCATCACAAAACCCCACAAAACAAAACCAAAAATCATCAAACACCATAACAGATCACAAAACCGTTAAAATATAGTTTTGGTATATTAGAAGAATCAACCCTACATAATTTATAGTTTAGATAATGGACCATTGTTTTCATACCATCTTTAATGAAGACTTTGATAAAATAAAACATCTTGTCCCATGTTTGAATAGACTCATACACATTTATTTACCTTTCATTTAAACTTATTACAAAAATATGTTCTTTATTTTTGAACCACTCACACCACTCAATATTTGTTTCGACTAGAATAAATCGTTAAATGGTCCTATTTGCCTCCTCTTGGGAAGACATAATTTGTAATGCCACCTCCATAATCTCTTCCCTATATTTTTATGATTAGTTTTCATGTATTTATATTATAGTATGACTCAAAATCCATTTCCTTGAGTCTATTATTTTTCATGTATATTATCTCTATTGGTCTATAGAAATGGTAGTAATACTTACTCCATTTAGATTTATTTTATTTGATATGAATAAAAATCACTAAATTATGATTTCCTTTATGACATGTCTTCCTTCTTGGGAAATTAATTTCTCTACATTATATTCCCTATGTAGTGTCTCCTGAGAAGTTTATGACACTTTAATCATCTGTATCTACCATGAAGGTTCCTTTCTTTTCACTAGAATACCACACCTATACTTAAACTATTTGTTCTTGGACCTGCCTCTCAATTTCCAACTCATTAAAGTGTTTCCCTAGTTTAATATTGTATATGGTCCATAGGGGACTTGATCAGATCACAGAATTCATCACAACCACTTGACCAACTAATTAACCTTACATTGCACTATCCTAGTTATTGATAATGCATGGACCACAAAAACCTTTTGCCTAGACCATTTTCTCAAGTATATGATCTCATACCTATCTCTTTACCACTACATATGACGTAGAAATTCTTTATACTCTTTTGGAGACTAAGAAAAAAAACCCATCATGTGCCTCCTCAGTCCCCCTGAACCAACCTAGGCCTTCCTTGTCACGTTTTTTTCTATCAAGTCACACCTCATACAGTCAAAAAGGACTGCAATATTTTTTATCTGTATTCATGGTTCTTATCTCTTTCTGGATTCAATTAGAACAAACCATCTCATTATTAATAACTGGTCTACCATGAGCTAGTTGAAAGTATTTGTAACTTTCACCGTTAGATCTTGCACCCCATGCTGATTCCATCACTCATGATGATAGGATGATGCTGGATGACCCAGTAGACTTCAGGATGAATAATAGTCCAATACAGTCGAAAAATGGCTTCTTGTATACAATGGAATTCTTCACCCACTATTATCCACACCCACTCCACTGGAGCATTAGAAACATCATCATACACCCAAATATAGGGACAAATAGGATGTTTAACTAAATTTATTCTAATATTACAATCCAATTATCAACCTACAATATTTCTATGCATGCGAATAATAGAGGGTTTTTGAAAGTGTAGCGGGAGTTCAGAAAAACTTATCAAACTCCCTATTGAAGGAGCATCACATTTCATATAGACCTCATATGTCCACTAAATTTGATAAAAATAAAACACATAACACTTTTGATGAGCTAAGAACCATGATATTATCAAATCATCCATCAAACCAAACATGATCAGGATATCCCACTTGTAAAGAATACTCACTATCGTACATTCCTATAAACCCCAAGAACCCAAAATCTAAAGATCAAAACAATCAATTTAATGATGGTGATGTCATAATTTGGATACTAGGGTTATTTTTTAGATAATACAAGCATAATTGAACTCTAATATTGAGATTCAAAAGAGTAGGTGATCCTTCAAATAGATCTGTTACTTTCGGGCATACCGAGGTAGCTTGAAACATCAGAACAAAACCAGGGTTTGAAAATTTGAGGAATGATCATAAAAAAGACTTTGGGGATGATTATGGATAATAACCTCCTCCCTATAATAGTGAGAGAAATTACAAAATCATAACCATCTATGCCTGGGGAATCTCTCAGAGTGCGTCCAAGAAGATAAAGGAGCACCTGCTTATATGTTCATTTGTTCTTACCCAAAGTTTATGTTTCTACTATTTGAATTTTACCAAACATGTTATTTGTTCTTAATATTTTCAATTTGTTTTATTTAAATTTATACATTTTATTTGAGTTCAATTGGAATTAAATTATATATTTCATATTGTGCTAGGTGATTTAAATTTTTTTCTTCAGAATTGATTCTTATGGAACTGGACTTGTTTTCTATCTACACTTAGTAGATAAATTATATTTTTGGATAATAAAATATTTTTAAGGGAATTCATAAAGTAAATAAGTGTTTTAAATAATTTAATGTTGTTTATGGAATTTAATTTGTTAATTAATGATTTTAAATGATTTTTTAATTGGGGATTACTTATTTGAGAATTATTATTTTGTTTCATTGGTTATTCTGGAGTTATTTATTCATGTCTGATGTTATGGACCCCTATTAATATATATGGTTCTTATAGACATATGTATGGTTGTATATGTATATATATCTGTGTGTGTGTGTGTAAAAGATCAAATTAGGATATGTGAATATGTACCTTGAGATATATTCATAAATATATATGTAATTAAAATTTATAAAATTTTTAAAAGGTTATTTTTTTTGAAATATAAATTCAACATATGTAATTGGTTTTTATGATTTTTTTTTCAAATAGGTTCTTTTAAATGGTTTTGTTTTAATTTAATAATAGTATTGTGATTTTTTTGTGAAATACCTTAAAGGAATTTTTTTCAGGGGATATTTGAAAAGGGGTTTTTTAAAAAGAGTCATGATTTCAATTTTTATTCTTGATTTTGGGTTTTTTTTCTTATGGAATAATTGTTGGATGTTTGGTTTGTTTTGTGGATGGAAAATGGTAAATCATATGTAGCCCGGTAAACAACATGTCATACTATATCTTATTGTTTGAACTAGATATGATTATTATCGGTGTGACTATGAGAGATCCTAATATTGCATCACGTTTTCAGGTCTCATAGACAATATGAGTTTTTTGAGTGATTTAGTTACCTTTGGATACTATAGATTGGTGCTCCTCCCTTGTGTCATGGATAATGCTGGTGGTATTATATATTGTTTAGTTCTAACTCCCACTTTTATGGATGATGTCGTTATTAGGGTTATTTCCCCTGTTTAGTTTTATTGGATAATTCTTAAACACTTTGTTTTTTATTTTGGAATTATTTTTTTTATTTATTTGAATTTTTCTTATCAGTTCCATTTTAAATGAATAATTTAAAAATTAAATTTCAGATTCATGTTTACATAAGTTAATTTTTGGTGAGTAGATTTATAATATATGTTTTAAAAGGGTTTATAAAAAGGAAGCATGTACTGTGTTTCAAAAAGGGGGTTTTAAATTAAATATGGAATTATGGAAAAGAACTGAAGAGTAATTTTTTATTTTAAGATAATTAAAATAGATCATTTAAATTGTGTACATAAAACTAGTATTTATGTTTTGATTTAGAAAAATAACATAGATTATCGGGTGATTATCTACTGGTATATCAATCTCACACTCAACTTAAACAACATAGTGCATTTAGGATTAGTGGATTTAAAGGTTCTGGAATTGATTCCTAAAATTGGATTTGATTTTATATGTATCATGACTTTGTGTCAAATGAGATAGTTTATAAGGTATATACATGTGTACTATTTACTTCTTTAGTAGTTTCTACCAAATAGGAATTTATTACTTTGAATTATGATTTTGGGAAGTATAATTGGATATAGAGTTATAGTAGTATAATATAAGCGATTTTTTCTGTGGTGGGAGTTAGTGTGTGAGTTGAGGGATTTATTTTTTACAAATGACATATATATTGTTCTTTATACTACTTCTTAACTTTATTTTTGATTTTAGTATAGATGTACAAAATATTTGTTGGTCATGAATTAATTTTGATAAAATATACTACTATTTAAATATTAATTATTAGGGAGAAATCATTTCAAATGATTACTTTTTATGGATATGACAAATATTGTCATCCCGGGGGAATTGGGGACACCCCTTAGGTCTTTGGAGATCTAGGTTATGTGTTTGTTCAGGTGGAATGCCAAGATAATTTATTACAAATGGAATTAAAGATATTTTTTCTAATGGTTAATTGGTTAAAGAGTCACCATTTATTATTTGGTATGTCAGGTAGATGGAGATAGGACTATAGGGACTCAAGAGGTAAAATCCAAAAGAGTGTTGTGTGCTCCTATTCATTTCAAACCTTGTGTTTTCATTGGATTTTGGTTTTAAATTCCTATTTTTGTTGTTTTGATATGTTTTGTTTTATGTTGATGGTATTTTTAATTTTATTTATGTTTTATTTATTGATTAATGGGTTTACTGTATTTTGGTATGAAACGGAAGTTGAGATGGTGGTACATGTTGAGATCACATGTCTTGGTATCCAACATGGAGTTTGTGTACATGGTTCCCTATAAATCTTAGTAACACTTATGTAAATGGAACATGACCCACCAATCCATTTAGAATATTCATGCATGTTCACCATTACATTTAGACATGGACTTATATCATGTGATATTGTATAATTGTTTTTTGGGGGATATTGATAAAGTGGTTTTTAGATATTTAAAATTGTATTTGAGAGATGTTTAGTGATTTTAAAATTGAATCATGCATTGTGAATATGTGTTGAGAAGGATTTTAAAAAAATGTATGATTTAAAATTGTTTTTGTTGGTTTTTAATTTAGTAAAAAATATTTTATAGATAGTAAATATTTTTGGGAGGGATCATATTTGTATTTTTAGGTGAAAAAAACATGATTTTGAATAAAATTATGTTTTGAAACAATTCTGGATGTTTTACAAAATCATTAAAATAACTTCATAGTACAGGGATTTATAATTTTTCTCAATAAAGAAATTTTGGAGTTTGAAATGGGTCTTAAAATGGGGATTAATATTGTAAGTTACAAAGATATGATTTGGAAATTGTTAAACGGGGAACATTTATTTGTTTAATCACATTACACATTTCTATGGTTCTCGTGGTTGATTTTAATAAAATTGATGTTTTGAATTCAAATATGATTTTGGATGAGGGTGATTTTTTTGGATATTATTTATTGGATCTTTTTTTTCTTTATTACATCATGTATACCCCCTAGAAATGTCTCTAGAATCATCGAGTTGAGATGATCATCCATTTATGGGGCATAGTCAATCGAGTTTGTGAGGTAATTATTTTTCATAGGTGTATTTCCATGGGTCTTTACCTAGTGATTTCTTTTATATTTGGGTTATTTACGTATTTAATATTTATAAATTAGAGCAGATAGGTTCTTTAATGTTTTCATTGTTTCCATCGTAAGTGAAGACTGATCTCGATTTAAATTAGCTGGGAAAAAGGGAAACCTTGGGTTAATGCTTCAAGTAACTTAGATGGATGTGAACTAGTTAATATTACACACTTACTGGTTTCTATTTGGTTTGATTATATCACCTTTATTTATGTTCTAACAATGTGGTCCTTCGTAACTACTTCATTATTCGCAACCTAGGGTTCAAACCGATGTTGTTTAAGGAGGAATATTAATGGGTTATTCTTTATTAACTTTTTCTTAGTTAGAGGATAATAGTGGATGGATTAATGGTTATCATTAATGTATCATGTTTTTATTCTTTAGGGTATGATATTCTATATAAATGGTTAATTGGTATTTCTGAAGTGTCTTTTATGCCTTATTTTTTTTCATATATCGATGATCAATTTCTTACTTTTGGGTTCCTCTATATTGTTAATATTTAAATATGTGCTGTTAGTTTTTTTTGGAAATGGTTGATTTGTTTTGGTAAGTATTTTTTGATGAGTAATATTTTTTAGGGGTTGGGTTACCTTTTATAGTTATTATTTATGTATTTCCTTGTTTTGTTGATCCACCATAATGAGGAAATTCTAAATTAGTGGGGGAGCCACTAAGGGTCTCTACTTATTTATTTTTCCATTAGTGGTTTGGTATGAGTATTTCTTTTTTAATTTAGATCATCATAGAATATTAGAGACTATTTCTTTGTATTTGGTTAAATTTGGTTTTAGGAATCTTGGATATTGTGTCATAGTTTGTTTTTATTTACCATTTGAGATTCTTCTCGATGTCTCCTCCCCATGTTTGGTAGATTTTTAGGGAAAGAAAGAGTTATTATAGGGAGGTTTTTGACAATCTTATTTTTATTAGACTAATTATGTAAATAATTAATTAGTTTTTACTTTCTTAGAGGAGTTTCAGGCCGAACCCTATTAAATTATTTATATTTTAATAAAATATAGAATATTCCACTGTAATAATTTTTTTATTAACAAACATATGGAGACCATGTTAAGGTGGTATAAAAAGTAATAGATATATTTTTTATATTTTTCACATAATTTTCTAAACCAGTAAATCTTTCCATGCTAGTTCCCTAGTTTACCCATGGAAGGGTGCACAATTGGAACAATGTTTCAAAAAACCATGCGAAGATCATGCGATACACCTAGTTTTCTAAAAAAAAGTGAATTTACTTGAATGATATCCATTTATCTACCACAAATAATGCCTCACTCATCTCCTAACCATTTCTAAAATTACATGGATAATAGAATCCCCCAGGTGAATCCCCTCCATTCTTGCCTGATTCTTAGGCCTTTTCCATTGTGTTTTGCAGGGGAAATTATTCCAGGTAATCCTCCTTCGTCTCTTCCTTATCCCTCATATATTTTATTTTATATTTTTATTCACCTTCGTTCATTAAAAATACTTTGAAAAAATATTTGTGGGTTTATGATTTGGATTTTTATGGCTCTTGTTTCTAGGGTGTGTGATGAGTCTTTCCAGCTTTCCCATTTTCATTTTTGGATGATTCACTCATATACAGTTTCCTTATGTAAGTTTATCTATGATTTTGCTTTTCAATAAGATTATAAACATTATTTATAATTAAAAATTGATTTCTCTTAATATATAAATTCTATGTAGGTTTAATTGGATTTATAAATACACACTTCTTAAGGTTTTTAAGTTATTGCAATTGATTTCTCAATGGGTTCTTGTGAATTTGGTCTAGTTTTCTATATTTACACAATGGATAACTTAAATTTTCATCTGATAAAATATTTTGGAGGTTTTTTAGAAACTAATTAGTTATTTCAAAAAAATATTTTAGGTTGTTTACGGAATTTAATTTGTTTATTTATGAGTTTAAGGAAAAGAAAAATTTGGGTTTACATGTTTGAGCATTTTTATTTAGTTTAGTTGGCTCTTCATATGTTATTTTTTATATTCTCTATTATATATGTCACTTTTTATATTTTGTGCTTATAGATATATGAATGGTTGTATATATATATAGACGTGTACACATATTCATAAAAAGATAAATGCATATGTAAATTGAGAGATATTTATAAATATATATATAATTTTATTTTTGTATACTTTTTAAAAAGGGATGATTTGGAATTTAAATTAAATTTTTGAGTATTAATTTTCACAAAAAAACAAAGAAGTGGTTTTTTAAAAAGATTTTTTCTTTTAAAAATATATTTGAGCATACACAATTTTTAGAAATTGAATTTTGAAATTGGTTTTTTTCAAGTGATCAATAAAAATGAATTTTCAAAAGGAGGCATGGATTTAATATGAATTATTGATTATGGGATTTTATTTGTTATGGAATTTATTTTATTCATGTGTTATGTTTTTTGTTTGGTACATGGTAGAAACTATATAGGCGGGTACATGAATGGATGATACTCTAGCTTATTGTGTCGATTAGTTTTTGGTAAATTCTGGTGAGATAGTGAGAGATCTTGGGATTGGTTTAATATATCCTTTCATATAACCGGCTAGTGTTCCATGAGAAAGTTATTTTCCTTCATACACTATTTCACATAGCTCCTCCTCATGTATTTTGGATTAGGTTGGTGGTATTACATATTTTTTGGTTCCCACTCTCACTTTTATGGATGATTTTGCGATTACAATTACTTCCATTGTTTATTTTTATTACTTACATATTTTAGAAAGTAGTAATTTTTTTGGACTTGTTTAATTTATTATTGTGGCTTAACCTGCATTGTGAAATTTTAAAAGTAAAGGAAATAAAATGGATTTTAAACATATGATTACATGGGATGGGGTTTCTAATGACATGTACCATTAGGGACATCCTGGCTAACTATAAGCTATTGATGACACCCTAATCCCACCTTTAATAGACTAGGGGATGATGATAAGCACTGAGTCAGTATCTCATTCACATGGGAGGCACAATCGTAATGTACATATTCAGACAAAAAAAACCATCCCCACAAAATGGTGAAAATATATACAAATAAATAAATATCTAGGGTGTAAAACAATAATACATAGCATATAGGAATAACATAAGAGAAAAACCACAGGGTACAAAATTAAAAGGGAAAAAATACACACCCAAATAAAAATGTGCCCCATCCATTCAAAAAAAATAGAAAATAATAATTGATATAGCTTGAATATGGTTTTAATGTTTGAACACCATACACAGTCAATTGGAAGAACCAATGTACATCCCTAAAACTAGGACCACCAATATCACTGTTGATCTACATATCATTTTTAAGACAAAACACCTTTAGGGAAAGCCCATGTAGAGGTGAGTATATACATACCTAGAAAGTGTCCTAAATTCACCCATGAAAAATAACCTAATGAGGTATAAGCTCAATACCATGAACATTGGTCCATTGGAACATGAAACTAGGGAATAAAAATAACTATTATGCAGATATGCTCAATAAGAAGCCCATGTAATAGATAAAGGGATTCATTATAACACCTTGGACTTTATAAATTATTATTTCATCAAATAAATTATTTGATTTATTGTGTTGAGTGCTACCCAAATTTAATAAATTTGCACATGAAACACTAATTTTACCTTGCATTAAATGCAATATCATGATTTATTTGTAGCTTTTGTTACATGAAAGACTAAGTTTTATCGAACTACAATATTCTACTAATATTGTTATTAAAATATTAATGTGGTTAACACATAGTCATTGGAATGAAAGCTATGAATAAGAATACCAAAAATTTTAATCTACGTTTAAAAAAAATTTATAGAATTATTTTCATTCTTATCAATTAATTATAAATGAAAATAAAATCTAATTTAATATAAAGCAAGGGTTCTTATGAAAAAACTATTAGTATGACCAAAAAGGAATTTCATCATAAAAAATTATATTAATAACTATTAGTGAGAAATATTATTGAAATTTATATATTATAAATTCAATAAATTGTTTTTATATTAATCCAATAGGATTGTTAGTTGTAAAATAAGAACATATCCAGTTTTACTCACAAAATGATGAATTATTCTAAAAGGAAGTTTATCACCTTTTAATATAAGACTTTTTTAAAACTATTTTTTGAATAATTTATAAATTTTATTTCAAAATGTGAAAATTATTTTGGAAATTGTAATTTCAAAATTTACTATTTTTTACTTTTATTTATCTTTTTGAGAAGTTTCATTTTTTTGATGAATAGTGAAAACACTAAATTTTAATTGAACATTTCATTTTCATCTAATTTATCTATAGTGATAAATTATATTTAAAATTGTTTTTAAAGAATATATATTCCAATTATGAATATATTAATATAATATATGTAATTATAATCAATTTTACATTGAAATTGGATACGAAAACATTTCAAACATTTGAACATTTTCACTTTAGAAACCAAATGTTTCGTCCTGTCTGTAAGATTCTTTTAAATTAATTTTTACTACTTTGATGATTAGAATTTTTAAAAATGGATTACATATTGTTAATAAAAATTATTTATGATTTAAATTAATTTTAACTTCTTTTTTGAACAAATTGTTTTGGAGATGTAATTAAAATTATTTACAACAATTAAGTTGAAAACGAGTTCACTTAGTGGTTGAACATTAATCTTAAGGGGAAAATGACCTATAAAAATACATATAACACATTTTATGACCATATATAGAATATTTAACATCTTTTATCGAACATTTGATTTAATTGGTGGAAAATTATTTCAGGGGGGCCTCTCAATAGTGTTTATATTGTTTTATTTACTAGAAGGCCACTCCTCCATCAATATATAAAGGCACTCAGACATATCACTTATTCACACCTATAAATCATTTTGGATAGTACAACCCATACCCCCATAATATCCAAACATACCACCTCCCATATTTTAATACAATATTTATATATAAAGAAAACCAATGATGTCCTTTGGTGAAAACTAAAAGGAGTTACCTTAAAGAAGATGTAACATTTTTTAAGAGGCCATTTTATTTTATTTGTTTCTCCATCCCTTAAATTATTCTTATCACATGATTATATCATAAAATTAGTATCCTAAATATATTGAGATGTTTTTATGTTGTGGTTTATTACTAAAAATATACACACTTACGTCAAATGGGATACGTAATCATCGTTCGTGTGTACGGTGAACTGCCGCCTCGCGAACCAGTATAATTTTTTCTTCCACTACCACCTCTCATGGTTGGAAGTAACAATGGAATTAATATTTTTATATTATATATGTTATATATATTATTTATATAGTCTTATTTAATTATTATAAAACATATATCTTCAAGTTTCCCATTTTATGGGAATACAATAACATCGTTTGGGGTTGTGTGGACTACCGACTCCTCCAAATGATGTGATTCATCCACACTTTACATGGAATTTATTATAGATTGGTTATTTTAAAATATTTTATTATAAGACAAAATAATTATAATGTAATGATTATACACACACATATATATACATCATTTTATTTTACTTCTATCTATATGATAAGAAAATGGAAACAACGTTCATGCATACATATGACCTACAGTCCCCATAAACAATGTTTTTTATTTCAATATCCTATATTTTATAGATTATTATAAAAATATATATAATGAATATATATTATATTAATATCATGGATTAAATTCTATAAATAAGTAAATAATTATTCATGTAGTATGACTTATAATGACAAGTCAAAACATGTAAAAAAACAATGCATTTATTACCTGAAGCATAACATTAACACATAATTGTTAAGAAACCAGTAACATAAAGTCATAAGAAAATCATATATATTATTATATATATGAATATTTTTATTATATATATGTATAAGAAACATATATTTATTATAAATTAGTTTTGAACAAGTTCGACCTGAGTGAAGACATAAGTTAAGGTAATTTCATCTCACATTTTATATTAGTGAGGTACATTCCATATTCACCGCTCGTACATTTTCTGTAGTGTATATAAATCCATATTAAATTTTATATCATTAATTATCTTTATTTTATGATATTAAATGTTTCAATTTATGCTATTTTATCATGGTGATCAATATTAAAATGATACTCAATTATTAAGGGGATTTCTAGTCTCACTTTTATTTCGGTGATGTTAATGACTTATTCAGAACTTGTTTCTTTTATGTGGTTTATATACATACCATGACATTGATATATTATTATTATACTTGAATTTATTTTTATTCAATTATCCAATTGATGAAATCTATTTCATAGGGTCTACTGTAAAAAATTTACCCAATCAGAAATGTAATTTTCTCTCATTCTTCTTTCTTTGAGACACATGTGATGTTATGCACCAATATTATCTCTTGAGGTTTATATACACAATTTTTACATGTTTTATCATGAATACCATTATTTTAATGATATTTTATTCTTAATTCAATGTTATTATCTAATGGGTTTTATGATTCAAAATTACCAAAGTGGTAAGAGTTTATGGCCAAAATCTCATCGTTTATCAAGATTTTTTTACAACAATGCTTCCATTGATGAAATATTATGATCAATATCTCAATATTTTTTAATGTATTTTTATATAATTTGGTTATTATTATTTTATACATGTAATGGTACCATTTTAAATCTTTTTTTACTTACCATAATAAGGATAATGTTTTTATGAAAATCTAACCTTATTTATCTTTTTAGTAATAAATCTATTTTATTCAAACATTATCTTATCTAAAATTGGATTCAAAAATGGTTTCTTTTTATCCATTAAGATAATTTTCATGGAAATGGTTTTTAGTACTATTTTATGTTATAAAAATTTTTGAATTTTTTTTTCATAACTTCATTTTTATGGTTTAAAGGTTGTTTCGAAAGAAAATGATTTTCAAAATGTTTAATGTTTTAAAAAGAGTTTTGAAAAGTGGAAGTTATATTTTCCTTAAGAAATGTTTTAACTTATATTAATAAAATAGTTTATATGTTTTCTAATTGGTTTCGAAAGAATTGGATTTTGGAAATGTTTTTTGTTTTAAAAAATTATTTTCGAACAAATGTTATTTCTCATAGGAAATGTTCAATGTGATCCTTAAAAATCCTCCTATATAAAAGACAAAATACTTAGATATATTTATTATTTACTGGAGATATTATCCAAGGAATCTGAATTAATGAAAATTATCTCTTTTATTATCAAAAAACATTTAAGGTAAAATTGAAAAACCAAAAGTTTTAAACACTAAAAGATGTTAAGAAACAATTAAAAAACAACTTAAGCCAAATGGATTCATCCTAACCACATAATTTACAACAGATAGTGGTTATCTTTGTATTTGGATCATTATTTAAAAGGTCATTAAAATTATAGACCAACTTGTTCTAAGTGTCCATGAACTTTACTTGATTGATCTTCCCTTCGTTAAATCCCCTTATCAATATAATATCATTCTTTTCAATCCATGAAATCTGATCACCATTGGGATTCTTGTTTAGTTTCCTTCCCATCATCCTATCAGCTTCTTCTATTTTAGAATTAATCACTACAAATGCTTGCACCATTTTTTTCTTTAGAATTTAAAAGAAAACCTAGTTATTTCTTGCGGGTTCACCTCCCTAAAACTACTGTCCATTTGGAGAATCATTGAGAGATATAACCCCCATATACATATCCTTATCCGGAATAATTATTTCATTATCCCTGGGATCACCTTCCATCACCTTCAATTCTGAATTTTTGGAAGATATTATTTCCATTGCTAGTGGTATGTATGAATAGTCCTTGTACCCTTTTCTATTTCCTCTCATACATATCCCCATCCCAAGACATGGTACCCCTATTCCATGAAAATATTATATAGTTTCAACTGATAAATGACATGAATACTCATCACCAGACTCATTCCTAGGGCCCCCTACTCATCACTGGACTTCACTTCCCGAGCATATACATACTCCTAAAATGTTCCTTCTTTCACCAATCATTCAAAGTGATTTCGAAGAACAACAATTAGAAAATCCCTTCATGTTCTTGATCTGATCAAATTTACATCCCTATCCAGCTCTTGATCCTTACCACTTTATGGGTCGCCCTCCCTTATTGAATTAGGATCCACCAAATGCCCTAAAAGTGTCTTAGTATCATGTGATTCCCCTTACCCGTTGGAACCATTCCCTGAATGCATTTACTCAACATAAGATGCATCCATGGGAGGCCTAATGACTCTCTTTTCAGCCATTTTAGACTCTACTTGAATGTTTTTTACACTACAAGACTGCATAAACCCACGATGGGGACTCTCCAAAGAATTATTGGATATAGAATTCAAAACACCAGCTTCCATCACTACATCAGAACCAACTGGCCTAGAAGAATCTTTCAAAAAATTATTGGGATCACCCATGTCCTTTCTCTAATGATTGAAAATTACATCCACCATTAGTTTTCCCTCCTCTCTCTGACATGCCATAACCTTTTCAAAAATTGTATTAGTAGACACACCCAACTATCTATATCAATATGAAACATCATTAACACCAGGCCCCAATCCATTTCCACTGCCTCCTAGGGCATAAATTTTTATTGATGTAATCTCTTAACCCCAAGCCTACATGCTACCATAGAGTTTCCCATTTTCATACAGTAGGAAAATTAATCAAACCATGATTCATAAACTATAGGACATCTACAACAAAACTCTTTACACTCTAAAATACAAAATTATTCAGCATGTATTCTTGAGAAATCTACTTCCACGCATATTTAGTGAAAAACATGGTGAAAAATAGATCTCATGATACTATCTAAACACAAATATATTCCTACAAGGTTCCCCAAAATTATCTAAATCGATGGGTTATGAAAGAGTAATGAATGCCTATGAAAATTAACCCAAATCACCACTCCTATGGTGTATTTATTCATAAGTAAGTTTTCAGTTCATCTAAAGAGGTTGAATGGGGATCTGTTGTAGTTGTAGAGTGCACTAGACCAAGACCTGACTTGGTTTCCCTCCAATACAAAAAAAATTGAAAATTTACTTTGTCAAGTAAAACCACTATTTTTCAATCTTATAAACACCAAGACCATAATATTAACATATCAAATGAATTCACTGAATAATGCCTCTTCTTGAACCAAGAAATTAATGTTATATATAGAAGGTTTGGGGCCTTATTGAACTCTGATGATGAAATAAAAAGTTATGGGAACCCAATGAATAGATCTGGTATTTTAAGACTTAGAGATATTTGAGGTTGATATGGAATAATTTATGGGTTTGAGAAAGTGTAGAATAATTGGCATATAGCTCCCTCCTATGACATTGGACGTACCTCCCTCATCGAGGGGGCGGGGGGGGGGGGGACCAGCTTGTTGGCCACTGTTATCATATAAGGGGAGCTAACATCACAAAATAATCCATTCGAAGGACTCCCCATCCTAGGGAAACCAATATTATTATTTCTTTTAATGGATTATGTTATGATGTTTTTTATGGAACCCATTTATCTTTTATGGGTTATACAATGATAAATGATCATTAAAACCATTTATTTTGATGAGTTGTTCTATTATAAAATGATTATGAAACCTATCTCTTTCCACATGTTAAAATATGTTGAAATAACTTTGATACCCAATTTTTTCATTTCATGGGTTATTATATGCTTATTATTTATGATCTTATGGAACAAATTTATATGAATTTATTATGTGATGAGTATGAACTATAACTACCACAAATACATTTGGTAAATATTTATATATATAATTATATTTATAGGACTTGAAAGAGGAGGGAACTCAATTCAATAATACATGAATGAAAAGAGGATTCAACTTAGATTAGTAATAAAGGGATGGAATGAGGAGTCAACTCGATTTAGTAATATAAAACTAAAATAAAGAGTGAACTCAGTTTAGTAAAAGAATGTTAGAATGGGTGAACTCAATTCTGTATTATAGGGCTAGAACGTGGAGTGAACTCAGTTTAGTAAAATAGGGCTGGAATAAATAGTTAACTAGATTTTGTAATACATGGATGGAATAGGTTGTGAAATTGAGTTATTAAATGATTTTTTCTACTAAGTATGTCTTGGTAGTCAACCTCTACTAATATGAAAATGAGTTTATATATTTACGTGTCTAAAACCATTCCATTATTTATTCTAATATTATTCATTCATCCATTATTCCCTTTATTCCCCTATGGATAATGTCTTATGAACTAACAATATTTCTTCCAGGATTCATGTTTACATTCGTTGATATGAATGGTATAATTTTCCAATGATATTCTCATATTCTCATACCCTTATACTCATATTATGCTTACATATCTCTTTTATTTACCCTTACTAATAATCTGAGATCACCCTTTATTATGTTTCCTTTCCCCAATTTATGAATAATATTTTTAAGTACAATTATTAAATGGGAAGATCTTTGTGGGGTACATTTAAGATCTTTAACCAAATTTTAGTAATGTTTTTCATGTCTCTAATGATTCTAAACTATTAAGGTCCTTGGGAATTTACTTCTTTACATTATTGAATATTCCTCTAAAATGATGTAATATCCATGTATTATAACCTTGGGTCACTATTGTTGGAATCAAAGGAAAGGTTTAGTCAACCATTAAAGACTAATATAATAAAACATTAGTGAGATCCCTAGGGTTATTTTTAATGATATGTTTAGGGATTTGTATAATTATAAGTCTAATGATGACTTAATGTTTAAGAAAATGTCCCAAAATTTAGTAAAGGTTTGCTAGAGTGGTTTCCAAGAAATTATATCCCTTTATAGATACTTCATGTGTGTGTATTAGGGGAAAATGAAGACGTCTTGAATAGAAGGACATCGAGAAATTAACTAAAAAGGGAAAATTAAATTTTTAGCTAACACAATGTATGAGAATAATTTCCTCTATAAGGTATCATCTATTGTTGAATGATTAATATGTATAAATTTTGGGAATTATTAAAATCACTGTTTTCGGGGAAATATCATGAAGGAAATATGAAAAGTTGTAAGTGTAATGGTCTTGCTGATGATGGTGAATATACCTTGAGTGAAAAATTAAAGGTATGTTCTTTTTTAGATTATTATTTATAAGAATGATAAAATTGAGTAGAAATTATTCACATTTCATATTTTAAGAAAGTAGTATTAAATAAAAAGATAATAAATCTTTGTAATCTTTTAAGGAAGAGGTGGAACTATCAATGTATTAATGTATTTGAGTTAATGGATTATGTTATATGAATCATGAAGTATATACAGATTTTCATGGGTGTCCTCCTTCAGTGGTAGCATTACCCTTCGTAGGCTCGGCTATAGAAGCTTCCCTCACCATTTTCTGGCCCAATCCCTGCCGTTCGCCTCCTTCGCTAGATAGGGTTTTTTTCAGCATGGTGAGATCAAGCAGTTGAGCTTTTCTTGATGTCTGAGGGTTTCTATCTCAGGTGTCAGTTGGGAGTTCAAGGGGTTTTCATGGGGGTATCCTTGGGGGCTGTGAAGGCAGTGATGAGTTTCATTTTATTAATCACGATGGGTCTTCTTCCGGCATGACCTAGTGTTCAGATATTTTCAGTGATGGTTTTTTTTCATTTCTCTATATGCAAGATTTGTATCTAGATGTGTTTGTGGGTGATGTGTGATTTCGCAAAGGAACCAGTGGTGTTTCTATTCGATGGTGTGGTTTGATGACCCTGGGTCTTTGATGATGTTGTCTTGTAGGTTCTTTTCTAATATGGATTTATGGATGATGCTCTTTTGATGGGGTTTTTGTGTGAATATATTGGATTGAATTTGGGGATTTTTTGGCATTCGAGGTTTGGTTGTGGTTCTATATGGAGTAGGATGCGGTTTCAAGACAACATGGTCTTCCATTATTTGGATTCTTCATTTTCTTTCTGTGGATGTGTTCTTCTTGAAGGATTTTTTGTAGTCCATATCACATCACTGGCGGGTTTGGGCAACATCTGACTGGAGTTTTCTGGTGGGTTTTTAGATTTGGTCTAGTATCAAGGGTCACATCAGTGGTATTCGAGGAGGCCAGTTCAGATGTTGGTCATTCTTTTCTGAGGTTTGTGTTTTCTGCTTTGTCGTTACTCCTTGGACTTCTCTTGGGTGATTTTGTCTCCTACTATAAAGTCTCTCAGTTTGAATTCTGGGGTGGTTACTCTATATGATGATTAAGTTTCTATGTTGGCCTCTATCTTATGATCAATGGTGTTTGAAGTCTATTTGTCGTGATGTCATGTATGGTTTACCACTTTTCCTCAAAACTATTTTTTTGGTTTCTCAAATTTTTCTCAAAAGTGTATGGAATATAAAATTATTAATTTTCAGTCATTTTAAGGAAAATAAACACTTAACAGGTTCATAATGATGCTAAAAGGATATTTAGTATGGATAAATAGATTATGATATGGATAAATTATATTAGATGGTAATTAATACATCAAAAATAAAAAAGTATTTTTTGAAAAAGTGGTTTATGCTATCATTGATGAATTGTAAAACATTTTTTAAGTTAAGCAATATATCCAAAATACTTTGGAATATGGAATATTTCATTTTTTTTTTCATTAAGTATTTATGGTAATTTAGGTTATTACCATGTTTCAAGAGAATACATGATGATGGTATTCACATTTTGATATAGAAAAAATAAGAGCTACTTTATGATATACAAAGGATAAATGTTAAGAAGATATTGTGAAATGTAGAGACCTTATTTCAATTGTTTTTAATTTTTATATCCCATAAGGGTTATAAGGTTGACTATTTATGGAATTATTTATGTTGTAATTTGGATGAGGTCTTATATGACAATGTATTAAATCACTATGTGAATATTTTTATAAATTTTATAACCAATGTTAACATTTAAATGTATATATAAGTAATGAATTTTATTAATCATTTGATCTATTATCTTTTAAGTTATAAAAAATTCATCTTCATTTCTGGGAGTAATATATGAAGTGGTAATCTATCAAATCAAAACAAAAGGATGATATTGTTCTTATCAAAGGGAATGATATTATGTAAGTATGTATTCTCATAAAAATTATTTAACATTATTAAAAGGGTCTTGAAATACTTTTCCCTCCCATTATAACCCTTTTTGATGATATCACTGGCCTTTTTCAAGACTATTTAGTTTATGTTTTTATTATAATTAACATTCTCCAAACCTATTTTTATATCATGCTCTATCAGAACATGAGAGTTAGATTTCTCTTCAATGTCTATGTTTTCACTTACCACTATGTTTTCCTATATTTAATCCTCATTATGAGTTACTTTGGGTAACAATTATGTTTCCAAAATTTAGTTTTGACAGTATGTTTTAGTATTTATCTTTATAATATGTGTTTCTATGAATGAATCTTTCAACTATTGAACCATTAATTATCCAGATGAATGTTGAGGGACAAATTAATTTTAAGTTGGGTAGAATGTAACACCCCTAGTTTTTATGAATTGTTATGTTTTAAAATAAACTATTTATTTAATTGGGTTTCACACTACACCAAGTTATGATTTTGGTATAAGAAACACTGTGTTTAGCTTACAGTACAAGCAGTACTGAGATTCTTCAATATATTGTGTTACACACAAGATCATGCTTTATCAAACTACAATATACTACTTATATCAATATAGTTATCGCCAACCCGTTTGAATGAAATTTAATAATAATACAATATAAATTATTAAACTATGGTACACACATGTTTATTGAATGAATTACTCGGTTATAAATAAATTATAAATGAAAATAAAAACCAATTGAATATATAAAAAGTGTTCTTATGTAAAAACTATTTTTATACCTCAAAAATAGATTTATACTAATGAAATAAATTAATACCTATTAGTGAGAAATATAAAGGAAATATATATTATTAATTCATCCATTTGTTTTACATTAATCCCATAATTTTGATTAGTATAAGATAAAAACAAATATAGTTTCAAGCATAAAAATTTGTATTATTCTAAAAGGTACTTTTACCACATTTTAATAGAATACTTGTATTATAACTAAATTTAAGTAATTTAATAAATTATATTTTAAAAATAAACTTAATTTATTAAATAATAATATCAAAATTTAATTTTTTGGAATTTTTTTATTTTTCTATGATGTATCATTTTTTGATGAATAGTGAAAAATACTGAATTTTAATTAAAAACTGGTTTTGCATATAATTTATTGATAAATTTAAAGTATATTTAACATTTTTATTAAATAATATTTAGAAATTTTTTATTTCTATTAATAATATATAGGAAATTATAAAAAATTTCACATTAAAATATGATAAATAACATTTCAAACTTTTGATCATTTTCACTTTAAAAACCCATTATTTAATCATATCTTCAATATTATTTTATGTTAATTTATACCACTTATGTGATAAAAATTTGGAAAAACAGATTAAATATTTTTATTAATTATAATTTATAATTTAAATTAATGTAAAAATAGTCCTTTAAAAAAATTAATGATAGTAATTAAAATTAATAACATTGATTTTGGTAAAAACGAGTATACTCAGTTGTTAATATAAAATCATTAGGGAGCAAATCACCGAGAAAATTTTCCAAAACCCATCATATGCCTATATTTAAACCATTTACCTTATTTTATATAAAATTAACCATTATTGGTGGTACATTATGTAATTTAGACCTCTCAATAGTGTTTACATTTTTTTATTTACAAGAATTCCCCTCTCCCTCTATTATATAAAGGCACTCAACCCCTAAATTATATAAACCTATAAATACTTTTTCCTCATAGAAAAATAAATTTATCTCCTAAAATCAATACTCTCATCATATAAGACTCACATTGTGATGAAAGTAAACCAAGAAAGTCATTTGGTGAAAACCAAAAAGAGTTACCTAGAGAAGAGGTAACACTCTTCAATGGGATCTTTTCATTATTTCTTTTTAGAACCCTTAAATTATTATTATTCCATTATTATATAATAAAATTATTATAATAAATATACTGATATTTTTTTATGTGAATTTTTCATTTCACACTTTCACACACTTCCATAAAATGGGATACACAATTATCATTCGTGTGTACGATGATGTACCACCTCACGAACCGATGTTGTTTCTTCTTCCATTCCCTACTATAAATATTTGAAATAATGGAATAATTAATATATTTATATTATAGATATTATATTTATGATGTCTTAATTCTTTTGAAATTATTTTATCACACATACCATCCTACATTCCCCTTTTTGCGAATACGATATCATCGTTTGTAGACATGTGGAGTACCTCATCCTCAATGCGATATGATTTGTTCACACATTATTTGGGATGGTTAAATTAATAAAAACTATTTTATATTTTAAAAATAATAATTTTATATTAATTATTATATATATACATCATTTTCTTTTCTTTCTTTTAATACGGCAACAAAATGGAAATAATGTTCATGCCCACGTACGACCTGTCGTCTCCATGAATGGTGTATTTTATTACCTATTTCTATATTTTATAGATTATTATATATAAAAATATACTGAATATATTTGAAATTAATATTATATTTTAAAATATTTATTTATGGAAATCATGATCTATGTAAGATGTTTAAGAATGACAAGTCAAAACATTTATGAAAAACAAAGCGAGTATTACCTGAAACCTGGCATTAACATAGAATCCTTATTAAATGGGTAATATAAATTAATATTTAAATAAAATATTGTATTATATATATATTAAAATGGTTATGTGATATATTCATAATGATATTATGTTTATTTAACTTGATTCTTGAACAAGTACGATGAGATTTGAGATTTTGGGTAAGGGAATTTCATCTTACTTTTTATATCTGTGAGATAAATGCAATATTAAACACTCATTTATTTAATACAGTGTATATAATGACCTATGAAATTTTATATTTTTAATTTAATTTATTTAATTATACAAAAAGTTTCAATTTATATAATTCTTTTATGGGAATCAAGATTTAAAAGATACTCATATTTTAAGGGGATATGTAGTCTCACTTTTATTTCTTCATTACTTATACCTTATTCACTACTAGTTTATTTTTCATGGTGTATATAATACCCATGGAATTATTATATTGTTCTTATCGTAAAAATTTTGGTTATTTACTTATCAAATTTATTACCTCTATTTGATGGGGTTTATAGTTTAAAATTTATATAATCTATAATGTAATTTTGTCTCAATTTTCCTTCTTTGAGATACATGTTATGTTATACACCTATATTAATTCACAAAGTGTATATAATACCCTATGACTTGTTTTATCATTAATATTATTATTTTAATGATTATTTATGGTTTATTTAATGTTATTATCTCATGGGGATTATGATTTAATGTTTCTAAAGTGGTATGAGAATATTATTATAATCTCATCATTTATCAGGATTGTTTATGATTATGCTTCAAATGTTGAAATATTAGGATCCATAGATCAAGAATTTTCATGAATTTTATTCTCTTATGTTTATTAATTTTTTATCCATGTAATGGCCCCATATTTAAAATCTTTAGTACTTAAAATAATTAAAAACAAATTATGAATATCAGACTTTAATTCCCTCTCCAGTTGGAAATATGTTTTATTCAAAATCCATATTTTCTAAAAATACATTTGAAAAAAAATTAAATGACCTTTTAAGATCATTTTCATGTAAATGGGTTATAATTTTTTTTACTTTTTAAATTTTTTGGGAATGTTTTCTAGAGATTACTTTATATGTTTACAAGGTTGTTTTTAAAGAAAATAGTATTCAAAAAGTGTTATATTTTTAAAATTCTCTTCTGAAGTTGAAAAGATATTTTTCTAAATAAATGTTTTAAATGTTTTTTAAATAATAATTTATATTTTTTGAAATTTCATTTCAAATCAAAAGAGTTTAAATTATTATTTTTTAAATGATTTCTAATGTAAGGTAATTTCCCTTAATAAATGTTCCATGTGATCTTTAAACCCCCCCCACCATCTAAGATAAAATAATATTAAATTATTTATTATTTACTGGGGATATGATCCAAGGACACCATTCTTATTATTTCTTTGAATTGTTTATGTATGATGATTTTTTATGAAACTATTTTCCTGTCGACGGGTTATAAGATGAAAAGTTTTCCTGAAACCCATTTATTTTCATGTGTTATTCTATGATGAAATAATGTTGAAACAAGTATCTTTTCCAAAGGTCGAGATATGATGAAATGACTATGATACCCATTTTCATCCTTTAATGGGTCATGATATGTTGATTTTTTTATGATCTTGGGTCACACATATGTATAATTTAATTATGAGAAAGATGAAACCTATATCCTCCTCCAATGAATTGGTAAAGATTTATATATCCCATGAGATAAACAATACAACAATGAGGAGTGAAATCAATTTATTAATATAGTACTAAAACGAGTAATGAACTCATTTCAGTAATACTAGGATCGAATGAGGAGTGAACTAGGTTCAATAATATTAGTATGGAACGAGGAGTGAAATCTGTTAAATTTTACAAATATTGAATGGGATGTGATCCTAGTTCAGTAATATAGGGCTTGAATGAGGAGTGAACTCGGTTCATTAAAATAAAGTTGTAATGGTAAGTGAATTCTATTTAGTAATACATGGATGTATTTGGGAGTGAAACTATTTCAACAATGTTCTATTTCCACTATGGTGGTATTGGCAGTGAGACTTGACTAATATTAAATGATTTTATATATTCATATGTCAACCACAATTCCATGTACTATGATTATGCTATTATTTCATGGATTTTTCTATTTTTTCCCTTATGACTCATGTCTTATAAACTTCCAATCATTACTTAAATATTTATGTTTATATTCTTTGATATGCTGGTTATGGTTTTCCAATTCCATGGTCTTGTTCTCACAAACTTTTTATTATGGTATTCTTATGTATATCCTTTATTTACCCTTTATGAAAAATTTATCTAACCATTTATTATGTTTCCTTTCCCTAATTTATAATGATATATTTTAAGTATGAGTAATAAATGTGATGATATTTGTGTTAAACATTTTATAGTTTTCACCAATTCAAAAAATGTGCTCCAAGTTTCGAAATACAATAAAATTTTAGGATCCTCGAGAATGTACTTATTTAATTTTCAAATATTCATCTAAAATGATTTAATATCCATTTATGTTAGGCATGATTTGATATATTAAACATCTACACAACACATCTATGTATTAATAACCTGACTATAGCTCTAAAGGTCAAATTAATATTACTAGAATCATATAAAAACACACTAGAAACCATGTAGTGGGTCCATAAATCCACCAAAGGTATAGTGGAGGGTATGAACATCACCACTTCACTCCACAATTATGTGATAATGATCACACAACTATCTTACTTGAGGTTTTAAGGTGAAACTTTCCCACGATAAATCACTCAATGAGCCATATAACATCGATTTCTCTCATAAGAAGAGTTTTTCTCATAAATAATTCAACGAATAATATCACTCTAAACTCATCTAATTTTGTTTCTTAGATAGGTAAACTTAACTAGGGCCTTTGAGGGATACCAAAAATCCAATATGGAACTCTGAAGTTCTCAATACAAAGATAGGTGATCTTACCTTCGGCCTTTGGGGGATACCTATAACCCTAACTAAAATAATCTTCTAGTTAAGAGAACAACACATTTTTATGTTGGTCACTTCGATACCTCAAACCCCATATATGAAATAAGAATAAATGATAAAGTATCAAACCCTAGGTCTCATAGAGGGTTACCCAAACCGATCCTGTAGAGGGGACTATACCTAAACATACATATGGATGCCTCAGTAAACCATCATGAGGATGAACCAAGGGAAATTGTCCAATTAAAACTAGTTTATTAATCATTAAAAACACACCACACTATATGAACCACACATCAAATATCGAATTCTAAAACGAAGTCAACCATTATATTTTACAAGGAAAACCACTTTGTATAGGAAACTTAGAAGCCCCATTTCATGTCTTGAAGATGGAGACATGTAAGGAAAGTGACTTTCAGAGGAGTACATGACATGTATTAATGGGATGAAACCTATATGTTTCCCCTCAAGTTACTTAGTGTGTACAAGAAAAGTACACAACATGTAATAAGTACCACACAATTTGTGACCTCACCCACCCACATAGGCATGTCCTCAAACACACACGGATTGTCTGGCCATGAAATTCTAAATGGTGTGTACATGTAGTATAAATATCATATATCTAGTACATCCCAAACCTGTGACTAATGGACTATTCCCTTGTATATTTCCCCATGCCCCTGTACTTGGGTGTGTTCGTGCCTATTCCCATTTACCTTCTCCTGACCATACATCTTAGCATGGGGTGTCTTACCCTATTCTTGGTCACATGTACAATCCCCACTATAAAACATGTTCTCCCTATTTATGGATTATAGTCCTTTAATGTATTCATTCCCTAATGGGAAGAACACACAATGTGTTCTAATGAACTACACACCATGTTATTAGGATTTATATACTTAAAACTCTGTGATACTCCCAAAACCCCATATTTTCCCCAATTTCACATAGATTGACACCCAAGGGGTCATTAGGAGGAACAAAAGGAATTCAAAACCCATAAAAACTAATATATTGGGATCAAGACATTATTACCATAAATCTTCCTACATCATGGCATAAATTTCAAATCATCGTGTCTATAGAGACACCCGTAAGTCAATGGACCTCGATCCATTGCCTCTTTTCTTCTCTGGTTTGTTTTCAATGTGAGGAAAAAGTCCTCTCCCTTTTTTTATTTGTTAGAATCAAAATAGGGGGTATATTAATTTAATTTAATTAGTTAAATGAATCATCAATCTCTTTCTCCAACTGTAAAATTTCACCAAACACCCAACGTCAATCAACTTTATATCCTTCCAATGGTAAACCACGCATCTTGGAAGCATCTGTGGTGCATGATTTTTGATCCATGACATTGTTCAAGATTTATTATTTTTTTTCAAAAATATATGTGTATGTGATAAAATATTTTTAATATTTTTAATATCTCATCCTTAAGGATCTTTGTACCTCAAATTTATATGTCCTCTCAGTGTCCGACTCTAGAAATGTTTCTATAAGTATTCTAATGTAATAAATGGAAAATGTAGGATCATTACACTACCACCACCATAGTTCTTATTTCCCTGAAATGAAAAAAATAATATTATACTCCCAAGAGAGGATACCGATATAATAATTGGGTTTCCCACTCCTAGGATATCTCTTTACGGTTACAATGATATCAAAATACACATATCCAAGGGAAACATGTACTCACAAAGGATCATCTATCATCAGTCCTGAGACAACACCGAGAACCTTAGAAAGGAATTTCCATTATCAATTTCTACCTCATCCTAGTTGACATTATGTAAAGAATTATTCACATATGTCCTTAGTTATGACACATTTAATACATCGAGCACTCAGTCTTACTATGGTCATAAGGTCATGCGTTGAACCACCGAACTAACCCAATACATCAACTGAAAAAGCATCTTTAAATATTTTGAATATCCAATTTCCCTAGAAAAATCCTCAAAAACGATTATAAATCAATGTCCCCCAAAATAGATGATATGATTATAAAAAATTAATGGCAACTATCATTAGTAAAAAAATGTATCATGACAATTATTTGAAGTCCTCGTATTCCTATGAAATATTTTCACCTTTCTAAGTAATATTTTCACCTTCTACAACCATGAGTAGCACCAACTCTAGGTCCAAAATTCTATTTCCCATTGAATCTGACCAGTACAGTGGTCACAAGTAGGGTATCCCATTCAAGGACCCAAATGGTGCTACACATAAGGTGGATTGGTACTTTCTAAAACATAATAAATCCACTAAATGTTGGAGATCCTCTCAACTATAGTACAAATATAACATTCAATCCTGAATCATTTTCCCCATAACCCAAACTATCCACATTTTCTGGCTATCAAACTGGGGTAGAAAATTCATGATCAACCACTACCAATTCCAAACGCCTCTTACATGAACAGGAATTCTAAAATTTATACTAGACTATACTCCTAGATATTTCAGATGTTTTCTAACTCATCGAGTCATTCAAAAATCACTAAAGTACTTCCATGGACTCTTATAGATCATCGAAGGACCATCAAAAAAACTACAGTTAGCTCCCCATTTCCACTACCAATTGGGAACATCAGTTATAAACGAATGATTGGTAAGAAATCATGAGCTAAAAAAATACCATACCCTTGGCCACAATACTAACGCCAAAAGATATCAGTACAACAACCCTACTCTTGGGTATACTACTAAGGGAAATCAACTTCCTTGGCACCTATTCATGCAGTGTGACTGATTTCATTATTCATCCTCATAAGGATTCCATACTCCACACCTTTGTAAAATCCATCAAGAATAGGTCCAATGGATATTTAGTCACATGGAACCTTGAAAAAAAATGTCCCCAATATGTCCATACATTACCTACTAGAGAAGAGGTTGGGTAAAACATATCAACTGCAGATATGTAGCACTATCCTCACCCTTAAGGTCCAACTACAAAGAAGTCAAATTCAATTTTTTCTTTCTCAATAGAAATTTATGGAAATATTTTTAATGAGCATATGCTTCCATGACTACACCCTCAGGTGGCAATTAGGATCTAACTGCCTAAACCATTATGGGTTTTACTATCACTCATTTTTTTTGGGATGAAATAAGCCAATAAGTGGACCTCTTGAATCTAGAACTATCTCTACAAGATCTTCCTATAAGTATGGTACAACTAGACCATGTATATAACCATCGTATAGTGTCTTGCATACTCTATATTTAAGGCTGAGTTCTTGAGGGTCCAATAATAAATTATTCCACGAATCGATCCAATAATGGTTAAGGATTTGGTTTATAAGTCCCAAAAATCATCTCGGGAATCCAACACACTGAAGGGTATCACTAATAACTCAAGGAAAACATATAGACTATAAGAAGACACACTTGGTATATATTCATCCAAGAACTGGAGTTAGTGATAATTTTTCTTGAGGTCAAATTATGAGAACAACTTCACCCTAACCAATGTTTCAAGATTTAATTAGATAATGGGAGTGGATACTCTCTCCTTACTGTCACATGAATTATGTGACATTAACCCACACCATACCTCAAACATGCATCTTCCTCATAGGAGAACAACACATTCTACGAAAGAGACAAAATGTGTCTAATAATTCCTTTATCTATAGACTTTTTCTACCACTCCACTATCTCATGTACCCACAAAAGGTCATATGATATCATAGCACAAATATCGGGTCATCCCTGGGTGTCAGTCCTAGAAGAAATCATACATATGTTGGGATGTAATTTTGGAACATCCTTAGGGAGGGCATCCCCATAATCCTCAACCACCACAAAAAAACTAAAATCATATAGAATCCAACACTCTGAGGTTCATACTCTTGATTTGGTATAATTGGATAAATATTTACCCATACATGATCCCATCCTGCACTGTTAGGCATTCCTTCTCACAAAAGAAATAAAATATCCTGCCACCAACTCTCGTACACTAGAACACTAACAATAAATTTTCATCAGGGAATGAATATTATGAAATTGGTCCTTAATGGGTTATTAATCATAGAGGCACACTGAACACTATAGAAATTATCATCTCATGGATCTATATCCTCATAGTCATGTCACATTTTTTAAAGAAGTGTGATAAATTATCCTTTTCCACAGGAGTATCAAAAACACGAGTTAAGGAAAAAGGGCCCCACTAAACGACTAGAAATCGAACAAGTGATGAATTTTTGGACTGAAATTATTTCTATAGATTAAAAATACAAATAGTAGTAGAGAAAAAAACAATTCATTCATTGAAACACACTTGATGCCTCTATGTCATAATCCCCTAATTATTGATTCTACCCCCACTATTCTCTTATTCTCTACAAACAAGTCCTACTCTAACTCTTTACGACATCATTGATAAACCAAAAGGACAAAATTATAAAAAATAATATTCCACACCTCAAAACTATCTACTTTGGGAATAACTTACTTTCCATCAGGGTATTAGATCATATCACATGGACATGTCTCCAAGGGGGAAGTGTCCCTCTTCCTTTTGTGCCTAAATCCATTTCAAGAATCACTACCAATGGGATATACTGATTCAAAATTCACCAATGATATTTATCACTTTGAATACACCCACTAATAAGGGTTCTATATAAGTGGTAATTTAACACAGTAGGCTCATTTCAGTCCTCTACCCCCTGATAAGCGGTTATAGATCACCATGAAAACTGAATAGTCTCTATCATCATAACCCATGATTACCAATAAACATAGGATCTTCATCTTATGCTACAACAATAATAAACTAAAAATACATAAGAATAATAGTTTCAACATCAAATATCTGATTGATCAGGGTCTGAATGTTGGAAAACCCAAACCACTATCTTGAGTTAATCTCTCACTTCCTAACGATCAGGGAAATCATGAAACCATAGTAGCCCATCACTATAACTAATGAAACATGATAAAACTTCACATATGATATCCTTATTCTATATGATCCATAGAATTATCAACAAATAGATGATCAAACATTAGATTTACTAAAGGATCAAATAACCACACAAAAGTTAGTGGCACTGCACTACGACCAACTAGAGGAAACAACACACGAATTGATGCTTAACCTGTGGCATCATTTGTAAACTAGTCATTGTCATGAAAATATCTCCAAATAATTGATGGATGTTATCATGGAGTCATATCAAAAGTTTTATATATTTGAAACAAGTAATATAATATATTTGGAGTTTGCTTAAGAAGGACTATCAAAAAAACCAATCCAATATGATGCATGTACCATAGGTTCCCTAAATCAAATGTCTTTGTACAAAGAGTTGAAAAGTAGGTAGTCGGAGTCCTGATGGGTGGATATACTCTTCATCACACTATAACACTCAGAGATCTTTTGAAATATATATTTTTCAAATAAATTTAATCTTTTTGATATTTTATGCTACACATAACACTATGTTATCTTTTGTTACATGATACACAGAATTGTAATGAAACACAACATTCTATTAAATTATTATTATTTAATATGATATAAATAATATAGTTCTTAGAATGGGGGGTATGAATAAGATTTACTAAATAATAAAAATATATTGTTTACACATGTATATAAAATGATTTATGTGTTTACGAATTAATTATAAATGACAATAAAATGTATTTTAAAATAATGGAAATATTTTTCTGCAATCTTTTGTAAGCACACAAAAATGTTTTACCTAATTAAGTTAAAAAAATTAATTTTTTTAATTATATTAATGAAATTTATATATTATATATTCTGTAAAATATTTACCATTCATCTTATGTGTTTTCTAGACAACATATCAGAATAAATCAAATTTTATGCTTAAAAACTATATTTTTTTAAAAAGAAGTTTTTTCACCTATTGTACACATAATTTAAATTTATTTTTTGACACATATAAAATTTAATTTATATAATTAATTAATTTTTTATATTAAAAATTCAAAATTATATTAGTGTGATTTTTTTGATAATTTTATGAGAGGATATGTTTTTCGATGAAAAGTGAAAAATGCTAGGTTTTTTATTATTTTTTATTTATTTTAAATAATTTGAAAGCATAAAAACTATTTTAATATGGTTTTAATGGTAAAATTAGTTAAATTATATATCTATGAATCCAATTTATGTTTTTGGAATGAATTTCATGTTGAATTTTTATACAAAACATTATTAAACATTTGAACATTTTCTTTTTGGAAAACCACTTTCTCTTCACACATACGAGATTAATTTAAAATTAAAATTTTCTGTTTTGAGAGTGGAATTTGTAAAAATGTATTAAATATTTTTAATAATAATAAATAATATTAAATAATAATGTCATATTAATTTTTTCCCTATAATGAATAGGTAAAAAATTAAAATTATTTATCTTAGTTAATGTAAAAATGGGTTTACTATGTGGTTAAACTAAAAAGATAATTGATAAAAATGATTGGAAAATTTTAGAAACCCCATTTATTCCATATTTATATCATAATTATTTTTTCTTCTATAATGGTCCATTTTAGATCCTTGCGTCATATAAAAAATGGAGGTACAACTTTTTTTTCAAAATTACAAGTCTACCACTCATGTCACTTATAAAAGGCCGCCCCTATTGTCTTCACTTCACACAAAAAAAACATTTGGTTTGGAAAATACCTACCCAAATAAATTCCTTAATTTTCTCCAGTCATACTAGAATCTTTATTTTCATTCATAAATCAATCCTAATATCCTTTTGGTACCAACCAAAAGAGGTTCTCCGTAGAAGAGGTAACGTCCATAATCATGTGTTTAATTTTTTTTTCTTCCTCCACCAAATAAATTATTATTAAACCATTATTATATAATTGAATATTTATATTCCATAAATAAAGATAATATTAGGTTAATTAAAAACCTTAATCCTTCTTCTATTCAATCAAATTGGTTAAGAAATCATCATTCATGTGTATGGTGGACAACCGCCTTGTGAACAAATATTAATAGTTTTCCATACTAACCTATAAAATATTGATATGTTGTTATATTTATTGTTTATATATTATATTTATTATATTATTATTCTTCTGTATTCATGATATCACGCATTTATTCTAAATTTTCATTACATGGTTCTATGATAAAGTTGTTCATGTGTATGACAGAATACCACCTCGTGGAGCGATATGATTCGTTCATGTTTTACATGGAGGGAATAAGAATGTGTTCAATGATTTTTTTTGATAAATATGACAGAAAATGTATTCTATAATGGTAATATATTATTTACCATTCCTTTGTTTTTTCTACTAGGAAAATAGAAACATCGTTCATGCGTACGTACAACATATCATCTCCATGAATGGTGTATTTAATTTTATATATCTTAATTTTAAAGATCACTATAAATAAACATATATTGAATATAAATGATATTATATAATTTATAATGTTATGAATATTATGGAACCAAAAATAAATTAATAAGAATAGAAAAAAATCAAAACATACAGGACAAACAAATCAGTTGTTGCACATAATATAAATTTAACTTGTAATTGTTAATAAATAGGTAATGAAAAGTCATAATTAAATAATATATTGTATGATATATATATATATTATTATTATTAAAAATATTTATAATAAAAATATATGTATTATATATGAGGTTTTTATGTGTGCTAAGGAAGTCAAGTCTTATGGTAAGGGATTCCCTTCTCACTATTTACTTTTGTGAGACACATGCCATATTCACAACCTATTTATTTTATGTGGTATATATACTAATCATGAATATATATTATGATTAATATCATAAAAATATTTTCATTTAAATATAAATTTGATGATCTACATTTCATGTGGTTTACAGTTCAAAAGTTACCGAAGCAGTGAGGGATGTTTCTCTCAATTTTCCTTCTTTGAGACTTATGTTATGTTATGCACCTATATGATTTTATGAGTAGTATATACTGGAAATTTAACATGATATATCATGAATATACATATATTCAATAAATTTAATGTTTATTTTTATGTAATTCATTAAGGGGTCTTATGATTCAAAAGGTATTAAATTGGTAAGGGGTTGAAGTTACGATCTCATTATTCCCCAGGATTATTTATGTTTATAATTATAATGATGAAATTTTATGATTTAAATCTCAATAAACTCATAAATATTATTTTACTCTAGTTATTTCATGAGAATAAATGTTTTCCAATCATTTTCATCTTTTAATTTACTAAATATTAAATAATTATGTTTTTAAAATACATTTCCTTTATCTCTATCATTGGATGAAAAAAAATTTCTTCCTTATTAATGTTTCATAAAAATATGTTCAAAAAATATTTTAACATTCTACAATGTATTTATTAATGAATTTTTAACCAATTTCTGAATGTTTAAAAAAGTTTTTAAAATTAATCCTAATGTCTTTTTACGAACAATGCCCATTTGGATTTTACTAAAAATGATAAAGGATTCATTGACATATAATGTATGAAATGAAAATAAGTTTCTGATGTAATGAACATAATTTTAATTTATTAATACTTTATATGTATTCAAAGGTTACTTTTATGTCAATTGTTTTTTAAAATGTTTTATTTATATTCTTTTTCATGGTTGAAAGGATATTTCCCTCAAGAAATGTTTTAAATGGGGTTTAATGATTACATTACAAGTTTCAATGGTTATTTTTAATGATTTATTTTTAAAATAAATTATGATTTAAAAGGTGATTTTTAAAGTGGAAAAGATATTTTTCTCATGAAATATTCCAAGTGTGTTTCCAAAATCATTTTCTATCTAAAATTATATCCTTTTATTTTAATAGTAAATTATTTGGGATATGATCCAAGAAAACCATTATTATTCTTTCTCTAAATGGTTTATGTTTTTGATGAAAATATTTTTATGAAACTCGTTTCACTTCCACATGTCATATTGTGATAAAATACATATAAAACCCACTTTTTTCCCTGAGTTATGTTAAGATGAATTGAATAAATTTATATGAAAGATAATTCTTTTCCATGGGTTGTGATATGATTTAATTCTTATAAAAACCATTTTTTTTCATTGGTTCTAATATTATGGATGTTGTATGATCTTGTTGCACCCACATGTATGATTTTTATCATTCTGTGGTGGTTAAGTTATAACCAAAGAGGTTGGATATGTCATAACAAATACAATTGAGACCTATAATTCCGTCCAATTAATTGGGTAGTTATTAATGGTATATGAGATCAAAGGGTATATTGGTGTTTATCCCCTGCCCAAAGGGTGTGGGGGTGCGTGAGAGGTTATCCCAAGCCAAAAATTGGGCATATGGGATGTTATCCCAAGTATGAAGTTGGTACATGGGTTGTTAGCCCAATCTTAACATGTTATTAAGTAATTTGTGGGTACCCTTGAAATAATGATTTTAATTCATATGTATGTACCAAAAATCTATGTTTTATGCCAATTTATTCCTCTCATCGATGATGTTATTTGATTCCATTAGAATTCATAGTTATGAACTTCCATGTTTTTTGCATGACTCGTGTTTATGAAATGTGATTTAGATGGCATTGGTTCCATATTTTATTCTCATATTACTATACCTATATACTCATGTAATATTGACATCTCCCTTTTTTACCCTTATTGAGCATCTTAGCTCCCCCTTTATTATTTTTCCTTTCCCTAGTATATGGAAAAAGGTATTATGTATGATATGTCTAATAAGGGTTCTAGATATGAAGAACTTAGTGGGAGAAGACATAGATCACTTATGGACTAGTTGTTTATTTTTCCATGATTCTAAAGAAACTTGACCTAAAAGATCCTAGAACAGATCATTATGTTATGTAATGAATATTCATATATTAATATGTAATTTTTTTATGTGATAATTTTTTATCATTACAAATGGTATTAGAGAAAGGTTTAGTTAACCTTTGGAAACAAGGACGTGGAATCTTTAGGGAGAACCCTAGGGATATTTCTAAGAATATGTATAGGGATAATTCTATGGATAATTCTATGGATGAGTCAAAATATGGAAAAATGTACTGGAAGTTTGGTAAATGGTAGAGTGAGTGGTTTAAAATAAACTACATCCCCGTATGGACACTATATGTGGATTTGGATCTGGCATAGAGGTGCCTAAGGGTAACAATTCTGGAAATGGCACATTAAGCTAGAATCAATCATTACGTGGTGAAACAAATGTGACTTGATACACACCCAGTTTCAATGTTCCCAAGGTTTTATTTTGGGAATTCCCAAACTATATAAAAACCATAATGGTGGATTTTAGTAAAGACTATGAATAAAGTATGTTAAACCTATTTTTTCAAATATTATAAATAAGGTGTAATTATTTAGACATTATATAAATTTTTTAACATGATTATGTGTTATTACAATTTGATTAATGTTTCTCACACTATGATTTTTAGATTTAGTTAATGGATGGAACCCAAAGTAATTATGTTAATCTTGAATGAAACTAACAATGAAATTATTGTACTCTTTAGAAACTAAATATTATTGGATATAGAATAAAAATTATAATTTATATGCTAACAAAACATTATCATTCCATGAATTCTACTATACTTAAAAATGAGAGAAATAAGGGAACCTCATTCTATTGAGTCCTGAATAAGGAAACATGTACCCTATTTTAGCAGGTCCAATGATCCACTAGTCAATAAAAAATGGATCAATACCATCCAAAATATATTTTTCAGTATCCAGTGCTTGAAGCATGAAAAAGTCACTTGGGATTTCTAGCATTTAGAAGCTAAAGAAGATCAATCATGTAACCTTGTTAAGAATATGATTTAAGAGGAGGTAATTGAATCAATGGAATGGTATTAATTTAAGAGGATATTATTCTGTCAGTACATCCCTCATATTTTTTTAAAAATAATGTTTAAGGAATTTCATGGGCTCAAAGAGAAATATCTTTAATTTAGTGTTTACTAATAAGATAATTTTACAGGATTTTCCAGATAGACATTTGGTTTAATCATCAGTCCAGAAAGAAAAATTGATTGATTCTTTGGTGGCTTAAGACCAGATACTCAAAATGTGTGTCCTGTGACATAATTTAGCATACATGAATAATTCAATCTATGTCCACTAAATGTTGAAATGTAAATTTTGGATTTTAACCATTCCCATGATTTTGATATGAAAAATGAAGATAAAGTCCCATTATAAATCTAATAAATCACATTGTGGAATGAATTTTTAGTTACTTACATGTATGAAATGTGAGAAGAAGAATTGAAGTGAATTAATAAAAGGATAATGAGTGTATTGAATGTTTGGGATGCCTGTCTATCATGAAAATTAATATATAAGTGACGTGAAGAGCCCAACCAGTGAAATGAATAGAGAGAGAGATTGATATAATTCACCACCCACATGACAATGTTTCATGTGCATGGAGTTTGGGAATTATGACAATCAATTCCCCAATCCCAGGGTAATACAGATTATAATCCAAAACAACCTCGAAACAGAAAAGAAAAAAGATAACACCTATGAAATCACAATGGATAAAGCGAATCCTAAAAATTAAGGAACACTTATCCTCTCATCCTTAATTGGAAATTTAATGTTTGATTTTGTTTGAATAAGCCCGATGAAAATATTATTTTGTATACCATAGTGAACTATTATGTGATTATTTTTGGAGTTGGTGTCCTAGAACCAACTAATTTATACTTTATTCATTAAGAAAAGCCTTATCACATCTTGATTGTTCTTCTGTGTGACAATGCATGTGATAATGCCCTAAGGACAGTTGTTTCATTAAAGGGTCATAGCGGATCCCTGCTATGATGAGAACCTGGAAGTGCCATAACACTGTTCTTGAATATATTTTCTATGTCCGGATGATATTATTTGAGGGAAAAAAATAATACAGGTCATTAGGGGTGATGACTCATAAAACTTTGAGGCACCTTCTCATGGTGTGCGCCATTGGAAATATCCAGGATGACATTATGAGAACGAGACCCACCAGTAGGAAATCCAAATTTCATAGTGTCATTGGATTTTCTTATCTACGGATGTGTGTAATGGTCCTTAGACTTTAATATTATTATTAATGGGTATTACAACTCGCGCACTTAGATGTATTGAAGAAAACTGTGACGACACACTGTTCGTAGCAAGGTAGGATACGTTGGGTGCATCACGAGTAATACTGCATTAATAGATAATGTGAGAAAGGATTTTTCCCTTATGTTCCATAACATAAGCTGATATCTCAGGCCCTTTGATGGAATTAATATAGCCTAAATAAATCCATGGCCATGGTAAGGTATGGGTGAGTTCAATTCTAGGAAGTCAAAGAAAGAATAATCGAGCACATGGGTTGATAACACTAGCATGAAACCCGCTTGATTAGAGATATCGAGACAAAGGGATTATATAACATGGTAAGCATTCGTAGGAGGTGACACGTCATTGCGGAATTAAATTCTTTCTCTATGGGTGCCTTGGCGTGTTGCTAGACGCTAACTTTGGACTTTAGGCAGGCTCCGCCTAATGCCACTGAGAAAGAGGCCTAGAGGGTCACACACTAAGTGTGTCCATGTATCTCAGTTAAATATTAATTTAAAAAGTTGAATAAAGATTATTCCCGATTGTGGTTTAATAATTATTCAAGGATGTATGATCGCATTTATTTCGACACTAGTTGTTCGATAGAATATATTGTGGGCGAAATAATATATATTTATTAGTGAGTAATGCAGTTACATTTATTTAAGAAATAAATAGTCATTACTCAAGGTCTAATAAATATTGTGGAGGATATATATAAAACTGAAATATAAAAGTAAACACCGTGTATATTTATATATACACACCGCGTAGTTTGTTTTTTCGGGATTTGTGAGAAAATATTGTTTATTTAATTAAATGATATTAAATGTAATACGTTCGACGCATGTCAAGTAATAATGATGGTCAACTGTCATTATTAAGACATGGGGTATTACTAAGAATTAAATGAAATGATTAAATGCTTATGAGAAATTAATTCATTTTATTATTCTAAGTATTATAAATCCCAAGTACATTATTCTCAATAGGGTTAGCCATTTTTTGGTTGTGCACAATGGATTTGGAAACACTCTCAAGCCAAGAGAGAATTCCCTTTCCACCAAGAACGCTTTCAAGTTACGAAAGCAAGATCTTCCATCGGATCAAGGAGATCGAAGACGGACATCACAAGTGATGGTTATTCTATGCTAGCACCCGGAGTTACCTTCGACGACATCCGGAGATACGTGGAGCATGTGTGGATCACCGCTAGAGGAATACTGCACTTGGATTCTACGACGCAATGACGAATCACAGGATCGTGACTGGTGGTATCAACGAAGAAAGAATTCCATCGAGGTAATTCTTATGAATTAATTAAATAAATTATAATCAACATATGATGATCCTCCTCAAGGGTTATGAGACTCTTCTTTTCTTTTCGTTCTTCGTTTTATTCCGAAGATTTGGCATTTTATATCATGACGAATCTCGAATTGAATGTTGTTTAACGTTAAAATTAAAGTTGGGAAATCCCACCAACGTGCTTCCGCTGCGCTTGGAACCTACAAGTGGTATTAGAGGGGTCATATCGTTGATTATAATTATTTAGTTTTTCATTGGTGATGTACGCATTTAATAATTTAGTTATTTCAATTCATGTTTAATCGTTCTGGAAATCTGAATCTCGAGATATGTTCCTCCTCCCTCATTTCTCGTTCACCTCACAGAAACGACTTTTTCTTTTAATTTTGATTAAAATAAAATAGAAGAACTCATCCAGAGGAGCCAAACATTTCTAGCCGTACAACACCATAATACACAGCATGTATTCAGAAATACATGTCGTGTAGTCTAGGTTCAATGCATTGACTAACCTTCCAAATCAGGACGTGTATTGGATTCTTTCTAAGAATTTAAGACACCGTGTGTTGACCAGAAAATGGTGGCACACGATTTTCGTATTACACGCCGTGTGGTCCAATGAACACAACGTGTGGTCCCTTTGGGTTAGGGTTGGGCCGTGTACCCCGTACATGGATTTCCCGACTGGAAACCGTGTAATGTGGAAACTACACAGCATGTGTCCAAAAGAACACACCGTGTACTCCAAAAATTTCCGAAGTACATTTACACACCCTGTCCCCGGGCATGTACTTCGGATGGACGGTGAAGAAAAGTACACGCCGTGTAGTCGGAACTACACGCCGTGTACTCACCCAAATTATGCAGATTTATTAAAATTTATTATTATATTATACAAACCCTTGAGATGTGTACCATGGTTCAAGTGTAAAGCTGAGGCACAACATGTGATAGGTGTTTTATATATATGTGTTTAATTTAACATCTGCATAGATAAATGGGAATTCATCGGGTTGCCTCTAAGGTACAAGTTATGTACAAAGATAATTTTAAATGAATTTATTTGTTTAAAATTATGATGGATGAGAATCTCAAGGAAGTTCAGAAAAGGGTTTAAGATAAAAGGATTGATTAATTAAAGATAATTAATTGATTCAAGTGTGATTAATCTTAAACAAAAACGATTAAAGAATTGAATGCTAGTTTTATTTATGCGTAAATATCGTTGCATGTATGGATGATCATGAACTAGACCAAGACCTTTTTATATTAATGGTTTCTTTTAATTTATTTATTTAAATTAAATTTGTTGGCATGCGAGCCATCTCCTCATTAATATGTAGGGCCTGTGCGCCCAAGGATTATTTTATGTAAAACCCCCTTTTTACCCCTCACCTGCGTGTGAGATAAATGCATATGTAATGGATGGAGCTCCCAAGCTATGGAGGCGGCTGAATTCAGAAGCCAAGGTGAAACCAATACAAGGAGAGAGAAAGGTAGACAGATGGAAAGCTGTAAACACGAACACATGAGGTTCAAGGTGTTTCTCCCCTAGGTCTTGGGTTAGTTTATCAACGGCTAGATAAAATAACCAATATAAAATCTCATGATCATACCATTTATTTTATTTCTATCAGTTTCATGGTTTATTTATTGTGGGTGTGTTGTCACGATCACACAATTAATGAATTAAACGAGCATGAATGATGGAACTAAAATAAAAACCTTCTTATATGTAAATATTATCTTAGACATGGTTAATCACTTAAGTATATCCCACTTAATATTAACAATCATGTAATCAAAGATAATAAAATGGCAATTTACGTATAAGGATAAAATCCCTCAAAAGTAAATATTAAGTCGGTATAGCCTTCCATAATATTGGTTAGAATCGAACCATAGTTCAAAGTGCTTGACCAACCCTAGTTGCGGTGCTTTCAATTATCGAGGAATTATAATTCAAGGTTTTGGGTTAACTTGACTTGGTTCACATCAAGGGTTGACTGTCACAGCAGGACTTGGTGTGACCAAGAGGAAAAGGTTGAGGAAATCCAAAATAAAAGGATTTCAAGATTGGGGAGTCCACTCAGCGGATCAAGGAGCTGCGAGTTAATGTAGTTGGAATTTGGAATGCCTACCTAAAAACCATCAAGTTTCTTGACCAACCATAGTTGGGGTAATGCGAAGGGAAATATGGATCCTTGCAACTAGAATATTCAGCCAACAGAATATTCAGCCAACAGAATATTCTGAAATCCATGGTGAGGGCTATTGGATTTCGATAAAATAGTGGGAGACTAATAAGTATTAATTTATTTATTTGTCTCATTTTTTGTAATAAATTACTAAACCTTTTCTCATCTTAATTTATAGAAACAGAAAGAAAATGACTTCAAACATATCAGTGTGCACCATACTCGTGAAGGAAAACCTTCTCACCAGCACCAATGTCCAAGAGTGGTAGAGGCGTTTACGCGTCGTCCTTCTCCATGAAAGGAAATTGTATGTGCTAGAAGAGCCTATTCAAGTTGCGCCTGGGAAAGAGGCTAGTGATGAGGAATTATATCTCTACATGAAACACATGGATGATGCCACAGATTTCCATTGTTTCATGCTATCGGCCATGTCTAATGAGCTCTTGAAGCAACATGAAAACATGGACGCGTATAGCATGATGTCTCACCTTAAAGATCTCTACCAAGAGAAGGCGAGACAGGAGAGGTATGAGATCTCCAATGCTTTGTTTACTATGAAGCTTGGAGAGTCTGTGCTAGCTGGGCCTCATGTAGTCATTCTTATTGGATACATTGAACTCCTGTACATCTTAGGGATTAAATTCTCGGATGAGTTGCGTACAGATATCATCCTATCATCACTGCCCAAGAACTACTCTAGCTTTATTGTCAACTATAACATGAGTGGAAATGAGAACAGTATGTCAGAGCTTCTAACCTTGATTCGCCAGGTTGACAAGGACATGGGGCGTGACAAACCCGCAATCCTTATGGTGAACAAGAAAAGGAAGGACATGGAAAAGGGGACAAAGACTTATAAATGGTCTGAAGCCCCCGAGCACCATCCCTCTAAGAAGGGGAAGATCCAAAGGCAGGGCAAGGAATGGGAGGCGGTTTTTTTTCATGTGGCAAGCAGGGCCACTGGAAAAGAAACTGCACCCAGAAGCATGGGGACGCTAAAGGTGTGTTTGTTATCGAGTGCAATCTTTCTTTTTTTACACATTGGGTATTAGATACAACTTGTGGGGCTCACATATGTATTCAAATGCATGAACCAAGTAGATTTAAAAAGATCGCCAGAGGAGAGGAGGATCTTCGAGCTGCCAATGGCACAAGGTTGGTTGTGTTGGCTATTGGAATCTACCACCTCTCATTGCCAACTGGCATGATTTTGGTTTTACAAAACTGTTATTTTGTGCCTAGTTTTACCAAGAACATAATTTCTATATCTTGTTTGGATATGGATGGATTTATTTTCATGTTTGGAAATAATAGTTTTCTCTTTTATAAGAACAAAATATTTTATGGTATGGAACATTTAAATAATGGTTTGCATGTATTAAATTACGAAAACCAAGTGTTGTTAATTGATAACGAAACCAACTCACATGACTCATACATCACCCAGCTGTGGTATCACCACCTTGGTCATGTAAACGAGAAGAGTTTGACAAAGCTCTATCAAGAGGGCTATTTAGACTCCACTGAGCTAAAACCACTTGATAGATGTCACACTTTTTTACAAGGTAAAATGACTAAGCTGTCTTTCAGTGGACAAGGTGAAAGGGCCACAGAGCTTCTAGTATTGGTACACACGGATGTATGTGGACCATTTCCAGTAGAATCTAGAGGTGGATATTCTTACTTCATTACTTTTACTGATGATTTGAGTTGATACAGATTTGACTACTTAATGAGGTATAAGTTAGAAGCCTTAGAGAAATTTAAGTAATTCAAGAATGAAGTAGAGAATCAGCTTGGTATGAACATAAAGAAACTTCGATTGGATCGAGGTGGAGAATATCTGAACCAAGAGTACATCGATCTTCTACGGGAGTTTTGGATTCTATCTCAGCTCACTCCTCCTTATACACCAAAGTGGAATGGTGTTAGTGAAAGGAGGAACTGCACCTTGTTGGACATGGTGAGGTCGATGATGAGTCATGTGGATCTTCCATTATCCTTTTGGGGATATGCATTACAAACTGCAGCATACACATTAAACTGAGTACCAACTAAGGTAGAAAATGGAATTCTCTCTGAGTTATGGAATGTAAAGAAACCCATTTTGTCACATACACGTGTATGAGGATGTGAGTCATTTGTTAAGGCCCTCTCAGGCAACAAACTATCACCTCGGGGCATGAAGTGTATCTTTATAGGATATCCCATGGAAAATAAAGGATATTACTTATATAACCCTCAAGACAAGAAAGTGACTGTTGCTAGACAATCCATCTTTCTTGAGAGGGAGCACATCCTCAAGAAGGATAGTGGGAGAAAGATTGACTTCGACAAAGTTGATGCTCAATATACCCAAGTTTTGGTATAGGAAGAAGTTCCATAGGTCCCCGTGGAAGAGGTTCCAGAAACACAAGTACTGCGTAGGAGCTCAAGAGAGGTAAGGGACTCCGAGATATTTGGTTTCCTAGTCACCGAGGATGGTGAATCATTATTGTTGGACAATGATGAGCCTCTCTCCTTCAAGGAAGCAGTAGAAAGCTCAGAAGCTACAAAATGGCTATAAGATATGAATTCTGATATGGATTCCATGTATCAGAACCAAGTTTGGGTTCTGGTCGATGATCCAGTTGATGTAAATACCATTGGATGAAAATGGGAATTCAAGAGAAAACTGGACATGGAAGGTCATGTTAGCACCTATAAAGCAAGGCTAGTAGCTAAAGTATTCAGATAGAATCAAGGAATTGACTATGATGAAACCTTTTCACCAGTTTCCATGTTTAAATCTATAAGAATCATACTTTACATAACAGCTTACCATGACTATGATATTTGGCAGATGGATATCAAAGCAGCATTCCTTAACAGGAACCTTTAGGAAGATGTCTATATGACACAACCAGAAGGGTTTGTGACACCAGGTGAAGCCAAAAGGGTTTTCAAGTTGCAGAAATCCATTTATGGATTAAAGCAAGCATCCAGGTCATGGAACATTCGATTTGATGAAGCCATAAAGGAATTTGGTTTCATTAAGAATGAGTGTGAGCCATGTGTTTATAAGTAGTTTAATGGGAATGCAGACATTATCCTAGTAGTATATGTTGATGACATATTGCTTATTGGAAAAGACGTACCACCCTTACAGTCATTTAAGGACTGGTTGAACAAATGCTTCTCCATGAAAGATTTAGGTGAAGCATCCTACATTCTAGGGATCAAGATCATTCATGATAGATCCAAGAGGCTACTTGGACTAAGTCAAGGTACATACATTGACCAGATACTAAAGGTTTTTAGTCTCGAAAAATACAAGAGAGGATTTGTTCCATTGTCACGTGGCTTATATATTTCTATGAAAATGTGTCCTCAGACACAACAGGAGAAAGATTGGATGAGCTAGATCCCATATGCCTCGGCTATAGGGTCCATCATGTATGCCATGTTATGTACCAGGCTTGATGTTTCTTATGCACTGATCATGGTAGGAAGATATCAAGCAGATCCAGGGGAACAGCATTGGAATGATGTTAAGAATATCCTTAAGTATATGAGAAGAACTAAGGATATGTTCCTAGTGTATGGAGGAGATGAGCAGCTTGTCATCAGAGGGTATGCTGATGCTGGTTTTCAGACAAATCAGAATGATCTGAAGTCACAATCTGGATATGTTTCCTATCTCAATGGAGGAGCTGTGAGCTAGAAGAGATCAAAGTAGCCAGCTGTCACTGATTCTAAAGTGGAGTCCGATTATATAGCAGCTTCTGATGCATCCAAGGAAGCCATCTGGATTCAGAACTTTTTCAAGGATCTTGATGTGGTGCCTAGCAGTAAAGATCCAATTAGATTGTATTTTGATAAAACTGTAGTGGTGGATCTTGCAAAAAAACCAAGGTCACTTCAACAGACAAAGCATATACTCCGAAATTATCACCTCTAGATAGATTTATATAAAAGGGGTGAAGTTGTAGTGAGCAGATTGTCCATGGAAGAGAACGTGGTGGACCCCATGAATAAAGTCCTATCTCAGCAGAAGCATGAATATCATGTGAGAGCTAGCGGGTTAAAAGTTGTTAGCAGTTGGATTTAGTCCAAGTGGGAGTCTTTTGGAGTTGGTGGCCTAGAACCAACTAATTTGTACTTTATTCATTAATAAAAGTCTGATCACATCTTGATTTTTCTTCTGCGTGACAATGCATGTGATAATGTCGTAAGGACAGTTGTTGTATTAAAGGGTCATAGCGGATCCCTGCTATGATGAGAACCCGGAAGTGCCATAACACTGTTCTTGAATATATGTTCTATGGTCGGATGATATTATTTAAGGGACACAAATAATACAGGTCATTAGGGGTGAAGACTCATAAAAAATTGAGGCACCTTCTCATGGTATGCGCCCTTGATAAATATCCAGGATGATATTATGAGAACGAGACCCGCCAGTAGGAAATCCATATTTCATAGTGTCATTGGATGTTCCTATCTACGGACGTGTGTATTGGTCCTTAGACTTTAAGATTATTATTAATGGGTATTACAACTCACGCACTTAGATGTATTGAAGAAAAATGTGACGACACACTGTTCGCAGCGAGGTAGGATACGTTGGGTGCGTCACGAGTAATACAGTATTAATAGATAATGCGAGAAAGGACATGTCCCTTCTGTTCCATAACAGAATTAGATATCTCAGGCCCCTTGATGGAATTAATATAGCCTAAATAAATCCATGGCCATGGTAAGGTATGGGCGAGTTTAGTTTCAAGAATTCAAAGAATGAATAATTGAGCACATGGGTTGATGACACTAGCATGTAACCCACTTGATTAGAGATATCGAGACAAAGGGATTATATTACACGGTAAGCGTTCGTAGGAGGTGACACGTCATTGCGGTGTTAAATTCTTTCTCTAAGGGTGCCTTGGCATGTTGGTAGACGCTAACCTTGGACTTTTGGCAGGCTCCACCTAATGCCACTGAGAAAGAGGCCTAGAGGGTCACACACTAAGTGTGTCCATGTATCTCAGTTAAATATTAATTTAACATGTTGAATAAAGATTATTCCCGATTGTGGTTTAATAATTATTCAAGGATGTCTGATCGCATTTATTTTGACACTAGTTGTTTGAGAGAATATATTGTGGGTGAAATAATATATATTTATTAGCGAGTAATGCGGTTACATTTATTTAAGAAATAAATAGCGATTACTCAAGGTCTAATAAATGTGGTGGAGGAAATAAACAAAACTGAAAAATAAAAGTACACGCCGTGTATATTTATATATACACGCCGTGTAGTTTGTTTTTTCGGGATTTGTGAGAAAATATTTTTTATTTAATTAAATGATATTAAATGTAATACGTTGGATGCATGTCAAGTAATAATGATGGTCAACTGTCATTATTAAGACATGATGTATTAATAATAATTAAATGAAATGATTAAATGATTATGGGAAATTAATTCATTTTATTATTCTAAGTATTATAAATCCCAATTACATTATTCTCAAGAGGGTTAGCCATTTTTTGGTTGTGCACAACGGATTTGGAAACAATCTCAAGCCAAGATAGAATTCCCTTTCCACCAAGAACGCTTTCAAGTTACGAAAGCATGATCTTCCATCGGATCAAGGCGATCGAAGATAGACATCACAAGCGAAGGTTCTTCCGCGCTAGCACCCGGAGTTCCCTTCGGTGATGTCCAGAGATACATGGAGCACATGTGGATCACCGCTAGAGGAATCCTGTAATTGGATTCTACGACGCAACGACGGATCACATGATCATGACCGGAGGCATCAATGAAGAAAGAATTCCATCGAGGTAATACTTATGAATTAATTAAATTAATTATAACCAACATATGATGATCCTCCTCAAGGGTTTCGGGACACTTATTTTCTTTTCGTTGTTTGTTCTATTCCGAAGATTCGGCATTTTATATCTTGAAGAATCTTGGATTGAACGTTGTTTAACGTTAAAATTAAAGTCGGGCAATCCCACCAACGTTCTTCCGCTGCGCCCGGAACCTACAATTATCTCTCACAAAAAGGTTTATAGAATAATAAAGTGACATTTTATATTATATCTATACAATGATGAACACAATCATCCAATGAATATGTTTTTGTATAATAAAATATATTATATAAGGAATAAAGGGTGAATTAACTTTGGTAAGTGTATATATCTCTATGTAATATTAACTTAAGAGTTATGGATAACATCATGGGTTTATGAGTTGAATGTTTCTCATATTTTCAAAATCATTGACAGCCCTTTTTAGGTTCTACGTGATGGTAATTTATCAAGATGAAGCGTATATTGATATACATTTATGGAAATACAACACTTTGGTTTTTTATATTATTAAATGACAAAGATATTTAAAGAGTAATTAATTTAGACTTGGTGGATATATTATTGAAGGTAGTAGTAATCTTCAGGTTTTATCTTATCTTTGATGATTAGGTAATTACAGGTTGTAGTTAACCACCTTACAAAATCAACACACTTCGTTATTGTTGGAGAATATTTCTCTCTAGATCCTATTTCATGAATATACATTAAGAAAGTGTTAGGGATGCATGGGGTAAAACATTAAATTTTATCTAATTGAGATATGAAGTTTACCTTGATGTTTTGGTGAAGTATTCAGAAATTCCTTGATACAGAGGTGAGTTTCAGCACTGTGTATCATCCTTTGAAATATGGTGAGTCGAAGAGAAAAATTAAAACCCTAGAGGATATAATAGGATCATATTATTTTAATTTTAATTGTGTTTGGGATCATAAACTTCCCTTAGTCGAGTTTTGTTATTATAATAGATTTCACTCGAGTATTAAGATGGTTCCTAATGAATCCATTTAATGAAATAAGTTTATAACTCTAACGTATTAGAATGAAGCTTCCGAATGAAAGCTATTGGGAAATAAGAATGATGATGAGATGATAGATAAGGTTTGATCCATTCATAAACATTCATGGGAAACACAAAGTTGATAAAGATGTTATGATGATAACCATAAAATTGATTTAGAATTTGAAGTTGGTGCGATGGTTTTTCTAGGAAATTTTTCATGGAAGAAATATGGGAAAATTAATACCTACGTATATTGGTTCCTTTGAATTTAATGACCATATCGGGGCCATAGATTATAACTTTTCACTTCCACCAAACCTCTCTTAGGTTCAAAATTTGTCCCATGAATCTCTTCCAAGGAAGTACATACTTGATTCATAACATGTATTGAACTCATAAGTCATAACACTGGAGCATGATATTTATTATAAAGGAAAATCAGTGGAGATTTAAGATCATATAGATAAAGTTATATCAAATTAGACCACTCTTCTTGTCAATGTTTTACGGTGAATCCACCGGCATGATAATGTTATGTGGGAACCTAGGTAAGTAATGAGGTAGAAGTATCCCATATTGTTGGTACATGAGTGACGAATTTTGAGGGAAAATTCATTTTAAAGTGGGTTAAATGTGACACCACAACATGTTGAGAAGTATATATTTTTTAAATAAATTTAATTTTTATTGATATTTTTCATTACATGGAACACTTGGTTTAGAATATATTACATGCGACACTGAGTTTTAACGAAACACAACATTTTATTAAAATATTTTTGTTTAATATGATAATAATAACACATCCGAAAAATGAAAAGAAATAATACTATTAAATAAAATAGAAAAATATATGGTTTAAAAATGTATATAAAATTAATTCTTTGTTCACCAATTAATTATAATTGAAAATAAAAACAATTTGAAAATTAGAGAAATATTTTTCTGAAAAATATTTGTATGCACATAAATGTGTTTTACCTAAATAAATTAAATAGATAGATTTTTTATAATTATTTTAATAAAATATATATAATAAAAATTAAAAAACTAGTTTTATATTAATATTATGTGTTTTATACACAATAGAATAGAATAAATCTAGTTTTACGCATAAATTTTTTTTTTAAAATAATTTTTTGTTTCCATGTGCACACTTATCTTAAAAATAATTTTTGATAATTCTAGATATTATTTTAAAAAATGGAATTAAATTTTGAAATCATAATGTAAAAATTTTCATAGGGTTATTTTTTTAGAGTATTCAGAGAAGATAACTTTTTTTATGAATATTTAAAAATACTGGTTTTTATTAAGAATTGTCATTTTATTTAAAAAATTTAGAAACCTAAAAAATTAAAGATGATTTTAATGGAATTTTTTTTAAATGATATATTTATTAATAAAATTTAGGTAATTTTAATAAATTTCATATTTAATTTTAATTTAATAACTTTTTTAACTTTTCAAAAATTTCTCTTTAAAAAACCTCTTTTCATCACATCTGTAGGATTAATTTTATAGATAATTTTTCCACTTCTATAAATGGAATTTAGAAATATGAATTTATTATATGAAATCATAAGAATTTATAATATATAATAAGTTAAAAAAAATTATGATAATTTATAGTAAAAATAATAAAAATTATCTACTATGGTTAAGGTAATAATGGGTTTACTGGGCGGGTTAAACTAATAATATAAGGGTTAAAAATGATTCAAAACATTTCCAGAAATAATTTTTTGGAAATATTTATAAATTATCTTTTTTATTTTCCATAATTTTTCATTTGGAGGCTTTTTGTGAAAAAATATGGGTACGCCTTTTTATTTTAAAAAATTTCAAGTGTGCCACTCACCTCACTTATAAATGGCCACCCACTCTCCTCAATTATTAAAACATAATAAACATGTCTTCAAAAAAACATACCCAAAATAATTATTAAATTCCTTAATATCATCCTGAAGGCCTTAGTTTTTTCATAAATCCAACCTGTGAATCCTTTTGGTGAAAACCAAAAGGAGTTGTCTGAAGAAGAGGAAACATACCTAACTGAGCATTTTATTTTATTTCTCACTCCACCCATTAAATTATTATTAATCCATGATAAGATTTTAAATTAAATATCTAGAATATTATGATAAATTTTCATATTTATAAAATAACCCAAATCCTTCTCCTCTTCCATTGAATGGGTTATGAAATCGCAATTTGTTTCTATGGAGGACTACAAACACACAAACCAATGTTATTCATTTTCTATCACCACACCCCACATATGGATATAATGATGTATTTAATATTAATATTTTATATTTATGATATTATTATGCTTATGTAATCATTATAAAACATGTTCCTTATTATTTTATATTCTTTGGGGACACGAAAGCGTCATTCGTGTGTATGGTGGACTTCCACCTACAAAGAAATGGGATTTTTCATGCATTACATGGAATGTAATAATGATTGTTTTAATGAAAATATGATATATATATATATATATAATAAAAACTATTTTATAGTTGTAATATATTATTTACCATTATTAATTTCCATCAGGAAAATGGAATCAACATTCATGAATTTATACGACCAACCATCTTCATGAATGGTGTATTTCATTTTCTACATATAACATTTATGGATCACTCTATATACACAAATAATGAATTTAGATGATATTTATATTATTTTTCACATTATGGATATTATGAAAACTTGATCAACTTATGAAGATCGTAAATAAAAAATCAAAACATACATGAAAAACAAAGAAGTTATTACCCAAAATGAGACTTTAACATTGAATTGTCAATAAAATAGAAATAAAATGTCATAATGAAATAAAATATGGTATGATATATAAAATTAAAGATATATAAAAAATTTATAATAAAATTATATTTATTAATAATGAGTTTTTCATTTATATTAAGGTATTTGAGACTTATGGTACACGATTTCTGTCTCAATTTTTAACTTCTGTGAGAGACATGAAAAATTCACCACCTATTTTTACGTGGTGTATGTAATTTACATGAATATATTTTAAGATTATTATAAATTTTTTTTTGGGATTTATATATTCATTTTATGATCTCTATTTCATGGGGTTTATAATTCTAAAGTTACCAAAAGAGCAAGGGATTTTTATTTCTCATTTTACCTTATTAGAGACGTATGTTATGTTATAATTATATATTCTTTTTTGAGGTGTATATGCTTCCCCTTTGAAATGTTATATCATGAATATCCATATATTCATGATAATTAATGAGTTTTATATATTATTCCTTAATTTTTATATTGATTCAAATGTTTCCAAAGTTGTAAGGGTTTGATGTTATGATCTCATTATTTAATGGGATTGTTTGTGTTTATACTTCTCATGATGAAATCTTATGATCAAAATATGAATAAAATCATGAATATTTATATACTATGGTTCTTTCATGAGAATTATTGTTTTCACTACATTTTATTCTTTTTATGTACTAAATATTCAATGAAGAGTATTTTTAAAGTAAACCAACATTATCACTATCTTCAGTCGATCAAACTTTTTTTGTTAGATATCTGGGTTTTCTAAATTGTTTTAGAAAGTTTTTAAAAACTTATCTAAAGGATTTACTAAATAATTTTTTACCCATGTTTGAATTTTCATAGTTTCATTTAAAAGGAACCTTCATGTTATTTTCCAAAAAATCCCCATTTTTATTTTACAAAAAAATTTAACAGAATATTTATTTTTATATGCGCAACATAAACACATTTTCACAATGTCATGATTATTATTCGATTTTAAGATTACATTATATTTTTTAAAAGGAAATTTTCAATGAAAGTAATTCCTAAATGTGTTTTATGATTTAAAAAAAATTACAAGGGGAAAATATAATTTACCCAAGATATATTTTAAATAGTTTTTAAAGATTCATATATAAGTTTCCATTTTTATTTTTAAATAAATAATTTTCAAAAAAATTTGTTATTTAAATAGTGTTTTTCAAAGTGAAAAGTATATTATTCTCAATATATGTTCCAACAATATTTTCAAAATAATTTTCTATCTAGGATGAAACCCTTTCATGTTACTTATGATTTACTGAAGATATGATCCATGTACATGATTCTAATTATTTCATTGAATGGTTAAGGTTAATGATTACAATATTTTTTTTAAAACCTTTTATTTTCCTCAGTTTATACCTTGATAAAATACACATAAAACCCTATTCTTTTTCATAATGTTATGATATTATTTATTGATGAGATTTATATAAAACCCATTTCTTTTCAATGGGATATTCTATATTGTATTGATTATGAAACCCATTTATCTTAATTTGATTTGATATGGTTGATGTTTTGTGAACTTGTAGAACACACTTGTATGATTTTCATTATGGGATATAGGTTACAATAAAATTAGGGATAACGGTTACTTTATAACCAAGTAATTTGGGAACTACATCTCCCTCCAATTTATTGGGTAATGATTAATGTTATATGAGATGAATGGGTATTATTGGGCATGTATTGTATCAAAAATACTATAAAAATATTATTGATTTTTATGCTCATAAATACCCCTGTTTGATTTACTAGTGATTTTATTTTGAGTGTATTTCTATAAATTTATATTCTTATAATGAAATAATATTCATCTATTTATTTGTGAATAAATATTCATTAAATTTTTCATAACACTCTTAAGGGTATTCTGGAAAAAATGTTCACCATTTTTCATTTACTGGAATTACTATTTATTTAATATGTCGAAGAAAGAAACCTGTGGAACATATGTTAAATTTATGCTAAAGGAAAAACAAGTATGGTTAATGAACGTTATGTTTGCTTAAATGTATGGTTATAGAACATTATTTTTGGATAAGAAACATAAATTTTTCAAAAAGTAAAATTATGGTTAAAGAACCCTACGTAATTATGTAACTTTACAAACATTTGGATCGCCAACCTTACTTTTGTAATCAACCATACATTGTCAACCTTAAATTAGGGAAAAGTGTATTTATGAATAATCAATGTCATATTCAGATATCTGTGCTGAAGAGGATAAACATATGGATCTTCAACCCTATGTTACGAAGTTGAACCTTACATTTTATATTTTGTAATTTTTTGAAAGAACCTTACATTTGACTTTTCAACATCAGAAATTTGAATTTACGTCTTTATCATGCTTTTTCCAATAGTCATTGTGAAACGTCAGGGCTATTTAAATCAAGATATTTTCTGATTCCAATCTTGTTTTAAATGATTTAAAGAGACGTTTACATGGGAGATTTAGCATTATATATCTCTCTGATATATATTTTTTAAATTTGAATTCACTCGATTTATCAGGAATATTTTGTAGATCTAGAAACTGTTCTGGAGATTTATCCTTATATATCTCTCTGAGTATCATCTGAAATATAATACGGTATGTGAATATATTATTTTTTGAATTCATCCTGTGAATTTTTTTTTACCATATTACAGTTATCAAGAATCTTAGAAACAATTAATAAATTTTTGAGATATACGTGTTTACTTCATGAAGGGTGATGCTTTGTTTTTATGGCTATTCTTAAAATTAAAGATCTCATGTGCAACCATATCTCTTCAAATATATTTCAAAGTTTATTTTCATATGATGTTGATGATTCATCTTCTATAAATCGTGTGTTGCTGCAACTGTGAGCTATATCTATCTGTAATCAAACTACATCTTATCTATCTTGGGTTTTGGCTGCTCGTATGCCATCGTTGTGGAGTTACAGCTTCTCGCACTGGGTTTTGGTTTTATTAGTTCGCTATAAAATACACAGAAGGCTCTATTTTGTATGCCATTGTTTGTAAGGCTGACAACTTCCTTCACTCAGTTGTGGATCAGTCTTATGATACGAGGACGTTACTAGTGAAATTCACTATTCCCACAGAGAGGGTGAATGGTAGACTAGACTAGGTAATCTTCGTGCCCCGAACCACTATAAATTGCTGTGATTTGTTCTCTTTTCATATCTTCTACATATAATATCATACAAAAATTCCTCCAAATCTATCTATTGTTGATGTGAATCCACAAAATTGTAAAATTTTTAGAAAGAACCCAGTTCACCCCCTCTTGTTTTATCACCATAGTCTTTCTGACCTAACATTTGGTATCAGATTTTGAGATTTTCAAGAGAGTTATAACAAGATAAAGGCATAAGATCTATATTAGTGATGACAATGGAAAATATCAAGGATGTAATGTAAATGGTTCGTGCTCTATATTTCAATGGGAATAATTATGGAATTTGGAAGTGTCAAATGATAATCTACTTAGAAAATAATGGATTTAGAGTATACTTAAAGATTTATACTCATTACACAATTCTTGAAAATCCTAGAACTTGGTCTACTACTATAGAATCTGAGTATGATATGAATTTGAATGAAATGAATGCTATTATTCTTTTTCTTGGACCAGATAAATTCAACCATGTATCACAATTCCCAACATCCTACAAAATGTGGCAGACAATTTTATTAGCCTATGAAGGTACTGACAATGTTAGAAAAATGAGATATGCTACAGTGAAATTTATGTTTGATACATTTATAATGTATGATGGAGGGAGAATCAAACAGATGAATGGAAGGATGATAGAAATTTTTAATAATATAACATCTTTAGGTTATCCTATTATCCAACTTGATCAATCTATGAATGTTCTACGAGTTCTACCTACAAAGTGGAATGGAATTTCTTCTGAAATCCGCAAATCATCACCTGCTAGGAATCTAAAAATGATATAATTGACTGGAATGTTAATGATGTATGAGGATGAAATAGAAGATGATGTTGAATATCACAAAGCCAAAGCAAAAAATGATAACACTACATTAACAGTTAAATCAGAAAATCAGAAAAGAAAAATGAAACAAGAAGAAAGAATTTGAGACTCATCTGATTCTGAATTTGAGCTAGCTAAATTAGCTAGAAAATTATATAAATTCTTTTTGAAGAAGAAAGGATTCAGAAAAACATTAAAAGCGATGAGAAAGACTCATGGTAAGTAAATGTTATGTATGTAAAATATTGGGTCGTATAAAACCTGATAGTCTTGAATTGAAAAGTGAGAAGATAAAAAAAGAAAAGAAATATAAGAAGAATTCTGATTATGTGAATAAGTACAAAAGATCTATGAAGGCTACATGAATTGTTTTTGAAGACTCCATCAGCTCATCAATATTTGGTTTATAGAATGAAGAATCGAATATAAAATCTAATATGTGTTTTATGGTTGAAGAAGAGAAGCTACAGCCATACTATTCATCTGATTCTAATTCTAGTTACTCAAGTGATAAAATGGTTTCCCACTATACTATTATAGAAGAAATATATGACTCTCTATTAAAGAAACCAAAATCTTTAATGAATATTCAAAATGCTATTTATGGAGAAACAGATAATTTACTTAAACAACATAATGTGTTATTTGAGAAATATAGTTCATCTACTGCAAACTATATTGGCCATGAAAATAAAATTAAAAAACTACGGGTTGAAGTAGAAACTTATAAAAGTTTTGACCTTTTATTTAAAAAAGTATAAAATATAATAAATGAAATTATTGGTAAAAATTTAATTAAAAGGGAAAATTTAAGTATTGGAAGAATGGGTGAAAAACCCAAACTGAACAAAAACTATTTTGTAATTGGTTCTAAAAAAGCATGTCTACTGTTAAATTTTTTTATTGTGGTATTAATGGACATTATGATAATTAATTCTATTTATGAAATACTCAATTATGTGGTGTAAAACCTGTTCCTTATTCAAAATATTGTTCTAGTTTTAATTATAATAGTGTTGATCAAAATATATCTCTTTGGATTCCTAATTCTTTAATAACTAACATTGCTGGACCAAAAATGATATGGGTACCAAAACAAATTTTTGTTTAATATGACCTTGTAGGTAACATTCCACAGAATAGGAAAATATATATGGTATATGGACAATGGAAATTCAAGACATATGAGTGGAAATTTATCAAATTTTGGTACGATGACTAAAATAGATGGAGGCCTAGTCACCTTTAGTGATGATGCCAAAGGAAAAATAATTGAACTTGGAACGGTTGGATATCAAGTTACTATCCCAATTAATAAAGTACTCCATGTACAAGGATTAAAACAAAATATGATAAGTATCTCTCAACTTTGTGATGATGGATACTATTTTGATTTCTCTAATAATTCATATTATGTTTTTAAAGATAATTTGCTAAAATTTTGAGCACCCAGAACTGATAAGGTCTTTACATTGGATTTAAATTCCTTGTGTAAATAGAAATTGGACTATTTAACTACTAATGGGAATGAGTCTTGGATTTGGCATATAAGACATGGTAATTTTAATACTTTTTCTTTACATAATTTATCTATGTAACAATTATATTCATATTTAACTAGTCTCAAATTTGATAGTGATAGATTCTGTGATGCAGGTCAGATTGGAAAGCAATACCAATCTTCCTTCAAAACTGTTAACAAAATTTCTACTTCAAAGCCCCTAGAACTTATTCATATATATTTTTTAAACCATCTAGAATAGAATATTTGACTGCTAAATTATGTGTATATTTTTTAGTGGATGATTATTCTATATTTATTGGGTATATTTTCTAAAACTAAAAAATGATTATTTTTTATATTTTTGAAATATTTTGTAAAAGTATTAAAAATGAAAAAGGTGTTAAGATAATTTCATTAAGAAGTGATCATGGTAGCGAGTTCAAGAATCAAGAATTTAATTCTTTTTTCTCAAATATACGTACTAAACACACATTCTCTACACCAAGAACACCTCAACAAAAAGTAATTACTAAATGAAGGAATAGAACTATTCATGAAATTTCTAGAACTATGCTTAATGAAAACAGTATTACAACATACTTATGGGAAGAAGCTATAAGAAAAACATTCTATATTATAAAAAGAGTTTTAATTCGACCTATTTTCCAAAATAATCATTATGAACTTGGGAATAATAGAAAACCTAAGGTAAATTAGCTTATAGTTTTTGGATGCAAGGTATATATCATTAACACCAAAGATAATCATGTAAATTTAGATCTAAAAGATGATGATGGAATATTCTTAGGATATTATGGAACTTCGAATGTTTATAGAATATTTAATAAAAATTCTCGGACTTTTAAAGAATCAGTTTAGGTGAAATTTGATGAAACTAAAACCTTTAATAAAGAGAAAGATCAAACATATGAAGCATGTGATTATTGTAACAACTTGTGTCTTGATAAATTGAACTATTATTTTGAAAATATAAATAAAATTCAGTTTAGTTTAGAAGAACATGATACTGATGAACCTAATAATGCTTTACCGAGATAGTTTAGAATACTAAAGAATCACCCTTTAGAGACTGTTATAGGAGATCTTGACATAGGAATAAAAACTAAAAGAAGTGTTGGAATCCTAGTGGAATTTCTTCTTTTCTATCTCAAATAGAGATTATTTAGTTTGAAGGATCCTTTGAAGATGAAATTTGGATGTTATCAATGCAAGAAAAGTTAAATCAGTTAAAAAATAAAATATGAAAATTAGTGGAAAGACAATCAAATTATCTAGTTATAAGAAGTAAATGGGTCTTTAGGAATAAACAAGATGATCATTGAAATATAACTAGAAACAATTCTAGAGTAGTATCCAAAGGGAATAACCAAGATGAAGGAATAGATTATGATGAAACCATTTCTCCTACAGCTAAAATAGAAGCAATTAAAATTATTTTGGCCTATGAGTCACATATGTATTTTAAATTATATCATATGGATGTAAAATCTTCCTTTCTAAATGGATATTTAATTGAGGATGTTTATGTTGAGAAACCTTCTTTTTTTAAGAATTCTCAAACCCCATATTTTGTTTTTCAACTTACTAAAGCTATCTATGGCCTTAGACAAGCACCTATAGCTTGGTATGAAATATTGACTTCATTTCTTTTAAAAAAATGGTTTTAATGTTGGTTTGGTAGATGTAACCCTATTTAAGAAAAGAGTTTTTCCTAATTTATTATTAGTTCAAATCTTTGTTGATGATGTTATTTTTGGATCAAGAAATAAAAAAAATTATAATGATTTTTCAGAACATATGCAAAAAGAATCTGAAATGATTATGATGGGAGATTTAAATTTATTTTTAGGAATTAAAATTTATCAAAAATATAATGTAAATGTATTAAATAAAAGTAAATACATTACTTATTTATAGAAAAAAAATTGGTTTAGAAGGAAAGAAAACAATTTTAACTCCCATTTGTACTAATATTGAACTTGATTTGGATGAAGCTAGAAAACTAGTGGATAACATGTTATATAGATGTATGATTGGAAGATTGATATATCTTATTACTAGTTTACCTGATATTATATTTTCAGTATGTCTTTGTTGTAAATTTCAATCAAATACAAAAGATCCCATCTTGTTGCTGTAAAAATGTTTTTTTAAAATTTTAAAAGGAACAATTGTTCAGTCTATTATTTATCCAAAAAACACCTCATTTTAATTTTTTATCACATTCAAAGGAATATTTTGGAGGTTTTATATTAGATAGGAAAATCACTTCACTAACCTCTAACTTTTCATAAAAATCATTAGTTTCATGGTCAAATAAGAAGCAACATTCGGTTACACTATTAACTGCTGAAGCAGAGTATGTATCTGCAGGCAGTTACTGCGCATAAGTGATGTGGAAGAAAAATACTTGAATGGACTTTGGACATAATTTTAATACTAAACCTATTTTATGTGATCATACAAGTTGTATAAACATTTCAAAAATCCAATAATTCATTCTAGAACTAAGCATATTGATATTAGCAATCATTTTCTAAGAGATAATGTTCTTAAAGAAGATATGTCTTTAGAATTTATTAACACTAAATATCAATTAGCTGATATTTTTATTAACAACATTTCACTTCTTGTTTTGATTTTATTAATGGGGAGTTAGGTATATTTAATTTTAAATTGTTTAATTTTATTTCCTTTCTATTAATTTTAATTTATTTTATGCTTATTTTAATTTTGTAAATCTAATTTACTTTACTTATTTTAATCTTACAGTATTTCAGTTAATCAATTTTTTCTTAAATTTATTTATGTCATGTAATTATTATTTTTGTTTTCATAATTACTCTATGTCATAAGAAACTAAGACATGTGTCATATGTCAGAAACCATTCTTCTTTAAAAACCATTGTTTTCCCAAAAAATTGTTTCGCCTAACATCAATATTCATTTGTCCTTCCAAACCCTAGATGCTGAAAACCATAGATGTTCAAATATTTCGAACTGACGAAAACCAAGAGATTCACAGAAGGAGAATCAAGCGAGCCAAAATGACAAAGAGTTACAGGCAGGAAAATTCTTTATGGAAAAGTGGTTGATCATTAAGGGTTATATCATACAAACTTACTCATGAAACAAGCATTGGATTTTCTAGGACTCGAGACAAATTTGATTGAGATAATCTTAAAATTTCATTATAAGGTAGAACTGAACTATTTTTTATAAGAGTGTGTAATTTATTTTCGAAGAATCAGATGATATGATTTTTTCTATTATCAAATATAGGGATTTTTCTATTTCTTCTATTGAGGATTCAGAAATTTCAAACATCCCACATGATGTACTTTTCCATTTCGATCTTAATGTGAATAGTGATAAAGAACATTATTCTAAAGACATCATATCTATTTTGTTCAAATAAATGCACATAAGAAAGATTTTTGTTAAGGATTTATATACTGACCATAAAATTATGATAAAGTTTATTCAGATAAGAATAGCGCAAATGATGGCTGAAATAGAGAAAATTCCTTACCCAGAACTGTATATCATGTTTTTTAAATGTCATATCAAATTGGATTTTCCATGGTATTTATGTTGGTATATTCATCACTGTTGTTCACCATATGCATGGATTAATTTCTATCTACATGGATGAATAATTTCAAAAAATTTATTTATGAAGGGAATGATCAAACTAGTTGTTTCAATAGACAAATTTCATCATAGTTATGATCTGAATGATGGAAAATTAAGAATACATGGATTTTTCTAGGGCACTGTAAAGGGGAATATTTTTCCTATTTGAGATGAGGAAGAATAGTGATTGGGAGATTTTTCCCAAGGGGAGAAACATATGTTCAAAATGAAGGTGTAGCCGAATCATGAATAGATGCAATTTCTCGACTGACACAGAGGACGCTTATATTTAACATAGAAGAAGAGGAAGAATAGAGTGAATAAGGACTTGTTATAAAACCAAGAAACATAGATTCTCTTCAAGTTGAAGAACATATTTTGGATTCTAGAGAAGCTACATGATATTTTCATTAAGAAGAAACTGTAATTGAAGAGGAAATTATAGTGGAGATTCAATCTAGAGTGATTTGAATTATACGTATGGTAACTAAAAATATGCAAGAGAGCATTCTAGAAGAAAAAATTCAAGAATATATCTCTAAAACTAAAAATATTCAATCAATTATTTTCATGGAAGAAGTTACTGAACAAGGAGCTATTCAATAAGGCTATATTTTATAGGAATCAGTAACCAAAATTCAACACTTATTTGTAGATCAGATTGTGGAATGATCAGATCAAATTTTAGGTGCTCTGACTGAAGTTTTAGATAATCAGACTTTTTCATGTGAAGAATCATAAATGAAAATAGTGGCATATCCTGTGCCTACTAAGGGTGAAAATCGGTCTCTAATAGTATATGAGGGGATATCTAATTTATTATCTCATCAAGTTGAAGAAATTGTGATTAAATTCAACAAGTCTCAGGTAGATAATTCCACTCAGCGACAGGAGTTTCAAGTTTTAATGAAAAAGATTCTGGAACATAATGTGAATATTGTATCTAGAAGTGATTTTGATGCATTAAAGAGAGACTTGTTAAATGATATTGGGATGATCATATCTAAAGCTATTTTGAAGAGATATTTTTCAGATTTAAACTGGTATCTCGGCAGCCAGTTTGAATCAGTAAAAGTTTTAGTGAATTTGGTCATTACATCTACTCCTACCTCTCCTATAAGTCCAAATTTGATTAAAAGATTTAATGATATTAAATTTTTTTATAAAAACATGAATGATTGTTTTCAAGACCTTCAATGCATCAACTATCCTTTATCAGTTTTATTAGACAATTAGAAATTTCTTGTTGACCATTTAACTCAAGGAGATACTTACATTAGATTGATGTTAATTAAGTTTTAAGAAAATTTGGAGTTGTTCAGGATACAAGAGTAAAGTCTTCATGAGTTTCTTAAGTTCTACATAGTGAAGAATCTTGATTTTAATAGTGGTGAACCTTTTTTGAATCCAATATTTGAAACTTTTATATATTCAATTTGACAAAATAAACTTCTTCTTTAGAATCGAGACATAGTAATTTAGTTTCAATAATTTTTTGGTGTTTTTCTAATAACTTTCATATTGGAGTGAATGGTGAAAAATATTATATTTTAATATAAAACAACTTTTTTAATCCAAATAATTTATAGGGTCAAATTATACATTTGAATGGTTTAGAAGTATAATGAGATTATATTTTTACCATTTAATCCAATTCTGGTCATTGTAAGTAATTTCATTTTTAAATTGGATATAAACAAGTGTCAATCTTTTGGTAGTTATTATTTCTTAAAAATACGCCTTTTGGTTTTGAAAATGAGAATTAATTTTAAATTAATAAATTCAACTTCAATGATTTTAATTTGGTAAAATAGACTTCATTTTTGAATCTGGAATATCAAAATTAGCTTAGGGTGAATTTTTGGTATTTTTCTGAAAACTTTCAATTTTTGAATAATAGTGAAAAATAATGAGTTATTATTTAAAACCGACTGTTTCTAATGCTTTTACATCGGGGCGCACATGCATGTCCGTCACACATGGGAGGATGCACAGCTTGTTGCCCCGCATTCCCGCTTTCCAAAGGCGGGTGACATCTGTTCCTTGTTCAGGGACATCTCTTCCTTGATCGAAACCGGGATGATGGGATGTCAGTTCTTCCTTCCATGGATTCCTCCTCGGAGCTCGTCACCTAGTCTGGGTCTCCCTCATAGATTTAAGACGGGTTCGTGAAGCTCGTTCCTGGTTCCATATCTGCATGGACGCCAGTTAATTACACTGCTTCCGTCGAGACACTCCAAGGGGTCTTGTCAGGGAAGCAACCTTCGGTGAGGAGAATGGTCACGTTGGGGTGTTGTTGGCATGTCTTAACACTGGGGATCGGCATGTCTATCTTTTGTCCCTTATCATAGGGCTTCTCGAGGTCTCAAAAGCCCGAGGCATCCCACATTGAACGCAGGGAATTTTGTACCATCTGAGGTTTTCCTCAGCTTCCCATGTTTAACACGGGGTATGTCGCGAGTTTAACATCTTGCGGAGACGGCTCGGACTGATCGGAACACTGAGAGTGGATTAGATTGAAGAACCCCTTAGGGGGAACACCGATGTTGGGGCCAGCACCTGGGTGGCATCGCGGATACTATGGAGTGGGATGGGTTGGCATGATCTCACCGGGATGTGGCGGCCCGGGTAAGAATCAGGATGGGTGATGGAGTTACGGGCTTGAACCTCGTGGAGGCGTCCTACGTACCATGCATTAGCACGGATCAAATCCCACGTAGTTCGGGGAATAAAGTTTAACATCATGCGGGACGTCATACAGTTTAATGTCATGTGGGACGAGATACTGTTTAACGTCATGCAGGATGAGATACAGTTTAATGTCATGCGGGATGAGGGAATTTGGGAATTACGCTCTGAGGTGGCCCATGGTGTTGGCGAACCTACGTGAAGAAGTCGGAATGACCGGGTGGTGGGATTGAACCTCGTGGAGGCTTCTTACGTACCATGAGTTAGCATGAATCAAAGTCCACATAGTTTGCTGGTATGGGACTTACGCTCTGAGGCGGCCCATAAGAGGATGTCATGGTCGATGCGCGCTCTAAGCAAACATTAGTCATGCTCGGTGTGAGAAACAAGAGGCAGAAGGACCAGACTATCACGCCGCAAAGGGTGCATCCGTGAGATGTGGAAAGGGGCTTACGCGTTGAGGGGTCCAAATAGGAAACAGGGGCTTACGCGTGGTTAGCGGCCCTGGGTGTTGGGGCTTACTCCAGGATGGAGGCCCGTGGTGCGGCAAAGAGCAGTGGGAAAGGGACTCCACTGGCCTTGGTAGGGGGGAGGTACGGAGGTGCATGGGTGAAACCTTCCATAAGAGAGGCTAGGGGCTTACGCTCTGAGGAAGCCCTTCCCCCATGGACAAACACCACTCTGATAAGGAGGATCTCATTCCATGCGAGGAAGATTCCATTCCCGTGGAGACGAGAGGCATAAAAAATATCCGAGCTGGGGGGACCCTGCGTGCGAAGCATGGGGTCGGACCACAGTTTAACGTCATGTGTTAAGGACGAGGTGCTTAGCAGTTTAACATCATGTAGCTTGGATGAGGTGGGTTTGCTCCACACCCCTAGGGCTTACATGCCCAACACCCTCTACCCATTGTGGGGGAGAAGGCATCGACAATGCCATAGTGAAGGGGGGCCGCAGGGCGAACCATTGAGGGGTCCACGTTAGCGTGGCTATGCGAAGAAGCAATATCTGTTAGCGTGCCTCTGCGAAGAAGCATAAGTCAAAGCAACGCAACGGGAAACATCGCCCAAGGGACCATGAGGTTACTTCGTACGAGTCTGGAAGGCCGTACGGGAAAACAATGCAGGGCACACATGCCCAATAGGGGAGACATCAGGTGCCGGTGCGGAAAGGCAACAAAGGGACGTCAAGGTGAAGTGGTCCTGGGTGCTACGTGCAAAAAGAATGTTTGTGCACAAAACACCGGGATGGCACGCAATAGGATTGGAGGATTGCACGAAGATGTGATTGCGCACACAGGAGGGGATTGTGCACACAGGAGGGGATTTCGCGCACGAGGTAAAGATTGCTCGCAAGGGAGGAACCCGGAGGAGTGAGAGAAATCACTTAAGCCAGTGGAGTTGCGCGCAAAGGCGAACCCCGGGGTAAGGTTGCGCAAAAAGAGGAATTACCTGGAGGTCATCTTGCGCACGGGGGAGTCTGAATTGCACACACGGGAGCCGTTCTGAATTCTGCCACCCCCAAACCATCAGGGGTCACCTTCTATTTATAGGCATTAGCCGGCGCAGAATCCAGGCGGTGCACTAAATCTTCCGCGCCAGGAACCGTCGGCACACAAAGCTTCACCGCGCGGAACTGAGGCGTGCAAAATTGCGCGCACCATCGGCTCGATTACGCGAATCCCAGGAATGCTTCGCGCGCACCTCATTATTTCGCACAAGTCCTCCTTAATTTCGTGCACCACTTCCTAGGCCTTCGGACAAGGCCTCTGATTCCGAATATGACTTTGCTTTGTCATTTTGAAACTTCCTCTGGGAGTTACGAACTTTTTCGGCGTCTACAAATGCCCCCCTCCGCATGGGATCGACGAGAGGTATCAATGGTCGAATTCCGAGGGAAACGCCGAAATGCCGAAGCAGGGCCTATCCTGGGCACTTAGCGCGCAAAAAACCGGTGTGGCGGGTAAAACGATGGATAAACGCGGAATTCTCCTTCTGCATGGCACAGAACTCTAGCCTCACCTATAAAAAGGGGCACTGGGTCCCGAATCCATACAGAAGCTTTTCCACACGATAGGCATAACGCTCTCGTGCACGAAATTGCTCCCACGACGACGCGTAAAAACGCTCTGGCAGCGTGTAATTCCTTCCGAATTTCGGTCGTACTTGCACGCCTACTCGGGATATTCCATGCCTAGTGTGCCAATCGCGCGCCCAACTCCGGGATTTTGTGCAACACTCTCTGATCCCGTGCACTACATCCTGATTTCATGCAACTCCCGAAATATTCAAGATGACCGCAAACCGAGTTGATGAGGGGGAAGCCGCCGCTCGTAGGACCGAAATGGCGGCGAACGAGGAGGTTTAGGGCGTTAAGGTGATCGTTTCCAACAATATGACCTTGTTCAATCTACTGAATCCAGCCCAAAAGACGTATCCTCTGTCTGAAAACCCCCCGCTCTGGAACATTGGCATCCTGGAGGAGGTTCCTCTACCGGGCTTCGAGGTAGACACACCGTGGTCATGGGTGACCCGGGAGGACGAAATTCTTCGCTACAACATTACCAACAACGTCCATCCTGCTAGGGAAACCAGACATATGGACGTATATTTCTTGAACCCGAGGACTAGGACCATTACCGGGGACGAGCCTTTTGTAGATAATTCTCTGGTCATCTACGCGAGCACGTTTCGTCAGATCGTCACGGATGACACGAAGGGCTGGCTGAAGGATTGGGACCTGCGGTCCAGGGGCAACTTGACCAGTGAGTGTGCCTGAGAGTTCTGGGTTCTCCATACTTGAAACTAGTTTGGGGATGAACTGTGGAATATTGGCATGTTCGAGGCGGTATGGACATTGCAGTTCCACTTCCACCGTCAACCCGAGCTCAGGCCGGAGCTATTCACCCGGTGGTCTCCTGATACCAACACATTCCACCTTCACCATGGGGAATTTGGCATCAGTCACTGGGACGTTCACTGCATCGAAGGTATCCCACTGGAGGGATCCCAATATGATGAGTTCGTTCCTCCAAAGAACACCTGGGAAGAAAGGTCACAGACGCCCATGCTGAAGTGGCACCTGCTGGAGCTAGCCAAAGAGAGGCTGGAGGTCAAGGACTTCCTGAAGTACATTACCTACAAGGGCTGGTTCAGCCAGTTCCTCGAGAAGGATCCAGCAATCAAGATGCCCAGACTGGGGAAACGGTTCCCAACCATAGCTCAGAGGAGATGAGATGGGTCATACTGATGACCCTGTAGGTGGGGCAATACCAATCATGGGGCTATCGCGTCATTGAGTTCTGGGACCCGAACATCCGGTATGTCGGGTTCCTTGCCGCCTTCCTGAGCGTGTGGCTCCTGCCGGTGCGGGACGTGAGGATGGTCATCCGTCCAACAACACCGGTGATGGGGGGCACCATGGCCGACAACAAAGGGTTCAACTCGGGCGTCCCAGTACTGGCCAAGATGTATGCCATCCTGGGATGCATCTCACGAGGGGGGTCACCTCGAAGAGTATGTGGCCCCTTCTAGATCTTCCATGGCTGGGTGGAGACTCACCTCGGTGGGTACACTTTCCCAAACGCCATCCGTCCTCCGGGCAATGGCATGCGACCATCCTTGTTGAACATCGTCGGGGTGGCGCCGATGACGCTCAATGAGGAGGGCATGAGAATATGCATTGGTAACCACACCAACTTCAACATCATCCTGTTCCCCACCACGGTCAGCTAGATAGTGGACAATGGGCGAGGCCCACTGGAGCAGCGGGAGTATTTCCAGAGCATTCGGGGCAGGGTGCTCATGGCTTGGATCGACGGGAAGGTGATCTGTGAGCCTTACGTTCCATCCCGATTCACCAGGAAATTCGAGTGCCTACAATGAATGCCGAAGAAGGTACTCATGACCGTCTGGAACAAGAAGAATCCCTACGTTCTGTGCCAGATGTGGTTGATGTTTACCACTTTCGGCTCCGGCGACGTCATCACTCTTCCTCCCACCGGGGTCGACGCTGGCCTAGAAACTGAGTATGTCGAGCACTGAACCATTGCGTACCCTGAGGGGATTTTATGTAAGTGAGTTCGGAAACTCAAGGCTACCCGCGCGGAAACCGGGCGACGGGTGAGGAGGAAAGGTGCCACCAGAAGGGGGGAACCAGGGGGTGTCTGGCAGTGAGGCCTGCGCAGGCTGGGATCTTAGTGGCGGGCACATCACACGGTGCCACCGCGACCTCGTTGCCCGTGGGGGGGTCACATGAGGCGGCCAGGGAACTGCCCGGGAATAAGATAAGATTCCTACTCGAACCTTCCCAAGATGCAATTTTCCCGGCACTATGGTCGGCCTGGATGACCTTGTGGAAATCACTGAGCGTTGAAGACGTATGGTAGAAGATCATGCAAAATGGGATCCAGCTGCCAAAGGTCGGGCTCGATCGAGTTACCGACCGGGTAAACTTCCATTGGGGTCATTCTTATCTGACGGCCATGGACACATACGCGCGCCAAAGGGGTCGGTGTGCGGAGCCACCTTTCCTAGTGAAAGTGATGCTCATCCAGGATCATGATCCGGAAGTGATGCCGCCGGGAGAAGGTGATAGTGATGAGGAGTCGGAGGGGGAGGATACCGGAGAAGATGAAGGAGAAAGGGAAGATGAAGAAGAATGAGAACCCAAAGGTCAGTAGTCATAGGGGGAGACCTACCAAGGGAGTCTCCGAGAGAGTGGTGAGATTGTTGGCTCTGATATCGACATAACCAAGATACTCGATTTTTTTCTATATCCTCATTCATTTCCCTTTTTCATCCATTCTCTTTTTCAATTTCCAAACCCTCTCTCTACCTCACTCAAGAGCACCTAAGAGTTGGACAGGCCTCCCCACTAGAGGAGGGAGGAAAGAAACCGATGGGACAAGATGGGGATCCGACACCCATCATTGAATTGACAAGTGCAGAGGGGTCTCCCATCACGGCGGCTCCTATAGCGTTTGGAACACTGGAGGCCGATGCTCTGGATTCATGTGAGTCTCACGCTTCACTACTGGCGCTTGTTATAAAAAGATCCCAACTAATTAGCATACGCCTTGCGTAGTGATCTCAACATTGGAGGCTCGTCAGGCTGCAGAGCTCGGGCTGTCTATGAGAGGACCAGTGGCGGGCATACCACCTCATTTAGAACACGCTTCCCGCAATGAGTCGGCCCTAGAAATCGGTGAGTAGGGGGCAGCGGTCATCAGCGGGGCTGTTCTTGAGGCGAGGCTGGAGGCTGACGGAGGCCCCGTCGCTGTCGGGGCGAGAGAGGAAGATCGCCCGGACATCGAGGATCCTATTCCTCATGAAGACATCCCTGAGGCAGATCCTGCTGCTAACCTTATGGATGCATTTCCTGTGTACCGTCCCACTGATCCTGAGAAGATAGATGAATCAGACTTAGAAGTAGCCAAGGATAGCCGGATGACACGACACAAAGGGTGGAAGTGTATCCAGCACTTTCTCAGACAGCCCCAGTCGGATTGGCTGAGGTGGATGGGATCACTCCAGACCTGGCTGCGCTTTCTGTGCGCCGGAGGGGCTGATGCTCAGTGCCTTTATCTGATGGTTCGTGATTACATGGCTGAGAAGATATGCGAGAGCAGCTGGCGCACCGACGTTTCCCAATGTCGGGAAAGATCGGCGGATGCCCGAGCATTGCTGAGGGAGGAGTGGGAGGTCTGACACCTTGAAGGGCATGCGGCAGAGAAGGAGGCCTTCCTTGCTATGTGCTCTGAGCTCGTGGAACAACGGGCGGCCCAGCTGGCCGATGCGCAGGGAAAATTGATGGAGGCGAGTCAGCAGATGGTCGTACTTCAAATCGAGCAGGCACAGGCACAAGCTAGGGTTGGCGAGCTACGCTCTGTGGCAGCCGATGAGGAGAGAGTCTACAAGGAGAGAGAAGCGGTCTTGGAGGCTACCAGCCAAAGGGTAGCGGCATTGGAAGGATCGATCCAGCACGCCGACCCTTAGGGTCTTTGTTTTGGCCATCTCATGAACTTCCTGCTTGTACTGCTCATCTTCTCAATCCAATACATGGACAAATCCATTCATTTGTACCCTTTGTTTAATATGCTCAACTATAATTCTGAAATGAATAACAACTCATCCCTAAGCTCCTGTGGGTCACACCCAACGCGAGAAGCAAAGGATACTCGTGTTATCATTTCGTCCAACTGTGGGGCATTAACCAAGCTTCAAGCATCTGAAATTGGGCCCGAATATTTGAGGATAAGACCTCAGACTGATTGATATATCACCTTCTCAATGCGCTCTGACACACGAGCGGGGCAATGTCAAGGGCATTGAAATCCATCCAAACATAAGGAGATGGAAAGGAAAGGTGAATCACGCTACCCGAATTCAGAATACTATGGGGCACGACGATGGAGGATAACTGTTAACCATGGAGGAAACACAGCATCCATATCGTGTTGGCCTGGAATGGGGACAATAAATGAGGGCTGACCGCTGACCATGTTCGCAACACGGGGCCTAACTCAAATATCACCGGCCAGTCTTCCGGAACTTTGGCCCAGGACAGCAGGCGGACTATTGGTCTATCATCCATACTGCTACAATAGGTGGACCAAAGGTCTATCATCCATATTATGGCAGCAGGCAGACCAAATTCTATCATCCATACTATTAGGGGGTCCCGTCAAAAATGACCAGTCCTCCGGAACGTTGGCCCAGGACAGTAGGCGGACCGTAGGTCTATCATCCATACAGTTATGGGGTCCCATCGAACATGAAAGAGAATAAGGATCCGAATAAAGGGGCACGAAAGTGTGGAAATTGGAGTGGTGGTTTGTTCGAACAGAGTCCAACACTCCTGAAATTGTGCCACCATGGTAGAGGTGCATTAGGCGGACGTACCAACCTGATCACGGATCGTCCCAATTTTCAGACCGGACCTCTCTGGTGAGAGAACTACCGATTCCCATTATTACTATGGGGTATCTCGAACTTATTCGGGGTAGATGTCACGATTACACCACTTCAAAAGAAGTCAGGCTGAGGGGCCAACAATAAAGAGGGACGGGATTTGGTAATCCCTGGGGCTGGACCCAAGATGAAATGTCCGGACATTTCTACGAATCTCATTAGGATGAGAACCAAGCCACATGTAGTTCTTGAAGCGCAGTTTAACGTCATGTAGGACGAAATACAGTTTAACTTCGTCTGGGATGGGGGACACATCTCATCTGGGGATAGGCACGGTACGGTGAGTAACCTGACGTGAAGGAGGATATAATCCCGCACCACACTGTACAATCCCACAAGAGAGACTGAGTCGTGAAAAGCCATGGTTATTAGTTTACGGTATTAGAACTCAGACCAAAGAATAAGGGGAACGGGAGACACACGGTAAAGCGATTTCAAAACCCAACGTGAATGGGGAAAATCCCTGCTTACTATGTGCTCCTAGGGACGTGTTTAGGCCGAGAGACCGAACACAAAAAGTGCGGTTGGGCCTATGGGGATGTTCCCAGGCGCTCTTGTGTATCTCATAAGGATGAGAATCCAGCCATACGTAGTTCTTGAGTGGTAGCTCCTTAACGGCACACAGCCAGGATGATATCATCACCATTTATGGTCATGTGGTTGGACCTAGCAACACAGTTTAAGGTCTTATGGCTTGGACCTGGCAGCACAGTTTAAGGTCGTATGGCTTGGACCTGGCAGCACAGTTTAAGGTCGTATGGATTGGACCTAGAAGCACAGTTTAAGGTTGTATGGCTTCAACCAGGTAGCACAGTTTAGGGTCATATGTCTTAGACTAGGCGGCACAGTTTACGGTCGTATGACTTGGACCTGGAAGCAGAGTTTAAGGTCATATGGCTTGGACCTGGAAGCACAGTTTAAGGTCGTATGGCTTGGACCAGGCAACACAGTTTAAGGTCGTATGGTTTGGACCTAGGAGCACCGTTTAAGGTCGTATGGCTTGGACCTGGCAGCACAGTTTAAGGTCGTATGTCTTGGACCAGGGGAAACACGCACGATGTGATAAAGCATACCTGATGCGAACGAGGACATAATCCCATACCATCACCACGCGCGATTCTGAGAGAGGAGCCTCAGGACAAAGGGGCCTACCAGGGTTCAACAATCAGGGGGGCAAGAGATGCTAGCTCCCATCTTTGATGGGCCCGAAACGCAATGTCTGGGAGACTGCTCGTTCCCCATGGGGATGAGGGTCAATATGCACACAACCTGTAAAGAAGAAACCCAAACACATACTCTAGCGCTCAGATAGCGAGAGCCCCGAGAGACACCGTTATGTAGCTTGGTTCATCTGACATGTGGGGGTGTACTGAGGGTTAGTACAAGGAGTGACGAGATTTCACCGTGACACGGTGGGGTGGAACATAGTGTGAATCATGCAACCAACATTCAGGGCCCGAAAAAGCTGGCGTGATGACTGAGGATTACTGCTGACCATGTTCGCAACACAGCATCCAGTCGCGTTAGCCTAGAGGTAGAGGCAAACAAATGAGCATCAACTACTGACCACATTCGCAACACGGGATTTGTATCAATTTTTTTCCCAAAACCTTTGGGGGCGTTGGCCCGTGACGGTAGGAGATCCCTTAGGCATTTTATCCAGACCGTTCTTGGGGGGTCCCTCCGGGTGTGAAAGAGGGTGGGGCTCGAATGAAGGGGAACACGATGCTTGACAAGTGGACGAATACTTGCCTAAGTCGAATCTAACACTCTAGGTCCTAGACCAGAGTACTCTGAACACATTAGCAGACCACTGGAAAGGGGCGAGGGGCTCAGTCTGAGAGTGGCCAAAAGATGGCGGATTCCCAAGGGAAGGGCAGGTCAAAAGACCGAGGCAATAGGAAGATCGTGGGATCTCCTAAGAGATGGGGATGGACCAAAAATCTAAGTGTTCAGACGGTCCTATGTATCCCATAAAGATGGGAATCAAGCCACAGGTAGTTCTTGAAACGCAGTTTAATGTCATGTTGGACGAAATACAGTTTAACGTCGTGTGGGACGGAATACAGTTTAACATCGTGTGGGATGGGGAAAGGATCTTAGTTTTAGGTCTTAGAACTCGGACCATTTGGGGCCCAGATGTAGGGAAAAATGTAGTTTAAGTTCATGCTGGACCATGTAAGGATCTCAGTTTAAGGTCTTAGAACTCGGACCAAGGTGCAATTTAGGGTCGTGTGGGACCATACAGTTTAAGGTCATGCAAGACCATACATACCTAGGAAAATTACTGCTTGAGGAACCTGGAGTTGGTGGGAGGAGTTATGCGCTCACCATCAATAGTCACTAGGGAATACATGCCATTGGGATAGACCTTATAGACAATGAAAGGACCATCCCTTTTGGGCTCCAACTTGGGTGGTTTCCTGTCGGGAATCACCGGCGCTCTGAGAGCCAGCACCTGGTCGCCTTGCAGGAAGGAGCGGAGGCGAACCTTCTTATTGAAAGATCGATCCATCCTTCTCTGATGCCTTTCCATGTTATGTAATGCTCGAAGCCTACTTTCGTCCAGTGCTTCCAATTCGGCTAGATGTATTTTGGAAACTCTATTCGGCGCTTGCTGGTCGTAGACCATTGTGCGCAATGAGGGCAACTGGATCTCGATGGGCAGGACAGCCTCAGCTCCATATATGAGCGAATATGGAGTAACCTGGGTGTAGTTACGAGTCATCATCCTATAAGCCAAGAGGGCGTTGGGGAGATTGTCCGGAAAACTTTTCTTGTTCTGACCAACCAGCTTTTGAAGAATGTTAGAAAGGGTTTTGTTAAACGCCTCGATCTATCAATTCTCATGCGCATGATAGTGGGAGGTGTGTTTAGAGAGAATGATGTACTTGGCATACAATTTCTTCAGCTTGGCTTCTCGGAAGTTGGTTTCGTTATCCATGAGGATAGCGTGAGGTACTCCAAATCGATAGATGACATTGGAGCCCACAAAGTCAGCGATAGAACATGCTTTGACTTCCTTGAGCGGGATTGCCTCTACCCACTTGGAGAAGAAATCCGTAGTGGTCAAGATGAACAGACACTAGCAGGCCATCGCCAGTGGGTAAGGTCCTATAACATCCAACCCCCAGACTGCAAAGGGCCAAGAATACTTGGTAGTATGGAGAGGCTCCAGTGGCCGATGCACAAAGTTAGCATGAAAATGACACGCGTGACACCTCCTGGAATACTCGATGCAGTCGTAGATCATGGAGGGCCAGAAGTATCCCAGCCTCTGAATCTCGTGGGACAACTTCGACCCAGACTGGTGGGCACCACAGGAACCAGTGTGCACTTCTTGCATGACCCATGGGATCACGACTCCTTGAAGGAAACAGAGGAGAACACCATCAAATCTGCGCCTGTAAAGGAGCTTCTCAAGACTAGGACCGCTCTGAAGGGTGTACTGCAGCGCGCGGCATCGGATTTTCTCACACTCGGATCGGTCTGACGAAAGATTGTCATGCTGGAGATATTCAACCAAAGGCTTTATCCAGTCAGGAACTGTCTCGATTACCGCACTTGATGCCCCTGGGGATCCTGACGTAGGGGAACCAGCGGTGAGATGGTTCACTCGCGGGCCACGATCGCCCTTCGAAATAACAGGAGCAATGACTCTCTGGCGTGCCACATGGATAATTAGGTCATCCTGCTCGGGCTCTGCAAGTGATGCGGACAGGCTGGCTATAGCATCTGCTCGACTGTTCTGCGACTGGGGAATGTGAACGACCTCTGGACGGGAGGGGAACTTAGCCATTAGACGAAGGGTGCACTCCAGCAATGGCATGAGTTCTGGATTCTTGACAGCATAGTCACCATTGACCTTCTTGATGACTAGTCGGAGTCCCATTTTACATACAGATGGGGTACGTCAATATCGAGATCCAACTCGAGGCTAGTGATGAGGGCATGATACTCTGCCTCATTGTTGGTGTATCCTTCTGATAATAGGAATGAATATGGAAGAACGGCTTGCTCCGGGGTTATGAAGACGACACCTAGGCCCACTCTGTTGATCCTAGGATCATTGAGCCTCCTACCGGTGGGGCTCCGGGAGGCACCATCAAAGTGCATCTGCCAGCATGGGATGGTGTGATCGACTGAGAGGATTAACTCATTAGGAAAGCCTAGATCCAGTGACTGGTCTGCAGAGGTTGGGTGGGCAGCTAAGAATTCTGCCAACGCCTCTCCTTTGACGGCCTTCTGAGGTATGAACCTGATGTCGAACTGTTGGAGGATCACCACCCAGCACGCCAATCGGTCGGTCAACATAGGTCGGATCAGGATGTAATTCAACGGGTCTACCCGAGAGACCAGCTATACATCATGGTGCTGCAAGTTGTGACACAATTTCTTCACGGAAAATATGAGCGCCAGGAATCTCTTCTCGATGGGTGAATATCAAATTTCTGTATCGAGGAGGATGCGGCTGAGGTATTAGAGGCTATTCTTTGTTCCCTCGTTGTTCTTCTGAGCGAGAAGTGCGTCGAGGGATCTCTCTAGGGTGGTCACGTAAAGGACCAGCTGATTTCTAGAAACAGGTGGAATCAATACCAGAGGTTGGAGCAGATACTGCTTGATTTCCTCAAAAGCGATCTGACACTCTTCGTCCCATTCATAGGCAGCGCCTTTTTTCATGATCCGAGAAAGGGCTTACACTTGCCGGACAGATTCGCAATGAATCGGCGTATATAAGCTAAGTGGCCTTGAAGACCTCTCAGCTCTCGAATATTATTCGGGGGAGGCATCTGACTGATGGCCTTGATTTTCTCTAGGTCGATCTCGATGCCTCAGTACCTAACAACGAAGCCAAGAAACTTTCCGGAGGTGACCCCGAAGGCACACTTCAACGGGTTCATCTTCAAGTGGAGAGAACGGAGGAAGCTGAACACTTTCTCAAGGTCTTTGATATGGTTCTAGTGCTGATGATATTTCACCACTAGATCATCCATGTAGCATTCCACCAGTGTCCTGAGAATCGGCTTGAATATGCGATGCATATCCCATTGATAGGTGGTACCCGCATTCTTCCGGCCGAAGGGCATAACCTGGTAGCAGAAAGTACCCTGGGGGGCCTTGAAGGCAGTGAAAACTTCATCCTCGGGGGCCATCTGGATCTGGTTGTACCCGGAGTACCCATCCATGAAGGAGAGGGCTTGGAACCCAGCCGTGGCATCGATCAACAACTCTGTCATGGGAAGGGGAAAATCATCCTTCGGACAGTGGCGATTGAGATCATGGAAGTCGATACAGACCATTATCTGCCCATTCTTCTTCCTGACTGGCACAATGTTGGCTATCCACCTGGGGTACTGGACTTCCATGACGAAGTTGGCTTTTATGAGCTTCTAAACTTCGGCCTAAACCATGGCACCGTGAGAGGGGTGCATCTTCCGAGGAGGCTTCTTGAACCCGGGATGGTTTGCTGGAAGGCCAAGGCGGTGGACGGCTACCTGGGGATCTAGCCCTGACATCTCGTCATAACTCCAGGTGAACACATCACGGTGCTGTCTGAGGAAGTCTACGTACTGTTTCCGTTCCTCGGGGGTCATAGCGGAACTGACCAATGTGGGTCTCATGTCTGCCTCGCTACCGAGGTTCACCTGCACTAACTTGTTGACCATGGTGGGGACGCCCTCCTTAAAGGTAGGAGGAGCATCTTCCATGTCCTCCTCTCCACTTGTAGAGGGATCATCCACGGGGTGAGCCGTTTCGGGGCTACCACACCCTGATGGGAAGCTGGTGCCGGCTTGGGCGGCATAGGTCATCACGTTCGGAGACTCATGCACTGCGGAGACCATGGTGACAAAGGTGGTTGATCCAATCCCATCTGGCCTTCGGCCCAAGGGGCCACGCTTTATGAAATCAAAGTAGTAGTGGCGTATTGGCTGGATCCGGTCGATTACGGCCCGACGAAATAGACATGTATGACGTACTGCCGTTTCCATGAGCCTAGCGTCCTGATATCGTACAGGGGTAAAGGGCTCGGGGATCACTTGATCCTGGTTGGTGTAAGAGTACGAGGTGATTTCCCGCCGTCGCGTGGACCCAGAAATATTCCCTCCTCTGGTACTCGAAACAATGAAGCACTGCCCCATGTCGGGGGTCGTGGCCTCCAACCGATGGATTGGGAAGACATATGTGTCATCCAAACCTGCCCAGGGATCACCCGTGACAGTGGCAGGCTCAACCTCACCTACCAGGATCTGCTTTTCATTGCTCTTGTAATAGTCAGCGTCTAGATAATAGGCTTCACAAGAGGCAGAAGGAGATTCATCTCCTTGGAGCACGCCCACTCGACCCTTAAGGGAGTATTTGAGGCACTGGTGATACGATGAGGGGACCGCTGCCTGAAGGTAGAGCCACGGCTTACCCATCAAGGCATTGTAGGCGGTGTCCTGAGAGAAAACCATGAATTTGATGTTGGCGATTAAGCTGCCAAACTGGGTCTTCAAGAGAATCATTCTGAGTGTAGTTTGCTCGGTCCTGTCATACCCCTGGATCCTGAGGTTGGAGGGAGTTAAATCATCCTCAGACAACCCCAGTTTCCGCAGTGTCCAAGTTGGGATTAGGTTAATCCCGGAACTGGTGTCAACAAGAGAGCGGCGGACTTCCACACCATTGAACTGGATGGTGATGTACAGTGGGTGAATGTTCCCCTGTATGGGAAGGTCTTCATCTTCACCGGGAAATGAGATAACCGCCTGACATTCGGCGTCCTCAATCGCCTCAGCGTGGAAGGCTTCTACGGCCGCCACCTCCGTCTCAAACTGAAGGGGGCTCCTTAGAGCTTCGGCGATTGCCTCACGCATTTCAGACGACATACGAAGGGCCTCAAGGATATAAAACCTTGTAGGAATGCTGGCCAGGTGCTTCAGAACATCATACTTTCGAGCCAAACCTGAGCTTCTGCTTACAGGAGGCCGCTCTGCGATTGGAGGCATGACGGGCCCTGCCGACGAAACCGGTGACTGACTGGTACTAGGAATGTCTTGATGTTCACTAGTCGAAGCCCGGGAGGTGGCTGTCGTGCTAGGACCTGAAGGTTGTAGTTGGCCGGTGGCAGGGCAGGGCTGGTCGTGGCACGACCGAGGTGGTCCCGCCTGATCCAACAACAAAAACGGTGGTGGAGGCGAACCTGTCGACACTGGGTGAGGGGGGCGCGTGTGTGGAGCTCTGTATCGGGCCTGATGCCTGGTTCAGTAGCGTGCACGACCTGACTGGAGGTGACGACTATCGTGCCCCGGTGATTCACGTAGCCACGGCTCCACCGACGTTGGCGATGGCTTGGGACATTGGGAAGGTCCACCTGACATTCCTCATCGTTGGGAGTCAAAAAGGGATTTACCAACTCTACGGTGTTAACCGAAGCGTACCCCAGGCTTTCACTCGAGGAGTCATCCACTACCGGACGGAGTCTCGGAGGGATTCCCATTTCTGGGGGCATAAAATCGCCAAGAGTGCGGGATGATGACGGCATTGGCAGGGCGCGTTCTTTCTTCTTGCACTACCGCTTGCTCTTCTGGGAAGAGGTAGGCTGGGATGACGATGCTGAGGTGGCGCCCACAGATTCTGAGGACTCTGGCTGACTCAGGTGACCACGGATGATGCCATGGGAACGGGCGACCATCATGCGTGCCATCCAATTGTTATACATCCGGGACCCACGGTCGGAAACCTATTTCCACTCATCCTCGTTGTCACTGCTGCCATATGATCTCACGAAGACACCTGCCACTTCCCTCGGGGCTGGGCGCAACCTGACTATGTTGTTTTCAATCTGGTCTTGGAGCCATTCCTTGAACACATAGCATCGCTGGATGGTATTCCCCAGGGTCCAGTGATAAGGGCAGTAGTTAGGGTGATCAGTGAGACGTGCCTCTTCTGGATTTTGGCACTCGGGCAGTCGCACTATCCTCTGCTCCAATGCGCTTCGAAAATAACCGGGGACCTGGGCCTCGCCAAATGAGTAAGTTTGATTCCTTCTTTATGGAAAGGGGTCTCTTGGAGACTGACCATGACCAGGGGCCAGAGGAGCATGCCGAGGTGGTGGAACCTGATTATCTCTCCTCGGTGGTGGCGGTGCGTTATGTGGAGGCGCCCGCCGATTTTGGGGCGGTCGCTGCTGGGCCGGAGGCTGTGCCCGTGGGGGTGGCCCCCTATGAGGCTGCTGAGCTAGCCTTACTGGTAGAAACTCTAGCTGTCTAGGGGCCTCTATCTGGGCCACATCAGCGGGCTCAACTATGTCAGATCTCCTTGCAGGGATTACAGGAGGCAGCGGGCATGCCTGACTGGCCTGTTACAGGGCTTCTTCGAGGTGTTGAGCCTTGTCTGAGAAGTCCTGAAACCCTCTGGGGTAATTCTAAGTGATCAGAGAAGGAACCAGCTCTGCCTTGACGTTCCCTATACACATTGTCAGTAATTTTTCCTGAGTCAGTGGCATGTCAAGGGAGTACGTGAGCCCCTTCCACCGGGCGACGAAGTCCGCGACTCGCTCATCAGGAATTTGCTTGCACCTAAAGAGGTCTGCGATGTTTGTCTTCCGGGTTGTGGAAATGAACTGGTAGAGGAATTTCCGGCGAAGGTCCTCCCAGATAGTCATAGATCTGATGGGGAGCTGGTTGTACCAGACGAATGCTGGTCCTTCCAATTTCTGAACGAAGCAACGGAGCTCGGCAGCCTCCTGCTGTGCCGGAGTCCCTAAAATAGGTCTGCACCTCGAGTTGAAGTGGGCCAGGTGATGTGGCGGGTCCCTGGTCCTGTTAAAGGGGGAGAAAGTGGGGTTCCCAAATCCTGGCGGGGCCGGCATGTCATCCACCCACGTTGGGTATGACTTGCCGTCCAGTGGGATTTCCACCTGCCGAGTTTCCATGACCTCTAAGCGGGTGATGAGCGCCTCCATTAGATCGTCCGGACATGGATTCCTGTCCTGACGGGGATATGTAACCACAAGCTCATTGTCGGGCTCTTCAATCCGGTAGTCATGCTCAGCAGCTCGTGGGGCGGCTGGCGGAGCGACTCTCGGGGTAGCGGGAGGAAACCGAGCAGGGTCCCCCAGGTGATCCCGCCGCTCAGGAGGGTTTAGCGAAACATACCATGCCCTCTTGCCATGGGCTCTGGCATATCCCATATCGGCGAACGCAACATGGTCACGGTTGCCCGAGAGAATCTTGTCAAGGGGTAGGTGCTCCTGCCCCTACTGTCCTGGACTAGGGTTACTGTAGTTAGGCTGCCGCTCTGCAATGCGTTCGGCCAAGAGCTCATCAACCGACCTCTTTTTCTCAGCAAGCTGTTGGCGTACCGTGGCCTTCTCGGGGTCTTCTTCTTCCTTCTGTACCGAGACAGATGGGTCGGTAAGCTCGACAGACCCGACGTGCTCTTTAACCTTGCCGATGTTTCGGCTCAGTGTTAAGGCTTTAGTGGGTGTAGGGAGACCTAGGAGGATCCTCTGTTGGTAAGTCATCCTCCTAGATGGGTCCAGTAGCGGCTTGTCCTTAGGGGGCGAGTCCCCATCGAGGAGCTCCACACTGTTTCCGTCATCTCAAAGGTCAGCCATTTTGACCCCCACCAGTAGGAGGCTCAATGATCCTAGGCTTGACAGAGTGGGCCTGGGTGTCGTCTTCATCACCCCGGAGCAAGATGTTCTGCCATATTCATTCTTGTTGTCAGAAGGTGGAACCAACAATGAGGCAGAGTATCATGCCCTCATTATTGGCCTTGAGTTGGCTCTCGAGATTGACGTACCCCATCTGTATGTAAAAGGGGACTCCGAGCTAGTCATCAAGCAAGTCAATGGTGACTATGCTATCAAGGAGCCAGAACTCGTGCCATTACTGGAGTGCACCCTTCGTCTAATGGATAAGTTCCCCTCCCGTCCATAGGTCGTTCACATTCCCTGGTCGCAGAACAGTCGAGCAGATGCTTTGGCCAACCTGGCTGCATCACTTGCGGAGCCCGAGCAGGATGACCTAATTATCCACATAGAACATTGGAGAGTCATTGCTCGTGTTATTCCGAAGGGTGATCGTGGCCCGCGAGTGAACCATCTCACCGCTGGTGCCCCTACGTCAGGATCCCAGGAGCTTTGGGTGCAGTAATCAAGACAGTTCCTGACTGGAGGACACCCTTGGTTGAATATCTCCAGCACGACAATCTTCCGTCGGACCGAGCCGAGAAGGAGCGAATCCGACGCCGCGCACCGCAGTTCACCCTTCAGAGCAGTCCCAGTCTTGAGAAGCTCCTTTACAGGTGCGGATTTGATGGTGTTCTCCTCCGTTGCCTTCAAGGAGTCAAGATCCCACGAGTCATGCAAGAAGTGCACGCTGGTTCCTGTGGCGCCCACTAGGCCGGGTCGAAGTTGTCCCACCAGATTCGGAGGCTGGGATACTTCTGGACCTCCATGATCTACGACTGCATCAAGTATTCTAAGAGGTGTCATGCATGCCAAGTTCATTCTAACTTTGTGCATCGTCCACCGGAGCCTCTCCATACTACCAAGTATTCTTGGCCCTTTGCACTCAGGGGGTTGGATGTTATAGGACCTTAGCAGCCAACGACGGCCCACCAGTGCTGGTTCATCTTTATCGCTATGGATTTCTTCTCCAAGTGGGTATAGGAAATACCGCTCAAGGAAGTCAAATCCTATTCTATCTATGACTTCGTGAGCTCCAATATCATCTATCGATTTGGAGTACCTCACACTATCCTCACGGATAAGGGAAGAAACTTCCAAGTAGCCGAACTGAAGAAATTGTATGCCAAGTACAACATTATCTCTAACCACACCTCCCGCTATCATGTGTAAGAGAATGGACAGATCGAGGAATTTAACAAAAACCTCTATAACATTCTACAAAATATGGTTGGTCAGAACAAGAAAAGTTGTCCGGACAAGATCCCCAATGCCCTCTGGGATTATAGGATGACGACTCGTAACTCCACCTAGGTGACTCCGTATTCCCTGGTGTATGGAGATGAGGTCGTCCTGCCCATCGATATCTAGTTTCCCCCATTGCGCCCGGCGGTCTACGACCAGCAAGTGCCAGATAGAGTTGTCGAAATCCATCTAGCCGAATTGGAAGTGCTGGACGAAAGTAGGCTTCACGCGTTACATAACTTGGAAAGGCATTAGAGGAGGATGGCTCGAGCTTTCAATAAGAAGGTTCGCCTAAGCTCCTTCATGCAAGGTGACCTGGTGCTGGCTCTCAGAGAGCCGATGATTCCCTGTAAGAAACCACCCATGTTGGAGCCCAAATGGGAGGGGCCTTTCATTGTCCATAAGGTTTATCCCAATGGCGCGTATTCCCTGGTGACTATAGATGGTGAGCACATAACTCCTCCCACCAACGCCAGGTTCCTCAAGCAGTACTTTGCCTAGGTATGTATGGTCCTGCATTACCTTACGGTCCCACACGACCCTAAACTGCACCTTGGTCTGAGTTATAAGACCTTAAACTAAGATTCTTACACGATCCAACATGAACTTAAACTAAATTTTTCCCTACATCTTGGCTCCCAATGGTCTGAGTTCTATGACCTAAAACTAAGATCATTTCCTCATCCCACACGATGTTAAACTATATTCTGTCCTACACGACATTAAACTGTATTTCATCCTACATGATGTTAAAATGAATATGAATAACTACGTGTGGCTTGATTCCCATCTTTTGGGGATACGTAGGACCACCTGAACACTTAGATTTCAGGTCCAGCCCCATCTCTTAGGAGATCCCACGATCTCCTGGTTGCCTCGGTCTTTTGACTTGTCCTTCCCTCGGGAATCCGCTATCTTTTGGCTGCTCTCAGACTGAGCCCCTCGACCCTTTCCAGTGTCCTGCTAATGTGTTCGGAGTACTCTGGTCTAGGACCTGGAGTGTCAGATTCAACTTAGGCAAGTCTTCATCCACTTGCCAAGCTCGTGTTCCCCTTCATTCGGGCCCCACCCTCTTTCACATCCGGAGGGACCCCCAAGAACGGTCTAGATACAACACCTAAGGGCTCTCCTACCGTCACGGGCCAATGCCCCTGAGGTTTTCAGGAAACAAATTGATACAAATCCCGTGTTTTGAATGTGGTCAGCAGTTGATGCTCATGTGTTTTCCCCTACCGCTAGGCTAACGCGACAGGATGCTGTGTTGCGAACATGGTCATCAGTAATCCTCAGTCATCACACCGGCTTCTTAGGGTCCTGAATGTTGGTTTCTTGATTCACACTATGTTCCACCCCACCGTGTCAAGGTGGAATCTCGACACTCCTTGTACTAACCCTCAGTACACCCCCACACGTCAGATGGACCAAGATGCGTAACGGTGTCTCTCGGGGCTCCTTCTATCTGAGCGCTACAGTATGTGCTTGGGTTTTTTCTTTACAGGTTGCATGCAGCTTGATCCTCATACCCATGGGGAACGAGGAGTCACCCAGACATTGCGTTTCAGGCCCAGCGTAGCTGGGAGCTAGCATCTCCTGCCCCCCTGATTGTTGAACCCTCGTAGGCCCCTTTGGCCTGAGGCTCCTCTCTCGAAATCGTGCACGGTGATGGTATGGGATTATGTCTTTGTTTGCATCAGGTATGCTTTATCGCATCGTGCGTGTTTCCCCTGGTCCAAGCCATAAGACTTTAAACTATGCTGCCAGGTCCAAGCCATATGAACTTAAACTGTGCGGCCCGGTCCAAGCCATACGACCTTAAACTGTGCCACCTGGTCCAAGCCATACGACCTTAAACTGTGCTACCAGTTCCAAGCCATACAACCTTAAACTGTGCTGCCAGGTCCAAGCCATACGACCTTAAACTGTGCTGCCAGATCCAACCACATGACCATAAACGATGATGATATCATCCCAGCTGTGCGCCGTTAAGGCGCTACCTCTCAAGAACTATGTATGGCTTGATTCTCATCCTCATGAGATACGTAGGAGTGCCTGGGAACTTCCCCACAGGCCCAACATCACTTTTCGTGTTCAGTCTCTTGGCCTAAACGCGTCCCTAGGAGCACATAGTAAGCAGGGCTTTTCCCCATTCATGTTGGGTTTTGCAACCTCTTTACCGTGTGTCTCCCGTTCCCCTTATTCTTTGGTCCGAGTTCTAAGACCGTAAACTAAGAGCCTTTGCTTTTCACGACTCGGTCTCTCTTATGGGATTGTATGGTGTGGTGTGGGATTATGTGCTCCTTCATGTTAGGTTACTCGTCGTACTGTGTCTATCCCCAGATGAGATGTGGCCCCCATCCCACATGACGTTAAAATTCATTTCATCTTACATGACATTAAACTGCGCTTCAAGAACTACGTGTGCCTTGATTCTCATCCTAATGAATACATAGGAACTCCCGAACATTTCGTCTTGGGTCCAGCCCCAGGGATTACCAAATCTCGTCCCTCCTTATTGTTGGCCCCTTGGCCTGACTTCTTGGGAAGTGGTGCAATCGTAACATCTACCCCGAATAATTTCGAGATGCCCCATAATAATAATGGGAAGCATCAGTTATCTAACCAGAGATGTCCTGTCTGAAAATTGGGACGATCCGTGATCAGGTTGGTATGTCCGCCTAATGTGCCTCTGCCATGGTGGCACAATTTCAGGAGTGTTGGACTCTGTTCGAACAAACCACCACTCCACATTCCACGCTTTTCATGCCCCTTTATTTGGATCCTCATTTTCTTTCATGTTCGATGGGACCCCCTAACAGTATGGATGATAGACCTACGGTCCGCCTACTGTCCTGGGCCAACGTTCTGGAGGACTGGTCAGGTTTGATGGGACCCCCTAACAGTATGGATGATAGACTTTGGTCTGCCTGCTGCCATAATATGGATGATAGACCTTTGGTCTACCTATTATAGCAGTATGGATGATAGACCTATAGTCTGCATGTTGTCCTGGGCCAACGTTCCGGAAGACTGGCTGGCGATATTTGAGTTAGGCCCCGTGTTGCGAACATATTTAGCGGTCAGCCCTCATTTATTGTCCCCATTCCAGGCCAACACGATATGAATGTTGCGTTTCTACCACGGTTAACAGTTATCCTCCATCGTTGTTCCCCATAGTGTTTCGAATTCGGGTAGCATGATTCACCTTTCCTTTCCATCTCCCTATGTTCGGATGGATTTCAATGCCCCCGGCATTGCCCCGCTCGTGTGTCAAAGCACATTGATAAGGTGATATATCAATCGGTATGAGGTCTTCTCCTCAGAAATCCAGGCCCAATTTTGGATTCCTGAAGCCTGGTTAATTCCCCACAGTTGGACGAACTGATAACACGAGTATCCTTTTCTTCTCACATTGGGTGTGACCCACAAGATCTTAGGGATGAGTTGTTATTCATTTCGTAATTATGGTTGAGAATATTAAACCAAGGGTAAAAATGAATTTATTTGTCCATGTATTGGATTGAGATGATGAGCAGTACAAGCAGGAAGTTCATGAGATGACCAAAACAAATCCCCTAAGGGTCGGTGTGATGGATTGATCCTTCCAACACTGCTACCCTTTGGCTGGTAGCCTCCAGGACCACTTCTCGCTCCTTTCAAACTCTCTCCTCATCATCCACCACATAACACAGCTCGCCAACCCTAGCTTGTGCCTGCGCCTGCTCGGTTTGAAGTACGACCATCTGCTGACTCGCCTCCATCAGTTGTTCCTGCGCATCGGCCAGCTGGGCCGCCAATTGTTCCACGAGCTCAAAGCATGTAGCAAGTAAGGTCTCTTTCTCTGCCACCTACCCTTCGAGGTGCCGGACCTCCCGCTCCGCCCTCAGCAACGCTCGTGCATCCACTGATCTTTCCCGACACTGGGCAACGTCGGTGTGCCAGCTGATCTCGCGTATCTTCTCGGCCATGTAATCACGGACCGTCAGAAGAAGGCGCTGAGCGTCAGCCCCTCCGGTGCACAGAATGTGCACCTAGGTCTGAGTAATCCCATCTGCCTCATCCAATCCGAATGGGAATGTCTGAGAAAGCGCTGGATACACTTCCACCCTTTGCTCCGTGTCATCCGGCTCTCCTCGGCCGCTTCTGAGTCTGAGTCATCTATCTCCTCAGGGTCAGCGGGCCGGTACACAGGAAAGGTAGCCAGTAGGTCGGTGGCAGGATCTGCCTCAGGGATGTCTTCATGAGGAATAGTATCCTCAATGTCCGGGCGATCTTCCTCTCTCGCCCCAATAGAGACGATGCCTCCATCAACCTCCGGCCTCGCCTCAAGAACAGCGCCGCTGATGCCCGCTGCCCCCTTCTCACCGATTTCCAGGGCCGACTCAGTTCGGGAAGAATGTTCGGAACGAGGCGGTATGTCCGCCACTGGTCCGCTCACGGACGGCCCGAGCTTCGCAGCCTGACGAGCCTCCAATGTTGAGATCACTTCGCAAGGAGTATGCTGATTAGTTGGGATATTTTGATAACAAGCGCCAGTAGTGAAGCGTGAGACTCACATGAATCCAGAGCGTCGGCCTCCAGTGTTCTGGCCGCTGCAGAAGCCGCCATGATGGGAGACCCCTCTACGCTTGTCAATTCAATGATGGGTGTCGTATCCCCATCCTGTCCCATCAGTTCCCTTCCTCCCTTCTCTAGTGGGGACACCTGACCAATGCTTAGGCGCTCCTGATTGAGGTAGAGAGAGGGATTGGAAATTGAAAAGGAGAATGGATGAAAAAGGGAAATGAATGAGTATAGAGACCAACCTCAAGTGTCTTGGTTATGTCAAGATCAGATCCAAAAATCTCGTCGCTCTCTCGGAGACTCCCTTGGTAGGTCTCCCCCCGCGACCCCTCACCTTCGGGTTCTCATTATTCTTCATCTTCCCTTTCGCCTTCGTCTTCTCCGGTATCCTCCTGCTCCGACTCCTCGTCACTGTCGCCTTCTCCCAGTGTCATCACTTCCAGATCATGCTCCTGGCCGAGCATCACTTTCACTAGGAAATGTGGATCTGCACGCTGAACCCTTTGGCGCGCGTATGTGTCCATGGCCGTCAGATAAGCATGCCACTGATTGAAGTTTACCGGGTTGGTAACTCGAACGAGCCCGACCTCTGGCAGATGGATCCCGTTTAGCATGATCTTCTGCCAGACGGCTTCAACGCTCAGCGATTGTCGCCGGGTCATCCAGGCCGACCATAGTGCCGAGAATATTGCATCTTGGGAAGGTTAGATCATGTATCTTGTCTGCTTCCCGGGCAGTTCCATGGCTGCCTCATGTGACCCCCCCCACGGGCAACGAGGTCACGGCGGCACCGTGTGATGTGCCTTCCGCTGAGGTCCCAGTCTGCGCAGGCCTCGCTGCCGGACACGCCCCTGATTCCCCCCTTCTGGCGGCACCTTGCCTCCTCACCCATCGACCGGTTTCCGTGCAGGTAGCCTCGAGTTTCCAGACTCACTTACATAAAAGCCCCTCAAGGTACGCAATGGTCGAGTGCTCAGCATACTCAGTTGCTAGGCCAGCGTCAACCCCTGTGGGAGGAAGAGTGATGACTTCGCCGGAGCTGAAAGTGGTAAACATCAACCACATCTGGCACAGAACGCAGGGATTCTTCTCCTTCCATACGGCCATGAATACCTTCTTCGGCATTCGTTGGAGGCACCCGAATTTCCTGGCGAATCGGGATGGCACGTAAGGCTTGCATATCACCTTCCCGTCGATCCGAGCCATGAGCTCCCCGCCCCAAATGCTATGGAAATAATCCCGATGCTCTAGTGGGCCTCACCCATTTCCCACCATCTGGCCGATCGGGGTGGGTAACGGGATGAATTTGAAGTTGGTGTGGTTACCAATGCGGATTCTCATGCCCTCCTCATTGAGCATCATCGGCGCCACCCCGGCGATGTTCAGCAAGGACGGTCGCAGGCCATTTCCTGGAGGATGGATGGAGTTTGGGAAAGTGTACCCGCCAAGGTGAGCCTCCACCCAGCCGTGGAAGATCTGGAAGGGGACACATACTCTCCGAGGCGACCCCCCCCCCCTTATGAGATGCATCCTAGGATGGAATACAACTTGGCCAATACGAGGACACCCAAGTTGAACCGTTTTTTGGCAGCCATGGTGCCCGCCATCACTAGTGTTGCTGGACGGATGCCCATTCTCGCGTCCCGCACTGGCAGGAGCCACCTGATTAGGAAGGCGACAAGGAACCCATCATACCGGACTTTCGGGTCCTGGGCCTCGATGACGTGATAACGCCATGATTGGTATTACCCCACCTCCAGGGTCCTCAATTATGACCCATCCCTGCTCCTCTGAGCCGTGGTTGGGCACCGTTTCCCCCGTCCTGACATCTTGATTGCTGGATCCTTCTCGAGGAACAGGCCGAACTAGCCCTTGTAGGCAAGGTCCTTCAGGAAGTCCTTGACCCCCAGCCTCTCTTTGTCCAGCTCCATTAGGTGTCACGTCAACATGGGCATCCGTGACCTGTCTTCCGAGGTGTTCTTTGGAGGAACGAACTCATCGTATTGGGAGCCCTCTAGTGGGATACCTCCGATATAGTGAACGTCCTAGAGACTGATGCCAACTTCCCCATAGTGAAGGTGGAATGTGTTGGTATAAGGAGACCATCGGGTGAATAGCTCCAGCCCGAGCTAGGGTTGACGGTGGAAGTATAACTGTGATGTCCATACCATCTCGAACAGGTCAATATGCCGCATTTTATCCCCAAACTAGTCGCAAGTATGGCGAACCCAGAACGTCCAGTCCCACTCACTGGTGAATTTTCCCCCGGACCATAGGTCCCAATCCTTCAGCCAGCCCTTCGTGTCATCCGTGACGCTCTGATGAAACATGCTCGCGTAAGGGGCCGGAAAATTCTCTACGACAGGCTCGTCCCCGATAATGGTCCTAGTCCTCGGGTTCATGACATATAGGTCCATATGTCTGGTTTCCCTAGAAGGATAGCCATTGTTGGTAATGTTGTAGCGAGGAAGTTCGTCCTCCCAGGTCACCCATGACCGCGGTGTGTCCACCTCGAAGCCCGACAGAGGCACCTCCTCCAGGATGCCAAAGTTCCAGAGCGGGAGGTTGTCAGACAGGGGATACGTCTTCTAGGCTGGAGTCAGTAGATTGAACAATGTCATATTGTTGGAAACGATCACCTTAGTGCCATAAACCTCCTCTTTCACCACCATTTTGGTCCTACGAGCGGCGACTTCCCCCTCATCAACTCGGTTTGCGGCCATCTCAAATATTTTGGGAGTTGCATGAAATCAGGATGTAGTGCGCGGGATCAGAGAGTGCTGCACGAAATCCAGGAGTTGGGTGCACAATTGGCATGCTAGGTGCAGAATAGCCCGAGTAGGCGTGTAAGTACGGCCGAAATTCGGAAGGAATTATTCGCTGCCAGAGTGTTTTTACGCGCAGCTTCCGGATCAATTTCACACACGAGAGAGTTAAGCCTATCGCGCGGAAACGCTTTTGTACGGATTTGGGACCCAGTGCCCCTTTTTATTGGCGAGGCCAGGGTTCCATGCTTATCCGTAGTTTTGCGCGCCACACCAGTTTTTTGCACGCTAAGTGCCCAGGATAGGCCCGACATCGGCGTTTCGGAATCCGACCGTTACGACCTGTCGCCGATCCAATTATGAGGGGGGGCATTTGTAGACCCCGAAAAAGTCTGTAACTCTTAGAGGAAGTTTCGAACTGATGAAGCGAAGTCATATTCGGACTGAGAGGCCCAGTCCGGAGGTCCCGGAAGTGTTGCGTGCAAAAAAGGGTGAAGTGCGCGGAAAAAATGTCCCGCGCGAAAGGCAACCCGGGATTCGCGAAAAGTCCCTGCGCCGGCGCAAATAATTTTGCGCCCACGTCCCGTGCGATTGATATTTCTTGCCGCTACCACTGTTGTGCAATTATTTCGCGCAACCCTATATTTCACACCCCATGATGGCTATAAACAGAAGGCGACCCCTTCGGTTTCGAGAGAGGAATTTGAACCGGCTCCCGTGCGTGTAATTGCACGCGCAATACGGTCTTGAGTTATGGTTCTTTTCCGCACCAAGTCACCTAGGGATCCGCCTTCACATGAGATCCCCATGGCTTAGACTAAAATAAAACCCCTTCGAGGTCCGCCCCTCATGCGAAATTCCTTCGTTTGCGCGCAGGCCGGCCTAATTGCGCGCAATCCTTCCTTTGCGCGCGCACCCCTTCCATTGTGCACAATTCCTTCTTTTGCGCGAAATCCCTTCCTTTGCGCGCCGACCCGACCTTTTTCGTGTGCATCCCTGAATTGCATGTTGACCTAGTGTTTTCCACACAACAGCCTCAATTGCACGCATGACTGTCCTATTGCGTGCCTGCCTTCTTTATTGCGCGCAGCCTATCCTGTGTGTCGCTCCTATTACGCGCAACAGTATCAGGCTTGCACCCACTACTCCATACCGTGTGAGCTGAGCCCCCGCACCCCCGCTCAGGGTCAGTGCAAGGCTTTGGTCTCAGCCCTCCGGGTTGGTCCATTCGCTACCGTCACAGACCCCCATGAAAATTGGAGAGTCGCACCGCGGACTTTTCGGGCCGGAGTGCCCGGATTTTCCATTGCGCCCTTATGCGCACCCACCTTCAACCTACGGAATACCATGATTTTTGATACTCCTCCACACACTGTGAAACACCTTGAGTGGACATATTCCTCTTGGTTCGTTTCCTATGTCGTGAGTTGAGATTATCATCATAAATTCCTTGAGTAGAATTCCCTATCATTAAATAATAGGATGCCTCTTGTTCCAAATAGGAAATGTCTTATGCTCCAAGAATGAGATGCCTTATGCTCTAAGCATGAGATGCCGTAGTCCTATCTACATGACTATAAACTGTAGTAAACCCTATGTTCCAAACATAGGATGCCTCTTGTTCTAAATAAGAGATGCCTTGTGCGCCAAACATAAGATGCCTAATGCTATGATTACAGTGGCATAGTCTCAAGAGCGTTGGAATCCATTCCAACATTCCATCACTCCACCTCACGCTTTGCGTGTCATTCATTCAAATTTTCATCCACTTCCAAGTCTGGAGGGACACCCCAACAGTATGGGTGATGGACCTGTGTCCGCCTGCTGTGAAAATATTGATGATAGAACTTTGGTCCGCCTGTTGTCACAGTATGGATGATTGACCTATGGTCCGCCCGTCATGTATTAAGGATGAGGTGCTTAGCAATTTAACGTCCTGCAGCTTGGACGAGGTGGGTTCGCTCCACACCCCTAGGGCTTACATGCCCAACACCCTATACCCCTTGTGGGAGGGAAGGAATCTGAAAGGCCATAGTGAAGGGGGGCCGCAGGGCGAACCATTGAGGGGTCCACGTTAGCCTGGCTATGCGAAAAGAAATAGCTGTTAGTGTGCCTATGCAGAGAAGCATAAGGCAAAGCAACACAATGGGAAACACCACCCAAGGGACCTTGAGGTTACTTCGTACGAGCCTGGAAGGCTGTACGGGAAAACAACGCATGGCGTGCATGCCCAGCAGGGGATACATCAGGTGCCGGCGCAGAAAGGCAGCCAAGGGGCGTCAAGGTGAAGGGGTCCTGGGTGCTGCGCGCAAAAAAAATGTTTATGCGCAAAACACCGGGATGGCGCACAATAGGACCAGAGGATTGCGTGGGGACGTGATTGCACGCACGGGAGGGGATTGCGCGTATAGGAGGGGATTGCGCGCACGGGGTAAAGATTGCGAGCAAGGGAGGAACCCGGTGGAGTGAGCGAAATCACTTAAGGAAGTGAAGTTTCATGCAAAGGCGAACCTCGGGGAAAGGTTGCTCGAAAAGAGGAATTACCTGGAGGTCATCTTGCGCCCGGGGGAGTCTGAATTGCGCGCATGGGAGCCGTTCTGAATTCCGAAACCCCCAAACCATCAGGGGTCACCTTCTATTTATAGGCATCAGCTGGCGCGGAATCCAGGCGGCGCGCGAAATCTTCCGGGCCGGGAACCGTCTGCGCACAAAGCTTCACTGCATGGAACCAGGGCGCGCAAAATTGCGCGCGCCATCGGCTCGATTACGAGAATCCCGGGAATGCTTCGTGCGCACCTCATTATTTCGCGCATGTCCTCCTTAATTTCGCGCACCACTTCCCGAGCCTCCGGACCAGGCCTATGATTCCGAATATGACTTTTCTTTGTCATTTCAAAACTTCCTTTGGGAGTTACGGACTTTTTCAGCATCTACACCGACTTTTTAATTAAATTATTATTTATTTTAATTAAATTTTTTAAGGTAAAAATAGATACATAATACCTATATATGTTCAATGTAATTCATTGGAGACATTTTATAAGAAGTTTAGATATATAAAAATTTTATTGAACTTTTTACCGTCTTTTACCCACCCTCCTAGGAGCATTTGCAAATTTGCATAAAACATAATTTTACCGCTTCTGTGAGTTGAATTTCAAAAAACCAAGAGACACGATTAACCTCAGTAAGTAAAATGTGGATTAATAAGATGAAAATAATTTTTTGTGAATAGTAACTTTTGACTTTTATTTACCACGGTTAAATGTAAATAGGGCAATTCAAGGTAAAAAGAATATTATAATAGTACAAAATTACCTTAAAACTTGTCCTAACCTTATTTAATGAGTCATGTCCGACCATGGGTATCCTTGGGTAGATTTGGGGACCCCATTGAGCCACATATGAATGATAATGACACTTTCTTTTAATTAACATAAAGTAAAGGCGAAAATGACAAAAACAAATATCTTTTAGTAAATAAATTTTTACATGGGGTTATATAAGTCATATTTTAGACTATAAATATTCATTAGTATGATAAAAATATTTCCTACATTATCGTATTTTATTTATAATTTTTATACATTAAATAATTAAATTTATTTATGACACAATGATGATTCTATAATTACCGTATTAATGAAAGATTAAAATAATTGATATTATAAATATCCAAATAAATGTAATTTGAGTCTTTTTATGAATTAAACTAATTTTATAGGTTAATATGATATTTTAGGGTTGGTTATATGAATTTTTTTCGAAGTAATAATGCTGTTATGATTTTTAAAAAAAAATAAATACCAAATAGTGTCAAAATTGACATAAAATAGTTTTCAAAACAAATATTATATTATTAATTGATATAATAGTACTAAAAATCTATGTTTTGGACAAAATACTTATATAATAATATATATGACATTAATGAGACAATTGGGGTTCTATTGTCATTTTATAGTAAGTTTATTAACCATATAATATAAAAATACAAAGAGACATGGTAAATGTCAAACTATTTAACTAAGAGTTAAATATAAAGGTTAAGGTTAATATGGTGACCTAAACCTATCTAAACCCTATTTGTTGAGTGGTTTTAGACTCATACCCACGTTAGAATTTAAATTTAGAAACCGAAAATGAATTTATTATAAAATAATATTTTAAGTTTTTCCTAAGGTGCCCCTCACCCTTCTTATAAAAGGGAACTTCCCCTTCTCTCAAATTCAAACCTCCAATGCCATTTGGCTCAGCCAACCCCTACCCAAATATACTCCCAACTATAATACCTTCATCCTAGAGGACTTCCTTTGGTCAGAAAGCCAACCTACAGAGCAATTTTGATCAAATCAAAAGGAAGAACCCGAAGAAGAGGTAATGATTTCACCACCCTCTTTCAAGTTTTCTTATTCTTCCACTTACACTTTTTTTGTTGTTTTCATTATAAAATAATAACTACAGTATCTTATATATAATGTGATGTTATTATAAATATGCACAACTATATTCATTATTTTATCCATCTTATGAATGATAATGTCCCCATGCGTGCATGCGTACGGCTTACTATCTCCACACCGTGGTGTAATTTGTTATTCAACACTATGTTATTTGGATGGATATAATGGTGAGTAATATATATATAAATAATGAAAATAACATACTAATATCTCTTTAAAATTAATATACCATCCAATTCCACACCTTTAATGAAATTATATTGTTGCTCGTGCGTACATACGGATTACCGTCTCCACGACGCGATGAGATTCATTTCCATGTTCACCATTCATTGATGATTATAAGAATTTATATTACTAATAAGTATGTAATATATGACATAATAATGATACTATAGATATATATATTTACATATATATGTATTTATGTACTTACATATATCTTATTCACTTACTTCTGTACAATACGATATGAAAATAGAAACATCGTTTATGCGTACGTACGGCCTACCGTCTCCATAAACGGTGTTTTCCATTTCATATATCTATCTATTATAAATATTTATATTCTAAATATATATGATATATGAATCAAGTTTTATCTTCTGGAAGTATTTAAATCATTAACTAAATGATATGGTCAAGAATAACAAGTTAAAATACGTACGATAAAGAAAGCGATTATTACCCAAAATGTTAATTTAACATGAAAATCATTATTAAATGGGTAGAATAAAGTCATAAATGAATCATTTATGATATAATAAATATGAATATTGTCTTGGTATAATCTAATAACATACAATGGTCATTATACAGTAGTTTAAACGTACCCTCAACCAATGGAAAGTGCAAGGTAAGGGGTTTCTTATCTCACTTTTAATTACGTGAGATTTCCATTGTTCACCACATATTTATTGCATGTGGTGTATTATATACTGCCAATTGATTTATACTATCATTATTCTCATTATATTCATGATATTCTATGACTCATTTGGTGGTTATTGACTATTTTTCATAAGAGTCTATTGATTACAATGAGGTAAGGGTTATTTCCTCAATCTCATTATTATCAGAGATTATTCACGTGTAAGTATTTTATGCGAAATACTTATCATAGATACCCATATTATATAAAAATTATTTGATGGGGAATCTTTTTCAGTTTTTAATGGGAGGTTATATTTAACTAGATCATCATTTTAATGGTTTTATATATTTATCTTTCTAAACCCTTTTAATTAATGTCCATGTTTTCAAAACGATTTTAAGGATTTATTTATATGGACATGAATTTTTTGAAATGATAATTATTTTAAAAAGTTTAAAAGTGGTATGGGAAACTCCGATTCTAAAATCCCTTTTAAATTAATACCTTTATAAAGTGTTACAATTTTAAACGATTTCATGAAAAAAGGGTATTTCCCTCAAAGCACTTTACTGATCATTTTCATCTATGACAATATCCTTTAATGGATTTTAAACAAGTTTGAAGTTGAATTATTATGATACAAATCATCCATATAGTATTGAATGTTTTTTTATATGTTTGACTATGGATGTGTTATTTTTATACCATTCATGGTTTATGGATAATTTATTGATATTTCGTATCCTAGTTTTAATACGAACTTTTATGTTATATTTAAATCATTTCTTATGATGAATGTATTAGACTAGTATGTTCCGGGTTGGGGACCGGTAAAAGTAAGCCCTCCGGGTTGGGGTCTGGTTACAGCAGACCCTTTGGGATGGAGTCCGGTTATAGAGGCTCTCCGGGTTGGAGTCAGGTTACAGAGGCTCTTCGGGATGGAGTCCGGTTATAGAGGCTCTCTGGGATGGAGTCTGGTTACAGAGCCTCTTCGGGATGGAGTCCAGTTACAGAGACTCTCTGGGTTTGGGTCTGGTTACAGTTAGCCTATAGGTCCTGGCAGGAGGCCTTGACACAGAAATTAAAGTCTAGTACTATATATTCCCTCATTAATAAATTAGTTATTACATGTAATTATTCAACTAGTAGAATATCCATGTGAATTTTAATATGGTAATGTTGGATTTATCTTTGCTATATTATGTTCATGTTTAGGTTTAAAAAGGATATTGTTTTATTACACGTCTTACCTTAATATTTTATAGCTTCCGCTATATTATTTACCCTTACTGAGCATCTGACCTCACACCTTTATTATGTTTTATTTTCCCAGGTTCCCCAGAAGTGTTTTATGTTTGAGATAAGGGAGCAATGGAATTCTCAAATGACTATTTTTTTTTGTATCTTAGAAAGTATAATGTAACTTCCATGTATGTAATATATTTTTCAAGACTGCTAAACTCATCTGTATTTCAGGACTTGATTTCTTGTAATCATGACAATGTAAAAAAATAATGTACCGGCTCTGGGTAACTAGGGTCGGGGCATTACATTTGATGAAGAAGCTAATATTTTAGATGTTTGAGTTTAAGAAGATGTTTAATGCCATTCAAAATTCAAACTCATCCAATCGTTAGTCTTTTTTTATTTTCCTACCTTGAACCATGACAATGACAATTTTCTTTTTATAGACACAAGCTTTATGGTATTAATGTCTCTATCGATCAATTACCTTGTTTCCTGCCTATATCTTACATTTTATTATTTTAACTGCTTTTATTTTTTTTTCCAAAATAAAATTCTCTTTATTCATTACAGTTACTTATAACTTTCACTTATCAATCTATTCAATATTAAATGTCTTTTCATATGGTTCTATAATTTCTTTTTGATATCACAAAAAGGGGGAGAAATTTAAATATACTCAACATTTCTTTACTATGATAAATTTAGATAAACATAAATATTTATTTGAAATTTACCTTTGGTGGAGAACTTTAAATATTTCTTATTTATTGAAATAATTCTATCAAATCGATATTATTTCCTTTTAATGTTTAAAAAATTATAAAATTGTTTTTCTAAGATTATATTTTTAATTCATGGGGTTTTGATCATCAAAAAGAGGGATATTGTTGGGAAGGTATTATCTCAACAATACTCTATAAATATTATTTATTTTTATGCTCACAAATACCCTTGTTTGTTTTACTAATGATTTTATTTTGAGTGTATTTCATGAAATTTATATTATTATATTGAAATAATATTGAATTATTTATTTGTGAAGACATATTCGTTAAAGAGTTCGGAATTATCGTAAGAGTATTATAGAAAAAATGTTCATTATTTGTCATTTATTGGAATTAAATTTTATTTAATATGTCGAAGAAAGTAACATATAGAACCTACCATATGTTTATGTTAAAGGATCAGCGCCTATGGTTAATCCACCTTACCTTTGAATAACTGTATGGTTAAGGAACATAAAATTTGTATAAAAACCTTACATTTTTTAGAAAGGAAAGGTATGGTTAAAGAACCCTATATAATTACCGAACATTACAAATGTATGTATCATCGACATTACTTTTGTAATCAGCCTTACATTGTCAACCGTACATTTGGGAAAAGTAAACATATGAATAATCAATGTTATATTCAGATATCTACACTGACAGGGATAAACATATGGATCATCAGACCTACATTGTGAATTTGAACCCTACATTTGTTTTTTTTGTGAAGGAACCTTACGTTTTACTTTTCAACATCAAAAATTTGAATTTAGGTCTTTAAAAGATATTTTTTTCAACAGTCTTTGCGGAATTGCAAGTCTTTTTAAAGCATCATTTCAACTGATTCAATGATCATTTTAGATGATTTAAAGATCCATTTACAACATAGATTTTCACTTCTATTCTTAATGGATGTTACGACTACTCAAAATAGTATTTTTTTGAATTTGAATTCAGTCGATTTATTTGGAATCTTTTGTGGATCTAGAAACTGTGCTAGAGATTTATCATTATATATCTCATTGAGTATAATCTGAAAAATAACTAGATCTATAAAAATATTTTTCGTTTAATTATTCCTGTGAAATTTTTTTATTGAATTACATCGATCAGTCATCTCAGAAACAAGGAATACATTTTGGAGATATACATGTTTAATTATAGAAGCATGATGCTCTATTTTTATTTTTTTTAAATCAAAGATCTCTTGTGAAACCAGTTCTCTTAAAATATATTTCAAATTTTATTTTCTTCTGATGTTTAAGATCTATCTTCTGTCAAATGCGTACTACTGAAACTTTAAGATATATATGTTTTTCATCAAACTACATCTTATCTATCTAGATTTTCATCTACTCATATGCAGTCATGGTAGAGTGTCAGCTTCTCGCACTAAGCTGTGGTTTTATCAGTTCAGTATAAAATAATAATATTACTCTATTTTGTAATCCATTATTTGTAAAGGATATGACTTCCTACACTCAGTTGGGGATCAGTATAATGATACGAGGACCTTATAAGAGAAATTCACCAAGCCCACAGAGTGGGTGAATGGTGGAGTGGATTAGAGGATCTACGTGACCCGAACCACAATAAATTATTGTTCTTTGTTATCTGTTCATATCCACTGCATATAATATCATATATAAACATCATGAGCTATATCAATAGTTGATGTGAATTGGAAGAATTGTGAAATTTTTAGAAAGAACACAATTCAACCCCCTCTTGTGTTATCACTATAGTATTTATAACCAAACAGGTACTTGTGAGGTTATCCTAGTCTAAAAGGTGGTTCCCATGAGGTTATTTAAAGCCCAACATAGGTTGCAAGAGAGGTTATCCTATGTCCAATTAAGGTAAATGTGTGGATAGATGAAGCTTAAAAGTTATTAATGTATTAGTGGGTAGCCTTGAAATAATATTTTTTATGCTTATGTTTATGTGAGAAGTATATGTATTATGCCAATATTAAGATCACATGGCTCATGTTCTTTGATTATGTTATGATTTATGGATAATAAAATTCAAATTTTTATTCCATGACATCTGTTTATGATCTTTGATATGAAGGTTATGTTTTCCATATGTTATTCACATGTTCTATTACCCATATTATAATGTTATATTGAGATCTCCCTTTTTTAACCATACTATGCATTTTATCTCACCATTTATTATGTTTTATTTCCATTGGATATTAAGAATTATATTATGTATGATATATCTAATAAGGTGTCTAGTTATGAAGAACTTAGTGGGAGAGGATATAGCTCACTCATGGCCATGTTTTTATGTTTCCATGTTCCTAAATGCACTAGGCCTAAATGATTATGACATGGACCACCATGTTTTTTATTGAATATTCATCTATGAAGATTTAATATTTTTGTATGAGAAGTTTGGGTTATTACATGAACTGACACTAGGTTCCCTATCCTGAGATCATCACTCGAAATACCCTCACATAGTCACCTTAATTTCCAAACCAATCCTCACAATGGGTCCATACCTAACCAACGACCTAAATATGAACCGATCTGATACCACTCTGTCATGAACTGACCAATCAGGGTCCACACAGTTGGAAGTAAGATGAGTGTGGCACCCCATGACCACCTCCAATAAAACTAGGGATAGATTCAAACACCGAGTAGTCTTATCACATAAAAGGGAGGAATTAAACTAATGTTCCAGTATAAATGTACAAAACCATCAACATGAAACAGTGTAAAGATAAAAAACTGAACATATAGGGTGTAAAACATGCATGAAAACATTATAAGGATAAGACCAAATAACAATAATGGGGTAAAAAATTAAATGGTTAAACATATACAACCAACTAGAAATATGGTCCCATCATATCGACAACTGGAACAAGGGAAAATACCAGAGAGATTCTAGTTATGATCTCCAAAGATAACCATCATACGTGGTAAATTCCCAGAATCAATATGAATAAATGAACCTATTTCATTAAATATCATAGAATATCTACTGATCTACTAAATATGAGACAACATGTAAACCCATTTCATGGGTGAGTATTAACAAACCCTACAGGCAACCCAAAAACACAAAACTCAGAAAAACAAAGCCAGTGTCCAGCTCAACACCATGAAGTTTGGTCAATCAGAACAAGAGACTATTCCATAACAATAACCATAATGTAGATATACGTAACAAGAGACCCAATAGAGAAAAAATTGGATATCCATATCTATATCCCACTATAGAATGATGAGCCAACCAATAAATCAAACAGTCCAATTATGATTCACAACATCATATGCAATGACAAAAAAATCGGTGTGTTAGGTCCAAAAACCCACATAAGGTATAGTGGAGGTCCCATATCCCCCCTCTACACTCGAAATCTGATGGGGAATGATCACACTACTATCCTACCTGAGGATTCAAGGTCACGATCATCAATGAGAACTTACTCCATGAGCCGTATAACACCAATGGAACTCATCCGAGGAGTTGTGATCATCAGTCATGCCACAAAGATGATCTGAATACACTCATCCGATTATGATTATTTGATAGGGTATCTCACCAGGGGATGCTAGGGGATACCAGAATCCAATATGGGAATTTGGAGATATTGATACATAGATAGAGGATCTCACCCTGGGCTTATGGGGATATGCACAACCCTATGTATAATAAACCATTAGATAGTGGATCAAAGCCCGTGTAGTTTGGTTACGTTAATACCTCAAACCCCACTATGAGATGTAGATGAAATGATATAAGACTATACCCCATGTCTCATGGAGAGATACACAAACTCTACCCAAACCAATCTCATATAGGGGATCAAGCCCAATGCTCTGGACATGATGCATCACTAAACTCTCATGAGAATAGACCAAGGGAATGAACCTAACTAATTCAAGTATATGAATTTATTAGAGAAATTTCCTACTAGTATCACCTCACATCGTATAACATATACTAAAATAGAGGCCACCGTTATGTTCTATGTGGAAAAACCTTCCATATTGGCTAATAAAATCCTCATTAAGAGTCCCAGAGAAGGATATATATATATATATATATGAGAGATATTTCTTCGACAGGATTACACAAAATGTCCAGTTAGGGTTCATGGTGTGTCTCATGAGTTTGAACCTTAGCTACATTCCCACATGATACTTTACATGTATTATAAATGCACACAATGTGTTCTAAGGTCCATATGTTATGTGACCTCACTCAGCCACCAGGGCATGTCCTCACCCACACATGGATTTCCTAGCCATGTTGTGTTTCACAGAGTGTACATATGATATATGAAATTTATATCTACTCCAACTTTATCCCATTCCCACTGGACCATGCTAGTGTACATTGACCCATGCCCGTGCCTTTTCATGTGTACCTTCACACGACCATTCTTATTAGCATTATGTTTCTTCCCATGTGGTCGAACACATGGAGACACCTTAATAAATGAACTGTATGCCTATTACATGACATGTATTCCATAAAGGCCTTAATTATATGATATTAATAACACACAATATGTCCTCTTAAACTACATGATGTGTGATCAAGATTTTCAACTATAAATCTTTGTAATCCTCCCAAAACCTATTCTTTCCCAAATTACTCATATATTGAGCACAAAGGTGTCCTTAGTAGTCATAATATGGCTTTAAAACCTATAAAAGTAACATATCATAGTATTGGGACTTTAAACACATAAATCCATCTACCTCATGGTGTAAATTCTGAAGCTTCTACTCTATAACAATGCTAGGATACCACTACAACATAATTCGGCCCCAATCACCATCATGTAAGGTGTTTGATGGTACCTCATCTCTCTTTTCGATGACCAACCATGTGGGGAAAATAAATCTACCTTACTCTATGTGTTGGAATCCAAACAAGGGTGATATTCATTTTATTTAATTAATTGACTGAATCACCCATCATATTCATTAATGGTCTCATTCTATTAAACACATGACACTGATCAACTTTATATTTCACATAGGGTAAACTAAGCATCTTGTAAGTATCCATGGTCTTAGATTTCAAATATGAGAATCCATTTAGGATTTATTCATTTTTTTCTATAAAACTATGTATTCATGAAAAAATATATTTAATATTTTTAATATCACCTAACCGAGGCTCTCGAAGCATCAAAATTTTACACTATCTCGATATTCCACTACAGAAACATTCTTATAAATATTTTAAATTCATTAGCATAAAAATTAGGATCATTATAGTTTTTGGTAAAGAAATTTTTAATGTAAATTTTTAGAAGTATTTATAGAAATTAATCATTTGGTATATTTTCTAAAGGGGTTTTCAAATTGATGAGGGACATTTGGAAAAGCTATGATGTGTGATTTCATAATTTAAGTTAATCAAAATACTATATTGAAATAATAAATTTTAAACAAGTATTTCTGTTTTTACTGGGAAAATAAATTAATTGACTCTGTGGTGATTACCTACTAGTATGTCAATATCACAACCTACACACACCCCTCGATGTTTTTATACTGAGTGGATTTGCAGGTTCTAGATTTTATTCTCATAATGGGATATGAGTTTGGATATGGTGAGACCTGGGGTCATAATAGATATTTTAATAGACATGTTATATTGTATTTTATATTTATTTAATTAGTATTTTTTTAAAAATAGGTCTTTCATGCTATTGATTATGGTTATAGGTGGTATACTTTGTTATGTAGTTTTGGAAGTAGAATGTAAGGGGTTGTTTTTTGGAAGATGTTGGAGGGTGAGCTGAGGGATTTATTTTTTCATCTTTAATATCTTCTATTAATTTATATTTATTATTATCTAATTATTTTAATTTTGTGTGGATGTATGATGTTCGAATGGGTCATGTTGAACTTTCAGTAAAATTACATTTCTCTTTAAATATTTTTTATATGGGAGATTTCATCCTCAATGTTTTAATTTTATGCCAACGAAACTTTTCATCAGCATGAGGGGATCGGGGATTCCCCTTATGATAGAGGAATTCCAAGATAACTGTCAATTTATGTGGAAGAACATGCTATTTCATTACACATCAATTGTGAAAATATTGATCTATGTTATGGTTTCTATATATCGGGATATTTCTCATGTTGTGTTAGTTGTGAAAAGGTAAAAGGATGATATATGAAAAAAATATCGGTATGCCGTTAAGTAGATAATAAGATATTTTAAGTGATGAAATAAAGTATATCTATGATTTAATATGTGAAATTATTTACAAGAGTATGTGTATTTTGAATTTAGAGATGATTCCTACAATTGGATGAGTACAACGTGTTATCTTTTACCTGTAGAGGAACTATCATATGGTGGCTATCTCAACTATAGTGGTTGTTCCACTACCTAAAAAATATGAAATATGATTTGTTTTAACCATAATAGAGAAGGATTTGGTTTGGATTAATAATTTATTTTAGGATTTAAACATAATGAAAGAGGTAAAAAAAATTCACTATGGTAGTCAAAGTTCAGTACATCTAATGAAGAAGACAATGTTTTATAGCAATATGAATCGTATTTAGATAAATTTAAACATTTTTAGACTATTATAATTGGGTATTCTACTAAAATTACAAAAGATTAATACAATAAGTAATTCATTATAAACTTTGATGTAACTAATGGTGATTGAGAGGTTTAGGTACTATTGTGACTCTATTAGACTTCATTGTTGAATAGCGGTTGAGAATAATAGAGTAAAATTACACTACGGGTGTATAAAAATAATTTAGTAACTATTTCCATCACTTAATAAGATATTATTGGAATAATTGAGCCTAATACCTTGATTAGATATAGACATAGTGCTAGAGTCCTCTACTGAACACCATTTTGGTGACACCGAAATCATATACTGTCATAGTATGGACCACATCGATACCTGATATTATAATACAGTAGACCACAATAAGGAACTGAGTGCTATAAAAATTCAGATTATTATAGAACTGTATTGTTTTATTAGCCCAATTAAGATAATATTTTCATAATAAATTTTTTATTCACATAATTATACTCTTGAAACTATGAAATCAATTATTCCCCTATATGAATATAAAGATTGTTTCCAAATCACATAAATCCCATTGATTAATTATTTATCTTCTTCATTATTTTTCTTATCATTACTCTCATTTATTGATTTTTTTTCTTTATATATCCCCATGATTTATTTTGATAAACATTGAAGAATACATAAAACAATAACAATATGAGATAAATGGATTGAAGGAAGAAGTGAAGGAACTCAAATTGAGAAAATAAAATTTATTTAATGACCAAGATTAAATTAAAAGATGAATTATTGATGTTTTTAATTTAAAAATAAAATCCAAGAGAAATAAAATTTATGATCTCAGGTTTTAAGTGGTAGAGCTATGAATAAAACTTAATTATAAAATAAAAATATCTACTAAATTCAATATTTTAAAAAAAATTGTAAATTTTTTAAGTATAATAGATTGAAATGAAAAATAAATTCTTGATATATTATAAATAATTGATAATGAATGTTTAGTGATGAAATAATAAAATCATTAAATAATGATATGTTTGGGTCAAAATGATTAGTATAAGAAAATTGATCTGAAAGTGAATGTGAAATTTATTTCACTATGGAATAATATTAGTTTGGATATGTTTTAAAAGTTTGGTTTCAAACCAAAATCATATTGAGAATAATACACAAAAAAATCATGGAATGATTCGACACCTAATGAATGTGTGCCTGATTATAAAAATATAAAGGGTGGATAAATATGGGAAAATACAACAATGAAGTTTTAAATGAATTTCACCATAAAAAAATATTATTTTACATGTTTATTAGTATTTTTTACAGTGTTTATATTCATAAGGATTTAAAATTTTCTTCAATGAGTCAAATTAATGTACCAATGATGAGATGAGTCCCAACTCATTGGATAATTTAATAAGGAAATCCATAAAATTATCTTGAATTGAAAAATAAATGCTATATTATAGTATAAGATATATAATATCCTATGATGGAGAATTTGATGCCATGAAATTTTCACCATAAAATTAAGAAAACATAAGTGAATAATATTATTTTCAGGAAATGAAACGTGGTAGAAGTCTCTCTCAATTCAACTTAGGGAAATGGTTCAAGGATTATTCACATTGGGTGTACTTTATATATGATAAAGTATAAAAAATGATGAAAATATTTATACATAGGGATAATGGAATTATAAATTTTAATAATTATGGATCACTCCATAAAAAGTAATAATAAATATAATATTTGGGTAAAATACATGTATAAAATTATCATGATGTGTTTCAAAGGATTAAGGAATAATTTGTTGTTTTTGAGTAAAATTGATATTTTATATATGAAATTTAATTCACCTTAAAGTATTTTTAATCAAATTAAGAGATATAATTATTGTTATAAATATAGGAAGAAATAGATAAAATATATGTCAAATTAATGACTCAAGAGACACTCATTTCCAATCAAAATAAGATTAAAATAGATTACAAAATCAACATATTTCAAAAAAAATAAACATTCATTAAATGAACTTTCAATGTATTATGAAATTATATATTTTATAATAATGAATAGAGTTCCTGATTATATTTTTTTAAAGGAGAATTAACCAAGAATATATAAAATTCTAAGAATAAGATACCTACAAAGCTATAATAGTTAGTTTATATGGAGGTTTGTGGTCTAACAAACCAAAAAATGATGTAGTGTACACCAATAATATTTCATTCTTATTGATTATTATAGTATTATGTATTTGGTATTTACGATTAAACTTATTTTTTTCAAATTATATTAACATGTATCAGAGGATAACATCAAATATTTATGGAAATAACTTTCATGTTTGATGATAAGAAAAATTAATATAGTTCTTAAATAAAAAATTAGAATATTATCTTGAAAATATGTAATTATTTAGAAATACTGGATTTTGAGGATACCATAAAAAATAGGGTGGTATAATCAAAAAAAATTATAAGTGAAATAGAATGGATGATATTAATATCCAGGGGACTATAAAAAACTGAGAATTTTAAAATTTGGATTGATAAATATAAGTCAAATTTGGAATTGATGAGTTGTAGGGAAGAAGATAATCCCTTTGAAATATGTTATTATAAAAATCTATGCCTCAAATATTTTCATAGAATTGAATGTAAAAAAGTTTTGTGATGATTGTTTAGAAGAAAAGATGATGATGGGATTTTAATCATCTATTAATTCAAGAAAATTATATTTATATTCTTTAATGAAATGATTAAAAAGATGATAGAAAGTGGATATGTCTCAATTATTGAGGATAATATCCTAAATCATCTAAAAATGAAGTAATATGTTAGTAATATGATTATTATAGATTATTTTAAAACAACCGGACAAAAATGATGATTTATAAGATCATTTTGAAGTTGAAATTGATATAATTTGAGTATTGATTAAAAAACCCCATAAAATTTGAATATAATTCTTTAAATTATTGAAGATAATATTGAGATTGATAATATGTAACATTTTCAATTATTAATAAATAATTTTTTTCTAAAAAATGTATTAACTACTCTGACAGAGCTAATATATTTGGAAGAGGCATCAAAATAAGAGAAATATTTTCACGTGATAAATGAAGATCATCACTAATTTTAGAAGAAAAACCTAGGAATGTTTTTTTGTAAATTATATGAATGAATTCATTATTATAATCCACTATTGTATTCTAAATTAGGTGGTTATTGTTAGAGAAGTGAAATATAACATATCAATACTTTTATACAAGGAGTATTCCAAAATAGAATGGGTAGATATTTATGAGACTTTTTCCTGGCATCCAGGTTGAAATAATTAATGATAATTAAGATGAATTTATCTTATTATAATTAAAAATTTAAAAAGTAGATGTATAATAATATATTATAATTTTATTATTATAAAAATAAATTTATGTTGAGCGGATGGATATTTTTTCAATCAATAATGATGAAATTTGATGTTTTAAAATAATAAGGCATTATATGGATCGAAACAAACACCAATGTCAAGGTATTAATGTATTGAACTTTTCTTCAAGAGGATACTCTTTGAATGAGAAAGTTTCATTAACAGTATAATAATAATATCAAGGATATAACTATGGTTAATTTCAATTTTATAATATATACTGAATCAATATAAGTAAGATGAAAAGTGTTAAATGGATTAATAAGTAATGAATCTAGAATATAAATTATTGGTGAACTAAAATTTCTATTTTCTTTAATGGTTAATCAAATACATTTTGGAAGACTAATTTCACATTAAAAATAATTCAAATAAGTGTGTATATTTTTTATGTTATGGATAATCAATAAATGTCAAAACTAGATTTTCCTAGGATGATGTAATCCAATTATAATGATGGAAAATGAATATATGTAATGAATTATAATAAAATAATTAAAATTTTAAATTATTTGATAGTAACATGATGTGATATTGTGTTTTACACTTTATAATAAGTGATTTCTTGAAGAAAAATTCATGTGCTAGTGGTCAGGAAAAAAACATTTCCATATTTAAGGTAGGATGAACTATAGTAGATTCTATGATGCATTAAAGAAGTATAACTTTTTAGGGTTTATTGATACTGATTCAGATGCTTTAGTGGAATATAAAAATTATCATCCATATGATCTTACTTTATTGTAAGATAATGTATCATGAGAATTGAAAATAAGAAAAACTATATTTTATTTATTATGGATTAGCGCAATACTTGGAATAAAATCAGTAATTCAAACAATTGATTTTCCTATTGTAAAAAATTATATTATTTTATAGAATATGATTCCTCATTGATCTCCATTTTATGTTTTTATAGTAATTACATAATACTTAGAAAAAGTATAGTTAAATTATCACGTGTCATTCACGTTAAAATAATGTACCATTTCACTAAATAATCTATAGATAAAGGCGCTATATATTTAGACAACTTATCAATTATGGGTCAATTGTTTAATGTCATAATATATAAAATCCCAACATAGGTTTTTTAGGAGTATAGGTTAATCCTTTGAGTTCAACAATATCTATTAATATAATTTAATTGAGAAAATATTCCTCTTTTTAAGGTATTTTCTGGACTAATTATTGTTTTCATGTATATTGTTTTCTAAAAGTAAAATTTTAATGAATTATCTATCCTTTGGATTCATTTTCAAATAGGGAAAAATGAAAATATTGAAAATGTCCTCATAAATTCAGTTAATGGAATATTTTGTGATGTTTGGGAGAGAATAATTAAATTTCAAAGGCCAATTCAATATTCATAGATGAAATGATGATTTCTAAAAAATTTAGGTAGTTTTCATCAAATGCATGATTTTTTATGATATTACAACTCTTATAATGAATTAAGAGATGTTGTAAGGGTTGAAATTTCCGAGTTGCTACAAAATTGGGTTTTTACTATTATTTCCCATAGTGAGTTTGACTCATGTGGGATTATAAAAAAATATATCTAATCTGTCAAAAAACAATTTAAATTGCAATATTCTGAAAAAATAATTTAGTAAAGTATAAAATTAATATTTCCAATAATCCTAAATGGGTATATAATTGATCCTAAAAGAAATTTTATATTTTGGGTAACATTTTTTTGACCAAATAATGATGAAATTAATCATTTAATGATAAATTATGGTTTGGGAAGTTTAGAGTCTAAAAGAAATTCTTTGGTCAGGATAATTTAAACTATGACATGGTCTTCATTAAAATGGGAATAGATTTTTTTTATGTAAAAATGTGTTCTTATACATTATGATATATTTATTTTACAAAGACCATGGTTTTGGGGTTTTTGGTGAGATGAAAGATACTCCAAATAAAATATCATGGCTATGACTATGGTTATTTGGACAACTAGATAACACACTCTGTCTCACACACAAGATTAAGAAACCACATTATGGAAATGGTAATCTTCATAAAATGGAACAAAAAACCTCTATTCACCATGATAAAAGGAAAAGGGAACCTCCATGGTGGATTTTAGGGTGAAGTGGTATAGTGATATTTTCTATGGATTCCATGCTTAGAGATAGATAGTTAGTGTTTTTGTAAGGTGGATCTGTTATCGAGAAAAGTAAAAAAATCACTTCTTTTGTTGAAAAAATCAATGTGGAATTTTTAGGATAAAATAATGAAAGTGAGGGTATCTAGACTAATCATTTATTATATTAATGGATACAACTATGATTATTAAGGTTTTATTTTACTAAAAAACACCATACTATAATGGTAGGAAATAAATTATTGTTTATCTTGATCTGATACCTAATTTTTTTATAATAATTTTATATTAAAATATTTGTGGAATAAGGGGTCCATTCCACTTGTATTATAATGATAAAAGTAAAGAATATATGACTATATTTAAATTTATAAATTAGATTGTAAATTCAAATAAATATTTTCTATACATTGAAAATCTATTTTAATAGCGACCTTAAATATGTGACCATTTGAGACCCACCAAATAATAATGAGAAGTTTTTATAGAGAGAAATGACCATCTACTCTTATAAAACATCCCCATAGAAGAAAATAATTTCATGTAAATGAAAAGGGGTTATCCAATCACATAGGCTAAAAAATATGATGTTCATGATAAAAAATTCATCATATTTTTTAAATTTCTTATTATGTTTAGTGATACTTATTAATGGAAGTAATTCTACTCTAGTTAGGTAAATTTATTCTTGAGTGTTCCATATTCATCTATAAACCCATTGAAATAAAGTGGTGATGTTAATAGGCTAGTTGAGACACCAATGTGTCTTTCTAACTCCTCATACTAGCCTCCATATATATTACATAACCCATGAAATTCATGTGTTCAATACATTATTTAATTACTTTATTATTAATTTAAATCCTAAGAATGATCTAAATCATCTAATTGGCCATAAGAACAAGGCTTAAAATGAAAAATAATTAATGTGATCACACCATTTACTCACCCACCATTTGTGTATTTAACATATGACACTAATAACACCATTATAATATTATATTCAATCACTCATAGGGAAAAATATTATATTTTTTTGATATATATCATTCATTGATATATTTAGTTAGATAGTAAATTAATTTTCTAAAAAGTGGGCATGGATAAAATGGTGGGATAAATTTTAAACATTATGAGGAATATGAATCATAATAAAATTTAATAAATTTAAAAATAAAATAATGGATGAATTAGTTCATTCTAGGACCACATAAAACATTGCAACATATTTTTCACCATTATATATCCCACACACATATACTTATTCCTTAGAGTTGAAAGTAAAGAATATATAGAGAAAGTAAACTGTTTTAGTGAATTTATCTAATAACTTTTTATTAAATTATTGGTTTATCATAGACCCATCTATAAAAAATCATAAACAAATCAAAATACACTTATGAAATATTATAATTTAAGAATTGTGTTTTAATAAAATTTTGGGTACTAATCATTACATTATATATAAAATAATGTAAGGATGACTCTAATACTATGATATTCTGCCAAAGCCTAAGAAACTCAACCATATGGGGATAAAATGTATCCAAATGAGAATTTAGACACCCTCCCCTTATAAATAAGTAGTTAATATGAAAAAATTAGATCCAAACAAAATGAATAAGAAACAATCAATATAATTGTGTATTTATAATTTTATATGTCAAGGGATAAATGATAATGTGAAGAGATTGGAAAATAATTAGTTCATTACCCATCCCTGACATGGCTCCACTTAACCAATTAACTAATCCATGGAAATTTAATTTAAAGGGATATTTTGTAGCCTTCCAATTACATCCTTGAAAAAATAAAACTTACCTTCAATTATTTTCAATATCTTCCCCATAGTCTAGTAACCTCCACAAAATAATGAATTCATTGTTGAAAATAACAAAGCAATCCCATCACCAAGTGGTCACTAAAATATAAGATTTTTTCAATACTTTTCTTGAGAAAAAATCCTATGTTTTCCCATATATCTCCCAATATAAGAAATATTTAATTCCATGATCATAGAGATGGAAATATTGGACCACATCCTAAATCGTAAAGGACTTTTTCTTTTTTATTATCTATTTTTTTTTTATTTTTCAATTGTGTCACCCCTTTTCTATCTCACTAGTTTTAAAGTCTTTTATTATAATTGAATTATACACTAAAATAAATGACTTGGATTATAAAAAAATGAGAACGATTTCTCTTTATTTTATTTAAACCTTAATGGGATTTTTTGGGATAATTAAATTGTTTGAAACATGTCAAACATAATAACCCATAAATTTTATGAAAAATCCATAACTTAAATGGAGTGATGGATGTTATGCTGCAAGATACATGTATCAAATACCTAATTTAAACCACTAAAACATTTTATTGGGTCAAATAATCTAAAAAATATATTATTATATACTTCTTCAAAATTAAATATAGCCTTGAGAGAAGATGAAACCATATAGTGAGTTTCAATTAAATTTATTTTTATGTCCACCTTTCTATATTTTTTCATTATATTTTATATGTTTTCGTTGATAATAACTAAATGACCTAAAATAATATTTTTATTAAGTATGGTGTTGTATCGTACATATAATTTATAATCAATTAAATGTTTTCTTTATCTAAAGGAATGTTTAATATGAATTATTCTTAATATTTTTTGACAAAAATAAATTTTATAAGGGTAAAAAAATACAAATATAAGATAAATAGTACAAGATATTTAAAATTTGGATATTTGATAAACCATAAATTGGTTATATTGTATCAATTGTGAAATTTAAATCATTAAAATATTGATTTTAATGTATTATTTTGTTATTTAATATTACTTGATGTAGCTCATGTTATGATAAATTGAAAATACAATTTCAAATTATATTTGGTCACATGGGTGCATCTAAAAGAGTTTAATATATATATATAGTGAATCCATAGATTATCCATTGGTTATTTACACTGTGATTTCACTAATGTTTTATAAACATCATATTGGGTGGTGATTAAATGTTAGGATTGAGGTACTTGTGGGGTGTGTCTTATAAGGATTCTTGGTATTACATATAATCACTTGTATTTATCCTTTGGACTTTAAAAATAAAAATAATATCAAGAAAAAACTTATGTTGGTAACAATTATATATAATATTTAATTTGTTTCATATAACTCAAATTTAAAAATAAATAATGATGAAAACAAGGAAAATGGTTTATTTATTATTCCTAAATATAAAGGAAAATTGAAATCTATATAATTCCCTCATCAAATAAATAATTGTAAATTATTTTATCAATTATTTGTTTAATAATAAAATTATGGGTGATTATATTTCTCAATGGTTTTTTGATTTAATATTTAGAATTTGAAGGATTTATATATATTTGGATATTTTACTTATATATACATGAATTAATAAAATTATAAGAAATAATTTCTATTCATTCTATAGTAAACTTTATATGTTATAATTATAGTGGACCTCATCTGGAGGAAATTACATTCCTCAAGTGTGGGAGTGATGCATTTATTTTTTATATACATTTAATGGATTTTTTTGAAATTACACTCTAATAAACCTAAGAGAATAAATTTAATTTTTTAAATTTATTTGATTTATTCTAGAATAATTTAATGAGATTTAAGAATAATATAAGAAGAATCATAAATAATGTTGAATTTAAGGAAATATATTTTTTTTGTGGACACAACATGAATATGGATGTATGCAATACTTTCAAATGAAATATTTTATTTAATGAATGATATTTAACATCTTAATCAAAATTAAATGCATCGAACATTGATGATAAATAATTAATGTTCATGACTTGATAAATACCATGAAGTGAAATCACGATTGATATAAATTCTTTTTGGTTACTGAAGAAGCTGCATCGTAGACATTTCACATGCATAACTCATACAATATTTTCTGTATCTTTTAGCATATGAAAATGATTTAATAGTGGTATTTTAAATACATAATCCATAAATCCTATTGTAATTTAATTTTCGTATATTTTAAACCATAGGGAATATTTGGATGTCACATAATATTTTTAAACAAGAGTTTTATGGCCTAGATTTAATTACTATATATCTAGTTATTATTTCATGCCAATGATTTTATATTAAGACTTTATAATTAAGATATGAGGTTCATTTATCATTATGGTTAATACGATAACATGGTTATTATTTTTTTAATAAATTTTTCCTCTAGTTTAGTTTTTTGTAGGTATTTTTACTTTTGACTCGAATAATTCTACACAATTTTATGTTCTCCTTTCTTCCGGGGTTTTCCTTACATTATTTTATATAACTAACTAGTTCATTTTCATTCAAATAGTAAATTTGATATTGGGTTTTAAATAGAATTAATTTTTTTATTATTCTTTTTTAATATCTATTTATGGAAGATCCATTCTATATCCTTGTTTGATTATATTATAAAATAAAGTAATTAGAATATAAAAGAGTGGAGAGGTTGTATTTGGGGATGATTTTATAATCCTTTACAATCAAGTTTATTTTTGTACAATTTTTTAAGAATATTAATATTTTAATTTTTTTATTATAGTGTCGATCAAATATTTATTTTAAGATCAGAAATACAACATGTTAAAAGGTATAAAACCATGAGAATGGGTTTAACCACATTTTTTTAAAAATGATTTATTATAAATAAACTAAGATCATTTTTGTTCCTTTCAACATAAGAGTTTATATTGGTAATGTAGTATTAGAGGAAATTATACATAATGGTTTCAACTATAAATATTATCTTATAAATTTTAGTATATGATAGAAATCCATGTGAAGGTGATTTAAAATTTTAGATAGGTATATTCCACTAAAATTATTTTATTTTTTATTTCAACTATAAAAATATTTTTACATAAAATATTGTAAATTATGTTAGTTTTGAATCCAAAAATATATGATAATTATTTAATAAATTTATGTTAATTATATTGTTGTATTTTAAGGATGTTTTCTCTAATACTATCCCTAAACTACAGATTTTCTATTTTTTGTAGAAAATTGTCCATATGGGAAATTTTGTAGAATAATTTGTTTAGTGAGTATTTCATACAACACTATCAAATCTAGATACATACATTGAGGTATAAATCAAACTAGTTCTTCTTTGAAGAAACCAAAAAAAATTGAATGATCTAAGGAATAAAATAAAGTCTTATAAACATTATATTTTGGGAATAAAAAGATATAGGGTCCTCTATAAGTTTAAACAAACCCATAATGATATTAGAATCTTTTGAACAATGGATAGTAATTTCCCCATGGGATTGTCAAAATTGGCATACTTACAAAATTTCTAAAAAAATTACACATCAATTTTCATAAATGTTTCTGAAAACAAATATATATTGGAATTTACACTGTAGAATTATACACCCCCATACAGGATCCCAATTTTTCAATCCCAAGAATTTGATTTTTTGTCATAAAATAAAACATTGGTCATGAATCAATCATTTTTGGTATATATAGTGGTACATATAAAAAAAATATCGGGTCTACAAAAAAACACCCAACATGGATTTCTATATGAATCTAATAACATTCTTGATCACCATATGTAGGTGATAAGATCTAAGGTATCAAAATACATCCAAAAATAATGAATACACACTTGAATAATAATATCTATCAAGGGAAACATTATGAGTTCCTAGAATGGTATTCTAATAAATTTTATTTTCATTCACAACATATAAAAATAAAAAAGGAATCCAAATATAGAATAACCAAATAAAAAACAAATGTAACACAAACAATAGAAAATGATTACTCTCATATTAATAACAAAAAATAAACCCATACCAAATCTTCTTAAAATTTAAAATGAAATCAGATATATTCCATAAAAATTTTATTGCATTAAATAAATACATAAGGAGGAATTTTCTTATACATAATATCCATAGAAATAAACCAAAACTCAAACAACTATCAAAGTTATCTATGTGACTAATGTTCACTCAGAATATCGTAACATGTATATCAGAAGACCCAATATAAGAATTAAAAAAAAGAATCATAAAATGAGAACCTGAATGAAACCCGGAGAGATACCTAGACATCATTGTGTATTCATGTTTGATCCAAACATGAACAAAAAGAAAAACGAAATAGATTTTTTTATTCCTTTTGAATAAAATATCATTAATTATTATTTGAACATAGTTTAATAAAATTATTTTTGCATATGAAATATATGTAAGAATACAAATAGATCATTATATATATGTGTTAAAAATCCTTTCATTTTTTATAAAAAAAATAGGCCAAAAATTATTGAGATAATTTTTTTAAAAACTTTAAGTGAAAACCTTTAGATTTATCAAAATAAAATTAATCATTTTCTCCATTTTAAATTATTTATTAACACATCAATTTACAAAAAATTCATTTCTTTTACTATAAAAAACTCTTTCCAATCCACATTTGAAAATCCATAGTTAAAAAACAAAAAAAAAACAAAAAAAATCCCCACAAACATAATAATATCAATAAATCATGATGAAGATAAATAAAAAAATAAATTATAGAACAATCAATGAGAGATAGAAGGGATACATGTAATTATATAGTGGGAATCCCAAATATAGAATAGTCAATAAGAACTAGGTATCATGGTGAAATCACTTGATTATTAGGTGAGATTCTTCTAGGAAATATTATTCGGATCCTCTTGATGATTTCTGATACATTCCTAACAAAAAAACCACTAGACATACTCTCACTAGCATAACTGAGGGCCATCCCTAAAACCAGGTGGAGAATAAAACATAGAGACACTATCCATAATTAAAATGACTATTGTAACAAAAATTTAGGCCTCATTATTAGGAAATGGTTCCCATGAAAACAATATATTATAGGTGAGAGAATAATGTATCACATAGTCATTGAACCTATTAATAATAACAAAACAAGTATAAAACTCTTCTCACCACTAACTCCCATGAAAGAAATAAACCATATTTCAATCAACAACACCATATAAAATATATGACATCCCCCATAAGGTCAGAATCCATTTATATGAGAACACAATCAAGGGGTTTAATCTAGGGCATCATAATTATCTAAAAAATCATATAAAAGGTCCAAAATAGGCCTTTTATAAAACTTAATACGGATTCCAAATCACATCCCATCAATTAAAATATCACTTTGAAACATAATTTGAATCCAATCCTTAAAAAATACACTTGAAATCATTTATAGGATAATAACCTTTTCCAAAAAACCATTTTTAATATTCAAAAATATTTTTTCAATTAAAATAATGTTTGTCAAAATCCACACATTCACTCTTTTCAAAACCCAAATGGGGTAAAATAACATTTATTTGTTAATTAATCTGAATAATTACTATTAAACTTTTTTATAAACACATGGAATTCATAAATACTTTCTACGTAAATTTAAAATGATTGAATTAAGGAAATAATTTCTATACCATGTTTTAAAATCATTAAAGAATTTTAAAACCCACCCATATGTATCCCATACATGTATATTTCGATAAATAAGTTTTTTAGAAATATCATATTACCACCAAAATTATAAATAAAGTATGTGAACAAAAACACATACCATAATCCATATAGACCTAATTTAATTTAATTAAAGAATAAATACCTTTGTCAAATTAACCTTCTATGAACCCTAGAGAACAAAAAATCTATTTTTTTGTCAAACAAATCCCCAACATCATCCCACATGAGATTTACTGTCTTGAGAAAAATTGAACACTTTGGGAAATGGAATAATGGAGGAAAGTAAGAGATGAATAAAGACCTTACATGGAATATATTCTTGTAACTCAGGAATAAAGGCCACATAACCAAGGAAGAAGGAGGGGGATGAGATATATAAGGATCGTCTGTGTTTTTAAAAAAAATGAGTGAAGAGTGAAAGGAAGTGGGTTAAAATGAGGAAGGGTAACATAAGAATTTAATAATTTTGAGAACCCAAGCATTCCACCCTGTTTGGCCATATGGTTTATCAAACCATTTAGTCTTCAATAGATTTACCTAGGAGATTATTTATGGGTTACTTGAGAGCCTATACCATTTGGGATTTTGAGATCCAATTGTAACATAATGTAACTAATTTTTTGGTACTCCTTAACAATCTTTTTTGTTCGTGTTTTTCTTGGGGTTGGTATCAGGTTATTTGAGGAGAAATGTTGAAAATTTTGGAAAATTATGGGTTGTGCATGGTTTTCCCAAGTGGTACACCCAACCAGTGAAAATAAAACAACCCTAGATAGTGGGGAATGAATAGTTAGTTCAATGTTTTCCAAAATATTCACCCACTTATTAGAAACCATGCACCCCATTATAGGGTCACATGATTAGGGTGTATAGTTTGGGAAACTATGTATTCTTTCCCAGCTAACCATATGTGAAGAACATTACATTTCTGAAAATTATTTAAATATTTTTTGAAAAAACTCTTTACCTCCTACTCAATCATAACATAGGATTACTCAAAATAACTGATTTTAGAGGATCTAAATAACCCTATTTGGAATCCCCAAATCCCTTCAAAGTAAGATCAAATCACATCGAACCTAGTTAGAACTCTCTCTGATAAGTGATCTTCCCCCATTCCTTCTCTACCACTCTCTATTTATTTCCTCCATAGGGTTTGTTAGATCAAATTGTATTTCATCAATATAAACTCTATTTTTCATCTTGAATCAATGATTAATTCCTTGATATATATTCCCTTAATTCTTAATTGGAAAATATTGTTGTGGGTTTTGTGATATGTGATCATCCATGATAATATTTGGTGGTTCTGTTGGGATTTTATATGTAATAAAACCTTGATTTTCATGACTTAAATTAAAAAAAATTCAGTTATATTATGAAAACCCAATTTAATTTGAATTTGAATTTTAATATAGTTAGTATGTATTATGATGAAAAAACTCAATTCCCATGGAATTAAAATTTGGGTGTACTTGGGAAATTTATTGAAATTAAAAATTCATTTGATAATTTATATTAGAAAACTAATTACATTGAATTTTTAAAACCTATGATTAGTTTTATTGAGAAAGGGGATGAAATGAATAAAAATAAATGGTTTGGTTTGGAAATTTATTTAGCATATTGAAATGAAAAATTGGGAAATTGAATTGTAAATTATATTTTGATTTGATGTGAAATGAATTTCCTAATATTGATGGATTGATTGAAGAACATGAGTAAATGGGTAGTTAGAATGTGGTTGAGATAATAATGATTTAATTTTAAACTCCTATTATTAGATTGACGATGATAAAACTAATGGAATTATGATGAGATTCTAGTTTTCCCTTAATTGGAAGTGGGTGATTGTAATTTTCCATTACGTGGGAGTGGATATTTGTAATTTTCCCTCATGTGGGGGTGGATATTTTCCATGATCACTAATATGATAGTGTGAGGATCCAATTTTCAGTAACTAACGTATCATAATGAGTTTTACTATTGTGATATGAATAGTTGTGATTACATTGATATATATGCAATCGATTATAAACTGTTTAACTCATTCCTAATTGATTTATATAAACATTTTATATAAAATGTTTATTGTGCCATTGTTTTTAATGTTTCCATATTTGTAAATAAAAATAATTCATTGATTTAAATATGAAATTTAAATTCCATTCTTGTTCTATTTAAAATTGAAATCTTGATTTGGTCAATTTATTATAGAATCTTATCAAAGAACAATATGTGAGAAACTACTAGGATTCTAGATCCCACTCAACATTTTCATTCCGAAATTTGTATGTTTTATTTTGTTAGGTTATATTAAAGGGAAATGACCTCTTTAAGTAGGTGTATGTACTTGACCCTTTGGGCATGGAGTGTTGATACATTTGGGATGTTTTTGTTTTGTATTGTTACTTTTATTACTTTAATGATTTATTATTCAGGTTTTGATATACCTGTTTGATTCCTTGAACTACTCTCCATTTATTGTTTTGAAAACACTAATATATATCCATATCTTCTATGGGTTTTTTGTGAAAAAATCTCTCCCACATTTTTATTTTGTTAATATAGATGATATTAAACAATCCAAGGGATTGGGAATTCAATTTGGGACAAGTCGATTCAAGATTTGGAATTAACGTACTGGGGTATCCAGGCTATTTCTTGAAAGCACTATATGAAACATGTAGGTTAAGAATCATTCCTACATATGAGTATGAAATTGAAAAATCTTACTAGTACATAGGAGGTTATTGATTGTGAGTTCTTGTAAATATCTCATTACAATGATCATTAATTAACTAGAGGTGGTTTTGGAATAACATCTTGAGGATTAGTTCCAGTTTTTCACTTATTTTTATTTAGATATATTGAAATATAAATCCTTTTTATCAATTATACGGGATTAATTTCCCTTAATTCTCTAGTCTGAGTGCCTATTTGAGTAGTCATATGATGTATTTAAATTTTTGATGATGTTTTGTAACATCATGCCACATAGAATAAATTTTAATATGATCCATGTTGAAGCTACTGGTGATGCAAAATGAGTGAATCCTAATGTAGACCACAATATAGTGGAGGTCATAATGTGTGTTATCCAGGCATTAGGACCGACACCTACACCTATTCATGCTTAGGCTTCAATTATGTAACCTAGGAGGGGTGAATTTTGGAATTGTGCTCATGATTTCATTTGATAAAAAGAACTAGTGTTCCATGGATCTATTAATCCTATAGTGGGTGATGATTGGTTGAGTTGGATTGATCTTTTTTTTTGAGTTCTTATAAATACATGATATGATCAATGTCAAATGTTCCAACATAAAGATAGAGGGACCTAATAGGAAAGGATGGGACTTGATGGGGATGGATGAGAAGAACGGGGGATTATAGTTAAAGGACATTAAATTTATTTTAATTAAATATTTCAATCTATAGTTAATGGGGATGACTAAGTCTATGAAGTTTTTCCAACTCGAGCAGACTGACATGATTGTGATAGAATATGCAAACAGATTTTCTAGACTTATGTAGTCTTCACCTAAGATTGTATCGAATGCATAGTTATATAATTAAGGGATTGATATGGGAATTTTATCTAGTATTTTTTCTCATGTTTTCTTTTCAACTTATTTTTCTTATGCTGATGTGCTAGATAAGGAGCGGATGTATGAACATGATCTAGATGGTATGTTAGGTTTGACATGATTTTTTTTCGAATGGTAGATGTGTGTAACACCCTGAGATTTTATGAGATATATTTTTTTTAAATGTCTTATGTTATACGCAACACAAAAGGAATCTTTCACTACACACAACATTGACTTGGCTTGCATTACATGCAATAACGACCTTCCTCGATAGCGTGTGTTGTACACAATACCGAGTTTCACTAAATAATGATATGTTATTTAAATATTATATAAACTAGCCGTTATAAATAGTATTAACCACATTTTGAATTTATAATTCATTTTACATATGATAAGAGGAAAAAATCAATATTTTGGATAAAAGAATTACTTTTTTCAAAAATGCAGTTTTCTGACTTTTGATGGAACACCCATTTTAAATATAATTTTTGACCTATTTATAAGTTCGTTTTTACAAAATAAAATTTTTATTTTGAATTAGGATATAAAAATTTACATTGGATAAATTTTTGATAAATTTTTGATAACTTTCATATTTTGATGAATAGTAAAAATACGCTAATTTTTAATTGAAAACAACTTTTTTCTTCAAAATAATTTATATGGTTAAAATAAATTATTGAATTTTTTTAAAGTATAAATAGAATATATCTTTACCATTTAATATACTTTATGCCATTTGCATTAATTTTACATTGAATTCATAGGTAAAAACATTTCAATCTTTGGTAATATTTTAACTTTTAAACCCCGTTTTCTTAACAACGAGATTAATTTTAAATTAATTTCTACAACTTTTGTGTTTTGAATTTTGAAAAATGGATTCAATATTTGGATTTTGTAGGTTACTTTTATTTTTTTGATATTATTAATAGTAACAACAATAATTTTTATTTATTACAGTTAAAGGTAAATCGTGTAATTAAGGGTAAAAATAAGATTGTAGAATTACCGTAACACTTGCCAAAATTATATTGTATGAATAAAAGTCGACCCATATCACCTAAGGATAAAAATAGATCAATTTCATGTACCTTTGACCATGAAAATGATATAATTATTATTAAAACCAAAGAAAGTGACAATATGTCACTCTCCTATATCTTATAAGTGTAATAATTTTAATTTAGTGATAAACTTCATAAAACATCGAACATGAATAGTCTCTAGAAATCTAATAAAATTATATACATAATTTAATTATATTAATAATTTTTAGGGATTAAATAAGTATCATTAATTATGACACAATAGTGATGTTGAAATTATTTTATTGATTGAAATATCAAATAAATGGTTTTAAAAATATTAAAATAAATATTATATGAACTAATTAATGTTCTCCAAGAATTTTATAGATAAATATGACATGTTATAAATCTACTAAATCTTTTATTTAGAACATATCTTATGTGTATATTTTATTTAAATTCAAATAAATTAATAGTGTCAAAATTGACACTATTGTTATTTTATAAAATTAACATATTATAGAATTGTTTAAAAATCACAAACAATATTTAAAAATTATAAATTAAAATTTATATGATCTAAAATTTCATAAAGTATCCAATTATGGACAATTCACAACACATAATTAATTATATATAATGATTTAAAATTTATAATATGTTTACCACAAATAAAATTAAATAGATTAAATAAGGATAAATCAAGTTCATAATGTTTAAAATAAATTCCTAACATGTCTAAATTTAAGTTTTTGATGATATTAAAACCCTATAACATTTAATATTATAATTAGAGTAATTTTGGATGTTTTTAAGTGGTTTTGAATTTATTATAAATTAATATGTTTTAGATTTCCAAAGGTGCCCCTCTCCTCTAATATAAAAGGGCACCTCCTCCCTCTCCTTCTCACACAATTTTGAGCCATAAATCTCGGCCAAACCCTAACCATTTCCATTATCAACTTCCCTAGAAATATACTAGAGGTCATGATCTTCTTCAAAGACCAATTTTAGTGCCCTAAGATGAGGTTTCGAAGAGGCGTGTCGAAGAAGAGGTAATATCCGTTACCGATTCTTTCAAATTTCTTTCTTATTCTACTTCCTCTTGTTTTATTGTTTCATAATAAAGTAACAACATCTGTATAACTAATATATGGATATTCTATTATAAATATGAAACAACCCTATTTTAACTTCTATCTATCCTACGGAAAACAAAATCACCGCGTGAGCGTACGTACTGAATATCGTCTACACGCCGTGGTGTAATATGTTTTCCACCACCACCTTATATGGATGGTTATAATGGTGTAAATAATAATTATATAAATTATTATTATAACATGATACTAATTTTGAGATATTATATCATCCAATCTAATACCATTCAATAATTATGGGAACGATATGGTCGCTCGTGCGTACGTATGACTTACTGTCTCCGCGGTGCGATGTGATTCGTTCTACATGATCTCCATTAAAACATGATTATATTAACGAATTGAATGAATAAATCTGATATATATTATAATAATATCATTCTTTAAATGAATTATCTATAACCTAAAAAGGGGAATAATAATTTATTTGACGAAACACCATACGAACAAAAATAAATAAACACCATAATAACATGTAGCAATGAAATATTACTAACAAGAAGATAAGAATATAACAATATATGATATCATAACAAATAATGTGATTCTGGAATAAGTCAATGACATTTTGTAAATCATTATACAGGAGGTTTAGATACGTACAATTCATATCGGACCTATAGTAAGGGAAAATCTCACAATTCTCAATTTTTATCTGAGATTGTTTATACTTAGGTATTTTATGGGGCATATTTATCATCCACATACATGATTCCTTAATATTTAATATTATTTCTATCATCCTACAATTTTTTAAATCCAATTTTACCTATTGGTTAATTATTAGTAAAATATATGATAGGAATATTTTTTCATTTTCAGTACGAGATACTTTTTGACTTTTCCGGCCAAAGTACGAGAAGAATGTTTTTTAACATATACGGCATGGATGGATTTTTATTATTTCATAGAACATTATTTACATGAAGATTCCATTACAAGAATTCAAGTTTATTTTTAATTAACCTCTTTTCGTTTAAAATTTTATGACATGTAATGAAAGGAAAAATGTTTTTGAAGTAGAAAGGATATTTTCCTCAAGAATGGAGTTCAAGTGTTTTATCAAAATTATTTTCTATGTATGATAATATAGGGTTATATTTCTATCACTATTATTAAATTTATTTGATTATTTCATGATGTAATTATCTTTATTAAGTCCTTTTATGGATTATGTTATGATTGCATGATGTTTATGAATCCCATTTTTATGACATGGGCTATGCTATGATGTATGATTTATGATTTTGTGGCACACGTAAGAATGGTTTAACTATGAGATGGGTGGGACCTATATCCCCCTAAAATTCATTGGGTAAAGATTTATATCACATGATATAGACATGGCTGGAATGGTATGTTAATCTGGTTCAGTGATACAGGACTGGAACGAGGAGTGAACTCGGTTTAGTAATAGACTTTGTCCACTATGATGGTCTTGTAAACGAGTCTTGACTAATATGAAATGATTTTCTATGATTATGTGTGTATGACACAAAGTTTCATGTTTGATTTTGTGATTATTGGGATTACATTTCACTACTATGATTTATCCCATGTCATGATATTATGATCTCTTTTGCAGGATAAGATTTTTAGAATGTTATTTTATTATGAATATGATATGATTGATATTTCCTTTTTTTACCCTTACTGGGAATTTGAGCTCACCCTTTTGTATGTTTTATTTCCCCATGTCTGGATTAATGGTATTAACTAGGGTATTCCAAAAGGGACTCTAAATATGTTGAGATAAATGAGAGACAATGTAGATGATTTATGAACCAGTTGTTTATGTTTCCCAGTTTCTAAAGAAAATATACCTATACGGTCCTATTATGGGTTTTTATGGGTTGTAATAAGTATGCTTTAATTCTGAAGTAATAACCACGTATGTAAAGTAAGGGTTGTTATAGTTGGTATCAGAGGAAAGGTATAGTCAACCTTTGGAAACTAGGACGTGAAAGCCTTAGTGAGAACCCTAAGGATATTTCTAAGCATAAAACACAATATTAGTGTTTTAGAAATAGTCATGAATAACCCATAATAAGACCTATAGTGTAAAATTATATTACTGATTATGTGGTTTTCCTGTTTTAATTAATGTTACTCACACTATGCTTCTTGGTTTTAGTCAATGGATGGAACCTGCAGGAACCGTGTTAATGATGAATGCGATAGGAAATGCAACGATTGTCCCCTTGAGCAACCAAATGTTATGGGAGCTGGAATGAAAAATCTTGTAGCCATGCTCACAAAACTTTCTCAAGCTATGAATCATGCAGGACTTCCAAACGAGCAAAGGAAGGAGCAACATTCTGTTGAATCCTTCATGAGGTAGTGCCCACCTTCATTCAGCGGGTCTTCTGATCCATTAGTGGATGAAAAATGGATCAACACCACTAAAAAGATATTTTCAGTCCTTCAATGTTCTGAACATGACAAATTTATCTTAGAAGTATATCATTTGGAAGGTGAAGCTAATCAATGGTGGGATCTTATCAAGAATACAAGGCAAAGGGATGAAATTGAGTCCATGGAATAGGACGAGTTCAAGAACTTATTTTTCAATAAGTACTTCCCTCATATTTTTCGAAAAAATATGGAGAAAGTGTTTCTTGAACTGAAGAAAAAGTATGATGAATCTGTTAGTACCTACGAAGAAAATTTTACAAGGCTTTCTAGGTACGCTTCGGTAATTATTATCTAACCCGAGAGTAAGATCAATCAATTCTTTGGTGGCTTAAAACCAAGTCTTCGAAGGGAGTTACCCATAAGGGACTTCAATAGCTATGGGGAAATTGTTCGATATGATCTCAAGGTTGAGATAGATATTGGAGTAACCCATCAATCATATGGGTTTGATAAGAAGAGGAAAATGGAATTTAAAGGAAAATATAAAGACCACACTGAAAAGAAGATGAGTTTTCCCTTATTCTCAAAGTGTGGAAAGAAACAAAGAGAGAAATTTTTTAATGGGACAAGTAAATGTTTTAAGTGTGGAAAAGAAGGTCATCGGGTAATTGAATGTCGAAATAATGGGATGAAGATGTCTAATGACGCGAACAAAGAAAGGGATACGCGGAACTCACCTCCTATACTTCAATGTTTCATGTGCAAGGAAATTGGGCATTATGCCAATCAATTCTTTAATCCAATGGTTGTTGAGGATGATCGACATCAACAAACTCTTAAGGCCAAAGACAAAGGAAATTCACATGCAATTTCTATCGGTGATGTGGAGTACGATAACGAAGTGGTGAAAGGTACACTTACCATCCACTCTAAAGTAGCAAAAGTTTTATTTGATTCTGGATCCACCCACTCTTTTATTTTTGAAGAATTTTCCAAGGGTATCACCATATTACCTGAAAAATTAGATATTGATTTAGCTGTGACAACCCCTAATGGCACAACAGTCACATCAAAATTTTACAATTCTTCTCCGATTGAAGTTTGTGGGAAAGTGCTTCCTGCAAATCTTGTGATCCTTCCTATAATGGAATTCAATGTGATTCTTGGCATGGATTGGATTTCTTTATAAGGATCTCATATCAATTTACAAATAAGGGAAGTCACATTTAATATTCCCGATAAATCTACTATCATCTATCGATGCAAGGATGAATATAACCTTCTAATGGAAATTTCATCCATCTTATGGGTCTTGATTCCAATAAATGAAGGTTATTTATCTCAAATGTTTGGAGAGAAACTCAGGATTAAGAATATTCCCATTGTGCGGGAGTTTGATGATGTCTTTCTGGAGGAATTTCCAGGTCTTCCACCAAATCGTGAAGTTGAGTTTTCAATAGAACTCATATCGGGTGCCATGCCTATTTCAAAGACACCATATAGAATGGCCTCAATTGAGTTGCAGGAATTGAAGAAGCAACTCCAAGAGAATCTTGATAAAGGATTCATATGCCCTAGTGTGTCACCTTGGGGAGAACCTATTCCATTTGTTAAGAAGTAAGATGGATCAATGAGACTTTTCATTGATTATTGAGAACTTAACAAAATCACTATCAAGAAAAAATATCATCTCCCACGCATTGCTGACTTATTTGAAAAACCATGCGGACCTCAATAATTTTCTAAGATTGATCTTAGTTCAGGGTATCATCAATTAAGGGTAAAAAAGGAGGATAAACCAAAGACGTCTTTCCGTATAAGGTATTAACACTATGAATTTATAGTGATGCCATTTTTCCTTACTAATTCCCCTGCTATCTTCATGGATCTAATAAATAGAGCCTTTAGAGACTATCTTGATCAGTTTTTGGTAGTCTTTATAGATGATATTCTTGTCTATTCAAAGAGGACGGAAGAACATGAAGATCACTTGAGAATTGTATTAAAGACCCTAAGAAAGGAGAATCTTTATTCCAAATTTACCAAGTGTTAATTTTTTCTTAAAAAAAATTCATTTTTGGGTCACTTAATCTTAAAAGATGGGATATCTGTGGATCCAACAAAAACAGAATTTATCTAAAGATGGTCGAGACCAACAACAGTAACTGAGATCCGAAGTTTTCTTGGTATGGCTGGATATTATCAATGTTTTGTGAAAGATTTTTCACAATTATCTAATCCACTAATTAGGTTGACTTGAAAAGGAGTTAAGTTTGTTTGGACGGAGGAGTGTGAAGAGAATTTCAAGGAGTTAAAAAGAAAGTTATATAATGCACTTGTGCTCACACTGCCTTGTAGTGGATAATGGTTTGTGATCTACAATGATTCATCCAAGAAGGGATTGGGGTGTGTTCTCATGAAAATTGATATGGTGATAGCTTATGCCTCACGACAGTTGAAAATCCATGAGCAAAATTACCCAACTCATGATTTGGATTTAGCTGCGGTAATATTTGCATTAAAGATTTGGAGGCATTACCTTTATGGTGAAAGGTGTGATATTTATACTGATCATAAAAGTTTAAAGTATATTTTCACACAAAAGAAGCTGAATATGCACCAAAAAAGATGGTTGGAGTTGATTAAGTATTATGAATGTCCAATTCATTATCACCCTGGGAAAGAAAACAAGGTGGAAGATGAATTAATTCGACATGACCATGCTAGCTTATCCATGATGAGAATCACAAAAGATCCAATATTTATGGATTTACAAAGGATGGATCTTGGAATTATAATGGAAGGGGAAAAATCTTAACTTTCTCAAATGAATGTTAAACCATCTATAAATGTGAAGATTAAATAGGCACAAAAATAAGATGCATAGTTACAAAAGAAGGTGAGAAATGTTCCTGAATTCAACCTTGATTGTGATGGGATAATAAGGTTCAAGAACTGTGTATATATTCCTCCCATAAGATAATTAAAGGAGCTGCTGGATGAGCCTCATAGTTCTTCATTCTCTATTCATTCTGGAAGCACGAAGATGTATAGGGACCTGAAAGAGTACTTCCAATGGGATGGCACGAAAAGAGATGTTGCTGAATATGTCTCTCGATGCTTGGTTTGTCATCAAGTTAAAGCTGAGAGATAGAAGTCTAAGGGGATGTTACAACCATTACCCATACCAGAATGGAAATGAGAAAACATCACTATGGACTTTGTCACTAGACTTCCTAAAACATCCAAAGGTAATAATGCAATCTTAGTCATAGTTGATCGTCTTACGAAGTCAGCACACTTCATTGCTATTACAGAAGATTTCTATCTTGATCATATTTCCAAGATATATGAAAAATAAGCGGTAAGATTTCATTGAGTACCACATTCCATTATATCTGATCGAGATCCAAGGTTTACCTTGAAGTTCTAGTGAAGTCTTCAGCATACTCTAGATACAGAGTTGAGTTTCAGCACTGCTTATTATCCTAAGACACATGGCCAGTCTGAGAGAACAATTCAAACTCTAGAAGACATGTTAAGAGCTTTCTATATGAATTTCAAAGGTGGTTAAGATCAACACCTACCTTTGGTGGAATTTTCTTATAATAATAGCTTTCACTCCAGTATTCAGATGGCTCCTTATAAAGTACTCTATGTAAAGAAATATAGAACTCCAACTTGCTGGGATGAAGTTGGGGAAAGAAAGCTATTAGGACATGATCTTGTTGATGAGATGGCAGAAAAGGTCAGATCTATTCAACAACACATAAAAGCAGCTCAGAGTCGACAAAAAAGTTATGCCGACAACCGAAGAAAAGACATAGAGTTTGAAGTTGGTGATAAAGTGTTCTTACGAATATCTCTTTGGAAGAGAGTAATGAGATTTGGAAAGAAGGGAAAGCTGATCCCTAGGTATATCGGTCCTTTTGAAATACTGTATTGTGTTGGGAAGGTAGCTTATCGATTGGAGCTTCCACCGAATCTCTGCCCAGTTCATGATGTGTTCCATTTATCTCTCCTGATAAAGTACATACCCGATCCTTCACATGTACTAAGCTCAGAAGTCGTACCGCTGGAGCAAGATCATTATTATGAAGAACAACCAATAGAGATTCCGGATCATAGAAAAAAATTTCTACAAAACAAGACCACTCACTTGGTTAATGTTTTATGGAGGAACCACCAATTAGAAGAAGCTACATGGGAGCTTGATGATATGATGAGGGAGAGGTATCGTCATCTGTTTGCTATGAAGTGAAGAATTTTGAGGGAGAAATTCATTTTAAGGGGGGTAGAATGTAACACCCTTAGATTTTATGAGAAATAGTTTTTTATGTCTTATGTTGTATGAAACACAAAATGAATCTTTCACTACACACAACATTGAATTGGCTTGGATTACACGCAATAGCGACCTTCCTCGATAGCGTGTGTTGTACGCAATACCGAGTTTCACTAAACAACGATATGTTATTAAAATATTATATAAAATAGCCATTATAAATAGTATTAGCCACATTTTGAATTTAAAATCTATTTTACATATAATATAAGGAAAAAAATCAATTTTTTGGATACAAGAATTACTTTTTTCAAAAATGCAGTTTTCCGACTTTTGATGGCGCACCCATTTTAAATCTAATTTTTAACAAGTTTATAAGTTCATTTTTACAAAATAAATTTTTTAATTTGTTTCGGGATATAAAAATTTACATTGGATAGATTTTTGATACTTTTCTGATAACTTTCATATTTTGATGATTTGTAAAAATACGCTAATTTTTAATTGAAATTAACATTTTTTATCAAAGTAATTTATATGGTTAAAATATTTTATTGAATGGTTTTAAAGTATAAATAGAATATATTTTTTCCATTTAACATAATTTATGTCATTAGCATTAATTTTACAGTGAATTCATAGGTAAAAACATTTCAACCTTTGGTAATGTTTTAACTTTTAAAACCCGTTTTCTTAGCAATGGGATTAATTTTAAATTAATTACTACAACTTATGTGTTTTGAATTTTGAAAAATTTATTCCATATTTGGATTCAGTATGTTACTATTTTTTTTTGAAATTATGAATAGTAACTACGGTAATTTTTATTTACTGCAGTTAAAGGTCAATCAGTTAATTAAGGGTAAAAATAAGATTATAAATTACCTTAACACTTGCCAAAATTCTATTGGATGAATAAAAGTATACCCATATCACCTAAGGGTAGGAATAGATTCATTTCATGGACATTTGACCATGAAAATGATATAATTATTATTAAAACCAAAGAAAGTGACAATATGCACTCTCTTATATCTTATAAGTGTAATAATTTTATTTTAGTGATAAACTTTTATAAAACTTAGAACATGAATAGTCTCCAGAAATATAATAAAATTATCTACATCATTTAATTTTACATATAATTTTTAGGGACTAAATATTTATCATTAATGGTGACACAATAGTGATGTTGAAATTATTTTATTGATTGAAATATCAAATAAATGGTATTAAAAATATTAAAATAAATATTATATGAAGTAATTAATGTTCTCCAAGAATTTTCTAGACAAATATGACATGTTATGAATCTATTAAATCTTTTATTTTGAACATATTTTCTGTGTATATTTTATTTAAATTCAAATAAATGAATAGTGTCGAAATTGAGACTATTGTTATTTTATAAAAATGACATATTATAAAATTGTTTAAAAATCACAAAAATATTTCAAAATTATAAATTGAAATTTATATGATCTTAGATGTCATAAAGTATCCAATTATTGACAATTCACAACACATAAGTAATTATTTCTAATTATTTAAAATTTATAATATTATTACCAAAAATAAAATTAAATAGATAAAACAAAGATATATCCAGTTGATAATGTTTAAAATTAATTCCCAACATTTCTAAATTTTATTGGTTGATGAGATTACAACCCTATATCATATAATATTTTAATTTGAGTAATTTTGTAAGTTTTTTAGTGGGGTTTGAATTTATTATAAAATAATATTGTTTTATATTTCCAAAGGTGGCCCTCTCCTCCCTTATAAAAGGGAACCTCCTCCCTCTCCTATTCGCACAATTTTGAGCATTCAAGCTCGGCCAACCCCTTCCCATTTCCCTTCTCAACTTCCCTAGAAACATACTAGAGGTCCTGATCTTCTTCAGAGGCCAATTTTAGTACCCTAAGAGGAGGTTTCAAAGAGGCGTGTCGAAGAAGAGGTAATATCCATTACCGATTCGTTCAAATTTCTTTATTCTTCTACTTACTCTTATTTTGTTGTTTCATAATAAAGTAATAACATCGGTTTCACACATATATTTATATGTTATTATAAATATGAAACAATCCTATTTTACATTATATCCATCCTACGGAAAATGAAATCACCGAGCGTGTGTACGTACGGAATACCGTCTACACGTCGTGGTGTAATATGTATTCCACCACCACCTTACTTGGATGGGTATAATGGTGTAAATAATAACTATATAAATTATTATTATAACATGATACTAATTCTGAGATATTGTATCATCCACACTAATACCATTCAATAATTATGGGAATGATATTGCCGCTCGTGCGTACGTACGGCTTACCGTCTCCATGGTGCGATGTGATTCTTTCTACATTATATCCATTAAAACATGATTATATAAACGAATTGAATGAATAAATCTGATATATATTATACTAATATCATTCTGTAAATGAATTATCTATAACCTAAAAAGGAGAATAAGAATTTATTCGACAAAACACTCATATGAACATAAAGAAATAAACACCCGAATAACAAATAGAAATGAAATATTACTAACAAGAAGATAAAAATATGACCATATATGATATCATAACAATTAAAATGAATCTGGAATAAGTCAATGACATTGTTTAAATCATTATAAAGGAGGATCAGATACGTACAAATCATATCGGAACTAAGGTAAGGGAAAATCTCGCAAATCTCAATTTGTATCCGAGATTGTTTATACTTCGGTATTTACTGGGGCATATTTATCATCCACATCCATGATTCCTCAATATGTAATATTATTTCTGTCATCCTAAAATTTTTTAAATCCAATTTTACCTATTGGTGAATTTTTAGTAAAATATATGAAAGGAATTTTTTGTCGTTTTCAGTACGAGATACTTTTTGACTTTTCTAGCCAAAGTACGAGAATAATGTTTTTTAACTTATACAACATAGATGGATTTATATGATTTCATAGAACATTATTTCCATGAAGCTTACTTTAAAAGTTTCCAAGTTTATTTTTAAATAACTTCTTTTAGTTTTAAATTTTATGACATGTTAATAAAGGAAAAATGTTTTTGAAGTAGAATGGATATTTTCCTCAAGAATGGAGTTCAAGTGTTTTATCAAAATTATTTTCCATATTTGATAATATAGGGTTCTATTTCTATCCCTATTATTACATTGATTTGATTATGTTATGATGGAATTATCTTTATGAAGTCCTTTTATGGATTATGTTATGAAAGCATGATGTTTATGAATCCCATTTTTATTACATGGTCTATGCTATGATGTATGATTTATAATTTTGTGGAACGCATAAGAATGGTTTCATTATGAGATGGGTGGGACCTATATCTCCCTCCAATGAATTGGGTAAAGATTTATATCTCATGAGATAGACATGGATGGAATGGTATGTTAATCTGGTTCAGTGATACAGGACTCGAATGAGGAGTGAACTCAGTTCAATAATGGACTTTGTATGCTATGATGGTCTTGGTAATGAGTCTTGACTAATATGAAATGATGTTCTATGATTATGTGTGTATGCCACAAAGTTTCATGTTTTAAGTTATTATTATTGGGATAACATTTCACTACTATGATTTATCCCATGTCATGATATTATGATCTCTTTTGCAGGATAAGATATTCAAAATGTTAAGTTATTATGAATATGATATTATTGATATTTCCTTTGTTTACACTTAATGAGAATTTGATCTCACCCTTTTGTATGTTTTCTTTTCCCTAGGTCTGGAAGAAGGGTATTAAGTAGGGTGTGCCAATAGTGACTCTAAATAAGATGAGATAAATGGGAGACAATGTAGATGATTTATGAACCAGTTGTTTATGTTTCCCGGTTTCTAAAGACACTATAACTATACGGTCCTATTATGGTTTTTTATGGGTTGTAATAAGTATGCTTCAATTATGAAGTAATAACCATGTATGTAAAGTAAGGTTTGTTATAATGTGTGAGTTCCCATAAAGCGAAGTAAAAATGTGATAAGTATCATGGTGAATTTAAATATCTTGGTTATACTATACCACATGTAGTTTTTGGAACAGGACCTTTCAATTTATTCTAGTGTCTCAAGCCTGGGAATTCAAATCATGTTTACACTAAGACACCCAATTTGATTAGTTAATACAAAAGATTTGGTAACTTGTAGAATTTCTAGAATATCTATTCTACATGCATAATGATAGGGTAACATCTTCCCAAAAATTTATTGGGGTGGAATCATATGAGAAAAAATCTAATGGGTTTAAGCCATAGAAATCTGGAATGAATCTTCTTTATGAAGTAGAATAATCTTTAGAGGAAGCTGAAACATGTCCAGTGACCATGAGAGGTACTGCCCTTATAGCTTCATCTTCAGTGATTTCTTTATTTGATATCGGTACGTCTCATTTTATCATTTGAACTCACATTAGGATTTTTCAAAATCTTTTTATGTAGAATTTATCTTATGTGATTGATATTACTACAACCATCAGAACAATGATAGATTAGGGTCTATATTTTCCCACTTGTGTCTTCTAATTATCATAAAATGATCTAATGATGGACTTTTTGGTTCTCACCATAAAACCACTTGATGAATATATGGGGATGAATTAGATCATCTCTAATAAAGAAAAAATTGATTTTTATCTTCAATGCGACTCCTTTACGGTTTCTAATGGGGTGTACCATGTCTTTCAGGGAGAATGGGACCTGATTTCAAGTATAGATATACCTTATTTACTAGAGTTGTGGAAAGTGATTTCAATTCTATCTTTTGACATGTAGAGAAAATCTTTGTGCGATGATAATTTTCAATTAATCATTGAGTTTCCCAAAAAATTTTCTTTTCAATTATTTGGATTCCCCTGGTAAAGGAGGTAGAGTTTTCTATTGATTTGTTTCAAAGTACTTGAACAATATCTATAATTTCATACTTTATGGAACCCACTAAAATGAATGAGGTCATGACTTATTTTGAGGATCTTTTTGAGAGAGGCCTTAAATCCCCTAATATGTCACCTTCAACAATTCATGATATCTTTTATAATAAATCTAGTGAGTCACTTCACCTATGTATTTATTATCAAGAATTAAAGTGAGTTACAACAAATAAAAAGTATCAATTTCCATGTATTTTTGATCATTTTGAATTTTTGAATGTGATGAAGTGGTTATTGAAGATTGATCTTTGATCTAGTTATTATCATTTGAGAATAAAATAATATCATATTTAGAAAACCTCCTTCCAGAGAAGGTATGGCCATTATTAGTACCTTTCCATTCTATTTGGTCTAACCAATGCTCCTACAATATTTATTGTAACAACCCCTACCCCAATAGCCTAGAGTCAATGGTCATTTTATTAGTGGAATAGATACAAGAGATCACATTACTAAGGATTGATTAGTTTAGCAGTCTTAAAGAACTAGATATATACATGGTACCCTTATTGCATTTGTAATTAAATATAGTACAAACAATGGAAATAAATTACTTCCTTGAAACTTATTAAAATATTTTAAATTATTACCTACGAAAGGAAAAAAGAATAAAATCAGGAGTTTAAACACTCAGTAATGGTTATATAGAACAGTAATAAGTGAATCAATGTAATTATGGAATAATAATTATAGAATGGAAAATAACTGAATAAAACACATTCTATAAATGCACTGAGAATGAAAATGCATTAATATATTTTTTTCACTGTCAAAATAGAATGAAATGTAAAAACATATCAGTAAATAAAGAAAAATCTTAATTTTCCAACAACATGTATCTAGAATATGAACCATTATACCATCAAGATGGTTTAATTCTAAGGGTAGAAAACCATAACTATATAAAAAAAGATTCCATAAATACATTGAGAATGAAAATGCATCCATATATGTTTTTCATAGTCAAAATAACATAGAATGTAATAACAAATCCGTAATTAAATAAAATTCTTATTTTTCAGACTTCATGTATCTAGAATATAAACCATTATACCATCAGGACACTTTAAGTCTATGGTTGTAAACCCATCTTAATCTGGTTGGAAAAAAGCTTGAAGGGTTCTCACCCACTATTTTGTCTTATGAGACCTATCGATGTTTCAAGTGTCTATATATAACTAAGTCCCACCCATCAATGCAAGTACAAATCATTCTTTATAAATATAAACAATTCCCAAACAATATGACTTATCACAATACCCCTAATGAGTAGAAAATAAGTGTTTACCAATATTTCCTCAGTTAAAAGAGCATTCAAAGATAAAAAAGTATGTAATAATGGTATATAGATAGGAAAGTAATCATATAAATGATAAAATTATTATGGATTTTATTTAAACATTAAATTAATGATGACCATAAATAAAAGGTAATTATACACACACCACACATAAGGAATAAGTGGTGAATAAGGCATAAACATAGGTAATATCATAATGGTGTCCTTGAAATATTGGATTTAAATCATACCAGGACATTAATAAAAGAATAAATGTATATATCATTATTAATAATATCCAAATGAAGTGAAAACATGTAAAAATAGTGTTTAAGAAACATTATAAATGATCCACTTTAGTGCAGTTTAAGGGAAAATTTTGAAGAGCCTTTAAAACAAGAAAATTAATAATTTTTTATATAAAAATAGTAATGAAAAAACATAGTTCATAATGATAATATGAGTGATTTTATAAAAATAATTGTGTCTTAAGATATATTATGGAGTGTTCTTGAAAATGGGTAGTAAATCGGGAAGTTCACTTTAATTGGGCTTGCTTATTAGGAGGCATTGAAAAGAGAACCCTACAAAACATGTAGTTATCCACAAAAGAAAGAATAATTAACCTAGGTAAATATTTTTGGTACATAAAAGAAAAAAATTGGAGGATTATATAATACTAATTAAAAATTACAGTTTTTGTAAAAAAGGAGACAACATAGCCCGAAAGAAAAGTGAGGTTTCAGAGAAAATCCAATACCTTATGTCTGAAAGTTTTTTTCATATGAAATTAAATTCCTAGATAAAAAGATTATATTATTTAATAATTTAATTTAGAATCTATTAAAAATTTATTCAGTTTAGTATAATTCTATTATGTTTATTTACGACCTCTTTAATGAGTTATAAGATTCAATTTCATCAATCGGGAGTGTCTGTTTCCTTGGTTTTCATGATTGGTTCACTTGTATACATGTGTGAATGATCATTTAAAATGGAAATTAATATATAGAATTAAAATTATATGTCATAAATTAACTTATAGAATATTAAATGGTCTTATAAAGCATTTTGTATCTAGATATGAGGATGATTCATTAGATAAGATGTTAATAATAACCATTTTGATTAATTTGGTGGTTTTTCGATAATCACAAATTAGTTTTGTCTTATTAATTAATATTATGTATATATACAAGCTACAAGAACACTAATTATGTTATAATATAAATTTTTAAACCTATTTTAACAATTATAATGGTTTTATAATTATCTATAATGTCTGCATTAGAAAATGAAAAATACTCTTTCATGAAGGTGTTGAATCGACATCTCTTGAATGATGCTTTAATTCTTAGGAAAAAAAGGGGAAGAAAAGAGAATTGATGATGGATATACCAGTAATATAGTAAAATTATAGTACATATATATTATAATTGATTTATAATGTCACTTTTGATAGGGTAGGTGAGGGATGGGTAAGAAAAGAAATAAAATTGAAAGAGGGTGGGATGGTTTTACATCTTGAGTATCATCTCCTTGAGAACCACCTTATGGAACTTGGAAATGGTTTTCTGGTGATACCGGAAAGGATATAATGTTGGTAATAGGTTTATAAAAGGAATTGGGAAGAATATTATCATTCTCTAAGGTTCAAGAAATTGTTAGGAGAAGAGGTGGTGAGGGGTGGTATTTATAGTGGAGAAGAGGGGTGTTTTTTACTATTTTATTCATTAGATTATTATATTTGCTCAAGATTGACAAAATTGTTGATAAGAATGACTAAATACTATAACTAAATCATGATATTGGAGGAAAATTGGACCTTTCATCATCCATGACTCAACTATTTATTTATTTACATATAATGTTAAATACCGTAAATCATCGTATTTCATTATTCACAATAAATATAACTAGTTCAAAAAACCAAAAAAATTCACCGTAACCATTTCATAATGTGTATATTTTATAAAAGGACTAAATTTTATGAAAATAATTTTCTAAATATGAGAAGTTTAATTTTCAATTAAAATTATCTTATATTTGAAAAATACCAACTTTAAAATTATAACTAATTTTAGGACACATTGAAAAATTAATTAAGGTCTCATAAAATTATATTATAATCCTAAAAAACAAAATATTATTTTATGAATGTATTTTTACAAAATAAATTTTCTTTGAAAACATTATATTAATTAAAAAAATTTAAATAAACATTTACATTTAACTAAAATGACAGCATTTAATTTATCATTTTTAAAACATTTATTTACTTATTATATGATATAAAGGTATCATATTTTCAGTTATGAGATACCAAAATATTATTTATAATTTCATTGATGAGTTTATTATTCTAATGTAAACATCACAATTCCTTATAGTCACAATAATATTTAGTATTATTGTAACGACCTGAACTTTTAAATAATATTTGTTTTGTAATTTTGTGTATTATTTTATTTTATACCAAAAAAACTATATCTTTTAATTAATTAAGTGAGTATAATTAAAATAATACATCTGGGTTTTGACAGTTATATTACCATCGATTAATATGACCGTTGGAAACTAAATTATTAATATTATTATTATTGTTTATAAATACAAGTGATCAAGGTTAACTAATACCGAAAGAAGAGTTGATGGCCTCATCCAGAAGATTTGGGCCATATGAAGACCATCTTCCAGATCTTGGGAAGGAGGTTGCATCACTGGGCTTTGCTCTGGACCCAGCCCAAGCCGAACTCCAACATGTGAATCTTGAATATAATCTTCTACGGGGGAAGTTCAAGATGATAGAAATCACCACTCGGCTAATGTTGTCCGAGCCGCCCCAAGATTTTATCACCATAGCACATCTTACACTTAGGTACTATACAGGTGTTATAAGGGGCTATGTAATGAGATCTTAGTTACATTGTTTAATCCTTTTTTAGAAATAAAATTGTTATTTCTTATAATGTTAAAATATTTAATTTCAAATGTTCGGTTGAATGTTGGATGAAGTTCCATATTATTGATGAATCTTTGAAAAAGGTTATTTTAAAATATTTTTTGTATACTTTTAAAAATTAATAAAGTAAATTGATTTTCAAAAAATGGACTGCTATAGTTGTGACTAGTAAAAAATTTAGAGTCTAATAAGATCAAATTAATTTTTAGTGAATAATAAAGTACGAATAGTAATATTACCCTTATGAATAGTAATGTGACCAATGGAATAGTATCTCACTAAAGAAAGTATAAATATGATTTAGGAATCTTGGATGGTGAAGTGATATTATAACATAAAAAAATAACTATTTCATAAATTATTAGTCAAGTATTAGTATTTTTCAGGTAAATAGTGTTTTTACTTAAAAAAATATCTCATAATTAAAAATTTATTTTCATAAAATGGATTTCATTTCTGAATTCAGAGCATCAATTTTAGGTTTGGGTGTATTTATGATTTTTTATAAAATGTTTTGTTTTTCCATGAATAGTGAAAATACAGTTTTGAGTTTTGGTGTGATTAATGAAATCATTAATGATGTAATAATTTTGGTCAACTTTTTAATAGTAAGATATTCTATGAGGTGTCCCAAGTGGCCAATTACATGGGAAAATACAATGGGAAATCCCACGGTTTTCCAAATACCACTGATGAGGTGTCCTTTGGAAATTAATTAAATATTCCCTCAGTTTCACTATAAATACCAAGCCATTCCCTCATTCCATTGATTCCAAAATCCTCCTAAATGATGTTCTGGTCTTAATACCTCCCATGGAGTCCTCCAAATGTTCCTTGAATCCTCCATGGTCCCAAACTTTGACCTTTCGAAGTCAATCATCATGGTAAGGGATCCTTTCACCCTCATCTTTTATGTCTTGACTTCCTATATGTTAGGTTTTATAGTTTCCATTTTATTATGTGGGGGTATGTTCTTATATATCCCTACTACTGTCTATTTCATGTTCAATTACTGAGATACCCTTTTCACTCTCATCAGCTTGTTTTCGAAATTTTTAAGAGACGTCGTTAGGCTACGGAATTTTGGTAAAATAAATCACATCATCTATTTTCTTTCAAGTTTCCTTTTTATGAGGTTTGTTATTCAAAAATACACACCATGATCTTATTTAAACTTTATTATATATATATATATATAATGTTTCATGACTTATTTAAAAGTGGGTGACACTTTTCCCCTCTGTTTTTAATGTTTTCTAAAACCATGTTTTATACATGTTATGCTACAAAAATTTCATCTCAAAATCACTCTTTTTTTCTCAAGCAATTCTCTTGTTTTATTTATGGGGAAAAACAAATATATTTTTATTTCCAGATATATTCATAAAAGAATAAAATAGATATATTTTATTAGGAAATTGACATACAATAATCCCTCATTCCTTTTCCAAGGGTTATAAAATACATAACAATCATGTTTTTTAAGCACTTTTAAAACATCGTGATTTTGAAGTGAACCCCATTAATTATTCTATCTATGGGTTATTTAGGAATTCTATGATTATGATCTATGTTTCTCACATGAAAAATAATGACATATTAAGGGTGCGACCTAATAGCACTCCAATGTATTGTCTAAAGAATTTAATCACTAGAAATGACAAGTTTCATGATACCTTGGTGAATAACCTCAGTAATTTTTATGACACCTTGGGGATGAACCATGGTGATATATTCATGAATGTCTAAATTAAATGTTTTATCAGCATATTAATGTTATAGTTCAATTTATTTTCATTATGATATGCCTCTACTTCCATTTCTCATATTTTTTTAATCAATTTCTCATCGATATCACAAGTAAATTGATTCACTTTCTTTCCTTGTTGGGCCTTCTTCTCACCCTTTCCTTTGATGTATGTCTTATAGTTATGAGATGGATTAATTTTTCATAGGATGAACTTATGATGATTCCTTAAAAGTGTATTAGAAGAATTTTTTATGTTGTTATTGTGTATATTGTTCTTGATTTCCAAGACACGAAACATTAAAGATCCTCTGTTTGTAAAATGAAATGAAAAGCTATATAATAAAAAGGTAAGATGACATAGTTGGTATCAAAGGATAGTTTAGTTATTTATGGAAATTAGGATATAAAAATAATCAGAATAACCCTATAGAAAATTTTAAATATAGGAAAACAACTTGGTATTTGGGTGAAATATTAATAAGTGGTTTTCAAACAAATAAATCTTTGTCTGGATACGAACATGTGGATGTGGCTCTGGAACAGATGTACTAAGGAGTGAAAACATAAAAAAGGAGTTTTGGGGTTGACCTGGGGTATCCTGTTACATGAAAACGAGCCTTGTTAAACTCTTGGTTTGACACTCTCGAGGGATATTTTTGGTCAATCACAAGATTTTTATAAATCATTTTGAAGGATTTATAGAGAAATATATTTGTTTAAGCATGAAGTTTTGAGAAATAAAAAATTTTATAGTTTAAATATTTATAAATGAAATAAGATTCTAATTAAAGATTCATTCTTTTAGAAAATGGCGGGCATTAGGAGGAACCGTGCAAATGGTGACTACAATGGACCATGCGCTGACGACCCTCTGATGGAAGATGGAATGGAAACTTTCAAGAGAATGATGAACCAACTGACTCAAGTTGTGGGAAATATCTTGAATCAAGCTGACATACTAATATCCATGTGAAGGGAACAACATTCTATTGAGTACATTATGTGTCAACGACCACCAACCATTAGTGGATCTACTGACCCATTGATTGCTGGACAATAGATCAACACTATCTAGAATATCTTTTCTATGATCCGCTATTCAGAATAAGAGAAGGTCACCCTAGCTGTTTACCATATAGAGAGAGAAGATGATTAGTGGTGGGAGATGATAAAAATCATGAGGCCAAGAGTAGAGGTTGATATTATGGAGTAGGAAGAGTTCAAAGGGATCATCTTTAGTAATTATTTCCCTCATCCCATTAGAACAATAATGGAGAAGGAGTTTCTCAAGCTGAAGCAGATGGAGAATGAATCTATAGGAAGCTACGAGATGAACATCACAAGGCCTTCATGTTACCCCTATAGATTTTTCATGGATCCAAACAGTATAGTTGATAGATTTTTCGGTGTACTGAGACCTCATCTGTGGAAGAATCTAGCCAACCAAGACTATAATAGCTATAAAGAGATCATGCAGAGTGCAATGAAAGTCAAACTGGAGTTTGGTGAGACACGATGGTCTCATAAATCCAATGACATGAAAAGATCGATGGAGCCAAGATTAGGGTATACTTTTGATCATGGAAAAAGAGGAATGCCAGTGCAACATCCCACATGTAGTAAATGTGGGAAAAAGTGTTCAGCGAACTACTTGCTTAGGAGTGGGAAGTGCTACCATTGTGGAAAAGATGGCCATATCGCCCGAAACTGTCGTGGTGTGGTGAAGCCTCAACTCCCAAACACTAAAGACAAAGGTAAGATGGTTCATGCCCTACCTTATGTCCAATTCTATAAGTGTGGACAACTTTGGAACCTTTATGATCATTATCCAAATCTCAGGGTAATGGATGGGAATCATTGTGAGCCTCAACATCAACCAAGAAAACAAGGTCATACTTTTGCAATAACTGCAGCTAATGTTGAATCACCAAATGATGTGGTGGAAGGTACTCTTGTTGTTCTCTTAAATATAGCAAGTACTTTGTTTGATTATGGTTCTACGCATTTCTTTATTTTTTCCATGATTGTAAAGAATGTAGAATCAACCCCTGAATTTATAAAAGTATAGTTATCAGTCAGGACTACTGGTGGGATTATTCAAGCATCATCAGTGTTTATAAACTCTAGTATTAACTTTACTAAGCACAATCTTATTGCAAATCTAGTAGTCTTTCCCATGCTGACATTTGACCTTATACTAGGGATGGACTGGCTCTAAAAGTATAATGCTAAGATCAAATGAAGAAGCAAGGAAATCTCAATAGTATTGAATGGAAAACCTATATTTATCTTCCAAGGAGAGATATCTCAACATGTTCTTTTTCTAGAAGAACAAACCTCATCTATCTTTATGGTGTCTATCAGTGAAGAATAATAAAGAAATGAGAGTTTAAGGTTAGAAAATGTCCCCATTTTCTAGTAATATGGTGATGTATTTCCTGAGGAGTTACTGGGACCTCCCCCAGAAAGAGAGGTAGAGTTTCCATTGAACTCATACCTGGATCTCATCCGATGTCAAAGATCACATATAGGATGGAATATGTGGAGCTGTATGAATTAAGGAAGCAAATCCATGATCTTTTTGAGAAGGGGTTTATCCGTTCAAGTGTGTCTCCTTGGGGAGAACCTGTTCTCTTTGTGAAGAAGAAAGATGGCTTATTGCGGCTATGCATTGGTTATAAAGAACTGAAAGAGATCACATTAAAGAAAAAATACCCTCTCCCAATAATTGATGACTTATTTGTCCAAAATCACGGGGCTCAATTGTTCTTTAAGATTGATCTTCGATCTGGTTATCATCAATTGAGGGTGGAGAAAGAAGGTATTCCAAAAACTTCTTTTCGATCCAGATATGAGCATTATGAGTTTGTTGTTATGACCTTCGGACATACTAATGCACCTACTATTTTTATGGATTTATTAATAGAGTCTTTAAGGGCTACCTTGATATCTTTGTGGTTGTTTTTATTGATGATATTATGATATATTCCAAAAGTCACGAGATGCATGAGGATCAACTAAGGATTATTTTTCAAACTCTCTGGAAGGATAGGATAATTTAAATGTTTAAAAAATGTGAATTTGGGTAACAATAAGCTGCTTTCTGGGGGCACATTGTTAAAAATGAAGGAATAAGAGTTGACCCTACACTACGGGAAAAGTCACTATTTGTGATGGGTTATTTGCGATAGGATTTCTTCCCATCGCAAATAATTTGTTATTTGCGACAAGATTTCATCTCCCGTCGCAAAATAGTTTGGCGCGGCTTGCATTCCAAACCGCGTGAATATTATTTGCGACGGGAAGATGTCTCCAGTCGCAAATAGTATGGCGCGGTTTGCGCGCCAAACCGCGCAGGGGTAGTTGTGATGGGACCCGTCACAAATACTCGGCGGCGGTTAATAACTTTTTGCGACGGGATGTCGTCCTGTCGCAAAAATACTGTCGGTAATTACAATTTGCGACGGGACCCGTCGCAAATAACCTTTTAACCGCCGACTGTAATTAATGCGGGTGAGGGTATTTGCGATGGGCACCATCGCAAATAGTACCAGTAGCGACGGGAAACCCGTCGCTAATAACCTCGTCACAACTAATCTAACCTATATATACCCCCATCCATTTTTTTCCAAATCATTCAGATCTAGCTCTCTCTCTCTCTCTCTTCATTCATCAGTTTCGAAGGAAAATTTTTCTTTAGTAGAAATTTTTTATACGAGAGAAATTGGAAGGCGTCAATATCTTTAGAATATCAAAGATTAAGGTATTTATATTTTATTTTTTTATATTCATTTTATTTTTTATGTTAATTTTAATTCCTGTTTATTAGTTGTAATTTAATTAGATTTCAATTGATTTTTATTTATATTTATTTTTACTATGAAATTGATATTGTTAGTTATAATTATAAATAATTATTCATAATTAATATTAATCAGATATAATTAGATATAATTAGGTATAAATAGATATAATTAGCAATAAATAGATATAATTATCAATAAATAGATATAATTAGGATTAAATATATATAATTAGTAAAAATAGATATAATTAAATATAATTAGTAATAATTAGATATAATTAGTAATAATTAAATATAATTACTAATAATTAGATATAATTAGTAATAATTAAATATAATTAGTAATAATTAGATATAATTAGTAATAATTAGATATAATCAGTAATAATTACATCTAATTAGTAATAATTAGATATAATTAGTAATAATTAGATATAATTAGATATAATTAGTAATAATTAGATATAATTAGTAATAATTATTAATAATTAGTAATAATTAGATAAAATTAGTAGTAATTAGATAAAATTAGTAATAATTAGATATAATTAGTAATAATTAGATATAATTAGTAATAATTAGAAATAATTACTAATAATTAGATATAATTAGATATAATTAGATACAATTAGTAATAATTAGATATAATTAGTAATAATTAATAACAAATAGTAATAATTATATATAATTAGTAATATTTAGTAGTAATTAGTAATAATTAGGTATAATTAGGTATAATTAGTAATAATTAGTAATAATTAGTAATAATTAGATGTAGTTAGTAATAATTAGATGTAATTAGTAATAATTAGATGTAATTAGTAATAATTAGACGTTATTTGTATTAAATAGATATAATTAGTAACATATAGTAATAAATAGATATAATTAGTAATAAATAGATATAATTAGTAATAAATAGACATAATTAGTAATAAATAGATAGAATTAGTAATAATTAGATATAATTAGTAATAATTAGATATAATTAGTAATAAATAGATATAATTAGTAATAATTAGATATAATTAGTAATAATTAGAAATAATTAGTAATAAATAGATATAATTAGTAATAAATAGATATAATTAGTAATAATTAGATATAATTAGTAATAATTATATATAATTAGTAATTATTAGATATAATTAGTAATAATTAGATATAATTAGTAATAATTAGATATAATAGGTAATAATTAGATATAATTAGTAATAATTAGATATAATTAGTAATAATTAAATATAATTAGTAATAAATAGATATAATTATTAATAAATAGCAATAATATGTAATAATTAGTAATAATTTGTAATAATTAGTAATAATTAGTAATAATTAGTAATAATTAGATATAATTAGTGATAATTAGTAATAATTCATAATAATTAGTAACAATTAGTAATAATTAGTAATAATTAGTAATAATTAGTAATAATTAGTAATAATTAGTAATAATTAGTAATAATTAGTAATAATTAGTAATAATTAGTAATAATTAGTAATAATTAGTAATAATTAGAAACAATTAGAAACAATTAGATATAATTAGATATAATTAGATATAATTGGATATAATTAGATACATAATTAGATATAATTAGATATAGTTAGTAATAATTAGTAATAATTAGTAATAATTAGTAATAATTAGTGGTGGTCGCAAGCATCAGATTGTGGTTAGTATTATTTTTTCAGTTTGACAATTAACTGCATATAATATTTTGACAATTTTAATTTTAAATTGGAATTGAAGGAGTCATATGAGGTTGCGACCTCTAAGACACAGGATAAGGGTTAGGACGAGACGACTGAGCAGACCAGTGCTCACCATTTCGATGAGGCAACATGGATGCAGGCGACTCAGTATGGCTTTGAGAAGGGCAGAATAATTTGCATCTGCTCTCATTTGACTCCTGGTACTTATTATGGTACTATTGTGATGTCAGCGTCCAGCTCGAGAGGATCTCGTGGAGAGGCATCATATTCTGGCTCAAAGTATCAGGAGCAGTTGTGAGCTTAGGCTGAGCATATAGAGACTTTGTAGAAGCAGCAAGTAGAGATGTGGAGGCGGTAGCAGCAGTAGGAGAATCATTACGAGGAGAAGATGCATCGATGGTAGCAGCAGCAACACAAGTAGATGGAGTACATGCGCCGCCTGACTCGTAGTTTAGGGATGGAGTTTCCTCCACCAGCCCATTCAACTCCTCCACCTCCAGCAGAAGATGAACACCTTAGTGATTTTTTTATGTTACAAACATTTGAATTTAACATTGTAATATGAATTATTTACATTTTCTATCATTTATATCGGTGTAAATATTACATATTTTTATTTTTAATATTTTTTTATTTTTTTATATTATTTTGTGGATATTGAGAATTTTAATATTTTTTATTTTTTTATATTATTTTGTGAATACTGAGAATTTTAATATTTTTTATGTTTTTATTGTTTTAATAATAGTAATATTATTTTTTCATTAATTGTAATTTTATTAAAAAAATTATAATTAATTTATTATTTGTGACGGGACTATTTGTGACGGGGTCCCGTCGCAAAGAGTCTAACTGTATATTTTTAAAAACATATTTGTGACGGGACTAATTGACCGTCGCAAAAAATTTGTTGCGACGGGCCCGTCGTAGAAAGTTATATATATATATATATATATATATATATATATATATATATGGACAGGATAAGAGATCGTCGCAAATAGTTTTTTCAATGGGCCCATCACTAAAACATTTATATATATATAATACATATAATCGGAAGCTTATTTGTGAAGGCGACATTTACCGTCGCAAATAATATTTTTTGAGATACGCCCTGTATTTGCGACATCTTTTTCTACAACGGGATATTTGCGGCGGGGCCCCGTCGCTAAAGTCTATTTGAGATGGGATCCCGTCGCAAATATGCCGTCGTAATTACCAATAATTCTAGTAGTGCTGCAAAGAAAAAAGTTGTAGAATTGTCACCTCAGCCTACAACAATAACTGACATTCGTAGTTTTCTTCGAATTAGTTGGATATTATAGGAGGTTTGTGAAAATATTTTCACAAATTTCTATTCCATTAACCATGTTAACTCTAAAATTGGTCAAGTTCATCTGGATAAAGGAGTGTGAGGAATGTTTCCAATAGCTGAATAAGAGATTGGTTACTGCACCCGTGTTAACTCTACCCTCAAGTGGAGAAGGATTCGTTATTTTTAGTGATGCATCTCTAAAAATAAAAAAGGCACTAATTATGCATCTAGATAGTTGAAGACTCATGATAATAACTATCATATGCATGATCTGAAGCTGGAAACAGTGGTTTTTTCTCTAATGATTTGGTGGCACTATCTTTATGGGGAGTAATGTGATATATACACAGACCATCAAATTTTGAAGTATATTTTCACAAAAAAATGAAATGAATATGAGACAAAAGAGATGGTTGTAACTTCTTAAATATTATGATTGTTCAATTAATTATCATCCCATAAGATAAAAAAAAGTCAATGATGCATTAATCTGAAAAGACCCAGTTGTTCTTTCCTGGATGGGGATTCAAATAGATCCTTTGATCAATGACCTATTAGAGCTGGACATGGGAATTATAAGGGATGTGACATAATCCACCCTAACCCAAATGATTTCTCAACCTTCATTACTATATAATATCAAGAATGCTCAGAAAGAAGATCCTTTGTTATAGAAGATGTTTCATGATTTGAATGATGGGATGTTTCTGATATCAATATTGATCAAGAAGGTGTACTGAAATTTCATACAAGACAATGGGTTCCATCTATTCTGGAAATAAAGAAAATGCTGATGGATGAATCTCATAGCTCTTCATTCTCTATACATCAAGGAATAAAGAAAATGTATAGAGAACTTTGTGAACATTATTGGTGGGGTAATATAAAAAAGTGAGATTTTTGACTACACTTCAAGGGGCATTGTATATCAGCAAGTGAAGGCAGAGAGACAACTTTCAAAAGGGGTGTTACAACCACTACCCATACTAGCATGGAAGTGGGACAATGTCACAATGGACTTTGTCACTGGTCTCCCAAGAACTTCCAAAGGAAACAATGAGATATGAGTTATTATAGACCTTCTCACCAAGACGGCCCATTTTATCTCCATTTGAGAAGAATTAACTCTTGATCAACTTTCTAGGATTTACATGAAGGAAGTGGTAAGGCTACATAGAGTTCCACTTTCTATCATATCTGATTGCAAACCAAGGTTAATATAAAAGTTCTAGAGAAATCTACAACATGATCTGAGTAATGAATTAAATTTCAGTATGGACTATCACCCTCAAACTAATGGTCAGTCTAAAAGGACTATTCAAAATGTTGAGGATATTTTGAGAACTTGTTCGATGGAATTTAATGGTGGATGGGATCAATATCTCCCTTTAGTTGAGTTCTCTTACAAAAACAGCTTCCACACGAGCATTAAAATGGAACCCTATGATGCTATATATGGTAAGTGATTTAGAACTCCTACTGTTTGGCACGAAGATGGTGAGAGAAGGCTTTTGGGCCTGATCTTCTGCAAGATATGAAAGATAAATTCCATTCCATCCACCAACACATTTAGGCTGCTTGGATTCGGAAAAATTGTTATGCCAACAACCATTGAAGGGACTGGGAGTTCGATGTTGGTGACAAATACATTCTTTGAATTTCACCTTGGAAGTGAGTAATGAGGTTATGGATGAAAGGGAAGCTCATACCTAGTTACATTGGCCCCTATGAATCCTTGATAGTGTATGATAAGTATCCTATCAGCTTGAACATCCTCCAAATCTGGCACAAGTTCATGATCTCTTTCACATATCCCTCTTAATGAAGTACATACCTGATCCTTCACATGTACTAAATCCAGAGGTGGTATTACTAGAACATGAACTCTCTTATGAGGAGAAACCGGTGGAGATATTGGATTGTAAAGACAAGGTTCTATGAAATTATAATACCTACCTTGTTAAGGTGTTGTGGAGGAACCACAAATATGAAGAAGCTGTGTGGGAACCAGAGGAATATATGAGGAAGAAGTACCCACACCTTTTCTCTTTTGAGGGCATGAGTTAAAATTCCATGGATGGAATTTATTAATGGGGGAAGAATGTAATGAGATTAACTTTTGAATAATATATGTTTCATAATTTTGGGTATTATTTTATTTTATACTCAATAAAACTATATCCTATAATGAATGAAGTGAGTATTATTAAAATAATACCACTGGGTTTTGAATGTTATATGACTATTGGTCAATATTACTGTTGGAAACTAAATTCACAACCTTATGATTATTATTTATAAATACAAGTGATCATGGTTAATTAGTATAGAAATAATAGTGGATAGCCTCACCTAGTTGATTTGGGCCATACAAAGACCATTTTTCAGAGCTTGGGAAGGAGGTTGCATCACTATTCATTACTCTTGACCAAGACCATGCCAAACTACAACATGTGTAGTTGGAATGGAATCTCTTAAGGGAGAAGTTCAAGCTGATAGAAATAACTACTCAGGCAATGTTGTCCGAGCCACCCCATGATTCTCTCACCATTTCACATCTTACACTTAGGTCCTATGCAAGTGTTATAAGGGGATATGTAACAATACCTTAGTTATGTTGTGTAATAATTTTGTATAAATAAATTTGAAATTTCTTATTATGTTAAAATTTTGAATTTCAAATGTCTGGATAAATATAGGAAGAAGTTCCATATTATTGATGAATTTTGGAAAAAAGTTATTTTAAAATATTAGTTGTATACTTTAAATAATTGATAATGTAATTTGATTTTCAAGAAATGGTGTTATGTAGTTGTGACCAGTAAGAAATTTAGACTATAATAAGATCAACTTAATTTTTAGTTAATAGTAAAGTATGAATAGTAATATTACCCTTATGAATAGTAATGTGACATATGGAATAGTAACCTCACTTTAGAAAATATAAATATGATTTAGGCATCTTGATTGCGGAAGTTATATGATAACATAACTAAATAACTATTTCCAAAAATATTAGTTAAGTATTAGTATTTTTAGAGTAAATTGTGTATTTAATTAAAATTAAATATCTAATTATTAAAACATTAGTTTCATAAAATGGAGTTCATTTTCGAATTCAGAGCTTCGATTTTAGGTTAGGATGAATTTATTATATTTTTATAAAATGATTCATTTTTCGGTGAATAGTACAAATACAGTTTTGAGTTTTTGTGTGATTAATGAAATCATTAATAATTTAAAAATGATGTAATCATTTTGGTAGACTTTTTAAAAGTAATATATGTTATGAGATGTCCCAAGTGACCAATACCATGGGAAAATACCATTGGAAATCCCATGGTTTTCTAAATACCACCGATGAGGTGTTCCTTGGAAATTAATTAAATATTCTCTCACGTTTGCTAAAAATACCAAGCCATTACCTCATTAATTTGATTCAGAAATCCTTCATAATGAATCTTTGGTCCTAATACCTCCCATTTAATCCTCCCAAGGTGCCCTAAATTCCCCCAAGGTCCCAAACTTTGAGATTTCGAAGTCAATATTCAAGGTAAGGGAACCTTTCACCCTCCTCTTTTAAGTCAAGAATTCCTTTATGTTAAGACTCATAGATTACATTTTATTATGTGGGGGTTTGTTATTATATATCCCTACTACTATCCATTTCATGTTCAATTTAAAAGAGACCATTTATACTTTCATCAACTTGTTTTCTGAATTTCCAGGAGACGACGTTAGGCTGCCGAATTTTGGTAAAAGAAATCGCATCATCTCTTTTCTTTCATGTTTACTTTTTATATGGTATGTAATTCAAACATCCATAGAATGATCTTATTTAAATTTTATTCTATCTCTATACTATTTCATGAGTTATTTATGAGTGGGTGACCTTTGTCCCCTCTCTTTTTAATGTTTTCTAAAACCATGTCATATAGTGGTTATACTGCGGAAATTTCATCTCAAAATCTCTCTATTTTTCTCAAGAAATTATTATTTTTTATTTATGTGAGGACACAAATATATTTTCATTTCTAGAGGTATTCATAAAGACATAAAATTGATTTATTTTATTCTGGAATTGACATATAAGAAACCCCGATTCCTTTTCCAAGGGTTATAAAAGACATAACGATCATGTTTTTTATGCACTTTTAAAACGTCGTGATTTTGAAGTGAAACCCATTACTTTTACTCTCTATGAGTTATTTATGATAGTTATGATTATGATATATGTGGATCACATGAAAGTAATTACATATTAAGGGTGCACCCTAATAGATCTCTAATGCATTTGGAAAAGAATTTAACCTCTATAGATGAAAAGTTTCACGATATCATGGTGAGTAACCTCGGTAATTTTTTGACACCTTAGGGATGAACCATAGTGATATGTTCATTAATGTCCAAATTAAATGTTTTATCCACATATTACTATTATGTTTCAAGTTATTTTCATTATGATATGCCTCTACTTCTATTTCTCATATGTTTTTCATCAAGTTCTTATTGATATCACAAGTAAACTTATTCCCTTTCTTTCCTTGTTAGGCCTTCTGCTCACCCTTTCATTTGATATATGTCTTCTGGTTATGATATGGATTAATTCTTCTTAGGATGAACTTATAATGAATCCTTAAAAGTGTATTAGAATAATGTTTTATGTGTTTTTTCATGTATATTATTCCTGATTTCTAAGACACTATACTTTAAAGATCCTCTGTTTGTAAAATATTTTGAAAAGTTATGTAATAAAAAGGAAGGATTCCATAGTTGGTATAAAAGGATAGTTTAGTTAATTATGGAAATTAGGATATGAAAACATTATGAATAACCATATAGAAAATTTTAAACAAAGGAAAACTTCCCGGTATTTTGGTGAAGTGTTAGGTAAGTGGTTTCTAAACAAATAAATCCCTGCGTGGATACGAACAACTGGATGTGGCTTTGGAAAATATGTACCTAGGAGTGAAAACTTCAACAAGACCTGGGGTATCCTAGTACACAACAATGGGCCTTGCTGCACTTGTTGTTTGACACTCCTGGGGGATATGTTTGGTCAATCACTAGATTTTTATGAATCATTTTGAAGTATTTATAAAGAAATGTAATTATTTTAGCAAGAATTTTTGAGACATAAAATAATTTATAGATAAAAGATTCATAAATGGAATAAGATTATAACTAAGGTTTTATTCTTTTAGAAAATGGTGGTAAATAGGAAGAACTGTGAAAATAGTGACCATAATGGACCACGCACTGGAGACCCTCTAATGGAAGATGGAATGGAAACTTTCATAAGAATGATGAACCAACTATCTCAAGTTATGGGAAATAACTTGAATCAAGATGAGAGACTTATCACACCTTGATGGCAACAACATTCTGTTGTGTACTTTATGAATCAAAGACCACTGAACTTCAGTGGATCTACATGCCCTTTGATTGTGGAACAGTTGATTAGCACTATAGAGATGTTCTTTTCTAGGCTCTACTATTTGCAACAATAGAATGTCACCCTGGATATCTACCACATAGAGGGAGAAGCTGATAAGTTGTGGTAGCTGATAAAAATCATGAGGCCAATAGTGGAGGTTGATGCTATGGAGTGGGAAGATTTCATAGGGATCTTCTTCACTAAGTATTTCACTCATTCCATGAGAACCAGAATGGAAAAGGAATTTCTTGAGATAAATTAGAATGAGAATGAATTTGTGGGAAGCTACGAGATAAAATTCACAATGCTTTCACATTATACCTCTAGATTTGTCATGGATCCAAATGGTAAGGTTGATAGATTTTTCGGTGGGCAGAGACCTCATCTATAGATGAATCCTTCCAACGGAGAGTATGATATCAATTAGGAGATCGTCTAGAGTGAGATGCAATGCAAACTGGTTTTTGGTGAGATGAAATGATCTCATAAATCAAATGACATGAAAAGAACGATGGAACCAAGATTAGGGTTGACTTTTGATCAAGGAATAGGAGGAATGAAAGTGCAACATCCCACGTGTAATAAATGTGGGAAGAAGCATTCGGGGAACTACTTGATTGAGAGAGGGAAGTGCTAGAAGTGTGGAAAAGATGGCCATATCGCACAAAAATGACTTGGTGAGGTGAAGACTCAACTCCCAAACTCTAACGACAAAGGGAAAATGGTGGAGGCCTTTCCTGATGTCCAATGTTATAAGTTTGGACAACATGTGCACTTTTCCAATCACTGTCCAAATCCAAGAGCAGTGGAGGGGAATCATCATCAGCCTCAGCATCGGCCAAGGAAACAAGGTTGTAATTTTTCAATAATTACAGAAGAAGTTGAAGTGCCAAATGAAGTGTTGGCAGGTACTCTTATTGTTCTCTCAAAGCTAGCAATTACTTTGTTTGATTTTGGTTCTACACATTCCTTTATTTCCTCGATTTTTCAAATAATTTAGAATCAAGCAATGAATTTCAAAAAGTAGAGTTATCAGTCAAGACTTTTGGTGGGATTATATAAGCATTTTCAGTGTTTATAAACTGTCACCACAAGAAATTTGGGCATTTGAGTCTGGCGGAATGGGCGACTGCCATTGGAGGTCGCTAAAGGTGGGCATGGGCGACCGCCTTTGGCAGCAGCTGAGCTCAATTAAAACAAATGCAGCATAATCGCCCCCAACCCTAACACACCCGGACTCCCGACCCCCGACCCCATACCTTCGCGGAGAGACCCGCGACTGCCGCCCACCACTCTCACCATGTCGGACGCTGCCGCCGCCCCTTGCTCTCCCTCTGCTTCCACCCCCAATCCCCTCTATGGTCGCCGCTTCTCTCTATCTCCTTTCGAAACACAGCAGCGACTCCTCTGCCACTGCTGCATCCTCCCTGCAATCTCCTTCGCCCACCATCACCTCATCTGTCAGCCTTTGCCACTGCCCTCTCTGTCAGGCTGTCTCACCTCACCCGTCACCACTGCCCTCTCCTTCGCGTTGCCTCACCATACTCGATCGTTGCACCCCCTACCAGATGCACCGCCGCTCCTCTCTACCACCACCTCCAATCCGGCTGCTACCTACAATCGTCACCATCCCCTCAGGTAATCCATAATTTTAGATTTATCTCCCTATTATGTAAACCTTAATTTCAGTTTTAGGGTTTTGATTTTGCATACCATCCTCTATTTATCAGTTTTTATTCTTATTCACTTCTGACGAAGCTCGACTCATACTCTACTATAAATAGATTTTTGCATCCCCTTAAAGGCATACAACATTGATTGTGGCTAGGGAAATCCCGAATTCTAATTTCTGAAACATATATATATTCTTTGTATATATGTGTTCTGCATATATGATTTTCATACACAAGATATATATTTGTTTTGTATTCCAATTTATCCCCTTTTTTCCAACTTTTATATTCTATATATACAGGTCATATATATTCAAATGTCATTAAACATGGGACTAAAAATATATGTATTCTATATATATGTGTGTGTTTGGGTTTTTTATATACGTCTATTTATTGTGGGGTTATATAATTATGGTCCTAATTTTGGTGTTCAGTTTTATCCAAGATGTAATTCTAGCAATAATGTTCTCATGATTTGGTAGGGATTATCTGATTTTTATCTCCAATTTCATCTCACTTACTCCATCAATTCCCCCCAGTGATTCTGAAAATTGATGATCTGGATAATTAGGTATGAACCTTCTATTACTTGTAGCTGCCATCGAATCTGGTCAATCTCTATGTTGTGGCCACGCCGAATTTCTCTGGTATCCGCCGCCCCCATTTTTGTCGAAGTCCAAAATAAGTAACCCTATTTCTAGAGCATTATAGTGGTTTTGAATTTTAAATTTCATTCATTTTATTCAGCTAATTTTACTCACTAAAATAATTTTGTGATTATTTTATAGAATCTAATTTTACTCACTACAATAATTTAGATGATTCCATTGGATCAAATTTCTCTTAATCTCTTGATCAATATACATTCTCTGTGATAACATTTATAATTTTTTCCCAGATCCTCTATATTTAAATAAATCATGATGAAATAATTAGATTTTTTTGAATATGTTAATCGAAGAAGGAGGCCTTACTAGATTTCCACAAATATGGGTATACAATAGCTTAATATCGAGTCTTTCTAATTGGGATGACATCTAAAAGTAGTGGTTATAGTCATTAAATAAATAACTTTAGATCAGCCTAGCATAATCCAGGGGGATAAGATCTTTAATCTGATCAAGATGATCAACTACATCTACAATAGACATATTTTCCAACTCCGGGGGAACTATCCATGTGGAGGTAATGTCCATGTGGAGGTAATGGGTTTCTACATCCAATTTGTGGTCCAAAAATTCATATGAGGCTACCTAGATAGAAACCATTAATCATGTGGAATAATGGATCTCTAATAGACTTTAATAGTAATCTAAATAGAATATCCCATGCATAAAAACATTCTTCTTAGAATCCTCTCAATATAAATTTCATTCAGAAAGGTAAATGAATCATTTGGTTACTATAGAAGATGCCAGATGTAGCTGGAAATGAGAGACCCATTGAAGAAGATTAATTTTTTAATGTTATTTCCACTAAAATATTTGGGTTTGGCACATTTTTTCTATGACACTATGGAAAATTTCTTTTTATAGATATAACCAATCCAAATAAAGTTGTAGCGATCCAAATTAATCCATAACTCAACGTTGAATCCCAAAAACAAGGATAACCCACATCCAAGGATAACTATAGGAAGCCGAACTCAAGGTGAATGGTAGGACACCTTGAATTGCTTAATGAAAATAGCATCAGTGAAAAATTTGTTGAAATATACTTTGCTATGGAAAGAATATCCTTATGAGGTTTCTATGTTCATAGGATAGTAACCAATATTTCTATCTATATTCTTTATATAATGCATAGATCCCTATTTTGAGCATTTCCCTCAAAGGTGGAATCTTCTTCTTGCTGTTTCACTCGATTCCATAAATAAAACTCCACTTTGTAGATTGTTTCTTCACTGATTTTCATCTTTTTTTCCATGTTTAACACTGTCTAATTCATTTTAATAAGTATTAATCTATTATGTGATAATATGAAACTGTGTTTTTTTATCCTTTCTATCTTCTTACTCTATTAGTGTTTATGTGACTATTTCTTCTCTTTTTCTTTATTCTACCTTTTTTTAATCTTATTACATATTTACATGTGATAGGTGTTAGTACCCCTCATTGTGGAAGTTCGCTTCTCCTTCTGGTAGATCTACTTTTTAGGGTTTTTTATTCATCAAGATTCACTGTTCAACGCTATTCTATATATATTTGAACAAATTTAATGAAATCACATTGATATATTCATGATCTATTTCTCGTGATGTTTCATGATATATGTTCCTTCATACCCCATTGTTTTTAGATACGTTGGGTAAGATCAAAAATCCCAACTTCATCTTCTTCCAATATAGAATTTTCATATATTTCGATACCCTATTCAACATGAAACATTTAAAAAATATGCAGCTTCCTTATAATGGTTGATCTTATGCATATTCATGCAACCATACAACGTTGCATCCTCAATTTGAACTGTACACACATCTAACACCATTATTTTATTCTGGTTTATAATACTACATTCCGGTTGGCTTTTTTGTTCTGGTTATTCAAGCTGTTGGAATGCAGGTTTTTTTGTAGGCTGTTTCTTATTTTTTTCTTGGTATTGCATTCTGGCTGTTGGAATGCAGGTTTTTTTAAAAGAAATTTCCAGACTAGCGACCGCCATCGGCGGTCGCTATAGGGTTTTTGTTGGATAACCATTAGCGACCGCCAATGGCGGTCGCTTTCTGGTATTTTTTTCTGAATCATCAGTGACCGCCAAGGGGTCTATTGATACTCTAGATGTGGCATATAGCGACCACTTATGGTGGTCGCTAATGGCCTTTATCGTCGGGCCAACTACGACTGCCATAGGCAGTCAGAAAGCGGTCGCTAATGCCAGTTTTTTTAGTAGTGTCTAGTATTTACCTTAGTGAGCACAATCTGATCGCAAATCTAGTATCCATTATCATGGTAGAATTTGAAATTATACTAGGGATGGACTGGATCTCAAAGTATAATGCTAAGATCAAATGCAGAAGCAAGGAAATTTCAGTAGTCTTGAATGGAAAACCTACATTTATTTTCCATGGAGAGATATCACAACTTGATCTTTTTCTAGAAGAACCTCCTATATCTATCTTTATGGAGTTGATTGGGGAAGAAAAAGAAGGAAATGAGGGTTTAAGGATAGAAAATGTCCTCATAGTCTAGTAATACATTGGCATATTTCATGAGGAGTTATCAGGACCTCCCCAAGAAAGAGAGGCAGAGTTCTCCATTGAACTCATACTTGGATCTCATCCGATATCAAATACCCTGTATAGGATGGAAAATGTGGAGCTAGAGGAATTAAAGTAGCAACTCCAAGATCTTTTGGAGAAGGTGTTTATCTGTCCAAGTGTGTCTCCTTCAGAAGAACCTGTTTACTTTTTAAAGAAGAAGGATGGATCAACACAGATATGCATTGATTATATCGTACTAAACGATATCACAATGAAGAACAAATACCCTCTCCCAAGAATTGATGACTTATTTGACCAAGTTCGTGGGGCTCAATTCTTCTCTAAGATTGATCTTTGATCTAGTTATCATCAATTGAGGGTGAATAAATAAGATATTCAACAAATTTTCTTCCAATCAAGATATGAGCATTATGAGTTTGTTGTTCTGCCCTTTGGACTAACTAATGCACCTACTATTTTTATGGATTTGAGGAATAGAGTCTTTAAGGACTACCTAGATAACATTGTGATTGTTTTTATTGATGATATTATGATATATTAAAAATGTTTTGAGGAGCATGAGGATCTCTTAAGGGTTATTTTTCAAACTCTATGGAAGGAGAGGCTTTTTGGAAAGTTTAGAAAAAGTGAATTTTGGTTATAACAATTTTTTTTCATGGGGCACATTTTTACCAATGATGGAATAACAGTTGTCCCTACCAAGACCAAAGTTGTAGAGGAGTGTCCTCAACCTACAACAATAATTATGATTTTTAGTTTCCTTGGATTAGCATAGTATTATTGGAGGTTTGTGAAAAAAATTCACAAGTTTCTTTTACATTAACCATGTTAACTCGAAAAGGGGTCGAGTTTATCAAGATAAAGGAGTGTGAGGAATGTTTCTAGGAGATAAAGAAGATATTGGTTACTACACCAATGCTAACTCTACCCTCAAGTGGAGAAGGATTCATTATTTTTAGTGATTAATCTATGAGAGGGATTGGGTGTGTCCTCAAGAAAAATGAATAAGTAATTTCTTATAAATATCGATATTTGAAGAATCATGTGATGTAATATCCTATGCATGATTTGGATCTTCCTACGATTGTTTTTTCTCGGAAGATATAGAGGCACTATGTTTATGGAGATAAATGTGATATATACAGAGACCCTCAAAGTATGAAGTATATTTTCCCAAAAAAAAGAATTAAACATGAGACAAAGGAGATGGTTGGGAATTATTAAAGTCTATGATTATTAAATTCATTATCATCTCAGAGGACCAAACAATGTTGCTGATGCATTAAGCAAGAATGACCCAACTGTTTTTTCCATGATGAGGATTCAAAGAGATCCTTTGATCAATAACCTAGTAAAGCTGGACATGGGAATTATAAGGGAAGTGACATCATCATCCTTAACCCAGATGATTGATCAACCATCATTACTAGATAATATTAAGAAATCTCAAAAATAGGATCCTTTGTTATAGAAGAAATTTGATTCTGTGAAGGATGGGATGTTTCCTGAGTTCAATATTGATCAAGAAGGTGTACTGAAATTTCGTACAAGACTATGTGTTCTATCTATTCTGGAAATAAAGAAGGAGCTGATAAATGAAGCTCATAGCTCTACTTTCTCTATACATCTAGAAATCACGAAAATTAATAGAGACATTCGTGATCATTATTGGTGGGATAATATGAAAAGGGAGATTGCTGAATACACTTCATGGTGCTTGGTATGTCAGAAAGTGAAGGTAGAGAGACAACATGCAAAAGGAGTGTTACAACCAATACCCATACCACCATAAAAGTGGGATAATATCACAATGGACTTTTTCACTGGTCTCCCAAGAACATCCAAAGGAAACAATGAGATATGGGTTATTGTGGACCATCTCACCAAGACTGCCCATTTTATCAACATTCAAGATGATTTATCTATTGATCAACATTCTAGGAATTATAATAAAGAAGTGGTAAGGATGAATGTAGTTCCACTTTATATCGTATCTGATCGTGAACCAAGGTTCAAATCAAAATTAAGTAGAAGTATTTAACAAACTATGAGTGGTGAATGGAATTTCAGTGTGGCCTATCACCCTCAATCTAAAGGTTAGTATGAAATGACTATTCAAACAATTGAGGATATACAGAGAACTTTTTCAAGGGTATTTGAAGGGGGTGGGATCAATATCTCTATTTAGTTGAGTTCTCTTACCGCAACAGTTTCCACACAAGCATTCAAATGACACCCTATGATGATTTATATGGTCAGAAATATAGAACTCCTACTTATTGGCATGAAGCTAGTGAGAGAAATCTTCTTGGTTCTGATATTGGGAAAGATTTGATAGTAAAATTCCATGCCATCCAGCAACACATTAAGGCTGCTCCGAGTCGGCAAAAGATCTATGCTGACAACCGTTGATGGGACTTTGAGTTTGATGTTGGTTATAAAGTCTTTCTTTGAATATCACATTGGAAGAGAGTCATGAGTGTTGGGATGAATGAGAAGTTCATCCCTTGGTACATTGGACCTTATAAATCCTTTATATCATAGGAGCAGTGGCCTATCGGCTTTCACATCGTCCAAATCTGGCACAAGTGCATGATCTCTTCAACGTATCCCTATTAAGGAAGTACATACCTGACCCTTTACATGTACTAAATCCAGAGGTAGTACTATTAGAACCTGACCTATCTTATGAGGAGCATCCGGTGGAGATATTGGATCATAGAGAAAAGGTTCTATGCAAAAAGACTACCCACCTTCTTATGGTTTTGTGGAGGAACCATAAATATGAAGTATCCACATGGAACCAAAGGTCTCTAAGGGGTATAAGTACACACAACTTTTTTATTCTAAGGGTACGAGATAAAATTTCGGAGAGAAAATTTCTTAAGGGGGAAGAATATAACGACCAGAACTTTTGAATAGTATATGTTTCATAATTTTGCGTATTATTTTATTTTATACTAAAAAAACTAACTCCTTTAATTAATGAAGTGAGTATAACTAAAATAATACCACTGGGTTTTGATTTTTATATGACTGTTGGAAACTAAATTCTTAATATTATGATTATAGTTTATTAATAAAAGTGATCATGGCAAATTAATATAGAAATAAGAGTCGATGGCCTAATCCAGTAGACTCGGGCCATAAGAATCCCATCTGTCAAAGCTTGTGAAGGCGGTTGCATCATTGGGCTTTTCATTGGACAAATCCCATGCCAAACTCCAAAAGGTAAAGCTTGAATGAAATCGCCTACAGGAGAAGTTCAAATTGATAGAAATTGCCACTCAGGGAATGTTTTCTGATCTGCCCCAAGATTCTATCACTATAACACATATTACACATAGGGCCTATGCAGGAGTTATAAGGCTCTATGTAACGAGACCTTAGTTATGTTGTGTAATCCTTTAGTATAAATAAATTTTTTATTTATTATTATGTTAAAATTGTGAAATATTAAATGTCCGGATAGATGTAGGTTGAAGTTCCATATTATTGATGAATTTTGGAAAAAAGTTAATTGAAAATATTTTTTTATACTTTATATAAATAATAATGTAAAATTATTTTCAAAAAATGGTATTCTACAGTTGAGACTAATAAGTAATTTAGAGTATAATAAGATCAACATAATTTTTAGTGAATAGTAAAGTATGAATAATAATATTAACCTTATGAATATAAATGTGACCAATGGAATAGTATCCTCTCTTAATAAAGTATAAATATGATTTAGGCATCTTGAATGGTGAAGTGATATAATAGCATAAGTAAATAACTATTTTAGAAATTATTAGTTATGTATTAGTATTTTTCAGGTAAATAGTGTTTTTACATAAAAATTAAATATCTCAAAATTAAAAAATTATTTTTATAAAATAGAGTTCATTTTTGAATTCAGATCATCAATTTTAGGTTAGGGTGACTTTATGTTTTTTTATAAAATGTTTCGTTTTTTAGTGAATAGTAAAAATACAGTTTTGAGTTTTGATGTGATTAATGAAATAATTAATGATGTAATAATAATGTAATAATTATGGTAGACTTTTTAATAGTATTATATGTTATGAGGTGTCCCAAGAGGCCAATACCATGGGAAAATACCATGGTTAAGCCCATGGTATTGCAAATACCAGATATGAGGTGTCTATTGTAAATTAATTAAATATTCCCTCACTTTTCCTATAAATACCAACCCATTAACTCGTTCCTTGGATCCCAAAATCCTCCCCAACAAATATATGGTATTTTTACCTCCCAAGGAATCCTTTAAAGGTGCCCTCAATCCCACCAAGGTCCCAAACATTGATCTTTCAAAGTCACACTTCAAGGTAAGGGAACCATTCACCCTCCTCATTTAAGTCATGACTTCCTTTATGTTATGTCATATTGTTTCCATTTTATTATGTGGGTGTTTGTTATTATATGTATATAGTACAATATATTTTATGTTCAACTGATGAGAGACCCTTTCTACTCTCATCAACTTGTTTTCTGAATTTTTAGGAGATGTCGTTCAGCTGCCAAATTTTGGTAAAAGAAATTGCATAATCTCTTTTCTTTCATGTTTCCTTTTTATGGGGTATGTAATTCAAACATCCATACCATGATCTTATTTAAAATTTATTATTTCTCTATAATTATTCATGAATTATTTATGAGTGGTTGAAACTTTTCCCCTCTATTTTTAATGTTTTCTAAAACCATGTTATATAAGTGTTATACTGTAGAAATTTGGTCTCAAAATATCTCTCTTTTTCTCCAAAAATTATCTTGTTCTGTTTATATGAGTACCCAAATATATTTTCATTTATATATTTATTCATCATGACATAAAATTAATATATTTGATTCATTAATTAACATACAAGAAACCCTCATTCATTTTCCAAGGGTTATAAAAGACATAACGATCATGTTTTTTATGCACTTTTTAAACGTCTGGATTTTGATGTGAAACCAATAACTTTTAATCTCTATGGGTTATTTATGAAATTTCTGATCCGGGTCTATGTGGATAAAATAAAAATACAATCATATTATTTTTGTGACCAGATAGTGCTCCAATGCATTTGCTAAAGAATCTAATCACTAGAAATGACAAGTTTCAAGATACCATGGTGAATAACCTCGGTAATTTTATGATGCCTTGGGGAAGAACCTTGGTGATATGTTCATGGATGTTTAAATTGAATTATGTAGTAACATATTAAAGTTTTGGTTCAGGTTCATTTCATTATGATATACATCTACTTCTATTGCTCATATTTTTTCATCGTGTTTTTATTGATATCACAAGTAAACTGATTCTCTTTCTTTCCTTACTAGGCCTTCTACTCACCCTTTCCTTTGATATATGTCTCCAGGTTATGAGATGTTGTAATTTTATATAGTATGAACTTATTATGAAGAGTTAAAATTGGATTAGAATATTTTTTATGTTGTTTTCATGAATATTGTTATTTATTTCCAAGACACTAAACTTTAAAGATCGTCTGTTTGTAAAATGTAATGAAAACTTATGTAAGAAAAAGGAATGATGCCATAATTATGGTTCATTTAAGCTTAATGTAATATATATAATTAATTTAGTTTATTTAAGAAGATCAATAATTTAATTATTATTGTGTTATATTATTCCCTCCATCATAAATTTCATTCACAAAAAATTTTCATGAATATTTCCTCCTAAATAGATGTGGGTGGTTCTTCTTCGTAACATCTTTTGGTTCCCACAATGCTTCTTCCATTTAAGGGTATCTACAAAAAACCTTTTCCATTTGATTCTTTTAAATTCTTAATTGTTACTCTCTAGTGTCAAGAATATCGGTTTGGACTTCACTATAATACAAATCATGTTCCAATTCTATTTATTTATATGTAAGTACATGTGTTGGGTGTGGAATATACATATTTATCAATGATATATAGAACACGTCATGATATTTAGAGAGACTTGGTGGAATTAATAGTTGATAAGCCAGAAATCCAATTCTTTCCATAATTTCAAATGTCCTGATGTACCTTAGGCTCAGTTTCACTTTCTTACCAAACCTTATGAAACCCTTCAATTGAGATACTTTTATAAAGACATGATATCCCCCTTATAATTCCAAATTCATTCTTCGGTTTTCAGCATAACTCTTTATACTACTTCGGGATTCATTAATAAGTGCCTGAATAGTCTTCACCTTTTTCATTATTTCATTAATATATTATGGGCCTATAATTCCACCCCCCCCATAAACTTCATCCCAACATGTTGGAATATTACATTTATTTCCATAAAATGATTCATATGGAACCATTTGAATACTATAATGTAAATAATTATTATTGAAAAATACTACCAAGGTAAATACTTATCCCACATACCATGAATGTAATGTGAGAATAATAATGTTTGAATAGTCCTTTCAGAAGGTTCTTCAGTTTGAGGCTGATAATAAGTACATAAATGAAGCTTAGTATCCAAATATTTTTAAAGAAACATCCATAATATTGATGTAAAATGGGGATATTGATCAGACACAATCGATAAAGGTGAACCATGAAGTCTGACAATATCATTAATATAGAGAATTGATGTGCTCTCAATAGGTAAATATTCTACAATATCAAGAAAATGTGCCTATTTTGTAATGAGATCAACAATATCCCATATCTTACCAGATGTTATAGGGGTATTTGGTAATCAAATGATGATTTACAAGGTAATTCCATTCTACATACACATAGGAATAACTATAGGTTACATGAATCCTCTAGGAAGTTGTCTCCTAGCCTTAACTTGTTGGAAATTAATGAAATTTGACACATACTTAGTAATTTCCTACTTTATATTACCATACAAAAAATGTTATTTTAGATCTATATAAATCTTGGTACAACCAAGGTATATAGACAAATTTTACGTAATACCATTATATAATAGTTCCCTTTTTAGATTATGTATTTATGGAACACATAACAACTTTCAAAATTTCATAATTCCACCCTCATACATGAAATCTTCCAATGTTCCATCCTCGACAACTATAATTTTATTTTGAAAATTCATAACATCATACTGAGAGTTTTTTATCTTCTCCAATAACTATTTTTTGTAATCATTTGAATAAGGAGTAACGTTTCCCCTTCTTTAATAATTCGAATATCCATATATACTAAATCCATGAATATAAGATCTTTTTTAACCGTCATTTTGGTTAGAAGTCCATGATATTTTCGGCTAAAAAAACTTCTACCTTTTTTTCTTTTCTAGGGTGGTAGTGTATTGATAAATAATAAAATAATAGTAACTCAAACCATCATCATCTCCTCATGTAGGGTTCTTTATTTTTAAATATTTATTTCAAACACCTTAGATCCTCATATATCTCACATATTTTACCATATAGACAATAACTCTATATATTGATAGAAAATATTATCCATTCAAACTCAAGATCATAAGTTGGATAATTGTTTCAAAGAATATTCAAATTCCTTGATTAATATGAAATAAATTTTTCATTTTTCATAAGTAAAAAACTCAATCCTTTCTTTGATGCATCAATATATATTAAAAACCCACCATTTATTGATGGTAGAGTAAAAATAAAAGAATTTACTAGTATTCCCTTCAATTATTCAAATCATTATACATATTATTTTGTACAAATGAATTTATCCCTTTATATGTGATCTTGGTTAACAGGTTATGCAATAGAGAAAAATTATAAACGAAATACTGAATGTTACAAGATAAGAGAATAAAACTACGTACCTTAGTTATGTTTGTCGGCATATGACATTCTTGGAATTAATTTTTATTTATAGGATCAACTAATATTTATTTCTTATTGAAAATATAGAAACTAAAAGAAATTTCATGAATCCCTAATTCACACATTCTTAATTTTACATATAGCTCTTTCCTTATGAGAGTCTCAAGAATGATTCTCAAGTGATTCTTATGGTCATTATAGATTTTAGAGTAATCTATAATATCATTAATGAATACTTCAACAAAATCATCAAGTATTACATGAATAATCTATTCATTAGATCCATGAAAACATATAGTGCATTAGTTAATCGAAATGGAATTATTCTTAACTCATATTTTCCATACGATGTCTATAAGGATATATTCAAAATATCTTCCTTCTTTACTCGCAAAAGATGATAATTAAAAAAATGGTAAATATTTGAAAAATATTGATCATAGTGAGGTTGATCAAATAAATCATTAGTGAAAGTCATCAAAAACTTGTTTTTTATTTTAGCAACATTTATTTATCTGTATTTGATGCACTACAATAAGGATCTATATTTTTTATAATCAAAGAGAATAGGGGCTCCCAATAGAGAAACACTAGGGGTGAATAAATCTTTTATTACTCAACTCCTCTAGTAGTTTATTCAGATCCACTAACTACACAGTGTCCATTCTATAAGGGTTCATTGATATTGTTCTTGAATCAGTGATTATATCAATGGTAAACTCAACTTCATGCTTTTGGGGTTTCTAGGTAATTACATAGGAAATAAATCAATGAATTCCTATAAAATTATTACATGCTAAATTTTAAGATTAGTTTCATCTTCCCTAGATAATGATTTCTCTTCCACCCCAAGAATTTCATTCTATAGATTTATTTGGTTTGGATATAGATAATAATGAGATGATGAATTTTATAATCTAAAGATAATATATTCAATATCATCCTCAAAAAGTGTAATTTCCTTTTTTTCAATAAATATTTGCATCATATTTTGAAATACACTCCATACTGAAGATTATATCAATTACAACCATATGTATGATAATATGGTCAACATATAAAGAATATATATCTGCCATAAATGGTGCTACACAACAAATTTTTGTGGCAATGAGACATACCTTTGAGGTATTTATTAACTACACCCTTATTAAAACAAAAGATAAATATTTATTTTTATTGGAAGACTGGGTAGATATAAAAGTGTACGATGACCTAGAGTAAAATTAATCATTGGATAAATTTGAAGATATGTTTATTGTACCTTCCACCATATCATTGGGTACTTATACTTCTATTGGGGGGATTTCATAAGCTTGGTCATCTCCCCTTGGCCTCTTATGTGATAGATTCCCTTGATTCATGGGAAATTTATTTGAATAATAACCCATTTCATTATAATTGAAGCATTGAAAATGAATCAGTTTTTTATTCCCCTTGTATTCCGTATCTCGATGACCCTTTTCTCAACACTTATAAGAGAATCCCGTTCCTTTCAATAATTTCTCAGGATGATTCTTTCCACAATTTTAACAAAATGGGAATTGCTTTATTCCCCGATTCTTCTTTTAAGCTTCAATTTTTCCATGGATATCATAAAACATATTCATCTCTGGATTTCCCTTGAACATATAGGATCTAGAAAATTGCATCCCTATTTTAAAGGCACTTAATACTATTTCTTCATATAATGAAAATTTTTAGTAGACAATTCCCTTCAGATACTTGTCTGAAAACATTAAAATAAATGATCATTATTGTTATAGTAATCACATATATAATCTATAGAATACCTAGATATTCATATGAAGGTATCCCTATACTTTTTAACACTCATATTTTCCTTTTTCTTAATGCTATAGTATTTTATCTTCATCTCAATTAATTTCTCATGGGTAATTATTTTTCAAATAATTTTTCATTACAATTTCTCTGTTCCTTGTATTATATTTTATATTTATCCTTAGAATTATAGATCAACGATGACTATGGATTAGCATATCTCTTGATAAAATATACTTCCATTACTATGATTTAATTTTCACTTCAACCCAATTCTAGAAATTTGTTTTCAGGGTACATGATCCACTGCTCAGCTACCACTGGATTAGAAGTCCCACTAATGTATGGGAACTTCTACAACCTGAAAAAAAATACAATAATGGTTTATTATTCTTATGAAACATATCTTTAGTATGTATCCTAATACGGCCATTATCTATTAAACTCCAACACAAACTGTGTTTAAATTGTCAGTGGGGAAATCCCTATATTTTTCATGGGTATTGACTCCCCTTCTTCCATTAGGTAGCATCAATAAATAATTTCACCCACACTAAGTTAGATCATAATTATAATGATTTTTGAGATATAAATCCACTATATAGAATTATTATAATACCTTTGTTTACTTAACATCTAGCTCCTAAGGATTCTTCTTTACTTTCTCTAATACCAACTATAACAACCCCAACCACAGTAGCCCTGAGATTGTGGTTATTTAATTATAATGGAATAATTACAAGAGATCACATCACTATATATCAATCATAATAGTAGTCTTGAAGAACTAGATAAGTACAATGTTCCTTTATTATATTGGTAATTAATCATTTATTATAAAAATAGAAAATAAACTGCTTTATTGATACTTATTAAAAGATTTAATATTCATAACCTAGGGAAGGGAAAAACTAAGATGGTGGGCTTAAATTCCCATAAAGTGTTATATGAATCAACAATAAGTGAATAAAAGTAAATAAGGCATAATCATTATGGTAAGGTAAATAAATGAATAAAAACACATTCCATAAAAACACTAATAATGAAAATGAATCCATATATTTTTTCATAGCAATAATATCTTGGAATGTAAAAATAGAATACGGAATTTAGAAAATACTTAATTTCTAGAAATCATTTTTCAGGAACATGAGCCATTATATCGTCAATCCAATTTAATTATATGGATAGAAACCCGTATGATTCCACTTTAAAAAAACATGAAGGGTATGTCGTCAAATATTTTGTCTCAAGAGATACATTGATTCATCGTGGAGAATCAATAACGGGATACCAACCATCATTTTAATTATAAAACATTATTCATACATATATTTAATTCATGAACTATATGAATTATGAAAATATCTGTTTTGTGTAGAAAATATGAATTTATCAATATTTACCCAGTTAAAACAACATTAAATAAAAATATGTATGTAAAAATGGTATACGATAAAGACTGTAATAATATTCATGAGTAAATAAATATGTATATTTAAAGAAATATTCAATGAATGATGATCATGAATAAAAAGAGAGTATGCATACACCACACACAAGGAATAAGTGATGAAAAAGGAATAACCAATAATAATATCTTAATTGTGTCCATGAGAAAATGGTTTTAAATCATACTTGGAAATTTATAATGTTATATAGGAATATATCATGATAAATGATGTCCAAATTATGTGAAAACAAGTGAAAATAGTGTTTAAGAAACTTTAAAAATGATCCACTTTAGAGTGGTTTAAGGGAAAATTTTAAAGTGTCTATAAAATTGGTAAAGGAATCATTTTTTATATAAAACAAGATATAAAAAATATATATTGATTATAAAATGAGTGATTTAAAAAAAATTCTTATAATATATTATGTAGTGTACTTGAAAATGGGAAAGAAAATGGGTTGTTCCATTTAATTTGGATTTCTTATTGACATGTATTGAACATGAAACTTTATAAAACATATATTTACATAAAAATAAAGAAGAATTGAGCTAGGTAAACACATTTGGGAAATACAAACATAATTTTTGATGTTTAAATAAGAATAAATAGTAATTACGATGGGTTAAAGAGGGAGAAATTGTAACCTGAAAAAATGGGTGTTCAGAGAGAATCCCATACCTTATATCCAAAAGTGTTATGTACTTGCACTTAATGTACAAGATATTGACATTATAATTATTAATAATTTAAATTATAACATTTTAAAAAAAATATTTATAATAATTTTATTATGTTTATTTATTGTCTTTTTTATGAGTTATAAGATTTAATTTCCTAGTTCAGGATTGTTTGTTTCCTTGGTTTTCATGATTGTTTCACTTTTATACATGTATGAACGATCATGTAAAAATGGAATTGTTATCTAGAATTGAAATTATATTTTATAAATCAACATTTAAAATATTAAATGGTATTGTATATAATTGGTTTCACATTTGGGGATGATTAATTAGATAAAACATTAATGATAACCGTTTAGATTATTTTTTCATTTTTTCGATCATCATAAACTAGTTTTGTTTTATTAATTAATATTATATATATATAATAGTTCCAGAAAAGTAAATAATTTGTAATATAAGTTTTACAATTTTCTTAACCATTATAATGGTTTTATGACAAGTCTATAAGGATGTATTAGTAAAAAAGTAATCAACCATGAAGGTTGTGAATCGACACCTCTCGAACGATGTTTTCATTTTTAGGAAAAAAGAGGAAGTGAAGATAATTGATAGTGTATATAAAATTAAAATAATAACATTCAAGTATATATATTAGATACTTTACATATCATGTTCCTTTGGATATGGGATATGTGAAATTGACAAGAAAATAAAAGAAATTAAAAGTGAAGGAGGGATGGTTTGACTTCTTGAGTGTCATCTCCTTGAAAACCTCATCAAGAATTGGAAATGGTATCTTGGTGAATCTAGAAAGACTTAAATGTGGGGAATAGTTTCAGTAGATTAATTAATTATAATATTATCAATATCTAGGGCTTATAATGTGTGATGAGAATAGGTAGTGAGGGGTTGTATTTATAGTGATGGAGAGGTATATTTTTTATTATTTTATTCTTTACATAATTATTTTGGCTCAAGATTATCAATAGTGTTGCATCAAATGACTAAATACAATAACTATATCATTTAAATTTTAGAAAAATTTCACTTACATCGTCCATGACTCAACCACAACTCAATAATTCATTTATTTACTTATAATGTTAAATACCATAAATCATCATATTGCACTATTCACAAAAATTCAACTATATCAAAAAAATAAAAAAAAATAAACCTAACTATTTTTTAGATGTATAGAATTAAAAAATGTATTCCATTTTATCAAAACAATTTTATAAATACGATAAATTTAATTTTTAATTAAAATTATCCTTTAATCTAAAAAAATGATTTTAAAATTACAACAGATTTTATAACACATTGAATTTTTTTAAGGGCTCATAAAATTATCTTATAATCATGAAACACCAAAATATTAATTAATAAACCTATTATTTGAAAATAAATTTTCATTTAATTTTTTATTAATTATGAAATTAAAAATAAACATTTACATTTCACAAAAAATCCAACCCTTTATTTATCATTTTTAAAAATATTATTTACATAATATATTATATAAATATATCATATTTTCATTTATGAGATTCATAAATTTTATTTCAAAATTAATAGGTGAGGTTATTATTCTTATGGAAACATTAAGATTCGTTAAATTCACGTTAATATTTATTAGTATAATTCATTTATACTCATTGCATGGTAAAATAATAATTGAATTTATTTAATAAGATAAACACCGTAAACATTAAAGTGTTATATTTATAGATTTGATGAAAATGATATTCCATGTGTTTCTTAATATGACTGCGGTTCTCTTTTTGGATGAAATCCTGGTCCACTCTAAGTCGAAAGAGTACCATGTGAGTCATCCAAGAGAAGTTCTAGAATTGTTGAGAAATCACTGAATTTTTTCCAAGCTGTTGAAATGTGATTTATGGATTCCGGAAGTGAAGTTATTGGGGTATGTGGTGTTATAATATGGTATCATTGTTGATAATGAGAAATATAAAGCTATTATAACATGGTAACAACTGCAAAATGTTTTTGAGATTTGGAGATTCTTAGGATTAGCAGGATATTACCTCATGTTTTAAAGTATTTATCAAATTTATCTTCTCCAATGTCTTCCCTAACATGGAAGTAAATTTTGTTTGGGATAAGAAATACGAGAGTTATTTTGTTGAGATAAATCATGTTTTGACTACTGTTCTAATTTTGAATCTTTTATATTTTGGTTAGGGCTATGTGTTCTTTTGTGACGCATAAAGTTTGAGTTTAGGTTGATTCATTATACAAGGAGATGATGTGGTTTCCTATGACTCTTGACAGCTTAGGCTAGATGAAAATAATAATCTGACAAATGAACTTGAAGTTGCATCTATGATTCATGAACTTAAGACTTGGGGAAATAAATTTTCAGAGAAAGGAATAATGTGTTTTACAACCACAATAACAGTAGTAATATATTATCTAAAAAATATTTCAATTATTGCTAGAAGAATTGGGTGTAATACCTTCAAACATTTTATTTAGTTGTTTCTTATACCCTGGTGAAATAGAATTTCATAAAAGATGGTTTGTGTAGGAAACATCTGACCAAGGCCATGAAAGAATCATCATAAGAGTGAAACCTGATGGTTATTTTTTCACTAATGCATATTGTAGTCTTGGAAATAGGGAATAAGTAGTCTTGGATAGTGTTTGATTGATATATTTTCTTCTCGAGATTGTTCTTTAAGAATGATAGCTTGATAATGAATTCAATAGAACAAGTGCCTCCATATATAGTGGGGAGAACATTTCTGAGTAGTTATTCTCTACAGAGGGTATTCTATGTATCAGAATTATTCTGTTTTATTGTTAGTTGTGAGTAATGGTGTGATGGGGGATTGAAATAATTCATAGTGGGAGATGAACCTAGGGACCATGAAGATGCTCAATTCCATGTAGTGTAAATTATAGTGGCTATATACGAGATGAGTTGAATATAATTTTTTCAATCATTGTTATACTGCAATACAGGTCAGCGTCGAGCAGCAGATATCTTTTGGTCTTCTTCAACCACTTATAGTGCCGACATGGATGTCATATGAGATCTAAATGTACATTTTTGTTGGGTTTCTATTTATCCAATGTAAGAAGAGTGTGATATAGATTGTGACTAATAGCCTAACCAAATTAGAATAATTTATATTCATTCAAGATACAACCATAGTTGAGGGACTGGGAAATATAAATGTGAGAGAGATTGTTTGTTTTCATTTACATCCATCTTCTATATAATCTAATATGGATCTATGTTTTAATTCACACTATTGTAGAGGACTTTAATAGGCATAAGGATCTCACGTTTATTTGAGTATGACATACCATTTATAGACAGATGGCCTGATGGAAAGTGATATACAGGTTATTAAGGATATAATTCCTACCAATTCCCTAAATTTTGGTGGATCATAGGATAACCATTTGGGACTTTTTTAGTTTTCATAAAAAAATATTTTCTATTCTGTGATCATAATTGATCCTTTTGATGCCCAATATGGTTGGCCTTGTAAATTAATGTTGTGTTGGTTGAAGATAAGTGAAAGCTCCTTAGATTTACTGGGATTGGTTCATGAGAGGACATAAAATATTCAGTTAATTCCTCACAGAAAGTTGATGTCATATATCCTATTTTAATATTACGCTGATCTTTATTGTTGATTGTTTTAATTTTCGGTTGGCGATCTGGTGTTCTTTAGATATTCACTATTTTTGGGAAATCGATGACTTTTGAAGCAGGGGAAGCTTCATCCACATTTCAAGGGACCTATAGAAATTTTTTAGAAGGTGGATAAAGTGGATTGAAATTTATCACTTCTTCCATAGTTGACATCAATACATATTGTGTTCTATGTATCACAGTTATTAAAATATATTTATGAACCATCCCATGTTTTGAGCTTGAGTGATCTTAATGTTGATCTATATTTATCCATGTTTGAGAATCCAGTTAGGATATTGAATTTTAAGAAAAAGTTCTTTCATGGGAGGAAGATACCATTGGTTTGAGTGATATCTTAGAATGGATCATATTCTCATGAGATGTGGGAGAGAGAGGCATTGATGGTACCACAATGGCCTGATCTTTTTAATACGAAATCTTCTTAACATGCTTTCTGGGAAAATAAAAGTTTCTAGGGTTAGGAGGTCACAATATCCTATTACCAATTTCTAGGCACTCCATGACCATACATTTCTTTTAAGATTTTGTTTAGGTTGGTCATAGATTTTTTGGTTTAATGTTAATTTCTTTTGGAAAATTATGGGTTTTGAATGGTTGAAACACAGTTTTCCCAAATATTTCTCCCCACCAATGAAAAGAATGCACCCCTAGATAGTGGGGAATTCACAATTCATTCATAGTTTCCCAAACATACTCCCACCTGGTAAAACGTGTGCAACCCATTAGAGGGGAACATGAATAGGGTGAAAATTCTAGAAACTTTGTGGCAATGGATGGCTTACCATGCACATGAGAACTTTTTATTTAACATAATTAATTAAAAATATCTTGAACCCTATTTTTTCAACTTTATCATCCCTAACTCATGATTACTCAAAATCCTAGGTATTAGATGCACTTAATATCCCTTTTTAGCTCCTCTAAACCCCTTCATAGGGGTATCAATGTGTGCAGAACATCATTCGATCCCACTTCGGTACGTGATCTTCTCATGTTACTTCTTTCTTGATCTCTCTTTCATTCCACCATAGGATATTTAGATAAACATGTGTTTTTTGGATCTAAACTATATTATTTTGTATTTTTAATCTTGGATTGATTCGTTTATTTTTTTTGACATTATTTTTTGGAAAATCCTATTTCATGTGTTTTAATACGCGATCTTCTATAATAAAGGTAACTGGTTCCATTGATATTTTCTATATAACAAACAATTTATTTTATTGATTTAAATTAAAATTCATTCAATTTAATTATGAAAACCCAATTTTTTGAAATTTTTAATTTGAATTGATTTTTTATGTAATTTGAAGGAAAACATCAATTCCAATGGAATTGGAATTTGGGTATACTTTAGAAATTGATGGAAATTATAAATTTATTTGATAATTTACAATAAAAAAATTTCATAAATTGATTTGTTTGAAACATAATATTTTTTTTATTTTTAATGGGAATGAAATGATGAAAAATATGTGATTTCGATTTAAAATTTATTTGACATATTGAAATGAGAAACTGGGAAATTGATTTGTAAATGATATTTTGATTTGAAGTGAATTAATTTGCACAATATTGATGTATTGACAGAAGAACATGGGAGACTAGGTAGTTTGAAGGTTTTTGTGACCAGAACACTAGGATGGTAATTTCATAGTAAAGCATTGATGATGAAAACAAAAACTGAACCATTATCAACATGTAGTTTTCCCTTAATTGTGACTATATGATTATAATATTCTTTTAAGGGGAGTGGATGACTATAATTTTTCATTATATGGGAATGGATTTTTTAATCACATATCTGAGAGTGTGAGGATACCGTTTACATCAATCAACATACCAAATGGAGTTTTACCATTATTCTATGAATTGTTGTGATTACTTTGATATATATTCCATTGATTGGAAAACTATTTTATAGATTCCCAATAGATTCAAAAAAAATATTTTATATAAAATTGTTATTGGACCATTGTTTAAAATGTTTCCATATTTTGAAACCTAAATAATATTTTGATTTAAATATGAAATTGTACTACCATGCATTTTTTTTAATTTTGAAAAAATTATTTGGTCTATTTATTATGTAATTTTATTATGGAACACTTGGTGAGACCCCATATGGATTTTAGCTCATAACCTACCTTTGACATTAGGGATTTGTAGGTTTTCCTCTAATATGTTCTAGTAAAGGGAAAAGACATATAGAAGGATGCGGTTGTACTTGAAACTTTGGTCATCGAGTGTTGATACATTAATGGTGTTTATTTTTTATCTAATTAAATATGGAACATTTATTATGTACTATTTTTAATTTTAAATACATTTTCATTTCCTGGTAATGTTCTCTCTATGGAGTATTTAGAATATTGTTATGCACCCTATCTTACACTTTTTTTGAGAAACTGTCCCCTTTTTTGTATTGTATAACACTAGGTGTTAGTCACCCACATATGTGGTTTGGGAATTCCCTTTAGGCTATGTTTTTACCAGCTCAAGTATCTGGGTACCGAGGTATCTAGGCTTGTTCGTGACACCAACCATTTAAACAACCCCATATTTGACTTGAAATATATCATATAATTTCCTAAGAAACCCACATGGTTTACAGTAAACTATGCAATGACCATTCCAAACCCAGAAGGTTACTAAATTTAAAAAATAAAGGATAAAATATCTTCAAAATTGAGGATAATATAAAATATTATAATTGAATATTAAAAAATGACATGGGGGAGTAACAATTTTCCCCACCATGCCACTTTTATCCCATATAAAGTCTGTAGAAAAAGTATAATGTAAATAATTTAAATTCAAAAAACACTTTATGATACTAGGTAGTTTGAATTGAAATTAACTAGAGAGGTCCTAATGATGGAGTCCAGAAACATAAAATAATTACCCTAACCTGAATACCCAGATTCTATGAATTAATCATATTCCGTACACATTGACTTGGTACCAAAAACAACAACCAATACATAAAAACCCATAATGATGACTTCAAAGAAATAACATTGAAAAGTATTATTACCCTCATAATGTTTTTGATTATAGTTTTATATAATTAATAAAATAATTACATATCAAACTGAAAACTTCCACATAGTGTATTTATTTTAAAAAAAATGTTTTTATCTTCATAATCACTTTACCTTCATAACATTTTTTTATTCATTCAAGACAAGTCATGATATCTGGAACTTTTAATTTATTAATATAACTTCTCATACATAATAACAATGATTTTATTTCAGATTTTTGGATGATAAAATTAAATATTAGTAAGGTATATACAATGAACGGAAATTGATTAGTCATTTTAAAATCATGAAAAAAAATAATAAATTTTTTCCTTTTTAAAAAATAATCTATGATCTCTCAAATTACTTTTGAAATAAATAAAAAATAATGAAAACCAGTAAAACTAGTAGAAATAATAGAAAAACCATGAACATATCTTTTGAAATAATATTAATCACCTTTTCTCTCTCTTATTTTACACATAATGGAATAACTTATAATCATTCAATTCCAATAATCAATACACTGGAGAATAAATCATTACCCAATTCATTATATGGATATAACTCGAGCCCAACCATTATCATATATAATATATAATAAACCTTACACAAAAAACATGTATAATATTTACCTTTTCATCAGAATACTCATTTTAAATTGTGATCATGAGATCATTCAATTGTCTTATAAAATTAACCTGAAATATCTGTTTCTTTTAATATCTACTTAATACTTAAAAATTACAAAAAATGGGAATTGAATTTACATTTTAAAACTATGAAAATAGGATTAGGATGGTTAATAATGAATAAAAGTCATGATATTGGAAAAAAGTGGGTACATTGTAAATGTGAAAAAATTATTTTGACACCTTTATAAGAATGTAAAAAATGAACCATTTAGAAAAATATCAAAGGATTCCTTTTCAACCCGTTGTATGGTAAGAAAAAAATTATTTAAAATAACCAATAAAAATATTTTTCTTGTATATAAGAACATTTTTGAAACATTTAAAAGTATAAGGAATTAGAAGAGAAATATTTTAAAGCATCTATAATAATGGTTTAAAAAATCTCTTATATCAAGTCTTCAATCTCCAGATACATATTTTAGTATCATAAAAAATAATATTATATTAATTATTCAATTAAATTATATCCTTTATGTTTACTTCTTTATTATTATTCATTTTATTTCATCTATCAGTATGTTCTATTTAGTCACTAAATCAGTTTAGTTCACGTTGGTTGTTTGGTCAAAAAAAATTGATGTGTAAACCATGGAAACAAATTTCCTAGATCAACCATATTTAGAATATTTATCATTTAAAAATTATGAGATTTATATTTTAAATATACTTTTATATCTATCATTGTAATGTGAACATGAAAAATAATATTCATTATTTTAGGGGGTGATAATCTGCACATACACACGAGTGAGATTTCAATTTTCAAATGGATTAGAGGGATACAAATTAGATGATAGTTATATTATTAGAATAATAATTAGGTCAGAAATTTAATTTTAATTATTTAAATCTGACTCCATAACCATCTATGTGAGGTGGTGATGAAAAGGGAGATACATCATCCATGGTGGTGGTAGTCCACATATACATAGGAATAATGTTTCAATTTTCCATTAGATAGAAAACGTATGAAAAAGGTTATACCATACAAATAAAAAAATTTAAATATAGTAAAGATACAAGATTTATTATATTAAAATTTTTATAAAATATATTAAGTAGGTTGAAAAATAAAGACTTCAAATAAATTGGTGAACACTTTTACCTCTTCCTAACAAATCCTCTTTTAGATTACATCTTACGCCCTATGATTTTGGTCTTTTATTGAGAACAATACCTATATAATAGGGGGAGTAGAGTTTGAAGTTGATTTTTTAAGACATGGGTCATACCAAATTTATCAATGTGAGTAGAGAAGTGAGGAGATGATAGATTCTTTATAGGTTAGAGGGGTAACACTTTTGTAAATATTATAAAAATTAAAATAATTTAATTTAATTTTCAATGGAAAGTGGATCCCAAATTTGAATATAGGATAAATTGAACTAAATATGATGATAAAATAAGATGATAGATAATATTTTTTGCTATTTTGGGGCAATATCCTTTTGTTTTAAACATTTTAACCATCTAAACCCTTACTATGGTGAAAAACTTATTACGCTGGTACATTATTTTTATGAACAAAATAAAATGAATATTTTTACATAATTGGAACCTTATAGATAAAATTATGAAATTGAGTTTAAAAATATAAATTTTAAGAGTGGTAAAAAATAATTGGAATATTAATGATAAAACAATTTTTTGAAATATTCTATTTTTAAGATTAAAAAATGAATTTACAAAAAAGCCATCTATTGAGCGGATCCTCATGATATTTATTGGGATATTAATAAAAAATGAAAGTGAATTTAAAACCAATACATAAATGGAATAAACCTTGAAATTAATTAATGAATATAAAATAATCTAAAATATTTTTATCAGAAATAAAACATTACTTAGATATGTAATGTCCAAAAGGGGTTTCTAAATTATAGATAATAATTTAAAATTATTAATATCACTTATTAAATAAGTATCTTGTAAAGAAAATTTTTTTATATATTTTAAAATCATTCTCATATCCTGATAATATCATAAAAATGATAGTAGTTGAAAAATCCTTATTTTAAATATTCACTAAAATATCAACTCTTTCATACAAGTATTAGATATTCATCCTTAGAAAATTTTGACTTTTTAAATCCAAAGATGATGTCTTTTTTACAAAATTCACCATCGCACCCCAACCTATTTAATTTCATTTTTATTTAAATTATTTTATTATTTTTAATTATGTCTACTTTTTTTGGGTTTATCCCATTTTAAATTTTGATTTTTCAGAATTTTTATATAGGTTCACGGTTAGTAAAAACCATTTGTATAATGTTAGAATTAATATTTCACATGTATGAGATAAAAATAGAAGTTCTTATAGATTTAATAACCATGAACCACACCCATGAATATACCCTAGGATTTCTATTAGGGGTCACATGATTAGTGACAGTTTGGAAGAATGTCTATCCAAATAGTGAGATATGCCAAGTATTTTATAAAATAGGATTATTATTATTATTATTATTCTTCCATAATTTTTTATCCTTAGGTTGTAACTCACCCCCATCTTCTTATTCATCATTCACACCCTAGGAAGGCCTCACCTCACCTTCCCTCTACTACTCACCCACCATTCAAGATTTCGATAGGTTTTCATATTCTCTAGGTTTGGTTATACAATCTAAGTCCTTCTATTACTCTCCTCGTATTTCCTCAGAATTATTTCTTCACCTCTCATGGTTTTTAAACCCTATAAAAACAATAACATGATTTGGGGGTTTATTTTTGTTTTTAGGGTGTATATGACTATTATTGGAGAAAATTAACACTACGACCATTGAAGGCTATGTATTCCACTCTGGTAAAGTACGTTTTTTCTTGTTTATAACATTGGATAAACATTAAATGGGAATTTTATAATTTTTAGGATCATATTTCTTATTTAGGGAGTCTCGGACATTGATTGAAGGGGATTTGGGACTCACACATCAAAAGCAGTGAGTCCCCCCAATTTATGGTAGGTTTCCCCTTGTTTTAATCCATTAAATTTTAAAACCGTTCTTGGTTACATATTTTTTATGATACCATTTTTGGATGGGCTAAAAATTTAGAAGCAATTTAATTTTTGTTCAATTAATATGTTGTATTTTGAATTAATACTCGAAATAGATTTCCAATAGTTGAAATGTTTCAAAAGGGTGTTTTAAGATGATGAGTGAAGCTTGGTAGGTTTCCCAATTGTTTAGATGAGATTATGATATTGCAAACCATTATTATAACACAAGAATAATATATATTTTAAGATGAATATAAAAAAAATTACATAAGTACATGCATGAGGACTGTAATATTTTAATGTATTCGGATACATGGAACAAAATAATCTAACTTGGTGAAAGTCCTTAAAACATTCCCACAAAGATCTTCCCATTTAGTACTTCTACATAAAACCATTTTAATAACCTATGGATCAGAAACATATGAATGGTGATATAAAATGATTAATAAGTGTAAATAAAGAAGATAAATAAGAATAAAATGAACATAAGGGTATGTAAAGATGAGAAAAACATTTTCAGATCTGCCCTACATATCAAAGAACATATACATGAGTCATGGAATAAATATGGACAAATAATAAGAGACGAATCATAAAAGAATAAAATAACTTGAGTAATGAGAGAATAAAATTGGAATAAGATATGTAATTTATGATATACATATAATAATAAAAAACTAATTTCCATATCAGTTAAGGCTCACTACCAAGACCATCATAACAAACAATATCCTTTACTAAATAGGGTTCACTCCCCATTCAAGCCCTGTATTAAAGAACTAGTTTCACTTCTCATTATAGCACTATATTATTGAATAATGTTAACTCCTCGTTCCTAATATATATTACTAAAACTAGTGCACTTCTCATTCCGAACCTATATTAATGAACCAAGTTTACTTCCCATTCCATCCTTGTATTACTGAATTGAGTTCACTCTTCATTCCAGCCATGTATTATTGAACTAACATCACTCACCATTGAAGTCCTTTATATCTCATGAGATATACATCTTTACCAAATTCATTTTATGGATATATATCTAGGTCCCACCCATTACATAATAAATTCATACATACATATTCTATAAGGTAATAAAACATTCATCATATCAAGAAATATAAAGGAAATTGTTTTTATAAACATAATATCATTACCCATGAAATTAAATGGGCATCATAAACTTTTCATCATATCATAACCTATATAAAAGACACAATTTTCATAATCCTTTCATAATATAATGATTCATTAAAGGAATAAGGTTTCATTGTCATTTTATCGTGTTATAACTAGTGGAAGAGGAATAGGTTCCATTAACAACCTGTCATGTTAAACATAAACAATTTAAATAATGAATAATAATTGTGTCATTGGATCATATCACCAGTAAAGCAAAAACTATATCAAAGGATGTCATATGAAATGGAAAAGGATTTTGAAAGACCACTTGAATAATTTATAAGGAAAATAAACATTCATTGAAAAAAACTTTTTAAGACATAAATAATTATTAAAAAACTTTTCTTTGAAAATCACTTTAAAAACTTATAAAGTAAGATTTTAAAAAATCATTTAAAAAATTTCATGAGGAAAATATACTACTCGTTTGAGAAAAATGTTTAAATTATAAAAAAATTAAATTGTTTTTCTTCAAAAACAACCTTGAAAACATATAAAGTATGAATTGGAAAACATTATTAAAACTTTTTAAAACATAAAACAATTTTAAAATTACATTATTTGAAAAGAAATTAAAAATAAAAAAACCATAAAAAATATATAATAAATAACTTTTTTTTGAAAATATTATTTGAAACATATAATGTGTTCAGTAATTAATCGGGTGGTCATGATGGTGGAGAATTTCGTACATTACATATATGTAAAAAAATATACGTTTCATATTTCTGGTCGAAGTCAAAATATCTCTAATATGAAATCAACAAGGATATTCCATTTTAAAACCATTTTGTAAAAAGGTAAAAAATGGATAAAAATTTAATTTTTAAAAATAATATGATAATATTAGAAAATTTATTAAAACATTTTTATAAAACATGGTTTTGAAAGAAAACAAATTCCTTGCTGAAGAGAGTGTTAAAGTCGAATTTTAATAAAATAAATTTTTTAATTATATTATGTTTAAAATAGTTGAAAAATTGTACCACTAAATTAAGATATATTGTATAAATAGAGGATAAAAAACTTTATGAAAAATATTGAGATATGGATCATAATATTTAATCAATGGAAGCCCCATCATTCAAAATCATGATAAATGATGAGGTTGTTGCATTAAAATCTTTCCACTTTGGTAACATTTACTCATAAACCCCATGAATTAATAATGTAAAATGAATCTTAAAATATAATAAGAATTAATATATTCATTATATTATATGTCAAATGTTTTGTATATACACCTCATGAAATAATATATGTTCATATCATATCATACATCTCAAAGATGGAAAATTTTAACAAAATATTTTACTGATTTAGTATCTTTTGAACCATAAACTCATGAAGGATATATAAGGAAATGGATATGTAAATTCCATAAATTTATTTATAAGAATCATAAAATATATCCATTGGTATTACATACTCTACATAAAATAAATTGGTGGTGAATATTACATGTGTATCATGGAAGTAAAAAAGTGTGACGGAAATCCCATTTCAAAAGTCATAACTTCTATCATAGTTGTTCAAAACCCCTATATAATAAATATACGTTTTTTCTATATCTATCACTGAACCATATTACTATATATCATACAATATATTATTTTATTAGGAATTTATATTACCCATTTATTGAAAATTCCATATGAAAGTTATTTTTTGGGAAATGACCTCTTTTTTTACAAGTTTTGACTTGGCATTCTAGTTCCTCTTATATAGATCATGATTTCATCATATCAAGAATAATAAAAGTGAGATAAATATTCTATATATTTAGTATAACTGTATTTATATTATCTCATAAAATTTAGTTATAGTAAATGAATTACATCATTCATGGAGATGGTAGGTCGTACGTACTCGTTAACACTGTTTGTATTTTTCTTATCTTGAATTAATGAAATTATATGTTATATATATTATAATTATAGTAGAAATATTATTTCATATATATATATATAATATTTTTTTTAACCCATCCATAATGCATTCCATGTAAATCATGGATGAATCACATCGCTTCGCAAGGCGGTGGTCTTCCATACACATGAATGAAATTATTGTATTCCCACAGAAACAAAAGAATGAATGTTTATGTTCGAAAAAAATAAAGGATGAATAATTACATCATAAATATGATATATACCAAATATTCATGGTAAACATATCATTTTTACCAACCATAAAATGGGGTAATGACTGAATGAATTATAATGGTTCGTGGGGTAGTAGTTTTCCGAACAAACGAACGATGATTGTGTATCCAATTTGATGGAAGTGTGTGAACTTATAGGTCATAACCGTAACATAAAAACATAAAAGAATATTTAATTCACTTAATTTGTTAAATGATAATGAAATTAAAAAAATTAAGGGGTTTGGGGAAGAAAAATATAGAGACGTTCATTGATGAACATTACCTCTTCTTCGGGTCTCTCGTATTGGTTTTCATCAATGGACTTGTTTGGATAGATTTTAGGACAATTTAAGGATTCTATAAAGATGTAGTTGAAGTATTGAGTTAATTTGGGAAGGTTTTTGATGATCCAAATTCCTTTAGAGGTGTGAATAAGTTAGTAGGGAGGTTAGTGCCATTTATAGTGAATGAGAAGTGAAATTATTGTATATAACAAAAGGTAAACATTATTATAAGGTATATCTTACATAATTTGCCTCTAATAATAAACCAAGTTCGATAAAATTGCGTATATGTTATAAATATATCCATAAAATTGGATTTGTAAAATATTATATGTCATTCTTTCTATTATGTTTAAAGTTTAGTACCTTAGTAAACTCGTTTTTCTCTTAACCACTATGATTAATTTCAAATGTTTTCACTAAAAAGTATAGAAAAAAATTAATTTTGACTCATTAGAGAATAAAAATTATGATAATTCAAAATATGGAATCCATTTTTTACATATTCCAATTATATAAGTGGCATAAATTAATTTAAAATTACTCTGCGAGATTGGATGAGACAACATGTTTTTAAAGTGAAAATGTTCCAATGTTTGAAATTTTTTTATATCCAATTTAGATGTGAAATTGATTAAAATTAACTAAATTGAAATAATATATATATATATATATAATTTATCAAATAATACTTTAAAAACTATTGAAAATATAACTTAACAAAACAAATAATTAATAAAAAAGTGTAGTTTTCAAATTAAATTCAGTATTTCTCACTATTCATCAAAAAATGATATATTTGAGAAATTTATCAAAAATTTACCTAAGATAATTTTGAATTTTTTTTTGTATTTAGTAAAATGTAATTTATAAAATTTTAAGGGTTTATTTTTATAATAAGTTCACATTAATGTTGGTAAAACTACCTTTTATAAAAAAAACTATCATTTTATGCATAAAATTAGACTTATTCTCATCCAATATCATTAAAATGTATAACATGAATGTAAAATATTTTATTTAATATAAAATATATTTATTAAATTAAAACCATTAATTATAACTGGATTGTTTTATTTGATGAGATAAATCATGTTTGTTTATAAAAAAATATTTTCTTAGAAAAAGATTTTTTTATTTTCAAACATTTTCTACATTTATTTATGAGTAGTTACTTACCGAAGAATTATTTTTATAAATTTTTCTAAACAATATTTCTGTAAATTATTTATTAATTTTTATAACCTCAAATCATATTTCTAGGTGATCACTATAATAATAATTTTATAATATGTCACGCTTTACTTAAACTCGGCGTTTCGTGTAATGATTGTTAAGATTTTTGTTGTATATAACAAAATATAAACATTTTATTTCATGTATATAATAAAAACATTGTGTTTTTTGTACCAAAAGCTAAAATAAATGTTTCATGTAGTTAATTATTACCATGGGTTTTCATATAATGTATTGTTAACTTCTTGTAGCATGTAATGCAATCCATCAATGATTTTTTTATTTATTTCAAAAAAATATTTCCTAAAATCTCTGGGAGTTACATTATACCCCTATTAAAATGAAATTATACCTAATAATTAAACCAGGTCATTAAAGGTTTAATACTTGAACATTCATTTTACATAAACCCATATAAAAAATAATATAAATTACATAGAAAAAGAATTGTGGAATAATAATTCTTACACAAAGTCACTCATAACTAGGTTTCCATATTGAAGAACACACCAAGATGATAATGACTTTTAAAAGAAATAAAAGTGTAAATAATTATAAAGAGTGATAAAGATCATTGATAACAAAAAAATTTATCATCCAAATATTGTAACTATCTGTAAAACCATAACCCAATTAGGTGTGAAAGAGTTCATTGATATTATAAAAATGATGAGAATAGGATAAAATTTTATCATAAGATCCTTTTACTAAAATTTAAGTATTTCTATATGGAAATATACATACTAGATTTCATTCCATTTAATATGAAAAATATCACCCTTTGGTTATGCATTGACCAATTCCCACTATATCACTTACTCAAAAAATGAAGGTGAATTTGTTATGCCCAAAGCATTAACAGATTAAAAGATCTAAAAATAAAATAATAAATCATTCCCTATATCAATAATTATCATTAAAGAAAAAAAAACATCGTAGGTTATCATTATATATAAATCCTAAAATTGGTAGATAATACTTTAATATCTAAACCACTTCTAAATTTTAACTCAAACAATTATATAAATAGTTATCCTTTTGACCCTTCCAAAAGATTAAAATCCAAAACATTATAATTAAGGACAATAAACTATCATAAATTTGATCCACCTTAAATCACAATGTAGCCCTAGATTTTCACAGACCATAAATGTGAATACCTTCATCTTGTATTCTCTTGAAACATGGAGATAATTTAAATTAGAATAACCTACATTGAAAACATACATTTATCTTTATTTCTTACATAGAACATAGATTATTGGATTTATTCCTCAAATCCAATAATGTTGTAAACGTTATCAATAATAAAAAAACTACTTTTTCAAAAAATACTTTATGAGTTCTAGGGTCATCATTAATATCCAAAATACATTATCTATATAAATCATCTCATTATATATACAAACCATCATTTTATCATCATTAGGATCATATTAGGGTTAGATTCCATCAATATTGTTTTTTCAAGAAAATATAACCATTAAATTAAATAATTCTTCCTTTTCATCAGTACCATTATACATATTATTTCATATCCATAACAAAAACATCATACCAAACAATCTTTATATATTTCATAATTCAGATAATACAATCTTTAAATTCCAATATACAAGAACTTCATTCGCCCTACTTTATTCTCAAACAACTACCAAAGCTTCATCATCTTATTATTTAACTCTTATTCCCTTTGACATTTCATCTATAGTCATTTAATTATAATAAATATAACCATTACTAGTACCTCCTTGTTGATTCTCTTCACAAGATTCCCCATTAAGAAATTTATTTTTATAATTCCCATACATTCCACATTTCAATCATTAAACAGTTAATGATATCATAATGATGCCAATATTCCCATCCATTGAGTTAATATAAAGTTTCATTCTACCTTTTTAGTTACTTGTTTTGTGTCCATATTTTATAATTTTAAAATATATTCAAATCTCTATGAGACATTCACATGGGTGTTTCATCCCACATTATCGACACATAAGAAACTTGATCCTCTCTCCTCCATGGTCTCCACTACTTGAAATCTCATAGTACTCTTTCATTCTCTTCTTTAGTGAGGCGGATAGTTTATTCTAGTACACATTGTTAATCATGTTATATGAAAACTGATTAGGAAAAATCAAAACTTCCGCCACTTCAATCAAAATTACATTTGACTTCTCCTTAGAAAATTCTCTATCACATTGAACGTTAACCCAGATCCTTATAGTCCATGCCATTGACTAAAACAAGTAAGAATATTGTGATCAACAATCTTCATAGAATAAAACCATATAATAATGAAAAATATCTTATATGATGTCTTAATCATGATACCTTCTTCTTCAATATATAGGAATTAAGGTTTATCATAGGTTATTCATAGTCATATTATGTTAAAATAATTCTTGAGGGTATGTAAAGTGTTTGAGAATTTCCAAAGTATATCCCCTATGATTGTCAAAACATTTGTGAAGTAAAGCCCATTTTCATGCACCAATTCCCAATCGAGTATGGCTCAATATGATTTTATCATGGTTTTTACCCCTAGTTAAATTTATACCAGATCCATATCCACTTATAATACTCATAAAGTGATTTAATTGATTAGAAACCAATCTGTCAATCATTTACCAAAATTCCAAAACATTTTACTAATTTTTTGACTCATATATAGACTTATACATATAGACACAAATAGATATATCCTATGAAATACCCCTAGGGATATCGATAATGTTATCTTATCATAGTTTCCAATAGTTAAATAATCCTTTACATTGATAGAAAATATACAGACATAGGATTCTCATATATGGATATTACATCTTTTTAGAATAATATTAATAAAATTTAAAAAGTAAATTCTTGAGGATCGTAATAGTTTAGTGTCATTGGAAACTTAGAAAACAATCTCTTAACTTGGTAAAATATATGCAATGTTTCCCTCAAATATCACCCCATTTAATACTCCAACATAAAAAATCTCTTCATAACATGGGGAACGGAAACATAAGAAAGGGTGATATCAGATGATAATTAAGTGTAAATAAAGGAGATATGTATGAATTAAATGAACATACTTCTATGATAACATGAGAAAAAACATTTGATGATCATACCCCATATATCAAATATCATACACAAGAGTCACAAAATAAAGAAGGGAAAATCATAATACATGAATCATAAGGGAAGCATAGGACATGTGTTGTAAGAGAATAAAATTAACATAATTCATTGAATTTATGGATTTCACATAAGTATAAAAAATCATTTCTATATCGGTCAATTTTCACTACCAAGACCATCGTAACAAACAAAGTCCTTTACTAAAATAGGTTCAATACCCATTCCATCCCTGTATTCCTGAACCGATTCCACTCTCCATTCCATCCATGTATTAAAGAACCAGGTTCACTCCTCATTCCAACCCAATATTACTTAATGGAGTTTAATCCTTATTCCAACCCTCTATTACCAAACCACATTCACTTCTTATTCAATCCCTGTATTAATAAACTGAGTTCACTCATTATTCTGGCCTTGTATTACTAAACCAGGTTCACTCATCAATACTATTCTGTCAATATATTAAGATATAAATCTTTAACCAATGAATTGTATTGTGATATAGGCCACAACCATCACTTAATTAAACCATACACACTAGTTCCACATGACCATAAAACATTCATCATATCATGAACCATAAAAATAGATGGTTTTCATAAACATTATTTCATAACCTAAGAAAATAAATGGGCACCATAAACATTTCATCATACCACAACCTATGGAAAAGAGGCAGGTTTCATAATCCATTATTCATATAAGACTTGTGATATTAAATGGGTTTCATAAGCTTTTTATCATGGTATAACAAGTGGGAGAGATAAAGGTTTCACAAAACACGTATCATATTAAACATAAACCATTCAAAGAATAATTAATAATGGTTGCTTGGATCCCATCACTAGAAAATTGTAAATTGAACCAAAGGATTCCATCTTATATGAGGAAGGATTTTTAATGATCACTTGGAAAATTTCTAATGGAAAATAAACTTTCTTTGGAAATTTCTTTTTAACACATAAAACATTTTCAAAATCCATTTAATTAAAAATCACATTGAACCCTTATGAAGTACGAAATAAAAAATAATTTAATTCATTTCATGTGGAAAATATCCTTAAAAATTTGAAAAATTATTTTTAAATCATACAAAAATTTGAAATCTATTTTCTTTGGAGAATTCATTGAAAAATTATATATGAATATTTGAAATTCATTTTAGACACTTTTTAAAACATAAACCATTTTAAAAATTACATTTTTTGATAATTTAAATATAGAAAAATATACAAAATATTTAATTATTTTTTTATAATAATTAATATTTATAATGGAATCATCAATGAATGGAGTGGTCATGATGATAATGAATTTTGTACGTGATGTATCGGTAAAAACTACGATTCCTTTCATATTTTTGGTAGTTGTAAAAATAGACTTTAGTGAAAAACAACAAGGATATTAATTATAATTTTTTTTTTGTAAAAATATAAAACATGGATAATTTTTTTAAATAAAACATATGATAACAGTAGAAAACCTTTGAAATTTTTTTTAGAAAACATTATTTTGAAAAAAAACATATTTGTGATAGAAGAGGGAAAAGAAGTCATATTGAAATAAAAATATTTTCTTAATTATCACATGTAACAAAGAGTGGAAAACTGAACCATTACATAAGGATATCATGAATCCCTATAGGATAATAAAATTCATGAGAATTATTTAGAGATAGAGAATAAGATTTCATAATTTGAAGCAAAATAAAAAACAATCCTGATAAATGACTAGATTTTATCAAAAACTCATACTACTTATGTATCATAGAATCATAAAACCCATGACAGAATAACATAAAATGAAACTAAAAATATACAAAATATGAAAAAATTTAAAGATATTACATTTAAAATGGGTTTTATATACACCTCATGGATTAATATAGGTGCATATTATAACATACGTCTCAAATAAGGAAAACTGGGACAAAATACTTTACCGATTTAGTAATATTTGAACCATAACCCCATGAAAAAAGGGAAAAATGGATATTTTAGTAAAAATAATTTTAATTAAAATTATCATAAAATAAATCCATGGTCAGTACATACACCACATAAAATAAATAGGTGGTTACTATTACATGTCGCTCATGGAAGTAAAAAGTTGATACAAAAATCCCTTAACCAAGATATTAACTTTAATCATAACCATTCAAAAATCCTTTATAATGAATATAATTTTATTATAAATATTTCATATAATTAATTTCCTACATATCATTCCATATATTATTTTATAAAGAATTTATATTACCCATTTATTAACATTACTATGATGATATTATGTTTCGTGTAATAACCACTTTGTTTTTCACACATATTTTTACTTGTTATTCATGGCCCTCTTACACAGATCATATTTTAATCATATAAAAAAATGATAAACATGATATTAATATCATATATATTCATTATATATGTATTTATACTAACCCATAATATTTAGTGATAGGAAGACAAATACATCGTTCATGTAGACAGTAGGTCATACGTATGCAAGAAAAATATTTTCATTTTATTTTCGTAATGAATGAATGAAATTAGTTGATATATATATTTATATTATTCATTCCAGTAGAACTATTTTGTCATATATATCAAATATTTTTATAAAAATCATCATTATCATATTCAATGTAATGTGTGAATGAATCGCATTCCTTCGCAAGGTGGTAGTCCATCGTACACATGAATGATTCTATCATATTCTCAAAAAATGGAAAGGATTAATGTATGCGTTATATAAAAATTCGTTAATTTGAATAAAATCTTAAATATCTTATATTAACTGTTACTTCCTCATTATTTCAAACCACTCAAGGTTGTAATGGAAGAATGAACAACTTCAGTTCTCGAGGTGGTAGTCCACCATACACACGAATGGTGACTGTGTATCCTATTTGATGAACATGTGTGATGTTTTATGTCTTAATCATATCATAATAGAATATAAGTATATTTTATATAATTGGATAATTATATAATATTTATACTGAAATAATTTAATTGGTTTTAGGAATAAATAAGACAAAAACATTTATCGATTAATACTACCACTTTTATGGGTATCACATTTTGGTTTTCACCAAAGGACTTCCCTGGTTGAATTTATTCCTAATGGAAGGATTCTAGAATGAATAAATGGAAGATTTTATTTTATTTGAGTGTGTTTTGCGTGTGAAAAAAAGAATTATATGTCTAAATAATTTAAGGGGGTAACTACCCATTTATAATAGAGGAGTGGTGAAATGTTTTGTAAATACCAAAAGGTAAACACTATTGGGGGGGTCACTCTTACATAATATGAATCCAATAATAAAATATTTTATATAATATAGGATATTGGTAATATATTTCCAATTTTTTTATAATTTTATATGACATTTTCTACATAACATTAATGATTAGACCCTTAGTAAACTCATTTTTCACTTAATCACCGTGTTCAATTTTAATTGTATTCACTAATAATTATGGATAAAATTAATATTTTACTAATTATATATTATAAATTATTATGATTCAGAATATTTAATCTATTTTCCTAATTCCATCATATAAGTGGAATAAATTATTTGAAAATTAATCCCGTATATGGGATTAGAAAATGGGTTTTTAATGTTAAAAATTTCAAAAGTTTGAAATGATTTTTATATCCATTTTTCTTGTGAAACTGATTATAATGAAATAAATTGAATTTATATATTCACAATTGATCTAATTATTCTTTAAAAACTATTTAAATATAATTCTATAATATAAATAATTCAATCAAAATTGATGTTTTTAATTAAAATTTAGAATATTTCATTTTTTAAGAGGATGATGCCTTAGAATGAAAACCAATGTACACTTATTAAAAAATAAATAGATTACAAAAGTTTAAAAGATGTTAAAATATTACAATCCTTATTATGAAAGGGATGTAAATCAGTAGGAAGATCCTCGAGCCATGTTATATCATTATTGACTCCCATATTGGGAAGGCCATTAGCGACCATGATGGCATTAAGATATAGAAGGGTGATGATGTAGTTAATGTCAAGAAGATAGCAAGTGCAGTCCATCCAACAGGCGGTCATTGTTCATGCAAGGTGTATCACTCCATTCCATATCACCTATATGATGGTGGTCGAGTCACTCTCAACCCAGAGGTTTCTCCAACCATACAACTTGGGAAAAGAAACATCATGTATCATGTTCATCATTTCAGCTTACAACAAAGAAGCAATGCCAGAGCTACCATACAAGCATCTGAGGATCAGAACAAGATGGTTCCTGAATATGGTGTAATAGACCATAGGGGCTGGAATTCCATTGTAGGCATGATCCACAAAGAACTTAACCTAGTCAGGGAAAAAACACGTTAGAAATCATCAAAACTATGATGGGGTTGAAAGATTTTTCCATCAATATGAAGTCATCACAGAATTCCAAAATCATTCATCGTATTATTTCAATGAACCATTTGGATCAAAGTGGATTCACCTATGTAAATGAGGATTTTCATCCGACCTGAATTATATATAAATGAGAACATTTTATGAATAAGATCATTTCTATCACACTATATCACATGGTGGACCTCAGAAATAGTTTCAAGGAAATGGTACTTAATTTTCTGAGAGCTATCCATATTTGTACGTCTCATTAGTTGAGATTTGACAGAGTCATGTGTGAACCATCTACAGTAAAAAAAGTAAAAAATATAGTTCCAAAAAGTAGAAGCAGTGGAAAAAGAATGAAATGGATGGTTCTTATCTTCTCTATTTTTATTTCAGAGACTATATTTAGAGCAGAGTTGAATAACATACAATTGAATATGTTCATGTAGGGATCATGTGGTTTCAGTATATATTATTATTCATCTAAAAATGAAATATTTCAGAAAAATACCAAAAAATAAACATATTTTAATTTCGATGTTATTCTATCAAATATGATCTTAATTTTTTTCAAATATAATGTTTACAAGTGTTAAAATTTAGTTTTCAAAAAAGTACAAAATTAAAGGCATTAAAACTATCTTTTAGAAATATTAATCTTTTTAGGAATAAAATTGGATTTATTCTTATCTCTTGTCAAGAAAATGCATTATATGAATGTTAAATAGTTGATTTAATATGAAATATATATATTTGTTTTCCTTAATTAATTTAAATTTTTTTCTTATTTTATTGAAATAAAAGGTGTTTTTTTCATAAAAATATATATATTTTGAAAAGAAAATTATTTATTTTCAGTTAGTTCGTACATTAATTTCTAATTATTTTTTTACCAAATAAATAATTTTATGAACATGAATAAACCCTAAGTTCATAATTTAGCTAATCCATTTCACACCCACTATTTCAATTTCATGGTGGGAACTATAATAATATTTTAAGAATATTTCATATTTCTTTTAAACTAAGTGTTGTATGTAACACAAACTAAGATCAATGTTTCATATAACACAATATAAAATTTATTTTTTTGTGTAACATAAGACAAACTAAATGTTGTGTGTATAACAATCTACAATCAGTTCTTTGTGTAAAATAAGAATAACATGGTGTTTTGTATAATAAAAGAATAACATGGTGTAGAATAAAATGAAATCCATCAAACAATTATAAATTTATTCAAAAATAATAATTCATAGAAACTCAGAGTGTTACATTGAAGGATTTGGTTTAAGAATTTGAATGATTCGACATGGTTTTCTCAGGGGTATGTTTTGGTGTACATGAATTAAGAGTGACAATTAGAAAAATTTATACTTTGGATAATTATATTTCATTTTAAACTGATCACGTTTTAGTTTCATGGTTTGGGAACGGTTTTGGGAAAACCATGAAGGGAAAAAACGAGAAACCATATAAGGATGAGAAGTGTATGAGGCATGGCACATAGATTACACATGGTTTTAGTAAAACTATGTCCCTTTCTAATTTAAGGACATAGTTCTAACAAAATGGATGGATTATGTATTTTCAAACCATGTAGGACATGGGTGTTCGACAGTCGGGGGAAGATAGTTGACGAATGGTTTGTGATCCTTTGCGATCAAAGAATTAAACTTCCCAAATTTCATTAGAAAGGGGTAAATAAAAAAAGTACTTCAATATTATTTTTATTCACTCTTCCCTCCTCTTATACCATTATGTAATCACGAACCATGGGGTTCCTAACCCCATTCCTCTTTCTTCCACCCTTCGATTTAGTGAGCATTCATGTTGTTTATTTTGTATTTGGGGTAAGATTTCAATTCCTCCTCCTTCTTTTTCCCCCTTTACATGGTTTCTTCTAATTTTAGATGTGTTTATTTACAGATTTGATTCTAATTAAACTAGATAATGGTGTAATTTTCCAAATATTATGGGGCTTTTGGTCGGTTTCGGCAAAGGAGTTCTAGAGAAGATGTTCACATATTTATTAGTGGTGACTGTCTTCTGGGTTTTTTTCAGCAATATGAAATGTTCGTTATTAATTAATTACTATATTATAATTGTTATAATTAATTAATTTTTTAATCCTTGTCACAAGTTTGGAGCTTGGACGGTTGTGGATATCATGATTAGATTCCAAACAAGTTTGGACACTGCCTAGATGAGCCATTGAAAGGACATTATTATTGGAAAATATATTGTAGTGATTTGGAAAAGAGGTTAGTATTTTAATATCATTACATATAGTCTTTATAATTATATTATGTGTGTGTGTGGAATATACCTTAGAGACCATGTGTGATATGTTGTCTCCATTGATATAAGAAATTATTATGGGATCTAAATTGATAACTTGGACCTTCAATGAATTTCGTTTGATCCTTTGGATGTTGTTACACCTCACTTATGATCACCCCTGGGGGGTTCCCACCTTAGAAATGTGTAAATTTTCTGATTTTGAGTTTTGTAGAAGTAAAATAACGAATTATTAGTCTATAGAATGTGGTGATTTTGGTTTTTATTCAGTTATATTTTCCAAAGGGGAAACCTATTTTTTAAAATGGATATTTTTTTTAAATGGGCGGTAGAAATCATGGTGATTTTAAAGGGGTTTTAAATGACTTTTCAAATTTTTATTGACATTATATGAGGTTATTTATAAATAAAATTATATAATTGATCTTTTAAATGGATTGGGATTAAGTTGAAGGTCTTGTAATATGTTTTTTTCATTAAAAATAAGTTCTAATGTTTTAATTGTTGGTTTGAAAATGTGTAAAAATGATGTTTGGTTTTGGGTTTTTTATTACATGTGAAAATGTTTGGGTTTTTTTGATGCATGTAATTGTTTTGAATCCCCATTGGTACAATGTAAAATGGAGAATGGAGTAATGAGTTTTAACAATGATAAATTAAGGGGGATTCACCATTGAGTTTAAAATGTTAAAATGGCCACACATTTTAATATTTGATTAATGGATGCTATTGATAATATAATGTATTAGGATGTTGTACATGTTATTCCTCATTCATGGTACACATTCTTGACTTATGCATGAGGCACCAAGAGTATGATATATGGATTGGGATGTTGGACTAATGCTCCACTACTAGGATTTTGAAAAATTATAAAGATACTCATGGCACCTTGATACACTATATATTTCAGAGGATGAGCGGATTCCACTTACTCCAAGGGTATGAACATGGAATTCCATATCATGGTTGATATTATTGGATATGAAGTTTCAAATCTTAGTGGGATACATGGACATATTCTCCTTGTATTAATACCTTGAATAGTATAATTAATGGTATGGATGGTTAGAAATTGAGTTCTAAAGCATAGTTGGATACATGGTATGACGATCCTTGTATGTTGACCTATGACCTATTATGTACATTTTTGTGAATATCAGAATTTTTGGATGATGGTTTTATGGATATGAGTATCACTTGGAATAATGAAAAAATTTGTACAATTCACACACTACTAAATAATGAAACTTGATTTATTTACTACCTTTTATATCATTAATTATACCTCTTCATACACTATTGACATGAATCGTGATGTATTATACACCTTTGGGGTGACCTACTTAGTTGTGCACACATCATTCCCAGACCTCCACTATACATGGGTACCTGATAATCTCTCACATGTTTATTATCGGAACATGTTTTGGATGATTCTTGTGTTGAGTTTTACATGGTTGGGTGGGATAACACTGATATATTCAGATGACTGGGTGGGGTTGGAATGGAGTTTCATTAGAGATATTATTTATTTTACTTTATTTTTGGCATGTCATGTAACCGGACCATTAGTCGGTCGATTGTATGTGTTATATGGTTGTTTGGGCCTAACTGCATTTCATTTTATCATAATAGGCTCTTATTTCAAATTATATATTATTTCCTCTTTCTATGATGTGTATAATATTTGATTATTTACTTCCAATTTTTCACTATGATATGGGGTATATTATATTCACTATTCTATATTAAACACCCAGTATTATCATAAAACCTTTTTATTATGAGGAATAATTATAAAGGCCATGTGTTAATTCAGCTCAGGGCATGGGTTTTAGTGGCACCTAGGACGAGATTTTACAAAGTGGTATTAGAGGTGTTTTCCTTCCTCTTATTTTACTTTTTAGGGTTTGGTATACGGGAGATATAATAATGTTTCAGATCATGAGATGTATACTAGGTTGGCGGATCAAAGACACCTTTTCTAGTAGGATGTCTATGTAACTAGGGGGTGGGATTGATGTTATAGAATTATGATGTTATGATTGTATATTATTTTCTCTTATAGTGAACAGAATGTTGCTTCGATTGGATAACTTATAAATGATTTCAATCTCTCAGACCCTTAGAAAGAGGCCTATGATTTGGTTTTGAATTTTTTTCATGTAACGACAAGATGTGTGTCATCCATCATGTTAAGTATGTGGGACACAAATATTATTGGCCTTCTAGTGGGGGATTTTATGGGTTTCATTCTCATGGAATGTTTTGTGGATCTATAGTAAGGAACTCGTTATATATGATGATGGTGTGGTCCTTGTGAATGGTTAGTGTAGTGACCCTGGTGGGTTATCAAGATATAGGTATAATAATGTTAGAACCCTTATGTTTTTTTAATGATTTGTTTCAGATCTAGGTCCTTCATAGAGTAGTTTTATGTATAGATTTTGGAATAGGATTTTCACCATATTTGGGGGAAATTGGATAGTATATGAACCCTTTATGGTGTGAGACCCAATAAATGGGTGTTTTGAAATGTTGATGGGGTGTGATGTTTGGGAGTGATAATGTTTTAATCCATCTGAGACATATATTTTTATGAGTTGGAATAAACCCAAGTGGTTAGACCTAGATACTTATTGTGAGACTTTATCATTGTGGCTAAGTGGTAGATCCTAGTGACTATCAATACATGACTCTAGTTAGAGGAGTTAGTTTCATGTGGATTTTGGGTATTATCCATAAGAGGGGTTGGAAGAGATGTATGATCCATTGGTTTCATGATTCAAGAGTGGATGTTTTAGAACTATTGATTGCGGTGAAAAAGGGTTGGAACCTATTATGATATTTAAGATCTTTGGATGCATTTTGGTAGAACATGCGGTTTCTGAGGTAAGGACTGGTTAGGTGTCTTACCTAGTAGTGAGAGTGTGGATGATCTTAGTGAAACATTTAATTATCCCATATTTTTAGTGGTTGGGTAAGTGGTTTGAGTTCATGAGTTGCTTTTGGGTTTGGGAAACACCAAGGTTGATATTATTTTGGTTAGAGGGACATGTGAGAGAGTCATGGCTAGTGGATAGGTCTTATGATTTGAGGTTTTAAAAATCATGACTCATTAGAGTTGGGACCAAGTTCTATAGTGTTGTCACATAAGAGTATATGTGAGGATTATGTGTTAATGTGAAATTAGAGGCATGAGTGGACGATGCCATGGTTTGTAGTTTGGGTTGTGGATCAAGAATTAAGAGAGAGTACACACAAGGATCTTGGGTAAAGAAATTATCCATAAGTAGGCTGAAAAACAATGTTGGTGAGATGGGATGCTTGTAGGCAAGGAGGCACGAGGCCTTTGAATGAGTTTGTTATGTCCCTATAGTTTGGTGTTACCCTGGAAATGGGTGACTTATGGTAAAATTAGTGTATGAAATCTTAACATACTCTTAACAAATGATGATCATTTACCATATATTGACATCATCCTGGGTATGGTTAGAGGATAGTGGCTATATTCTTAGTTATTAAATGTCTCTTTTTTTGTTTGATGATGGGTATCCCTTGTCTTTAACACATGGAATGGTGTAGGTGTAGACGTATAGTGGTAAGAGAACGATAAAACACTAGTGAGTAAGGAAATTGTGATGTAATGGATGTTAGTGAATACCATGGGTTCAATTCTCAAATGTTAGGAACATGCAATAATTGATGTTTCATTTGGTCATTCAGGTGAGGGAGAGATTAAATGTATGATTTTTGTATTGGAAGTGAATGAAAATGGGATATGGTGGGTGGAGGTTTTTGAGTGAGTTGATGACAACAACAACCCTATAATAGGGAGTGATGTGTAAGTGATAAAAACATGACCCTCCTATTGGAAGGGTCATAGGTGCGTGGTTTTGTCTGTGGATTAGTCATGGTGGCACAGTGATGTTGGTTATTAATTGATGGTTTTAAAGATTAAATTACATAGGGTATGGTAATGGAAAATCCTTTTCCATGGATGACTGATATGATCATTCTCTTTAAGATCAAAGTGTTATGGGAGAATAATTTTAAGGTCTTGTGTTGGAGGTTATTATGTGTGTGGTAGGACATGAATGTGGTTTTTAGTCAGTAGGGGATTTTAAAATGGAATCTCACTACGGGTCGGGTTTGGTCCCCATAGTACATGATTGAGTAGACATTTTATTCCTTTGGGAGAGAAGGCCTTGGGATCATGTGAGATGTCAATAGACTGACATTTCGAGCTAGGTGCATTTGGGATTAGTTGGAAGAGGATATCCTGGCATGGGTTTGATTAAAATATTGGTGTGAAAGGTTGCAACCTATGTCTGGTGTGTTCTTTTGGGAATAAAGGTGTCATTTCTATTTTTTGGGCTTTCAAAGAAAATCTATTATGTTTTCAATTCAAGAATGGATGGTGGGTATGCGTTCACTTCAGTTGGTTTTTGATAATAAGGACGTGTGTCAATGGTGATGGAATTCTAAAGGATTTTAGGGTATGTTATATTGAAAACTATGTAGAGTACATTGTGGGAGCATAGGATCGAGGTTCTTGTGGGATTTTTAAATTGTGTAGGTTCTAACCGTGGGATGTTAATAGTGATTACTTCAGGCTTTTGGTGGGGAACCCCATATGTATGATATGTGATAATGTAATAATCAAAGTTATTTTTTAGATTAGGTAGACATGGGTTATCATTATATCGGTGCTTCAGTTTTAGAAACAGGTGTTAGCTCATGATGTTGGTTGGTTAAGGGCCTTGATTTGGAGGAAGTACCTTGGTAGTCTTTCAAAATATTAGAATCCAAATAATAATTTAGGATTGAATGTGATGACGGATATTGATTAAGTAGTATAGTTGAAATACCCCAAGGATTCTTAGAGATGATAAATGTTATGGTGGGGAGGTTGTGATATTCTCTGTTTGTATGTGTCAAAAAATATGAAGGAATTTGAATTTTCATTATAGAATTGGTTAGATTTTGAATCAAGAATTGAAATGGAGTCTTGAGAGTTGGAATGACTCAAAATGGTGTTTTAAGTCTTGGAGTATTACTCGGGAGGTATCTCAAGTGATTATATAAGATTCTGAGGCTTTGAGTTAATATTTAGGATGTTTCATATGTTTGATTCATTTGCATGGTTTTCTATCCATATTACTGGAAAAACCGTGAGAATCCTTGAGGCTTTAAAGGTTTTTTACTTCATTTTAAACTTCTAATTTTTATGTTTCAGAATTTAAGGATGGTTTGCGGTAAAATTTGCAAGGTAAAGGAGAAACTGGGTGAGGTAGGGAAGCGTCAGAGACATGGCACACAATTTTCGTAGGGTTTTAGAAAAACAGTGTTCCAGCATAAGGTAGGTAGTAATAACAAAAGAATTCATGAAATATTTGTTAAACCATGTAGTCTGACCATGTGGGGAATGGTTGTTGGATAGTTGGGGGCACACGATTGGAGAACACTTTGGAAAATCAAGTGGCTTCAATGTTTTCAATAAAAATCAATAAATTACCAAAAATAACCCATGGATATTTTTATCCACTCCTCTCTCTTTATCGACTATTGGTTTCACATGAAATAGGTGTCAAAAACCAACATCCTCCTTCAACTCTTCAACTTAGTGTCTATTCATCGTGTTTTTTCAGCTTTTACGGTGATATTTCTCTTCCTCCACCTTGTATTTCCCCATTTCTAGGGTTCTTTCTACTTTTAAATGTGTGATTTTAGGGATTTGGTTCCAATTCCACTAGAAAATAATGTAATTTTCCAAGTATGATAGGGTTTTGGTTTTCTTGGGTAAAGGATACCCCAAGATGGATTCCACATGTCATTTTATAGTGTTTTATTAAGGTACGTGTTCACAATATGTTTTATGTTTTTCCTAATCAATTAAATTATTTATGTGTTGAAATTGTATATCCTTTTATGTATTTTACTGGTAATGGTTTCAGGAATATGTTTTGGACCTTCCATGGTAGTTTCTTATGTTTTTGAGTATCGTTGAGTGCCTGGTGGGTTTTATGGAAATATGTTGAGTTAGGGTTTAATGCATTAATTACATACAATTTTTATAATTAATTAATTATTATGTCTTGGTGTGTGGTTGGAACTTGTAAGGATGTGACTAGCTCAGTCGGATGACAACGTGGTTTGGATGATACTTTGATGAGCCTTGGAAGGCCTATCTTGATTTGTAAATTTATTTTAAAGCATCAAAAATGTGGTAGGTGGTCTGAGAGCTTTACCCATAGTCTTTGTAATTTCATTACATTTTTTTTGGAGTCTGATTTAGAGACAATGTGTGTTATATTTTTACATTGATTTATAATATTAATTTTCACTTTCAATTGATACATTGGACCATCAATGGATCCTATTGGATTGGTTGGATCTTGTGAGACCAGGCCTATGGCCACCCATGGGGTGTGACTTCCTTTGAAAAAATATATATTTTTTTCCATTCATTTTAAAAAAAGTACCATGAGGCCTTTTTATAGGAATAAATAGAGTTATATGGGTTTTAATTTTCTTGTGATTTCTATGGAGTGAAAATTATGTTTCAAAAGAGATGTTGTTTTGAAATGGAGTGTCAAAATCAAGGTGATTTTAAATCAGTTTTAAATGAATTTCAAATAATGATTGAAATAAGGAGAGGATGATTATAAAAAAATGGTTTAATTTATTTGGTGGATAGTGAAGTCCTTGTATATTGTTTGTTTTATTTAAATATATATACTAATGTCTTAATGTGTTGTTTCAAAAAATATAAAAATGTAATTTGGTTTTAGTATTTTTATGACATGTTAAAAGGGTTGGGGTTTTTTGTGGAACATTTGGGGTTTGAAGGCCTGTTGGGACCATGTTAAATGGTGAATTGAATAAATACTTTAAATATTGAGAAATTAGTGGGGGTCTACAATTGATGTTAATATGTTAAAAAGATTTCATACATTAAACGTTGAATAATGGATTTTATTGATATTGTAATGGATTAAGATGTTGGAAATGAAATTCTTCATCTATGGTAAGGATTCTGGACTAATGCTCAAGGATCCCATGATATGATATATGGTTTTAGATGCTAGACTGATGCTATACTCTTTTTTTGGATGGGCGAGACTGATTCTCCAAGTACCCCGGTGCACTATAGTTTTAAGATTATGGACTTATGATTATAACTCCTGGGGTATATACATATTATTATATATCATTGTTGGGATGTCCAGACATGATGTTTTGAATCCATTTTGATACTTGTAATGACGATCCTTGTTTTTTGAGCTGTGACCCCAATAATATATGATTTGGAAGGTTTAACATGGAATTTTGAATCCCAGTTAGATACTTGGACTGAGGATCATTATATTTCAACTGAGTTCAACATTGGTATATTGTTCAAACAAATGTTATGTAATGAAGAATGTTTGATGGGTATGAGTATCACATGGTATTGAGAACAATCATGGATAGTTCAAATACATTTAAATAATGAAACCTGATTTATTTACTACCTTGTCTTTTATTAACTATACCTCTTCATAGATATTATATTGATAGGTATTGATTTTAAAAATGTTGGGGGTGCCCTACTGATTTGTTCTATCACCCTACTTATGCCTCCATTATACATGGGTACTCAAGCATCTCTCACATGTTTATTGTAGTAATAGTTGTGGTTTGATGCCTGTGTTGAGTTTCATATGGTTAGGTAGGATGGATCAGATATTTTTAGGTGACTATATGGGTTTATCATGGAGATTATATAGGTCATGTTTTTAGTTTACATTTTTCTGTTTTCCATGTAACCAATCAAGTGGGTAGTTGGTTGTATGTGTGACATAGTCATTCAGGCCTTACATAATATCATTTTATCAAAGAATTAACTTGTTTAAGTGTATAAATTTATTATTTTTCTTTATTGGGTATGATATTTGGTTATTTACATCTGATTGTGCACTCTAATATGATGGTATAGTCTCCTCATAGTACCATCTTAGACCCTCACCGCTAGTCGGCAGCCTCTGGCATATGAGGAGTCAGAGTTGAGGTTATGTAGAAATTCGGCGTGGGGAACCATTTTAGTGACATCCAAGAAGGTACATTAAAATTTTCATTCCCCATTTTATTATCATGCATTATTTATAATGCTTATTAGTGGGTATTTTAATTTCAAATCATGTTTCACTAGATTTCCAATTAAATTTAAAGGTGTTCCCTTAATAAAAAATTGTTAAAATTATGTTTTTGTTAACTTTACAGACCGATTGATTTATGATTAGATTAATTACTTTGTAATAATAACCTATATGTTTTAAGAGAGGTTTTGTATTTAAAATTGGGGTTATCCCTTAATAAAATTTTATTTATAATGGTTTTATGATTTTAAAATATCTTTGGAAATGTATAAATCTTTCTATCTGTATGTGTGTATATTTATATATATTGGTTATACACATATACATAGGTACACACATATATATATGTATGCATGTGTAAATATTCACATGAGAATACATGAATTTTTGCAATAGTATATATGTGTAAATATATATATGAAAGTGTATATGGGTTTAACCATAATGAGGAGACTTTTAGGTGGTTTCCAAAAAATATTTATAATGGTCATGTTTGCACTTCTTAATTTTTTTATAATGGTCGAAAATTTAGTCCTTCGTATCTTCTAAGGGTGAATTATTTGACTTAGGGTGTCTTGAATGTTTTCCATGGATTGGAATGAAAATGGATTGACACAGAATATATTGATTTGGAAAATTATTTATCTTATAATGAGTTTATGAAAGGCCCCATTACATTTATATAAAAAATAATATCATTTCCAATGGATAGACAATAAAGAGAGCTGTGTATCTAAGTGGCGAAGGATAGTCTAAGTGTACCATTTTGGTTACACCACACTAAAAACACATAGTCTTGGATGAATTGGTTGTGGGAAACCTATTGGGGTGTCTCTATACTGCTAATCCAGGGGAACATACTTCATTATTATTTTCATGCACACTTTGATTTTGACCAATTGGATCAGGAGTTGGACCTGAAAAACTAGTGTTCACACTAACCTTAGAAAGAATAGGTATTATCACTATGGTGCATTTTTATAAAATAAATATTCTAATTGTTCTTAATTTCATTTTTATAAATTTATAATGTATAGTGGTAACATCTTTTATAAGTAGTTAATGTAGGATGTTTAATTTTGTAAATATTATAAATGGTATAAAAATGGTTATTTTATTAAAATTGATTAGAAAATGGTTTTCAATGGTTTATAATAATATTAGTGTTTCTTAATAAGGTGTTTTCAATGTGATGATTTTTCTCTAAAAGGGTGGAAGAAAAATTTATACATAATGATGATATGTTATTGGATTTACTAAACAAGGAATGGAAAACACATTCTACTATGTTTTTAAAACTAGAAAAAAGGATATTTTATTTAATTAAATATAATTAGGGTGTGGTTTACTTTTTCTATTCCTACCATGCTTTATGCTCATGCTTATCATTATAATTTCAGTTCTAAGGCCTGGTTATATCCTTATGTTCTCTTTGAAAATTGATTTGTGGATGGATACTTGTATAGTAAAGATGATGCATGTTTGTTTTATTTTTGATATATTTTTACCTCATTAACCACATAAAACATTATTTAATTCTATATATGAATGGTATCTATCCCTATGGGAGTCTAGGAGGTCACCAAAGATAGCTACAATATAGGGGAGGGAGTTCAATGAAGTAGAGGGATAGTTTTCTTATTTTCTTGACATGTTAATTTATTTTATTTATATTTTAGTTCGTGTTGAAATCCAACATATATGATGGTCATATTGTTTTTTTATTTTCCACATATTATTTATTAATTATATAAAGGTATAAATCATTACCACCTGTTATAATATTTTTAAATGGTCCTTGTTTTAATCCAAATGTGATTAGGAACGTGTATGAAGGACGTAAAAAGTCATGTGTACAAATTCACAAGGGAATAATTTAATTTTATAAATAATATTCATGAATATATATGTGTATGTGTATATGGGTATAAATATAAAATGTGTATTTTCTTGTGGTTTTGAAATCATATTTATAAAGGCACAATTCGAATATCTTATTGTTATTTTAAAATGGTTCCTTGATTAATAAAATACAGTACTTGGTATCCACCAAGGAATAATTATATGTCTTAGGGTTTCTTGAATGTTTTCATTGATTTAAAATGAAAATTGGTTGATATGGAATGTTTTGGTTATGAAAAGGTGTCAGCTTTTTTTGGGATGATGAAAGCCTCCTTTACTTTTATATGAAAATTTAATTTTTTTTTGAAATGTCTAGAGAACATGGGGAGTCATGTATCTAAGTGTAGAAGATTATTTTAAGTGTCCCCCTTTTTATGCCACATTAACAAAAAAAGTATACTCTGATTACATGGCTGTGTTGAACTGGTAAGGGTGTTTCCATAGTACTAGGCTGAGGGAATGTACTCCTCAACACCCTTGAATTCAGTTACGAGGCATTGCTGGTGTGTCAAAAAACTTCTAGTTTATGCATTCACATATTAATTTTGACTAATTAGATCCTACATTTGATGTGAGGAGATAGAGTACCCACAAAATATAGACGACCAAGGTATTTACACCACAAAACATATATATGAAATTAATAATTTAACTATTATTTATTTGGTTTTTATAAATTTATAATTAATGGTGTCTTATTATCTTATGAATGGTCAAATTATGATATGAAATTCTTAGATTTTTAAAAATGTTTAATAAATGGTTATTTTTAATAGCTGATTGAAATGTGGTTTTGAAATGGTTTCTATAATAGTGCCATAGCCTGATAAATTATTTTCCATGTGATTATTTTAATTTATATAAAAGAAAAATAAATTGATTAATATTGATGATATATTATTGGATTCACTGGAAAAGAAGTGGAAAATGTATTTTTACTATATATTTAAAATCATAATAAAAAGATCATTTTAAAAAAAATTATACATAGGGTGTGGTTTAATCTTGGAAAGACTAATTCTCTTTACGATAACACCTATAATTATCATTTAATTTTTAGTATCTAGTTATGTTCTTGACCAATATTTGACTATTGATTAGTGGATAATGACTTTTATATTCCCAAGGATATATATTTCTTATTTTATTTTTTTATCATTTTATTTTATTGCATTAATCAGATCGGCCTTTATTTCTTTCTAAATATACAGGGTAGCTATATCTATGGGAGTCTAGGAGGGAATTGGGGTATCTATGGTTTTCTTTACAAGGTAGAGTGATTAATGAAGAAGTGTTTTTTATGTTGTTGAATTGTTAATTTCTTTCCAGCATATTTTATTTTGTTTCCATGTCTGACATATGGGTAGGTTCTTCTGATTTTTTTCTGCATCTTGCTTCATAATTATTATACGGGAGAAATAATTCCCACTGGTTATTCATTTATTACAACTAACTTTTCATAACCCCAAGATTATCATAAATGAACATCGAGGATCTCATGGGCCATCTCAAGAATCTGATGGAGAGTGGGATTAGGTTGGTTTGTGACATTCGCAATAAAAAAATTAGAAATTTAATATTTAAATAAGACATTTAATTCTAGGAAAACAATTTAATATGAAGAAAACTATTTTTTTGACTAAAGACTTATATAAATTTGTTATATGGGATATGAATCCAGAAAATAAAATTATCAAAATTAATATGACAATAAATTGATTTCTTAATAATCTTACAAAGGTTGTTACAAATAATAAAACCCCATAAAATTAATAAAATAAATCCACCAATATCAAAATATTTATCTGAGCACAACACAACCATGTTCACAAGGTACATGAAATAATGAGGATTGAAACATATCATAAGTCTCCCCACTATTTAGAATTTTTATAAAATTGTGAAAGAAATTGGAGACACAACTATAAAAAAGTAATCAATAAAGTAAATGCATATCCACAAAATGTATAATGAATCAATATTTCATCATCGACTAACATAACCATACAAGGAACTAGTTTTTAATTTCCATAATGGAAATAAAACCCACAAGAATACTGATGATTCCATATGATAATTTCATATAATCTGTAAACATACTTTCATATATGAGAAAATTGGATAAATAACCACAAAGATGCCAAAAATATGAACAAAATGTCTTAAAAATTTGGTCATGGCAGGGTAATCTTGGACCACAACTCCATAATAATGACCCATATTTAACAAAAATAAAATAAAAAACCACCACTAGTCCATGGACAAGATACCTAGTGTGGTACCTTTCCTAGATACCAAAATATACACCTAATGATTCACCATATTTATTAATTAAAGAATCAAAAATCAAAAAAATAAAAAATTCATTCAATGTGATATTAAAAATTCCATATCGGGATAAATGTGACTAACCAATAGATATCACCATCCAAAAAAGAATAACAAGAGAGGATGAAAAAACATACACCAAAAACAAAATTTCACTAAAAACCCAAATCCCAAAATACATGAAAAAATAAATATGTCACATAATTAAAAACTATATCATACTGAATAGTTATTATTTTTATAATAATTTATCTTAAATAATCATTGAATAAAACATAGGTGTCTAAATCAAAGACAGACCCATGGAGGTTTCAAGTAAGAGGGATTTGAATAAGAAACAATCCCACTCTAAAAACAAATAAGGGACCTCTTTTCCTTTTGAGAAGTAGTGGTCCTATAAGCAGACTAAACCCACATCAAACTACCCTTATAACATGGTATAACCAAACTGATTCCTCCCATTATATTGAATATATGTAATATCATTAACTAAAGGTGAAGTAATAACTATTACATGTTTCCCTGTATGATTTGTTTCTAATGACCTGGAAGTCATGAAAACTTATATGATTTTATAGTAGATTAAAATTTAGGAAACTCTAAAGTATATGATAAGGCCCCTTAAAAAGAAATAGCACATTAATGAAATTTCACTGTGTTTATTTACAAAAATGTAGAAAAACTATAAAAAATGTATTGCATTCCCCCTTACTATTATCAGCATGATAAAGTCTAATGAACATGAATGAATTATTTTCTTTTACATAATTGGTGAAAATAAATTATATGTAAAACATCATAAATAATAACTAAGATACACTTTCATGTAGTTGTGAAGGAACAATGATCTACCAACACTCTCAAAAATGTCCATAAGAAAACTAAAAAAAATCACTATGGTTGGTTCAAGAGTTTCCAGATAATTATGGATCCTAGTAATCCTCTATTACCACTCTATCACATTATAAAGATCTTGATGTAATGCCTTGTCAATAGTTACCGAGAGTCAGTGCATTATTACATAACATTGGCTTGATCACAAGAGATCATGTCTCGAAAGACCGATTATTTTAGTCACCATGGATGTATTGGATACATACATAGGTTTTGAATTACGTCGTGTGATAAAAACAAAAACAAAAAATTTTCCACATTTAACACACATATATCCCTTAGCCTATCCCTATAGATAAACCATAAAATACTTCTTCACATCCTGGGAAAAATAAAACATAGAAAGGGGAGAGCTCACATGCTTAGTAAGTATAAAAATATAGAGGAAAATTTCATGAATAATCATAAACATTTAAGGCAATGTACAAGACTAAAACATAATCCTTTTAAACATAAACAATAGAATAATATGGAAAATAGAAATCAAATAATTCCATTTACTTATTCACATTGATATTCTACTAGCCAAATAATCACATGAAAAATCAATATCCAATTTCATAATAATGGAATGCATAATTTCGGTTATCATAACCACATTGTCAAGGCCCCGTGTCAAGACTTCAAATAATATTTTGTCAATGAATTATTTCAAGACACTTGTTTGTATCATGGGACCTACTGATGCATCTAAGAGTTATAGTGGGCCCCAACCATCACTTACTAAGTCCAATGCATTCATCGTATTTTAATATTGAAACATAACATAAACATTCATAATAAAACTTTCATATGAAATGTCAATACTTTAACTATAAACTATGACTTGTATTAAAATAACACATCCATAGTCAAACATATCAAAAAACTTCAACACAATATAGAAGACTTCATCATCATAAAACAACTTCAAATAAGTGTAAAATATATCAAAGTATGTTGACATAGATCAAATCAAACCTATTTGAGATGAATATCTCTTTCTATTTTGAAATCATTTAAAAGACAAAAAATTATAAGAGAAAATATTTATTTTTTAATTATTCTCATAATATTGTAAGGGACAATTCGAAGGTTTTATAACGGCAGAAAATAGTTTCACCTTCCGTATAAGTTAAAAAAACATTCTAACCTTAATTCGTTGAAAAGGTCAAAATCACCTTGTTTGGAAAATGACAGAAAGATTCCTTAAAAAAAGTTTTATAAAAGTGAAACAATTATATAAATTAATTTAACCCATATTATAGGAAATAGTAAAAATGTTTAGAAATACATTTTTAAGAAACATAGATGTGGATGATAAAGAAGTCCCAGAAGATTCTCACGTATAGACAACATCTGATAATAAAAATATTGTGAAATATAAACATTACGTTGTACTTTTCTTTGATCGATGGTATGTTAACCTCATATATAATAGTTAAATAACATTTAATAAATTAAACAAGAACAATGTATATAAATATGTTATCATATATGATCTTCAAATATTTCTTTGTTAATAATATTTCAGTAGTATCATCGTTTCGGGTGTTAACTGATTCATTTTCCCTTATATGTTTTGTTATGTAAGTCATTTTTGTTATGGATAATATGTATTTGATTCATATACAGAATTATATTATGTTCATAAAAACATTATTTAATAATAAAATTATATTTTTTCTTGATTGGTTACAATGGGGAATGTATCTCATCGCGTTCGTGGAGACAGTAATTTGTACGTACGCATGAGCGAAAATACCATTCTTTTGATGGTGGAATCATATATAATTGGATGTTATATCATATATACAAAAAAATTAACATGTTATATTTATTATTTATATCAATTAAACTCATTATTATACCCATCCAAATAATGAAGTGTTTGAATAAGAAACTACACCAAGACGTGGAGACGGTAAGCCGTACGTACGCACGTATGGTGACTTATCATTAATAGGATGGATAGAATAATGAATATGGTTATACCATATTTATAATTAAATCACAATTTGTATAATGTACTTTTTAAATTATTTTGGTATGGAAACAAAAAATAAAGAGGAAGCATAAGAAGAAAAGAACTTTGAAAAACGTAGTTAAATTATTACCTCTTCTTTGGGTGTTTCCTTTTGAGTTGATCAAAAGGTCTCCATAGGTTGGCTTTATAAGAAAATTAAGGACTCTAGGTCTATTTGAGGGTATTTTTTAGTATATTTGAGTAGGTTTTGGCTTAGAAAAATGGCTTTGGATGTGTGAAGTTAATGTAAGGTTAAGTACCCTTTTCTAAGAGTGGTGAGGGTCACTTTCAGAAAACCTGGAAATATTTTTTTTTTATACAATTATATTCGGTTTATAGTGGATAAAAAATAATTTATTTCAAGGATATGGAGGGTATGGGTCAAAAAAATCTCATCCAATAAGTTTTATAAAGGTTTAGGTAACCATAATAAACATATCTTTTAGATTTAACTCTTGGTTAAATAGTTTAACATTTACCATATCTCCTTGTATTTTTATATTATATGGTTAATAAACATACAATAAAATGACATGAGAACATCAAGTGGTTCATTAATGACATATATATTATTATATAAGACCTTTTTTTGGAACCTTAAAGTTTTAGGACTATTATATAATTTAATAAAATTATATTTGTTTTGAAAACTCATTTATGTCAATTTTGACACTATTTTGTATCTGAATTTTGTTAAAGTCCTAAAAACTTTACTAATTAAAAAAATTCATTTAATAAACACTAACATGTCATATTAACCAATAAAATTATTTTAATTCAACAAAAGTCTCAATTGACATTTATTTGGATATTTATAATATCAATTATTTTAATCTTTCTTGAATAATGTAATTACTCCATCATCATTGTGTCATTAATAAATTTAATTATTCAACGTCTGAAAATTATAAATAATATACCATTATGTAAAAAATATTTTTAGCTCTCTAATGAATTTTATAGTCTAATTTATCTTATGTGTTACCTAATATTGAAATTGTTTTAGTTATGAATAATTGAATTTAACACATTTAACTCTTTTTTAAATACAATAACAATAAATGTCCTAATCTAATCCAAGTGGAAAAAAAGTATATTATTTTATTCTTATGGTTGTATTTGGTCGAAATAAACTTATCCAATATAATTAGTACATATGATAGGGTAATAATAATATCCTTTTTACCTTTATATACCGTATTTACTTTTAATCATGGTTAATAAAAGTCAAATTTTACAATTCACCAAAAATTATTTTCATCCTATTGAACCACATTTGACTTAATAATATCAAAAGTATCTCTATGATTTTTTAAATTCAATTCACAGAAGTTGTAAAATTAGGTTTTATGTAAATTTATTACGTGGCAAGAAGGTGTATAGAAGACGACAACAAATTCAATAAAATTTTATATATCTGATTTTATTTTAAAATTAATCTAATAAATTATACTGAACTAATGTAGGTATTATGTATCTATTTTGAAATAAAAAAATTAAAAAAATAAATAATTATTTAAATAAAAGTAATTTTTAAACAATAACACAGTGTTTTTCACTATTCATTAAAAATTGAAAGTTTTCTGAAAAATACAAAAAATTCATCCAAAGCTAATTTTGATATTCCAAATCCAAAAATGAAGTCAATTTTGAAAAAAAAATATAATGTTTCAAATATTGTGTATTAAAATTCATAATGGCTGGTTTGATTGGTCATGGTGTGCTAGAACTCGAAGTTGCGTGCACCGCAAGCTATTATATTATTCAAAGGGAAACGTACCATGGAAGCTTAGGGTGTTACATTCTCCCCTCCATCAAATAATTTCGCTCTTTAAATTTCAATAATATTACTCCATAAAAAGATTTTGGGGGTTCTTCATCATTTGTTCCTCGAGTTCCCGCATTGCCTCTTCCATCATATGAATTCTCCATAACATTTAGCAGATGAGTCATTCGGTTTCTCAGCACTTGTTCTGTAGTATCAAGAATCATGATAGGCTCTTTACAATAAGACAGATCGGGTTCCAGTTCTATTTCATCATAGGTGAGTACATGTAGTGGGTTAGGCATGTATTTTCTTAACAGTGACATATGGAACACATCATGAACTTTGGAGAGACAAGGCGACATTGCCAAACAATAACCTACAACTACAATTCATTCTAGAATTTCGAAAGGTCTGATATAACTGGGACTTAATTTACCCTTAATACTGAATCATATAACACCATTCCTTGGAGATACCCTCAATAAAATAAGATAAGATACATGAAATTCCAAAACCTTCCTTCGATTAACAGCGTAGATCTTTTTCCTACTTTGAGATACTTTGATGTGGGTTTTGATAACCTTCACCTTTTCCATTGTTTCCTTAACAAGTTATGGGATTATGAGTTTTCTTTCACCAACATCATCCCCACAAGTTTGTGTGTGACATATCTTTCCATATAGCGTTTCATATGGTGCCATCTAAATACTTGAATGAAAACTATTTTTATTGGAAAATTATACCAGAGGTAAATATTGATCTTACATACCTTAAAAGTCAAGTGATCAAGATCTCAACATGTCTTCTAAGTATTGAATAGTCCGTTCTAATTATCCATCAGTTTGAGGGTGGTAGGCAGTGCTCAAACAAAGTTCAATATCCAGGGCCTTTGGAAAGATTTTCTAGAATCTTGATATAAAACGAGGATCATGATCAGAATCAATCAATAGTGGTACACCATGAAATTTTACAACTTCATTAATATATAGTCTTGCTAAACGTTCAAGTGGTAAATCTTCTCTTATAGCAATAAAATCTGCTGACTTGGTAAGACGATCAACAATGACCTATTTTGCTTCATTCCTTCTATGATCCTTTGGTAGTCCCATGACAATGTTCATCGTAATATCATCGCATTTCCAATCAAATATGGGAAGAGGTTGAATGACTCCACTAAGATGTTGTCTTCCAGCCTTCACCTGTTGGCAAACCATAAATCTTGACACATAATCATCAATCTCCCTCTTCATGTTGTCCCACCAAAAATGTTCCTTCAAATATCTATACATAATATTACTACCAGGGTGTGAAGATATATCAGATCTATGAAGATTATCAAACAATTCAATTTTTAGATCAGTTATATATGGAATTCTAAGTATCTTCCAAAATTTCAAAATTCCATCTTCATATACGAAGTCACTCAATCCCCCATCATTCACAGCTTTAATCTTCTTTTGAAACTCCCCATCATCAGTATGAGAACACTTTATCATTTCTAGTAAAGATAGATTGGAAACCATTTGAAAAAGTATGGTTGTTTCATCTTAAATGGTTATTCCCATATCTATATTTACTAGATCCATGAAAATAGGATCCATGTCACCTCTCATCTTGTTCAAAACTCGATGATCCTTTCTTCTCAATGCTTTTGTCACATTATTTTCCTTCCCTGGGTGGTGTTATATAGTCCCATAATAATCCTTGATTATTTCAAGCCATCATATTTTCCTCAGGTTGATTTATTTTTATGAGAAAATATACTTCAAACAATTGTGATTAGTATAAATCACACATTTTTCACCAAAGAGATGGTGTCTCCATATTTTTAGAGCAATGATTATAGTTGGTAACTCAACATCGTGACTGGGATATTTTTTCTCATGATTTTTTAGATTTAGTGGTACATACACAATAACTCTATCATTATTTATAAGGACATAACCATGTCCTTTCATTGAAGCATCACTAAAAATAACAAACCAGCATTCCCCAATGGTAGAGTCAGTATTGGAGCAATGACTAATCTTCTCCCCAGTTCATCAAAATATTATTCACACTCTTTTTTCCAAAAACAATTAACCCCTTTATGTATGATCAGGGTTAATGGGTTACCCAATCGGGCAAAAGTTTGTATGAAACTTCAATAATAACCTTCTAAACCAATAAAACCGCGTACCTCTATTATACTCATCGATGCTGGCCATTCTTGGATTGCCTTAGTCTTTGAAGGATCAATAGAGATTCCATCCTTAGGGACATTATGGGCAATAAATGAAATCCCTATAAGCCATATTTCAGACTTGTTGGACATCCCATATAATTCATTTCTTCTATGATGATTTAGAATACTGTGCAAGTGAATTTCATGATCTTCGTAGATTTTGGATTATACCTAGATATAATCAATAAATACAACTACAAAGTCATCAAGATATTCCTTGAAAACTCTGTTCATTAGATCTATGAATACAGAGGGTGCATTAGTCAATCCAAAAGGCATTACTATAAACTGGTAATGCCCATACCTAGTATGAAATGTTGTCTTCGTAATACCTTCCTTATTCACATACAACTGATGATATCCAGATCGAAGGTCAATCTTTGAAAAATATTGAGATCCATGAAGTTGATCGAATAAATCATCTATGCGAGATAGGGGATACATTTTCTTTATTGTTATAGCATTGAACTCCCTATAGTCAATACACAACCTCATAGATCCATCATTTTTCTTAACAAAAAGAATAGGGGCTCCCCATAGAGAAACACTATGGAGAATAAATCCTTTATGAATCAATTCCTCTTGTTGTTTCATTAGTTCCACTAATTTCATAATGGTCATTCTATGAGGGGTCTTTGATATGGTCCTTGAATGAGGAATTAAATCAAGGGAAAAATCAATTTCTCATTCTGGAGGATGTCCAAGTAAATACTGTGGAAACACATCAACATATTATTGAACAATAGGTACATCCTCTATTTGAACATTCCATTACTCACCCATATTTATTTCACTCTCTTCCTCCCCAATAATTGAATTTAGTAGAGATACCAGGGGTGGTTCTAGATAACAATCAGATGGTGAGGTTTCTACTCTAAAGATAAGGTACTCTTTATCACCCTCGAAAATTGTAACCTTCTTCTCTTTATAATAAATTGTTGCATCATGGTCCGAAAGACAATCCATACAAAGGATTATATCAAATTCAATCATGGGTGTGACGATGATATCAGCAGATAAATAACCTTTATATGCCTTAATGGGAAATGATTCACAAAACATTGTTGCAGTTATACATCCCTTAGGAGTTTTGAATGAAAACTTCCTTGTTAAATTAAATTAGAAATATCTAATTTTCTTAGAAAACTGGGATGATATGAAAAAATGTGATGATCTAGAATCAAATAAAGTATTGGATAAATTTAAGGAAGCAATTAAATTACCAGCCACGACATCTTTTTGACCTTCAACCTCAACAGTAGTGATTGCATATGCTTCGCCTTGCTCCCTTGGCCTTTTCTGAGGAATGTTTCCTTTGTGCATAGAACATTAATTTTCACAATGCCCCACTTCCCTAAAATTGTAGCATTTAACATTGAAATGAACTTTCCTTCCCTTACAATCACGATCATGGTGTATTTTTTCACCACACTTGTTACAGACTCCCATTCCATTTAGGCAAGTATAGGGGTGTTTCTTACCACATTTACCGTAGGAAGGATATTTAACTTTTCCTATTCTGTCTTGATAGCACATAAGAAAATATCTTCATACGATGAGAAGGATTGTGAGACTAATTCTCGATGGAGAAATGGTTTTAACCCATCAAAGAATCTATCAACATTACTCCTTGGCTTACAAATATAATCTGATGTATACACTACTAACCTTGTAGTGCTAACCTCATACTTTGCGATATTCTCATCCTTCATTTCCCTCAGACTCAGAAATTGTCTTTCCGTATCTGCTCAATGGTTACAAGGAATGTATTTTTCTAATAAAATATCTTTAAACTCTCCCATTCCATATTTTATACTTCATTATCCTCCTTTATGTTTTGAATTAATGAACACCATTAATTTGAATCTCATGTGATGTGATAAATTGCCATGAAAACTTTTTCCCTTTCGCTACTCCACAATGCAATAAATATTTTCTCTAAGTAACTCATAAATTTCTCAGATAAAAATGGATTTGTATTCCCATTGAAAATTGGTGTTTGTTTCCTCATTAATTTTTCTAACATTGATCCACCACGTTGTAGATCAGGGTGCTCCATATGGGTAAGGTTATTATTCGTAACCTGAGTGAGTTGTACTAGTATGGTGATAAGATGATCATCACCAGTTTTGTCACCAGCTCCACTATAGTTATCTTGAGTATGAGGGAAATCCCAACATGGATTACATGAATTGATACAGTTTCCATTCCTTCCACAAGGAGTCATTTCTCTACAATGGAATAGAGTATATAAGGTTATAAATCACAATAAAAAATTCCAAACTTGTAAAACACTTAACATAAATTGAACAGTTTATGGATATAATCTATAACCACAAAAAAAATTTCCTTTAGGAGGTATATTCTCATATATCTGTCATAATGGTTTGTTAAGAAAATGGTAATTATGCTAAGTGTATCCCATGGGAGTGTTGTAACCAATAGTGCAGTAAGGCCCATTGTTGTGTACCAAGATACCCCAGGTCAATATAGATACTCTTTTTCAGAGTTTTTACTCTTAAGAACAAATGTTCTAGAGATGCCTCTACCTACTCATATCCAAGCAGGGATGTATTTCTTGAAATACTCACAAAATCTCTACATTACAAAAATTATAGGATGTTCTTCAATAACAATCCTCCAAGTCAATCTTATGGTAATGTTCTCTAATTAGTGTTTTTCTAAATCGAGCTTCCAAGGTTTGTACTAAACCTACCTCTAATACCAACTGTACCCCAACCCTAGTTACCTAGAGATGGTTCATTATTATATAAAATTATCATGATCACAAGAGATCATGTCTCAAAAGACTAGTTATTTTAGTAGCCTTAGAAGTACTATATAAATACAAAAGTTTTACATTACATCATGAGATAAAAACAACAAAAAAAATTTGTACCCTTTGAACACACTTATATCCCTTATCTTATCCTTATAGGTGAACCATAATATACTTCTTCCCATCCTGGGAAAGGTAAATCATCGAAAAGGGTAATGTCAGATGCTTAGTAAGGATAACAATATAGAGAAAACTTTCATAATTAAGCATATACATTTAAGGAAATGTATAAGACAAAATCATAAGCCTTTTAAACATAAACTTCTGTATAATATGGAAAATATAAATCAAATAATTCCATTTACTTATTCAGTATATATTATACTTTTTGAATAATCACATACAACATGAATAGTTAATTTCATAATGATGGAATGCATAATGTCGGACATCATAACCACATAGTCAAGGGCTTGTGCCAAAACTACAAATAAGATTTTTTCAAGGCCTTGTTCCAAGACACTAGTTTGTTTCATGAGACCTACAAATGCCTTGAAGAGCTATAGTGGGCTCCACACATCACATAATATGTCCAATGCATTCATCATATGAAAAGGTTGAAACATAACATAAACATTCGTATTTAAACTAACATACAAAATGGTAATACTTTAACTGTAAACCATGAATGGTATAAAAATAACACATCCACAGTCAAACATATCACAAAACATTCAATACAATATGGAAGATTTTTTCATAATAAATCCACTTCAAATAAGTGTAAAATCCATCAAAGGATGTTGACATAGATGAAATCAAAACTATTTGAGAGAAATATCTCTTTAAATTTTGAAATCATTTAAAAGTAACATAATTTAAAAAAACATTTATTTTGAAAATATTCTTATAAGAATGTAAGGGAAGATTCTATGGTATTATAACGGTGGAAAATAGCCGCACCCACTATATAAGTTAAAAAAACATTCTTACCTTAATTCATCAAAAAGGTCATAAAGCAAATTGTTTGGAAAACAACAGATTAATTCCCCTCAAAAACATTTAATAAAAAGTATAACAAGGGAATAAATGAATTTAACACATATTATAGTAAATATTAAAAAATGTTTGAAATAAATTTTTAAGAAACAAGGATGGGGATGATAAAAAAGTCCTATAAGATGCTCACGGATAAACAACCTCAGATAATAAAGAGATTGTGAAATTTAACCCTTTACCTTTTACTTTTCCTTGATAAAGGGTATGTTAACCTCTTGTATAATAGTTAAATAATTGTTATTAAATTATAAAAGAACCACATACCTAAATACTTTATCATATATGATCTTCTAATATTGCTTTGCTAAAAATATTTCAGTAGTATCATCGTTTCAGGTGTTAACTTATTCGTTTTCCTTTATACGTGTTGTTATGTAAGTCGTATTTTTTATGGATAAGATTTACTTGATTCATATAAATATTTGTATTAAGTACTTAAACATTATTTTTTAATAATAAAATAATATTTATTCTTGAATGGTTATGATGGGGAATGAATCTCATCGCGTTCGTGGAGACGATAATTTGTCTTAATGCACTAGCAACAATACCATTCTATTGATGGTGGAATCATATGTAATTAGATAATATATCATATATACCTAATAATTAACATGTTATATTTATTATTTACATAAATTATACTCATTATTATACCCATCCAAATAATGAAGTGTTTTAATAACAAACTACACCATGACGTGGAGACGATAAGTTGTATGTACGCACGTATGGCGACATGTCATTCATAGGATGGATAGTATAATAAATATGGTTGTACCATATTTATAATAACATCATAGTATGTATAATATACTAGAGTTATTATTTTGGTATGTAAATAACCAATAAAGAGGAAGTGGAAAAATGAAAGAACTTTGAAAGAGGTGGTTAAATTATTACCTCTTGTTCACGTGTTTCCTTTGGAGTTGATCAAAAGGTGCTCATTTTTTGGATTTATGATCAACGTAAGGCCTATATTAATAAGTGAGGTTAGTTGGAAGGATATTTGAGTAGGTTTTGGATGAGCCACATGGATTTGTAGGTGTGAAATTAAGGGATGGGGAAGTACTGTTTTATAAGACAAGTGAGGGTCACTATAGGAAAACCTTGAAATATTATTTTCTTATACAATTATTTCCAGTTTATAATGGACCCAAAAGAATTTATTTCAATTATAAGGTGGGTATTATTTGAAAACATTCAAAAAAATTGTTTTAGATAGGTTGAGTCGACCATATTAACCTTATATTTTTTATTTAACTCTTGGTTAAGTAGTTTAACATTTACCATGTCTCCTTGTATTTTTATATTATATGGTCAATGAACATAATATAAAATTCCAATATAACCAAAAGTTTATCATTAATGAAATATTTATAATTATATAAGTCCTTTGGACTAACCTTATATTTTTAAGACTATTATATCTTATAATAATATATTATTTTGTTTAAAAGCTGAATTATGTCAATTTTGACACTATTTAGTATCTGATTTTTTTAAAGTCCTAACAACATTATTACTATGAAAAAAATTATGTTAATAAACAATAAATTTCATATTAACCAATAAAATTCTTTTAATTCATTAAAAGTATCAATTTATATTTATTTGGATATTTATAATATCAATTATTTTAATCTTTCATTAATACAGAAATTATTACATCATCATTATGTCATAAATAAATTTAATTATTTAATGTCTAAAAATTATAAATAAACTACCATTATATAGTAAATACTTTTATCTTTATAATGAAAATTTATAAAAGAATTTATCTTATGTTTAACCATATATAAAAAATGTTTCATTTATGAAATGTTGAATTTAACACATTTTACTCTTCTTTAAATAAAATAATAATAAATGTCCTAATCTAATATAATTGGATCAAAAGGATCATATTTTATTCCTAAGTATGTTTTTGGTCGAAATAAATATTTATACTAGATTTAGGACATGTGTTAGGGTATTAATAATATCATTTTTAACTTTAATTACCCTATTTATTTGTAACCGTGGTAAATAAATGTCAAAAGTTACTATTCACAAAAATTATTTTCATTTTATTGAACCATATTTTACTTAATGATATCCACCATGTCTCTTTTATTTTTGAAATTAAATTCATATAAGTGGTAAAATTACATTTTAGGTAAATTTTTCTAACTTGCCTAGAGGTGGGTAAAAGACGGTAAAAAGTTCAATAAAATATTATATATCAAATTTTATTAAAAAATTACTCCAATGAATTACATTGAACTAATATAGGTATTATGTATCTATTTTGGCATAAAATAAATTTAAAAAACATAAATAATTATTTAAATAAAATGTTGGTTCAAAACAATAACACGTTGGTTTTCGTTGTTCATCAACAAATAAAAGTTTTCAGAAAAATACCAACAATTCACCCTAAGCTAATTTTGATATTTTGAATCCAAAAATTATGTCCAATTTAAAAAAGAAAATTTATAATGTTTCAAAAAGTGGGTATTGATATTTATAACCTCTACTTTGATTGGTCGTGGTGTGCTAGAACTCGAAGTTGTGAACAACACAATATATTGTATTATTCAAAGGGAAACGTACCATAGAAGCTTGGGGGGTTACATTATCCCCACATTCAAATAATTTAATCCTTGAAATTTAGAATATTATTCCATAAAAATACTCATGTGGTTCTTCATCATATGTTCCTCGGGTTTCCATGTTGCCTCTTCCATCATATGATTTCTCCATAGAACATTTAGCAGAAAATTTGTTCAGTTTCTCAGCACATGTTCTCTGGTATCAAGAATTTTGGTGTGTACTTGCATTGGGTAATTCATGTATTTTCTTAATAGTGATAAGTGGAACACATCATGGTATTTGGAGAGACTTGGAGGAATTTCCAAATGATAAGCTACAACTACAATTAGTTCTAGAATTTCGAAAGGTCCGATATACCTGAGACTTAATTTACCCATCATATTGAAATGTATAACACCCTTCCATAGAGATACCGTCAAGAAAACATGACAACCTACTTGAAATTCAAAATACTTCCTACGTTTATCAGCATAGATCTTTTTCCTACTTTGAACTGATTTGATGTGGGTTTGGATAACCTTTAACTTTTCTGTTGTTTCCTCAACAAGTTTTGGGCCTACGAGGTTTCTTTCACAAACATCATCCCAACAAGTTGGTGTGCGACATCTCATTCCATATAATGCTTAATATAGTTCCATATGAGTAATTGAATGGAATATATTGTTATAAGAAAATTATACTAGAGGTAAATATTGATCCCACATACCTAGAAAGTCAAGGGAGTAAGATCTCAACATGTATTCTAATGTTTGAATAGTAAGTTCTGATTTTCCATCAATTTGAGGGTGGTAGGTAGTGCTCAAACAAAGTTCAGTATCCAGGTCCTTCTAAATGATTTTCTAGAATCATGATGTGAAATGGGGATCACGTTCAGAAACAATTGATATAGGTACACCAGAAAGTCTTAAAACTTCATTAATATATAGTCTTTCAAAACATTCAAGTGGTAAATCTTCTCTTATATCAAGAAAATGTGAAGAATTGGTAATATGATCAACAATGAACCATTTAGAATCATTTCTTATATGAGCCATTGGTAGTCCCATGAAAAATTCAATTGCAATATCATCTCCTTTCCACTCAGATATGAGAAGAGGTCGCATGACTCCTCTAGGATGTTGTCTTCTAGCCTTCACCTATTGAAAAACCATATATCTTGACACATAATCAGCAATCTTCCTCTTCATGTTGTCCCACAAAAAAGGTTCCTTCCGATCTCTATACATCTTACTGCTACCAGGGTGTATATAAAAATTGGAGCAATTAGAATCATCCAACATTTCCCTTTTTAGATCAAGTATATTGGGTACACAAAGTCTTTTCCCAAATTTCAAATTTCCATCATCATATACAACATCACTAAATCTCCCATCATTCAGAGCTTTAATATTTTTTTGAAACTTCTCATCATCAGTCAGAGAACTCATTATCTATAACGCCCCAACCCCAGAAGCCCAGTGTCGGTGCCTTATTACGTATCATTGGCATGATCACAACAGATCAAGTCTTGAAAGACCGATTAGTTTAGTAGCCTTGGAAGTACTAGATAGATTCATATGGTTTACATTACATCATTAAATAAAAAAATACAACAACATTGTTTCCATAGACAACACTAATATCCCATGGACTATACCTACAGGTCAGTCATAACATACTTCTTCGTATCCTGGGAAAAATAAAACATTGAAATGGGTGAGCTCAGATTCTCAGTAAGGATAACAATATTGCAGAAACTATCATAAATAAGCATAAAAATTTAAGGCAATGTATAAGACTAAAAGAAAATCCTTTTAAACATGAACTTCAGCATAATATGGAAAATATAAAATCACAATGATGCCAGTTACGTACTCACATGTATATTATTCTAGTCGAATAATCATATGAAATATCAATATCCACTTTCATAAAGATGGAATGCATAATGCCAGACATTCATAACCACATATTCAAGGACTTGTTTCAAGACTACAAATAAGTTTTTTTCAAGTCCTTATACCAAGACACTAGTTTGTTTCATGAGACCTGCCGATGCATCGAGGAGCTAAAGTGGGCTCCACCATTCACATACTAAGTCCAATGCATTCCTCATATGAAAAGGTTTAAACATAACATAAACATTTGTATTAAAACTAGCATACGAAATGTCAATACTTTATCCATAAACCATGAATAGTGTAAAAATAACACATCTATAGTCAAACATATCACAAAAACTTCAATACAATATGGATGTTTTGTATCATAATAAATCAACTTCAAATAAGCTTAAAATAAATCAAAGAATGTTGACATAGATGAAATCAAAAACTTTTTTAGAGAAATGTGACTTTCTATATTGAAATCATTTAAGAAAATATTTATTTTAAAAATATTCTTATAATCTTGTAAGGTAAGCTTCAATAATTTTATAATGGCAGAAAATAGCCACACCCACTGTATAAGTTAAAAAACATTCTTAACATTATTTTGTCAAAAAGGTCGTAAAGTACCTTGTTTGGAAAACGACAGAATAATTCTTTTCAAAACATATTTGGTAATATAAGGGTATAAATGACTTTAAACCATTGTCTAGTAAATATTAAAAATCTTTTGAAATACATTTTTAAGAAACATGGATGTGGATGACAAAGAGGTCCCAGTAGATAATTATGTATAAACAACCTCAAATAATAAAGAGATTGTGAAATTAACCCTTACCTTGTAATTTTACATGGTAGAGGGTAGGTTAACCTCCTATATAATGGTGAAATAATTGTTATTAAATTATAAAATAATCATATACTTTAATATGATATCATATATAATCTTTTAACATTGCTTTATTAATAATATCTTTGTATTATCATCATTTTGGGTGTTAACTGATTCGTTTTCATTTATATGCTTTGTTACGTAAGTAATGTTTGTTATGGATAGGATTTATATTATTCATATTCATAATTATATTAAGTCTTTAAAAATTATTTTTAATCATCAAATGAAAATTAGTCTTGAATGAATATGATGGGGAATGAATCTCATCGCATTCGTGGAGACGGAAATCCGTACGTACGCACGAGCGACAATACCATTCTTTTGATATTAAAATAATATATAATTAGATGGTATATAATATATATATAATTATTATTATGTTATATTTATTATTTAAATTAATTACACATCATTATTATACCCATCAAAATAATAATGTATTGAATAACAATTACACCATGACGTGGAGACGGTAAGTTGTACGTACGCACATATGGTGACATGTCATTCAAAGGATGGAAAGAATGACGAATATGGTTGTACAATATTTATAATAACATCATAGTATATATAAGATACTAGAGTTATTATTTTATAATGGAAACAACAAAGAAAAAGGGTGTGGAAGAAGAAGGGAACTTGAATGAGGCGATGAAATATTTACCTCTTCTTCGGGTTCTTCCATTTTATTTGATAAAAAGGGCTCTTTAGGATGGCTTTCTGACTAAAGGAAGGCCTCTAGGATGAAGTTAGAACAGTTTAGAGGGTATTTTATCAGGGTTTATATTATCCAAATTTCTTTTAAGGTATGAAATATAGAGAAGGGGAGTGCCCTTTCATAAGAGGGGTGAGGGGCACCTTAGGTAAAGCTAGACATATTATTTTATAATAAAATCATTTTCGGTTTCTAATGGCTCAAAAATGAATTATTTAATGGATAAGGTGGGTATGGGTCAAAAACCACTGAACCAATAGGTTTTATACAGGTTTGGGTCACTATATTAACTTTATCTTTTAGATATAACTCTTTGTTAAATAGTTTGACATTTGCCATGTCTCGTTGTATTTTTATATTATATGGTTAATAAAAATACAATATACTTCCAAGATAACCCCAAGTGGTTAATTAATAATAAACCAATAATTATATAAGTCTTTTCACCGAACATTATATTTTTAGGAATATAAAATCAATTAATAATTAACTATTTATTTTGAAAACTCTTTTATGTCAATTTTGACACTATTTGGTATTTTGTTTTCTCTAAATTCATAACAGCATTATTAATTCAAAATAAAATCATATAACCAACCCTAACATGTCATATTAACCTATAAAATTATTTTAATTTATAAAAAGTCTCAAATTACATTTATTTGGATATTTATAATATCAATTATTTTAATATTACGTTAATTAGGTAATTACTGCATCATCATTGTTCCATAAATAAATTTATTTATATAATGTCTAAAAATTATAAATAAAACTACATTATGTAGGAATTATTTTTATCTTCCAAATGAATATTTATAGTCGAATTTATCTTATGTGTAAACCTATAATAAAAATGGTTTAGTTATTAATCATTGAATTTAACACTTTTAACTCTTTTTTGAATTAAATAATAATAAATGTTCTAATCTAATACAAGTGCACCAAAAGAATCATATATTATTCCTAAGGTTGTTTTTGGTCGAATTACACTTATCTAATAGAATTAGAACATGTTTTAGGGTAATAATAATATCATTTTACCCTTAATTACCCTATTTACTTTTAACCGTGGTAAATAAAAATAAAAAAGTTACTATCCACAAAAAATTATTTTCATCTTATTGAACCACATTATACTTACTTATATCAATCGTGTCTCCCAGATTTTTGAAATTCAACTCACAGAAGTGGTAAAATTATGTTTTATGTAAATTTGAAAATGCTTGTAGGAGGTGGTTAAAAGATAGTAAAAAGTTAAATAAAACTTTTTTATATCAAAAATTATTATAAAATGACTCCAATTAATTACATGGAACTTATATAGGTATTATGTATCTATTTTGACCTAAAATAAATTTAAATAAAATAAATAAAAATTTAAATAAAAATGTGGTTTTATACTATAACTTACTATTTTTCAATATTCATCCAAAATTGAATGTTTTAAGAAAAATACCAAAAAATCACTCTAAGCTAATTTCCATATTCTGAATCGAAATATGAAATCCATTTTGAAAGATAAAATTTATAAAATTTCAAAAACTGGGTATTACTATTCATAACTGCTAGTTTTATTGGTTGTGGTGTGTTAGAATTCGAAGTTTCGTACAACACACACTCTTGTAATATTCAAAGAGAAGCATACCGTGGAAGCTTGGGGTGTTACATTCTCTCCTCCTTCAAATAATTTCGTCCTAAAAATTTCTCGAATACTACCACATAAAATGATTCAGGTGGTTATTCATCATAAGTTCCTCGGGTTCCCACGTTGCATCTTCCATCTTATGGTTTCTCCATATAACTTTTACCAGACGAGTCATCTGGTTTCTCAATACTTGTTCTCTAGTATCAAGAATATCGTCGGGCTCTTCGCAATAAGACAGATCGGGTTCTAGTTCTAATTTTTCATAGGTGAGTACATGCGTTGGGTCGGGCATGTATTTTCTCTTCAATGATACGTGGAGCACATCATGAACTCTAGAGAGACTTGGCGGCATTGCCAAATGGTAAGATAGGGCCCCAATTCGTTCTAGAATTTCGAAATTTCTGATGTACCTGGGACTTAATTTTCCCTTCTAACTGAAATGTATAACACCCATCCATGGGGATACCTTCAAGAGAACTTGATCTCCTACCTGAAATTCCAAATCGTTCCTTCGGATATCAGCATATCTCTTCTAACTACTTTGATCTGCTTTGATGTGGGTTTGGATTACCTTCACCTTTTCCATCATTTCCTCCACAAGTTCTGGGACTACGAGTTTTCATCCACCAACATCATCCCAACAAGTTGGTGTGTGACATCTCTTTCTGTATAACACTTCATATTGTTCCATCTGAATACTTGAATTGATGCTATTTTTGTAGGAAAAATTATACCATAGGTAAATATTGATCTCACATACCTTGAAAGTCATGTGAGCATGATCTCAACTTGTCTTCTATGGTTTTAATATTTCATTCTGATTGTCCATCAGTTTGGTGGAGGTAGGCAGTGCTCAAATGAAGTTCAGTATCCAGGGCTTTCTGAAGACTTTTCAAGAATCTTAATGTAAACCATGGATCATGATCAGAAATAATTGATAGGGGTACTACATAAAGTCTCAAAACATCATTAATATATAGTCTTTCTAGACATTCAAGTGGTAAATCATCTCTTATAGCAAGAAAATGTGCTGAATTGGTAAGACGATCAACAATGACCCATATTGCATCATTCCTTCTAGGATTCATTGGTAGTACCATGAAAAAGTCCATCATAATATTATCCCATTTCCACTCAGATATGGGAAGAGGATTCAAGACTACTCCAGGCTATTGCCTTCTAGCTTTAACTTATTGACAAACCATACATCTTGACAGAAAATCCGCAAGCTCCCTCTTTATGTTGTTCCACAAAAAATGTTCCTTCAAATCTCTATACATTTTGGTGCTACCAGGGTTTATAGAGAAATTGGAGTTATGAGCATCATATAAAAATTCCCTTTTCAGTTCAGGTAAATTAGGAACACAAAGTCTCATCCCAAATTTCTAAATCACATCTTCATATACGAAGTCGATCAATATCCCATCATTCATAGATTTAATCTTCTTTTGAAATTCCTCATCATTAGCCCGAGAACATTTTAACCTTTCTAGTAAAGATGTTTTTGCAACCATATGAAAAACCATTGATGTTTCACCTTCCATGGTTATTCCTACATCAATTTTTACTAGATCCATGAAAATAGGATCCCTTTCAACTCTAATTTGTTAAAAAATTCATGATCCTTTCTTCTTAAAGCATCTTCCACATTATTTTCCTTCCCCAGGTGGTAGTTTATAGTGCAATCATAATCCTTGAGTAGTTCAAGCCATCACCTTTGCCTCATATTGAGTTATTTTTGTGATAATATATACTTCACACTCTTGTCATCAGTATAAATCTCACATTTTCACCATAGAGATAAAGTCTTCATATCTTCAAAGTAAATATTACAGCTGGTAACTCAAGATCATGAGTAGGATAGTTTTTCTCATGAATTTTTAGCTATCGTGATGCATATTCAATAACCCTATCATTATAAATAAGGATAAAACCAAGTCGTTTCTTTGATGCATCACTATAAAAAACAAACCTATCAAAGAAACGATCAATATTACTTCATGGGTTGCGTATATAATCTGCAGCACGCCTCGCTAACCTTGTAAAGTTAGCTTCATACTTTGCAACATTCTCATCCACCTTTTGCCTCAGACTCAGAATTTGTCTTTCCATATCCGCTCAATGGTCATGAGGAAAGTATATTTCTAAGAAATTTTCTTTAAACTCTCTCCATTCCATATTTTTTACTTCATTATCTTCCTTTGTTTTTTGAATCAATGACCACCATTGATCAGCATCTCCAATGAGGCGGTAAACTTCCATGACAACTATTTCCCTTTTGCAACTCCCCAAGGCATGGAATATTTTCTCTAAGGAATTTATCCATTCCTCATCTACTAGTGGATTTGTACTCCCATTGATTTTTGGTCGTTGTTTCTTCATGAAGTTTTCTAACATTGATTCTCCATGCTACGGATTAGGGTGTTCCATACGAGTTCGGTTATTATTCATAACTTGAGTGAGTTTTTCCAATATAGTGATAAGATGATCAACACCAGTTGTATCACCAGCTCCAATATAATTATCTTGAGCTGGAGGGCAATCCCTACATGTAGTTCATGCATTGATATGGTTTCCATTCCACCCACTAGGCGCCATTTCTAAACAATGTCCTAAACTAGATTAGTTTATGAATTGAAATACATAATTACAAACTTTCAAAACACTTAACATAAATTGTACAGTTTATGGATATAATCCATAATCATAAAAAAAAATATTTTAGGAAGTATATACTCATAAACCCTTTATAATGGTTTGTAAAGGATATGAGAATTATCCTAAACATATCCCCCAAGAGTTTCGTAACCAAGAGTGCAGGAAGGCCCGTTTCTGTGCACTAGTTCTCCTTTGAATCTAGCTCAAAGCAGTGTTTTTAGGTTTTACCCCTAGCTACATCTATTCTAGAGCTGCCTCTACCTACTCGTATCCATACAGGGATGTATTTCTTGGAAAACTCACAAAATCTCCACAATACCAAAATTCTAGGCGGTTCTTCTATACAAATCCTCAAAGTCTATCTTAGGGCTATGTGATCTAATCAGAGTTTATCTAAATCTAGTTTCCAAGGTTTGTAATAAACATCCTCTAATACCAACTGTAGTGCCCTGACCCCATAAGCCTAGATTCGGTGCATTATTACGTATCATTGGCATGATCACAAAAGATTAAGTCTCGAAAGACTGATTAGTTTAGTTTCCTTGGAAATACTAGATACATTCCTAAGGTTCACATTACATCATAAAATGGAAAACTACAACAACATTGTTTCCATAGAAAACACTGAGATCCCATGGACTATCCCTATAGGTCAGTAATAATATACTTCTTTGCATCCTAGAAAAAATAAATCATAGAACGGGGAGAGCTCAGATGCTCAGTAAGGAAAACAATATAGTAGAAACATACACAAATAAGCATAAACATTTAAGGCAATGTATAAGAATAAAACAAAATCCTTTTAAACATGAACTTCAGCATAATATGGAAAAGATAAAATCAAAATAATTCTATTTACTTACTCACATGGATATTCTACTATTTGAATAATCACATATAATATCAATAGACACTTTCATAATGATGGAATGCATAATGCTCGACTTTCATAACAACATAGTCCTAGAATTGTGCCAAGACTACAAATAAGATTTTCTCAAGGCCTTGTTCTAAGACACTAGTTTTTCTCATGAGACCTAGCGGGCTCCACCCGTCACATACTAAGTCCAATGCATTCCTCATATGAAAAATTTTAAACATAACATAAACATTTGTATTAAAGATAGATTACGAAATGTCAATAATTTATTCGTAAACCATGAATGGTGTAAAAATAATACATCCAAAATAAAACATATCAAAAAAACTTCAATACAATATGAATGTTTTGTGTCATAAAAAATAAACTTCAAATAAGCTTAAAATCCATCAAAGGATGTTGACATAGATGAAATCAAAACCATTTTTCGAGAAATATATCTTTCTATTTTGAAATAATTTAAGAAATCATTTATTTTGAAAATATTATTTTTTGATTATAAGGTATGCTTTAACGATTTTATAATTTCAGAAAATAGCCACCCCCGCCGTATAAGATAAAAAAACATTCTTACCTTATTTTTTTCAAAAAGGTCCTAAAGTACCTTGTTTGGAAAACGACGGAAAGATTCTTTTAAAAACATATAAGGTCAAATATGGATATAAATGACTTTACCCAATTTTCTATTAAATAGTAAAAATGTTTTGAAATCATTTTTAAGAACCATGGATGTGAATGATAAAGATGTCCCAGAAGATAATTACGAATAAACAACCTCGGATAATAAAGAGACTGTAAAATTAACCCATAATTTTTAATTTTCCTTGGTCAAGGGTTGGTTAAACTCATGTATAATGGTTAAATAATTTTTATTAAATTATATAAGAATCATATACTGTAATATGATATCATATATGATCTTTTATCATTGCTTTGTTAATAATATCTTAGTATTATCGTCGTTTCGGGTGTTAACTGGTTCATTTTCCTTTATATGATTTGTTACGTAAGTAATGTTTTTTATGGATAGTATGTATATTATTCATATTCATAATGATATTATGTCTTTAAACATTATTTTTAATCATTTTATAAAAATTAGTCTGGAATGGATACGATGGAGAATGAATCTCATCGCGTTCGTGGAGATGGTAATCCGTACGTTTGCACGAGCGACAATATCATTATTTTCATATTAAAATAATATATAATTTGATGGTATATCATATATAAAGAATAATTTTCAGGTTATATTTATTATTTACATAAATTACAAATCATTTTTATAACCATGAAAATAATAATGTATTGAATAACAATTACACCACGACGTGGAGAGTGTAAGTTGTACGTACGCACGTATGGTGACATGTCATTCAAAGGATAGATAGAATAATTAATATGGTTGTACCATATTTATAATAACATTAAAGAATATAGAAGATACTAGATTTATTAATTTATAATGGAAACAACAAGTAAAGAGGAAGTGGGAGAAGAAAGGAACTCGAATGAGGTGATGAAATATTTATATCTTCTTCGGATTCTTCCTTTTTATTTGATCAAAAGGACTCCCTAGGATGGCTTTCTGACTAAATTAAGGCCTCTAGGATGAAAGGAGGATAGTTGTTATGGTATTTGGGTAGGTTTTTTCTGAGACGAATGGATTTTAAGGTGTGAATTATAGAGAACGGGGATTTCCCTTTAATAAGAGTGGTGAGGGGCACCTTAGGAAAATCTTGAAATATTATTTTATAATAAAATAATTTTCGGTTTCTAATGTCTTAAAAATGATTCATTTAAAGAATAAGGTGGTGATGGGTCGAAAACCACTCAACTAATTGGTTTTATATAGGTCTGGATCACTATATTAACTTTATCATTTAGATTTAACTCTTAGTTAAATAGTTTGACATTTACCATGTATCTTTGTATTCTTATATTATATGGTTAATAAACACACTATATACTTCCAAGAGAACCCAAAGTGGTTTATTAATGATAAACCTATAATTATGTAAATCGTTTTTCTGAACCTCAGATTTTTTGGAATATAATATCAATTAATAATATAATATTTGTTTTAAAAACACTTTTATGTAAATTTTGACACTATACGGTATTTTGTTTTTTCTAAATTCATAAAAGAATTTTTACTGAGAAAAAAATAATCTAAAAAACCCTAAAATGTCATATTTACATATAAAATTTGTGGAATTTATAAAAATGCTCAAATTAAATTTATTTGGATATTTATATTATCAATTATTTTAATGTTTCATTATTTAGGTAATTACTATATCATCATTGTGTCATAAATAAATTTAATTATATAATGTCTAAAAATTATAAATAAAACCCAATTCTGTAGGAAATATATTTATCTTTAAAATAAATATTTATTTTCTAATTTATCTTATGTGTAAACCTATATTAAAAATGGTTTAGTTATTAAACTTTGAATTTAACACTTTTAACTCTTCTTTGTATTAAATAAAAATAAATGTCCTAATCTAATCCAAGTGGACCTAAAGGATAATATTTTATTCCTATGGTTTTTTTGGCCGAATTACACTTATAAAATATAATTAGTATTTGTTTTAGGGTAATAATAATATCATTTTTACCCTTAATTACCCTATTTACTTTTAACCGTGGTAAATAAAAGTAAAAAGATTCTATTCGCCAAAAATTATTTTCATCGTATTGAACCACATTTTAATTACTGATATCAACCTTGTCTATTGATGTTTTTAAATTCAACTCACAGAAGCGGTATAATAATGTTTTATGTAAATTTGCAAATACTCCTAGGAGGTGGGTAAAAGACAGTAAAAAGTTCAATAAAATTTTTATATATCTAAAATTATTATAAATGGACTTTGATAAACTACATTGAACATATATAGGTATTATGTATCTATTTTGATCTAAAACAAATTTAAATAAAATAAATAATTATTTATATCAAAATTTGGTTTTAAACTATAACTCAGTATTTTTCACTATTCATCAAAAAATTGAATGTTTTCAGAAAAAACCAAAAAATTCAACCTAAGCTAATTTCGATATTCCAAATCCAAAAATGAAGTCCATTTTGAATGTTAAAAATTATAAAATTTGAAAAAGTGGGTATTACTATTCATAATGGCTAGTTTGATTGTTTGTGGTGTGTTAGAACTCGAAGTTGCGTACAAGACACGCTATTGTATTATTCAAAGTGAAGAATACCATGGAGGATTGGGGTGTTACATTAGCCTTTCTAGTAAACATGTTTTGGAGACCATTTGAAAAATTATTGATGTTTCATCATCCATGATTGTTCCCATATCCATACTTACTAGATCCATGAAAATATGAACCCTTTCAACACTAATGTTGTTCAAAATTCCATTATACTTTATTCTCAAAGCATATGCCAGCTTATTTTCCTTCCATGAGGGGAAGTGTATAGTGCATTCATAATCCTTGAGTAGTTAAAGCCATCACCTTTTCTTCATGTTGAGTTCTTTTTGTGAGAAAATATACTTCAAACTCTTGTGGTCAGTATAAATCTCACATTTATTACCATAGAGATAATGTATCTATATTATCATAGAAAATATTATAGCTTATAGCTCAAGATCATGAGTGGGATAGTTTTTATCATGAATTTTTATCATCCATGATGAATTTTCAACAACTCTATCATTCTACATAAGTACACAATAAAGTCCTTTCTTTGAAGAATTACTATAAATAACAATCCCATCATTCCTCGATGGTAGTGTCAATATAAGAGCATTGAATAATATTCTATTCGGTTATTTAAAACATCATTCACACTCTTTTTTCCAGAAAAATTTAACCTATTTATGAGTGAGCTTGGTTAATTGGTTAGCCAATCGGGAAAAAATTTGGATGAAATGCCGATAATAACCTGCTAAACAATAAAACTGCGTACCTCAGTTATACTCATCTGTGCTGGCCATTCTTGGATTTCCTTTGTCATTGAAGGGTCAATATAGATTCCATCCTTAGATATAGTATGGACAAGAAATAAAATCTCTTGAATCCATAATCACACTTTTGAACTTCCCATATAACTCATTTCATCTAAGAGTCTTTAGAATAGTGCACAAATGATTTTCATGATCTCCATAGCTTTTGGAGTATACCAAGATATCATTAATAAATACCACTACAATGTCATTAACACATTCCTTGAAAACATTGTTCACTAGATCAATGAAGAATGAGGGTGCATTAGTTAGTCCAAAAGGTCGTACTGTAAACTCGTAATGCCCATACCTGGTACGAAATGATGTCTTTGGAATATCTTCCTTATTCACACACAACTGATGATATCCATATCGAAGTCCAATCTTTGAAAAATATTGAGCTCCATGAAGTTGATCGAATAAATAATCAATGCGAGGTATGGGATACTTGTTCTTTATTGTTATAGCATTGATATCCATATTCTCAATGCACAACCACATAGATCCATCTTTCTTATTAACAAAAAGAATAACGACTCTCTATTGCGGAACAAATGGTAGAATAAATCCTTTATTACTCCATTAATCTAGTTGTTTCTTTAGTTCCATTAATTTCACAGCGGCCATTCTAGGAGGGGTCTTCGATATGGGCCTTGAACAAATAATTAAATCAACGGAAAACTTAATTTCCCATTCTAGAGTATGTGTGGGTAAATCCTCTGAAAACACATCAAAATATTCTTGAAAAATAGGTACATCCTCTATTTGAACATTCCTTTCCTCACCAATATTTATTTCACTCTCTTCCTCCACAATAATTGAATTTATTAGAGGTAATGGGGGTAAATCAATATAAGAATCATATGGTGACGTTTCTTCTCTAAAGATAAGGTACTCATTATCATCATCGAAAATTGTAACATCCTTCTTCTTATAATAAATTTTTGAATCACGGTCTGGAATCCAATCCATACTGAGGATTATATGATATTAAATCTAGTGTATGACGATGAGATCAATAGATAAATAACATTTATATTACTTAATTGAAAATTATTTGCAAAACATTTTTGCAATTATACTAACCTTAAGAGTTTTGACTGACAACTCCGTTGTTAAATCCAACTGGAAATATCTAATTTTCATAGAAAACTGGGAACACATAAAACAATGCAATGATCCAGAATCAAAAAAAATAATTGGCTAAATTTGAGTAAACCATTAAATTACATGCCACCACATCTTTCGGAGCTACAACATCAGATTTAGTGATCGCAAAAGCTTGGCATTTCTCCCTTGGACTTTTCTAAGGTAAGTTTCCTTAGTGACCAGGACATTCATTTTCATAATGCGCCATTTCTCTATAATTGTAGCATTCAACATTGAAAGCCTCTTTCTTTCTCTTTCAATCACAAGCATGGTGGCCTTTTCACCATACTAGTAATAGACTTTCATTCCCATCTGGAAAGTATCAGGGAGTTTCTTCCCACATTTACCACAAGATGGAAATTCAACTTTTCTCTTATTCCCCTTATTTACATTTCCATAATGTTCAGAAGATATCTTCTTCTCTTTATTTTCTTTAATGTTGTAAGACTTCTTTAATTCCTTTCGTATCGTGATAACACATGAGAAAATATCTTTGTACGATGAGAAGTATTGTGAGACTAATTCTTGACGGATAAATGGTTTTAACACATAAAAGAATCAATCAATCATACTCCTTGGGTTACATATATAACATGCTGCATACCTTGATAACCTTTTAAAGTTAGCCTCATACTCTGCATCATTTTAATCCTCCTTTTTCCTCAGATGAAGAAATTGTATTTCCATATATGCTCGATGGTCACGAAGAAAGTATTTTTAAAATAAATGATCTTTAAACCCCCTCCATTCTATATTTGATACTTCTTCATCCTCCTTTGTATTTTTAATTAATGACCACCATTGATCAGAATCTCCGATGAGGCGATAAACTCCCATGACAACTTTTTCCCTTTAGCTACTCCCTAAATCATAAAATATTTTCTTTAATGAACTCACCCATTGCTCAACTACAAATGGATTTTTATTCCCATTGAATGTTGGTGGTTTTTTCCTCATGAATTGTTATGACATTGATCCTCCGCGTTGTAGATCAGGGTGCTCTATATGGGTAAGGTTATTATTTATAACCTGATTGAGTTGTCCCAGTATGGTGATAAGCATATATGAACCAGTTGAATCACCTACTCCTCTATAATTATCTTCAGTGGGAGGGAAATACAACCATGTACTACATTCATAGATATGGTTTCCATTTCTTTCACTAGGAACCATTTCTAAACAATGGAATACACTATATTAGTTTATGAATCACAATACATAATTCCTAACGTGAAAATCAGTTAAGATAAATTGAACAGTTTATGGATATAATCCAAAACCATAAAAATGTTTTCTTTGAGGAGGTATATACTAATAAATCCTTCATAATGGTTTATAAAGAATATGTGAATAATCCTAAGCATATCCTCTGGGCGTGTTGTAACCAAGAGTGTAACAAGACTCGTTGTCGTGTACTGAAATACCCTAGGTCAAGCCCGAAACACCTTGTTAGTGTTTTCACTCCAAGATACATATGTTCCAGATCCGTCTCTACCTGCTTGTATCTAGGTAGGGATTTATTTCTTGAAAAAATCACTAAATCTCTACATTACCAAAATTCTAGGTAGTTCTATATTAATCCTCAAAGTCTATCTTAGGGTAATGTCATCTAATCATGGGTTTTCTAAATCGAGCTTCCAAGGTTTGTACTAATCCTCTCTCTAATACCAACTGTAACACCCCAACCCTAGTTTCCTAAAGTCAGTGCATTATTACATAACATTGACATAATCACAAGAGATCATGTATCAAAATACTGATTAGTTTAGTATCTTTAGAAGTACTAGATACATATATAAGTTTTACATTAAATCCTGAGATAAAAAACAACAACAACATTTTTTCCCACTAGAACAAACTTATATCCCTTTTCTTATCCCTATAGGTCAAGAATAAAATACTTCTTCACATCCTAGTAAAAATAAATCATAGAAAGGGGTGAGATCAGATGCTCAGTAAGGATAACAATATAGCGGAAAGCTTCATAAATAAACATAAGCATTTAAGGCAATGTATAAGACTAAAACACAACCCTTTTAAACTTGAACTTCAGATAAATATGGAAAATATAAATTGAATAATTCTATTTACTTATTCACATGGTTATTTTAATTGTAGAATTATCAAATGAAATATCAATAGAAAATTTCATAATGATGGAATGCGTAATTGCGAACATCATAACCACATAGTCAAGGACACATGCGCATACTACAAATAAGATTTTGTCAAGGCCTTGCTCCAATACACATGTTTTTCTCAAGAGACCTACTGATGCATCAAGAAGCTAGAGCGGACTCCACCTGAAAATTACTATGTACAATGAATTAATCATATGAAAATGTTGAAACATAACATAATAATTCGTATTAAAACTAGCTTACAAAATGTTAATACTTTATCTACAATCCATGAATGGTATAAAAATAACACATCCACAGTCAAACATATCACAAAACCTTCAATAAAATATGGAATATTGTATCATAATAAATCGACTTCAAATAAGTGTAAAATCCATCAATGGATATTGACATAGATGAAATCAAAACTATTTGAGAGAAATATCTCTTTCGATTTGGAAATCATTTAAAAGTCACATAATTATTGAAGAAAACATTTATTTTGAAAATATTTTTATAATATTATAAGGGAATTATCTAAGGTGTTATAATGGCTGAAAATACTAGCACCCTCCATATAAGTTAAAAAACATTATTACCTTAATTCATCGAAAAGGTCATAATGTACATTGTTTGGAAAATGATGAAAAGATTCATTTAAAAATATTTTATAAAAAGTTAAACAAGGGTATAAATGACTTTAAGCCAAATTAAAGGAAATAAAAAAAAGTGAAATACATTTTTTAGAAACATGGATGTGGATGTTAAAGAAGTCCCAGAAGATACTCGCATATAAACAACCTCGGATGATAAAGAGATTGTAAATTTAACACTTACCTTGTACTTTTCCTTGATTGAGGGTATGTTAACCTCATTTATAATAGTTAAATAATTGTTATTAAATTATAAAAGAACTACATACATAAATATGTTATCATATATGATCTTATAATATTTCTTTGTTAATAATATTTCAGTTGTATCATTGTTTTTGGTGTTAACTGATTCATTTTTATTTATATTTTTTTATGTAAGTCGTGTTTATTATGTATAATATGTATTTAGTTAATATCCATAATAATATTAAATTCATAAACATTATTTTTTAATCATAAATGATATTTATTCGTGAATGGTTGTGATAGGGAATGAATCTCATCACGTTCATGGTGACGACAATCCGTCTGTACACACGAGCATAAATTCCATTCTATTAATGGTGGAATAGTTTTTAATTGGATGTTATATCATATATATAGAATCATTAAAATGATATATTTATAATTTACATCAATTATACTCATTATTATTCCAATACAAATAATGAAGTGTTTGAATAACAAACTACACCACGATGTGGAGACGGTAAACCGTACGTACGCATGTATGGTGACTTGTCAATCATAGGATGGGTAGAATAATTAATATGGTTGTACCAAATTTATAATAAAATAACAGTATTTATATGGTACTGGAGTAGTTATTATGTTATGGAAACAACAAATAAATATGAAGTGGAAGAAGAAAAGAACTTCGAAAGAGGTGGTGAAATTATTACCTCTTCTTCGGGTGTTTCCTTTTGAGTTGATCAAAAGGCCTACATATGATTCAATTATAATCAAATTATGGATTCTAGGTCTAAGGTAGGGTAGTTGGGAGGATATTTGAGTAGTGTTTGTCCAAGAAAAATGGATTTGGAGGTGTGAAATTATGGTAATGGGATGGACCCTTTTATAAGAGATGTGAGAGTCCCTTTAGGAAAACCGTCAAATATTATTTTGTTATACAATCATATTAAATTTATAATGGCTCTAAAAGGATTTATTTTAAGGATAATATGGGGATGGGTTCCAAAAATATCAACCAAAATATTTTATACAGGTTTAGGTCACCATATTAACCTTTTCTTTTAGATTTAACTCTTTGTTAAAAAGTTTAACATTTACCATGTCTCCTTGTATTTTTATATAATATGGTTAATGAAGTTACTATAAAATGACAAGAAAATTAAAAGTGTTTAATTAATGACATATCTATTATTATATAATTCATTTTTCTGAAACATTATATTTTTATGTCTATTATATCATTTAATAATATTGTATTGGTTTTAAAAACTCATATATGTCAATTTTGACACTATTTAGTATTTGATTTTTGTTCAAGTCCTAAAAACTTGATTAGTTCGAAAAAAATTCATTTAATCAACACTACATGTCTTATTAACCTATAAAAATATTTTAATTAATCAAAATTCTCAAATTAAATTAATTTGGATATTTATAATTTTAATTATTTTAATCTTTCATTAATAAGGTTTTTACTTCATCATCATTGTGTCATAAATAAATTTAATTATTTACTACTTAACAATTATAAATAAAATACCATTATGTAGGAAATATATTTATCTTTATAATTTATATTTATAGTCTAATTTGTCTTATGTGTAACCCTATATTAAAAATGTTTTATTTATGAAACTTTGAATTTTACACTTTTAACTCTTCTTTAAATAAAATAATAATAAATGTCCTAATATTTTCCAAGTGGACAAAATGGATCATATTTTCTTAATATGGTTGCTTTTGGTCAAAATAAATTTATCCAATAGAATTATAACATGTTTTAGGATAATAATAATATCATTTTTACCTTTAATTACCCTATTTACTTTTAAACGTGGTAAATAAAAGTCAAAAGTTACTATTTACCAAAAATTACTTTCATCTTATTGAACCACTTTTTACATTCAGATATCAACAATGACTCTTGGGATTTTTTAAATTCAATCCACAGAAGTGATAAAATTATGTTTTAGGGGAATTGGCTAATGTGCCTAGAAGAAGGGTAAAAGACAGTAAAAAGTTCAATAAAATTTTATATATATAATTTTGTTATAAAATGACTCTAATGAATTACATTGAACTAATATAGGTATTATGTATCTATTTTGACTTAAAAAATTGAAATAAAATAAATAATTATTTAAAAAAAATTCGTTTTAAAACAATAATGCAGTGCTTCTCACTATTCATAAAAAATTTAATATTTTCAGAAAAATACCAAAAATTCACACAAAGATAATTTTGATATTGAGAATCTAAAAATGAAGTCCAATTTAGAAAATAAAATATATAAATTTTCAAAAAGTGGGTCTTACTATTTATAATCGGTAGTTTTATTGGTGGTGTTGTGCTAGAACTCGATGTTTCATACATTGCAAACTGTTGTATTATTCAAAGGGAAATGTACCATGGAATCTTAGAGTGTTACATTTATCACCACAAAAATATAGAGGTTGGTGAATCAAGAAGTGTTTAATACTATCGACGACTGTATAAGGCATAAGATCCACCACTATATTCTAAGATTGGGCATTGGTAACAACTATATAAGTGTCCCCTAAGAAAAGAAATAAATCATATTGTGGAAAATCCTTAGAGTTAAAAAAGAAACCTTCCATTATGGATTTTCTCATAAAAATATTCTAATGATACAAAACATGTATCCAATAAATTTTTGTTTTATGAACCAAATCACACAGTCCAATATTATGTGAATAATCAAGGATAAAAAATTCATGAAAACAACACACATTTAAAGAAAATTGCATTTTTATAAAATCATATAAACATTTAAATCAAACCAAAATTTTAAAATATTAAATAAATTGAAAATGAAAAGAATAATTTTATATTTATAAAATAATTTTAATTTCTAAATTTTCTATTTGTTTTTCAAAACATTCAACCTATCTTGTAAAAAATTCAAATTATTTGAAAATAATAGACTCAAATAAATTTACAAGCTCAACCATTTATTTTAAAAATCTATATGAAATCTTTGTTAATTTATATTGATAACACATAATGAAATAAAATTTATTTTAACAAACAAACCATAATTTATGGTCTTAAAACCCAAATATTTCATGAAACCACTAATTAACATTAAACCCACCATCAAGAATACATCCAAACAGATACATGTCCCAAAATATCTAACAAATATCAATAAAAAATATCAAATGACCATAAAAATCCTTCAAAGTTAACCTCAAATGAATGTTATATATAAAAAATATAAATTTTATAATGGTAGGAGGATAATCAAAAAAATCATAAGGTATCTGTAATCATTCATGTTTTGCAAACATGGTTTAGAAGACCTTATGCCAGTAATGATAAAAACCACTTTAATTATTTTTATAACCATTTTTGTGGGATATACATGGTTTTTCAGATAATGAGAGCTAACCATGTGCCATTGTATATTCTTAAAATTTAACAAAATACTAGAATAGACCCTACAAAATCGCATATATGACACAATTAAAATAAAAATATCATCACCTCTGATTGAAATATTAAAAAACCATTAATAACAAAGCTAATAATCAAAACTCCAATCCATAATACCCAAAGAAACACAGGTCTCTTCATTAAAGGTGTAGATTAGGAACCTCATCATGACATATGTCTTGAGATCCAAAAACCCAATAATTTTTTCTATCACGATGAACCCTAAAAACAATAGGGCTCTCTAATACTATTTTATAATGGACAGACCTTGTTTGACCTGATACGTCACCTGACCTGAGTCACTATAAGGTTTGAAGCACATTCTTGGTCACCAGAGGTTGGAGACCAGTATTAGGGTTTCAAAACATAGACAATGGTATTGATTTCTCCCAAAAAAATAATAATAACCAGTAACAGAAATACATCAAGAATCATAAATGGTTTATCTATATATTAGACTCCATTCCATATCATAGAAAAAATATAGATAAAAAATATATAAATAGGGAATAACCATATAATATCGTCCAACAAAACATAAATAATGTAAAATGATTACTTGTCTCCCATGTTATATTTTTGAAAATTTAAAATCATATTAAAAAATACAAATGAAAAAATAAATACAGATCATAATCCAAAATATGAAAAGATTAAATAACTATACCAGGTTAAATAGTGAGATAAAAAATATTCTCAAAACAAACCAAAACTTGAACCACTGTCAATCACATCCACATAAAACATGGTTAATGACCATATACCAACATGTAAATCGTAAAATCCAAAATGATCTTCTTGAAAATGTAATAATAACTGCAACACCTAAAAGTAAATATGTGAGTGTATATTGAAATTAGTGTTTTTTCATAGTGAGAGAAAAATGTGCCCAGTCGGATACCACTAATGATTTTTTAAATTAATTTCAACTGAAATTTCATAAAATGTTATTTGAATATATTTTTATATTGGTTTTCCACATGAAATAATTCATGAAACCTAATATCACATTACATATATAAGGAAAACAATATCTTATTAAATATAAAACCAATGAGACCACTACTTATTTATCAAAAAACATTTTAACCATAAAATGAGGACCTTCAGGTTTATAAATGAAAAAAAAAATACATTTCCCTTATTTCAAAACATTTATCAAAAAAATATATTTAAATAATATGATTTCCATTCTCTCCAAAAAAAAAATCAGTCGAGTTTTTAATGGGACACATTAAAAAAAATAAAACATAAATAACATAAAGATAAACATACACATGAACAATAATATCAGGGAAAAATCATAAAGTTAAATTAAGCTAAAAATAGTGACATAAATAACAAGATAATGGGGATATAATAAACTATGTGGTGATAGTCCACTACGAAGAATCATTAATAAGAACTATATATCAAGGGCGACACACTTGTTCCTAAGGTGGGAAATTTCTAGAAGACACTTTCATGTCAATTTACTAACAAAAAACCTCTTGACTTACTCTCTCTAGAATTATTAAGGGTACTTACCAATCTAGGCTGAAGAAAACTACTAGGGATTATTAGTAACACTCAAAAAAACTAGTGTATAAAAAATCATGGACTCTCTTAAAGACATGGGTTCTCATGAAAACAATAATATGAAGGTAATAAAATTTAATTCCACAAGGTAATTACATCATCAACAACAATAAAATAATAATAATGACCATATCACCTCTAATTATCTCTCTATAAAAAACACTTTTTACATAAACAATATTATATAAAATAATAATTATCCCCCATGAGGGAATAATCCATATCATTCTGAACAAAACAAAAGTTTTTAATCATGGCTATCTTAATCATTAATTTTTTTGAAAAGTGCCGAAATGCCCTTTTCAAAACCTAACATAGGGTTCCAATTAACATTCCATCATTTAATATATCACTTTAAAATATAATTTTAAACCCTGACATGAAATTAAATCTTTAAATTAGTCATAACAAAGAACCATGTTCTTTAAAATAGTCTAGAAACACCCAAACAATTATTCCGTTGAAGAAAGTTTTTCCAAAATCCAATCTCTTACACATTCCACTACAAAAAACATAGTCAAAGAACATTTATCGTCAAATTAATATAAACAAAGCCTTTTAGGAATTTTTTTATAATCACATGTTATATATTAATTCTTTCTTTATTAATTGAAAATGAATAAACTAGGAAAATTCCCTTTACACCATGTATTGAAATCAATATGAAAATTTTAATAACAAAAAAAGGTAGCAAATACCAGAATATTTTGGAAATTTTTTTTTCTAAATATAATGAAAAAAATGAAATAAATAATAAATAATATGAACAAATCACCTACATAAATCCATGTTCAAAAACTCTCCTACTATGATGGAAACCAAACCATGAAAGAAGATTTAGTTTATGAACCCTATATAATAAAAACCCCAAGGTTAGGTCAACCAGATCCCTAAATTCATGCCCCATGGATCCTACAATTCATGTGAGAAAGTAAAATCATGGAGAAATATAAGAAAGGGGAAGAATAGTTGAATAATAATGGAATTACCTTGAACATCAACTTGAAACTCTTGAAGTAAAGGTATAGAAACAAGGTAGAAGAAGGGGATAGATCACCAATACGTTCTCTTGGGTTGTCCATATGAAAGTGAGTGATGATTGTGGGTAAATGGATTTAAAAATAAAAGTTAGAATAATAATTTCCTTATTTTAAAACACTATTGTAAATAAAAGTTATACCAATAGACCTATACCAATGATTTGAAAATAATTGATATATATAACCTATACCAATAGTTTGATAAAAGTGTTAGTATATATATGGTATATAGTGACATATACCAATGGTTTGACCTAACCTTTGGTATGTTTGTGGTGTATGTGCTACTACAGCAATGGTTTGATCAAACTATTAGTATTTTTGTTTCTAATATTTAATCATAAAAACAAAACTAAGAATTAATACATTAATATATATATATATATTTGTATACATGAATGTATAATATTTTATATCATATTGATAAATTCATTTGAATATTAGTGGGAGGTTGTGGGATCAACATACTACAAAATAATTGTTTTCAATTTAATACATATAAAAATGATTTGAAAAAACCATTTGTATATGTATTTCCATGGAAATTTCCTACCCGAATAGTTTGAGAACCGTTGGGGTAGGTGTTTTATTCCAACGGTTTAGCCAAAACCATAGGTAAAGGTCTATATTTATAGAAAACCGCTCAATGTCCCCACAATACATTGGTAAGGGTATACTATTTTTTTATGGGATACACAAATGGTTCAAAACCATTATTATGTCTATTTATATTTTTTAAAACCAAGGAAGGCCATATGATTTGGTTGCATAGTTTACCATACCAAATTCCAACCATGTAGCCTATACTATATTTACAAGGGATTTGCTATAATGTATACCTAATAGAACACATGTATTAGAAAACCATGTGATACCCATCAAAAAAACAATATTTAACCAATATTTCAACACATTGTTTCCATTGAAACCCTAACAATTTAATGTAAACCATGCTCTAATTGTGATACACCTAAAAACATACAAAATTTCAAAATAAAGACCCAAAACTAATGAAAACTCAGGATAACACAAAATTAAAAAATATAATATAAAATAGTGTCATGAGGTCATGATTTTACAAAACACCCATCCAAATTATAGTGAATAATGTTATATATTTAATAACATCACAATATATTTCATGAGTATATGACCTATCACAGATCGTAAAAAATGCATAGATGCACCATTATAGACCTGATGTCATTCTATTATGTTTTTCCTTAATCATTTCTTTATTATCATTCAAAAATTATGTATACTCATACTATAATTGAAAAAGCTCTATATTATACAAATGCCCTTATATATAGAGGTATTTACCCATTTAATTAGATCTATTTATCTATTTTTTTCTTAAAAATGTTTTCTTTATTTCCTTCCCTAAGACTCAATTAATCAAACATGCATGCACATGAATTTGAATATAGTATATATATTAAAAACACCTTTTACATGTATCACCTAATATGGACCAAATAAATGGTGGGGAACAAATTTTATACTCATTAATATCTTTAATCACTATAAATGTTCCATATACAAAAATGTGGTCTAAATGAATGAAAACAATTGATAAGGTTACAAATATACTCATGATAAATATCATATCTATGTGAATTGTATCCTTAATACTATCTTTGATTTCCCTTTAACCACTAATCTACTTTATGTATTCAATTTTTATTGTAGGATTATAGATCTAACACGATTATGTAAAAGAAACCATGAAACAAGTTAATAGTAGTGATTAAAACACGAATTACATTGCTTTAATTTTAAGATAATCCTTCCCCTATAAGGAAACTATCTCACCCATAAAATTCATAGACCTAATCTTGTATGTTCATATTTATAATATTCCTTATTAGAATATTAAAATATCCACCAATTTTGTTATGATATTTTCCTATATCTAGGTATAATTGTATATTATATTTTCTCCATAAAATGGATATAGGTATTACAATACATGGTAATTGTATCAAAATTAGTTCAATTATTTATTTCATTTTTTTCTAATAATTTATGATTTTTCCCTCACCCATGTTTTGTATAATGTTATATTCAGTTTTAGAATCTCAAATCTTCATTATGTCTTTTCACCAGTATAGATATGTTATTACTTATTTATATTTGGTTATGCATTCCATTTCTTAATTCACTTATCCTAGAATAAAATTCAATAACCACAGATATACTAATTCTTCAATAATATGATATCTTAGGGTTTAACAAAAAACACTAAAAGACGTGGGTGAGTAAAAAAATTCATTCTGTGAAATTTTAGGATTTTTTACTTTATATTCTTTTTACATAATGGTTTTAATTCCTATAAATACTCAGAATAGATAAATCCATGATGTAATGGTATTAAATATGTTATGGTTTATGCTAATTTAAACCACACAATCGAATAAATCACTACATTATGGTTCAATTTATGGAATTTCATTTACTTTATGATAATGTATACCAATTAATATTACATCAATTAAATCATTCTCAAATAGCATATTATATAATTTTATGATTATTATTGAGTTTAAAAAAAACATAATTTTTTTTAAATGATTAAAATAAATGCGAATTTGAATCAAAAGTCAATTTTATTTAACTTTTTAAAATATTTACAATATTTTTTTATGGTTGAATGGACTTTAGTTAGTTAGAAGTATAAGAATAATACATATAAGATATAAAATGTGTCTTAATCGTTGTTCAATTTCCACACAAGTCATAACTAATAGTCTATGTTAATATTTATAACTGAATCCATCATTATCATTTTTTCTTTAACTATGGTTCAAATATAATTCGGGGAGTAAATAATCTTTACAATGCATTTATAGATTCGAAAAACATAATGGTAACCCAAAATGAAGAGAAACTTTTTCCTTTGAGGGATGTACATCAAGCGCATTTAGAAGATCTTTTATAAATATAAATTAAATAGAATACTTCTATGCTCAAACTTTTTGTTTTATTTAGCTCAAATGAATAGTTAGATCTTATTGAAATTGGGTTTTCTTGATTTTTTTGTTTATTTTTATTTATGTTATCACCCCTTAAACAAAAATAATAATAATATTCTGATGAATATTTTTTTAATGATTTTTCAGTTTGATTTTCCTCCTTATTAAATATATATTGAACATTATTACTTGGTCTTGGACCCTAAAATATCAAATTTTAACATTAGGGTGATATTTTACCTCAAGTGGTTGTTTCCAAAAAATTAGAAAGCGGTTTCCACTATGGATTTTTGTTTTCATTATTTTTGATACTTTGATAGAGCTTATTATCAAATTTATTAAGGGAATATTTAGGTTATGTTTCTTGAAGGATTATATCACATTGTTTAAAGACTAATATAATTATTCAATGTTAATCTTACTACAGGAAATAGTGTTCTTATTGATTACTGTTTTTTATTTTATCATTGTAAATATCATTTTTGTTTATCAAATGAATGAATTTTATATTGATTAGAGATAAATATGAGTTTATAGATGAAAAAATTTGTTACTAGTAACAAAATTAGGTTTATTAATTATATAAGAGGTTTTTATAGAAATATTAAAAAAAAATCATTGATAATATGTGGAAACATGATAATAATTAAAAATGATAATTTGTAATGAACTAATAATAACAATTTTGATGAATTTTTTATCTATAATGAGAAAACTAATTATATAAATTTGACATGAAGTGTTAATAAAATTAATGTTATGAATTTTAAATTATTGGGGAATAGAATAGGAATAATGAGAAAAAAAATTAATGGATTTGATATTTTATAATTAATGAAATAATAATATGTAATGAAGATTAAAATGGGATTTTATTGGTTGATTATAAGTTATATGAGTATATATTTGATAAAGTACTAAAGGGATAATTATTGATGATAACAATGGACTAAAAATATGATAATATTATATTCAATAGTATATTATTAAATAAATAAATTTTAAGTAGAATTTTTTATGATATTTTTGTTATTTAAAACATGTGGTAAAAATGGAAGAGTATAAATAATTTGTTCATGATTTTATCCATTCAACCAAAACAAGGCATTTAAAATGAAATGTTTTTCTATATCTAAAAATTTATAAGGACATATTCCATGGACTAATATTAAAGGTGAATATCACCTCACATAGATCATGATATGAAATATGAAAAAGATTACTATTAAGAGAGTGGAACAAATATAATTCAATGTTGTCAAAATAATGTTATTGGGTTCACTCCACTGAAATAGTTTTATCTTTCTAAATATTTTATAAGTTAAATATGTTTTCATATATAGATTTGAAGAATAATGTTTAAAAAATTAACCATCTTATATAAAACCATTTATCTCCACTTTTATAGGTGATATTTATTCATTTTATACATATTTTATATTTTTAATATATCTTGTCTATTGAAATTAGGTAATTGTCCATTTATATTTTAGAAAATATACCCTTTAATCTAGTAAAGATCATACAAGGGGACATCCTTACTAAGAGTTTAGATAAATTATTTTTAACCATGTAAATCCTTCGGTTCTGTGTTCTTGATTATTAGATTTGTTTAATTATTAAAATAAATTAATTATTCTGTTATAACATGTTATTTTAACATAATATTGGCAAAAGTTTAGGTGAGATATCTAAAAAATAAATTCTCACACATGCTAATTCATCTCCCTTGTAGCGTACATCAATGACCAATATTTTTAATTTCTTAATAGAAAAAATATCTATAAATGGTAGTTAACAGACAATATACCTATTTTAGAAAAATATTTCAATAAAAATATAAGTAAATTATAATATTAACCATAAGAAAACATGTTCTCAAAATAATATACTCAAAAAATGTGTGATATAATCAAAATAATAACTCATAATATAACATACACATAATTTTTAAATAATATCATCAAGGTAAGTGATATCATATATTTAAACATGTTAATTTTAATATGATATTTAAATTAATAACATCATGAATATTTATTATTATTTTACCAAAAAATGTCAATTTTTATAATGTAAAGGAAAATAAATTTAAGTATTTAGGGAATGGGATAACTTTTCATGAAGAGAAAAAAGAGTTTAAATTCCTACTCATATATATATATATACTTAATTATTATATTATTTGGAAAAGTATATTTTTACACCATATGAAAATGATTTAACTTTCAACAATAAAAATACATCTTTCCTTGAGGAGACACAATACAAATTATCCATATAAAATTTAGCATCTAGTGATGATGAACATAAACATGATTTAACATAGTTTAAAAACATAGTATTTTTAGAAAACAAAATAATATTTTAATTTCATAAAAAAATAATAAATGTACTTATTATAATGATTTAATTGTTTTTAATTTAAAATACTGTGTATTTAGTTATACCAAACATAAATATTCATTGATTTTCTAAACAAATTAGTGTTTCTTTCCAATAAAAATTATATCACAACTTTCGAAACGAAAAATATTCAGGTCTATATCAAAATCACATTAATTCATAAAATTAGTTATTTTAATAATATTTTTAAAAAGGATAATTGGTGAATGAAGATAATCTCAGTTTTTTAAAATATATCTTATTTTTTCAATCTCGATTAGAAAACAATAATTCTCCCTATAAAGTTAATTAAATTTTTTAAAGTTCATTTTCTTGAATCAACATATAATATTATATATATGAAAAAATAATAAAACAAGGAATTAGATTTAAACAATTCGATAAAAAGATTTTTATCTAAAATATTATATAAATATATCTAAAAATTTAACTCAAATTTCCTTAATGGTTTGTTAATGAATTAAAGATAATATGAATTACAACATTAATTTCATAAATTATATATGGTCTGATACAATATATCAATAATCTAACAATATATTTTTATAGATTATGTCACATGAATTGTTTTCATCATTATTCAAATGTCAATATTATGTTTTAGATTACAGTATGGAGTAATATATGCAATAAATTATTTTAACTAATACACACTAAATTTTTATATCAATACATCAATATAGATAACTTTTCATCCACTAATGCATAAGAAATAAATATACCATGTTTTTAGTATACTAGTCCCTAGTTTTTCAAAAAATAATTCCAACTACGGTCACATTTTATTCTATGAATTATAAAATAGTTAATATCATTAATCAATATATCATTAATATTAAGAATAAATATGATAAAATTTATATTTTAAAATATTCCACAAAAACATATTTTGTTTAATTATCCCTCTTAAATCCCTGTTATAATAAAATAAACTCAAAATTTATATATCATTTCTTTTGATCATTTTTTAATACATAAAATATATTCATTAACATCTCAATATGGATTTCATTATCTTTTAATAATTTTTTTTATTATTCCATGTAAATATACTCTTCTTTCTCCCATACAGAAACATGTTTTCCTATTGATTTTCATTAAATTTTGATATAACATGGTTTTTTTCCATATATATTGTAATAAATGAACATAAAATGAATTTGGAATACACGTATGAAATTTTCAATAAAAACCAATACTAAGAATCATATTTAATCTACTAATTGTAGAATATTTATGGTCATCGATCAATATATCATCTATATTGATCAAAATATGATAAAATGACATTTTGAAAACATTTCAAAAACACATAATGAGTTGACATGGACTTCTTAAATATATCTTAAAATATTAATAGATTCATATTTTTCATTCCATTTCCTATGATATTTCATTAAAACCATAAAATTATTATTTAAACCGTATACATGGTTTTTATTACCATTTAATATAAAAAACATTTGTTGTTCAAACTAAATCTCCTCATATAAATATTGAGAAGATAATTGTATATAACTATATTTTTTATTCAATTTCAAAATAACCAAGATTTTTCTTCCAATATATCATAATAAATAAAAATTTCTTCACAAAATTCCTAATAATGCTGCTTTTCAATCTACTAATTATAGAAGGATTAAAATAATCAATCAATATTTCAAAAGCATTGATAAGAAAAATTTTCAAATTTATAATGGAAAAAATTTAATAGACAGATAATTATATTAAGTATTATCCCTTAATCCATATTAGAATATAATAAAGATATAATTTGTATACCATTTTCCCAGAGCATATTTCAATACATACAAGTTCTCCATTAACCCACACACGTGGTCTTCTTTTCCGTTTAATGCAAAATATTTTGGATGTTCTATGTAAATTTTTTTATCTATGTCCCCATGGGAATTATATTTTTTATATTCATTTTTTCAATGTTAATATAATTATGACTTTCTTCCTCTGTTTCAAAATCAATCAATAAAAAAATAATTTATATTATCCAAAATTATTTCATTACAAAATTTCTAGTAACATCTATTTAAAAACTATAAATTATGAAATAATTATTTTCTTCAACCAACATATTATAAAAATTTATTAGAAATAATTTTAACATCTATATTGATATACTTTTTATAATTACATAATTACTTGATGTATTATTTCTAAATTCATGTTGTAATATGATAAACTCAAACACTACATACAATTTCATATGATCATGTTTTTATGCATACAAGTCAAAATTTAATGATCATTCATGTTCTTATATACCGTTTAATATAAAATATTTTTGTTCTTCTAGGTAATCTTTCCCCTTAATGTCCCCATGAAAAACAATTCACCACATTCATTCCCTTTGAAGTTGATATAAGCATGATTATTTTACTTAATCTCTTAAAACTAAACACACGGATAATCTGGTATACAAGTCACCAATATTTTATCAAAATATTTATATTATAATACCAATTCAATCTTTCAATTATATATTTTCAGTTAATATATCATCAAAATAAAACAAGAAAATATTAAAATTACATTCAAACACAGTTTACATACACATAACAATTTTATGTAGTTTTTTAAAATCCGTTTTAAAGTATAATAAACTCAATAATCGTATAACATTGATAAAATTATTTTTAAAAATAATCATCATAACATGAATGACCATTAAATCACAGATTGATTTTATTTGAGGTTAATGGTTCGATAAAAGGTAAAATAAGTGGAATTGTAAAACCTATTTGAATTAAATTATATATAATATGTCATTGAAAAATATGTGTGTTTTTTCAAAATAACTAATAATAAATATAGTATTATATATTAATATATATAATGAATATATATGTATATAAGGTTCTTCCTTAGGTGTCTATTTTGGGAAACTAATCATAAATTACCTTAAGTTTTTCTATGTTTTTAGAATGTTAATGGGACAAAATGGCTGGTTAGGTCAGAGTATGTGGGTATAGTGTGGGTCTGGGGTCTTTGGGCCAACATAATTATTAACTATTGTCCAAAATATTTCAATAGTTTGGCTAAAACTAATGGTTTTAAATTTTTTATAACAGTTCAGGTAATTAAATTATTTTGTAGGCCTTACCAGATCATATGGGTTTCTAGTTCGCAACAGACATAGAAATACTAACCTATATAATTATGATAAAAAATGTTTTAACCAATCAGTGAAAGACTTTAATCTATAATCACAGTATTTCATTCTTTTTAATATAAACTCTTTTTTCTCCAACTAAAAATCATCAAATGAGTCCCCACAAATATATTTTATTTACATTCAATATTGAAATTACTATGAATTTATATCCTATATTTCATATTATAAATACATACCTAAAATTTGGTTCTCCCTAGTGTTATTTCATGTGGTACATGTCAAGTGGATACTTTACACTTAGGGGGAGTTTCTCTTTGGTTTCCGTCATGAAAACATGGAATTATTGGGGTAAGGATAGTGATAATTAAGGCATAATGGGATAAAAATAGAGTAAACCACTTTCCTTTATCACTTTAGGGTTATGTTAAGGGGTATATGTCATGTAGTCACCTTTCATTTAGGGAGAACTATCTTGATGATTGAGTCTCACCCACTCAAAATTTGCTAGGGAACGATGGTACCCCTTTGGGATTGGTGGTCCAACATGGGAGTAACACATTATCCTTTTAAAAACAGGCCTTCATTCATTTGGTTGAGCTCATTTATTTGATTTTTCAAATTCACGGGTCACAAAAGTTCCCCAAAAATATTTTATGGGAATTTTTTTTTTTTGGTGTGGTGGATTGACATGAATTATTATTGAGTTATGTGGAGGTAGAATAGACACAATGAAGGTGTAGGAATTTCGATATGAAATATAATGTCTCTTGGGGATGAAACTACAGGAAGATAAGCAAGGTTTCAAATTTATGGGATCATGGGGTTGACGTAACAAAAAAAGGTAGGTAAGGTTCATGTGTCATGATAAAGCATGCAGTGAAAAACATGCATTCATATATGTTGATGGATGCATATATACCGGGATGGATGGGAGGAAAAAACTAGATGTAAAGTATTGGATTCATAGGACCATAGATAAATGATCATGTATGTCACACATGAAAGTGTACATGTGGGACACCAGACATCAGTAGATGGCGCACCCAAATTGGGTGGGGATATAAAGACATGGACTATTGGTGGATAAATAGATAAGAAAATGATAAGATCTTGTGGAAAAAAATATATTCCTTACAAGGCCATTTAGAATTACAATATTAGAAAATTTTTATATGGATATATTCTTGTAGGGGAGTAGTATTGGGTATATGTTAGTCCATTAGGTGTATATGTTGTTTGTGTCCTCACTTTATATCCCTTTTAACTAATATAGATATTCATACCTCGAATTTTATACAATAGTAACTAGTATTTCATTAAAATATTATTAATATATACCCATTTGAATATATAAATTCCAGATACATTATTATATTCAATCAATAAATCATTTCAGAGAGAGATAAATTGATATATCATCAAAATTGGTCATAATAATGTCCAAATAACAATTTAAACCATGTTCAATCACACATATTGAATTAAAGATAATTTCATAAAACCATGTTTGAATAAAATAAAGTTAAACTTGTTATACCATTTTTAATGTGCTTTTTTTAATTTATACAAGTTATCTTGAAAAAAACATCATCTTCTTTTATTTATAATTTAAATGTATTTTTTTCATGTAAATATAATTTTCTAATTCCAAACATATTGATTTTTTTTCACATTCTTTAACATTCAATATTGATATAACCATGATTTTTTTCTTTATATCATAACAAATCAACATAGTAAAAATCATGGAATGTACTAAATAAATTTTATCTTGATATTTATATTAATATCTATTTTTAATATATCAATTATTGAAGAATTCTGATTACCAATTAATATATCATCAAGATTGAACATATTAGTATTAAAATAAATATAAAATAATTTCATGAACACATAATTACTTGAGATAGCCTTCTTAAATTTACCTTAGAATATAAGAAACTTATAATTTTTATATCATTTCATATAAGTTTTTAATACATAAGATATTATTTAATAAACCTAAATTATATTATTTACTAATTAATATAAGTTTTTGGTTATTAAATGTAAATTTCCTCACCAATTTCCCCTTATAGAAATGTTTTTTCACATTCAAATGATTTCAATGTTGGTATAACTTGGAAATTTGTCCACTATATCATAAGAGATCAATATATGAAGAATTGAGTATATTTTTCCCATTTTTTCACATTAATTTCATAATAAGATCCCTTTTTTATCCATCAGTTATAGATTAAATATGACATGCACTCAATATATTATTAATAATTATCAAAGCAATGTGAAAATTTTTATTTGAAAACTTATCACAAACACATAATGACATGATGCTTCCTTCCTAAATCCCCATTAGAATATATTTAACTCAAAAATATTTCACATTCATTTTCATTAAATGTGGATATAAATGTGATTTCTTGTCTTATGTGTCATAAGAAATAAATACTCTAAGAATCTGGCATACTATTCACTAGTTCTTCTTAAAAAAATTCTAATAACAACCCTTTTAATAGACCGATTATTGAATAACAATGATTCTCAATTTAATAACCCAAGACACCTTGAGACTGGGGAGGTTAATCATGTTGTCAAATGTACTTATTTATTATTAGGATCTGAATCCCATGTTTCTAAGTACTCATCAAAATTATTAATGGTTTTAAAACATTCACAAAAAATGTAGAAATGGAAAAAAATAGATAACATTTTTACTTTGTTCAATAATAATGGAAATATTAGTAGCATACAACAATAATGTGTTAATCATTCTTAAATCCACTAATATCACTAGTTTGGTGAATAAAATTATAAACTATATTCACTATATATTAAGTAAAATTACCTTAAAATTAATTCTATATTAATAGACTTCCTTCCTCATACAATTATTTCAACCTCTCCTTAACCACTGCTTTAGATGAAGTCACTTCTAGTTTAATGACTTTTAAGACACCTCTATATAATCAATAATAAATTATTTTATTTTAATCATAATGTGATGAATATGTTTATCAAATATAATTCCCAAAATCACCTAAATATTATCTTCTACACAACTATTTCTCACGAAACCATTTCAAACACAAATACCTTCACTCAGGTTCTTCGCACAATTATGATTCCCAAAACTCCCTTTTTTGGGTGTTTTATTCCATGTGTGTATTGCATAACATTTTTTCTAAACACTATTTGTGGAGTAATGTTTTCACCACTAAATTCATAAAAATTACCTATATTATAAAATTTATTTTAATTTTCATCACTTTGATAAATTTCATGAAACTTACTTCACCTATAAATTTCACTCTAGTATAGTTATCAAAAGCTACATTTACGTGAAATGACAACCCTTAATCCACCTCTAATTAATAAATAGTTTCAAATTAGGGGGTATGCTATTATTTATTGTAAAAACCATATAATTTGGGACAATTCACGAACTTTGACATACATTCAAATAAAGCGACTTGCATTGTGCCTCTGTTGAAGTTTTTCACACATAACACATATCTTGTACCATGTTCATGAAACTTCAATTCTTTGAATCCTTATGAAATTTGTGAGACTTTATAACTTCTTCAAAACTCACAAATTTTCATAAAAATATATCACCTATTATCATGAAAATTCATTTTGAAAATATCTTTTTGACTTTCATGGAAATTATTCTTTTTCACAAGAATCAACTTTTGACATTCCTGAAAATAATAAATCAATTATTTTGTCAAACATAGGGAAAACACTATGTTAAAACCACATGAATTTCCACTTTTAGCCTTCCAAATCTCATAAACCATATATATTAGTATTAAATATTCTTTAAAATGTGAAATGTATTGGATTTTTTTTTCAATACTCTATGTCAAAAAACCATGGATCCAATTCTCAATCAATATAACCTCGATCTTGAGTTGGAAAATGCTAAAACCACTATTATTAGATTAGTTTTCTCAAAACAGATGCAAAATTGATTTAGCCATTGTTAATCCATTTTATAATAACCTATATGAAACATTTAAAACATTTTATATGATCTTTGTTTCATACATATAATTTATTATTTAAACAACATAAATAATACAATAACAAATTGTTTTCCTCTATATCATAAGATATCAATATAATAAGAATCTTGTATACTAGTCCTTAGTTTTAATAAATTTTTTTAGGTTATTTGTACTTTTAAATATATAAATTTTAGAATAATTCAAATCATTAATCAATATATGATCAATATTGATCCGCAAAAATATTAAAATCAAAATTAGAAAACTTTTGAAAAACATTTAACAACTTGAAGTAATACTCAAAAATCCATGTATTAATATAATATTATCAATCTTGGTATTTCATTTCCTATTATATTTTTTTAATATATAAATTTTATTATTTAACTTATACCAAAGATAATATTTACCTTTTAATAAAAAACATTTCATTTATTCAAAAGTAAACTCCCCCTCTAAATCCCTTTATAGAAAAGTGTTTTTTATATTCATATGATTTCAATGTTTATATGACCATGATTGTTTCTTATTTTTCATAACCAATGAACTTAACAAAAATAATATACAAAATAAACCTATTTTTTATGATATAACTGTTACTATGATCACCATTAAAAATTATGGACATCAATAAGTATTTCATCAATATTGAATTATTTTTAAAATATTCATTAGAAATTTTTTCACAAGGATATAATGGATTGAAATATTGTTATTAAATCAATATATAATATAATAAAAAATATATAATATTTCCTCTAATATTATTTAAATTCTTATGAATTATTCCTTAACCAATATTCCTAATATTATTTATATTTTCAAATAAAAAAATTAAGTTTTTCAATGTAAATTTTATTATTTAGATATAATTGAGTATTGTTTTATACATCTATTTGCATCCAATGTTCACATGAACATTAATTTTTATCGTCGTGACATAATAAATCAATATATCAAGGGCTTGGTATGCCAGTATTTATTTTTTTAATGATCAATATGTAATCAACATTTAGTATAAAAATGTTAAAATTGGCATTAGAAAACTTTTCCCACACATAATGACTTAATTTAGTATTCATAAATCATTTTTTGAATATAATGAACTTAAAATTTCTAAGTTAATTATTATATTCCTTTTTGATACATACTATTTATCCTTCAGCATATATTCATGTGATTATTTACATTTTATTATATATTCTTTTTTATTATTCAAAACAATTATCATATTCATTTACTTTTAATATTTTTATACCCTAGATTTTTTATCCTTTGTATCATAAGTAATCAAAATATAATGAATATGGAAAACTAGTCAAGAAATTTTCATCAAAAAATCCAAACTAAGATAATCTCAAGGTATCTCATATTTATGTGAAGCATGTAGAATATTCTCCAAATCCTTATTTATTACATTTGTTATTTTCAAATAAAAAATTAAAATAGAGGACATTAAAATCCCAAAATATATAGATTTTAAGGTATAGTCAAAAAATATTTTATCAGTTTAAAATTTCATAAACAATCTGTGGATATTTTAAAATGTTAAAATCCATAAAATAAAATTTATTTATAATGGAAAACTAAAAAAACTTTAAAAAAATATAGAAATTTTTTTCACACCTTCACTGCTTCGTATGTCTCTATGATGCTCATACCTTTATATTTTGTTGGAATTATGTGTACCATAATGTGATTGGAATGAATGAAGTTGAGGCTAGATATATGTTTTTTAATATAACCATATATATCCATCATAATTAATTTGATCATCCCTTAGATGTATCGCAATCTAATATATGCATTTCCTTTAACCCAGAATAATAGATACATATACTTCACAATAGAAAGATTAATTTTTCTTATTAAAGTAAGAATGTATGAATGAATCAAAATAATTACTTGTTTAATATTTTAATAAACAATATGGCTGATCCACTTATATCTTATGTCTTGTTCTGTATCTTTTTCCCAGTATTAGAAATCCTCAATGAACTATTTAGATAATTAAATACCCCATATCTAAAACCAAATCATACAAAATATCATTTAGGTATATTTTCTACACATAAATTTTTTTCGACATATAAATATTATTCTATGATTCCATGCCTCAACCAAATATATAAAATCAAACAATCGTAAAAAAAATTCAGATACAAATATGAAAAACAAACCTTTATGTTTAAGGCTTTTGAAAAGATTCAATTCATATGAAAACAATTGAATATCAACAACACAAAAATATAAATAGGATGACTCATCCTACCTAACTATGAAGAAACCATAAAATTTAGAATATTTACATTAATATTGAATACTTACATTTATAGAGAAATAAAATTTCATTCATAAAGAAGTGCTAACCACGTAGTTAATTTCTATGACAATGAAGGTAATTTTAATGATTGTGATTTATTAAAATTTTGTAAAAGTGACTTGTTATTCTATAGTTTTATTGATATTAAGTTACCATGAATTAAATTTAATAAAGGTTATGTTGTAATGAATTTAATATTAGTTGAAAAATAGTTAAATTTGGAAAAGAAAAATTGATTATTGTTAGGAATAATTATGAAAACAATTTTCTGACTATGTGATGAGATGATTATATGGAAGCGTTATTGGGTTCATTCCTTTGGTGAAAAAATAGATATGGAAGAAATAATATCGATGATGTTTGGAAGATTTAAATTCATTAATATTGGATTTTTTTTAATAAAGATTCCGTAGAAGCTGACTAGTAGAAGACTATAGAGGTTACAAGAACATTAGAAGTGGGATATATTCAAAAACATGGAAAGTTGAGTTGGTAGAAATAATTGACTATATGAAGATTTTCTCCATGAATTTCAATGTTATTGGGAACCATCCAATTAAAATATAATGTAATTGGAGACCTAATGAACTGGATGGGTTCTATTATTTATATTGGGTAGATCACTTTACGATAATAGGACTTTGAGTTATAATCATCTGTAAATTACTTGAATATTATAATGAAGCATTTCCCTATATATTTTAATACGAGGTTAATCCACACAAAATATATGTGTTTTTATTTTTCCTTTTTTTTCATTCAAAACGTGTTTTTAATTTTTCTTATATGTGTAATTATGGTGGTTTTTGTTATGGTGTGGAGACATAGGTTCAGGTTTGTCTTCAATTTTTTGGGAATTGAAACACATGGTTCATTATAAAGCTTATTTTTCATCTTAGTAATGTTCCAATGGGGCGTAATTTGATGGTTTACCTGAACATGATTGTGGAACCATGAAGTGGTATCAAAGCTCATGTTGGGAGAGTTTCAAGATAAATTGGCCCTAGACATGGATATTCAAATCTCTATTCAATAACGGTATTATATAATTGACCTTGTATAGGAATATAAGTAAATAACTTATAACCACTTGTCTAGGTTTACTATAAGTATTGGGGGTTCACATCTTCCAATGGGATTGTCTTTTATTATATTAAACTCCAAGTGGAGATGTTTGATTAAACCAATCATGGGTTATGGAGAATAATGAAGGATGTTTTCCTTATACTGAATCAATTTTATATTCTATTAATATACATGAATCTGAAATAAATGATAGTGTAATAATGGAAGAGGATTGATAAGAAATAATTTTGGTTGATGTAAATGTTACATTCCCAAAATGTGGTGTAAAATATCTGAAAAGTGAAGAAAACATCATAAATCACGAGTAAATTAGAGGAAATTCTAAATATGATCCTGAAAAAGAATAACTTATTCTTATTATAGAGACTATTATACATTATAATTCTATAAATAAGGTCTCTAATTGATCAAATAAATGAATTTAATGTTATTCATAGTGAAATGGCATCTGTGAAGGTAAATTATAGAAAATGGTATTGGGAATTGTGGTTACTGTCCTTTTGACAACCTAGGAAATTTTCATAAATATTCAATTTCATGTTCTAATAATATTCCTGATATATTTTATGGAATCATATTCCCTGTTATAATTTAATCTGATTTTTAAATAAAAACAATAAATAGTTTTATAATAATTGAATTGTTTTCTTGAATTATTTGGGTTTATTTAACAGAAAAAAAATTCCAAATTTATAAAATTTAATTTTATAAAATGAACATTATTTTAGATATGAAAATATAAAATATTTTTTATCAATAATTTTTCATATTTTTCTTAAAATTAATATTTTTTGTAGAATAGGGAAAAATAAATAATTTTATAAAAAACAAAATTTTATTTCATGTATTTTCAATGTAACATTTCATTTTGGATTAGTTTAAAGTGAAATTTCCTCCACTGATTAAAAAAATTCACTTAACACCATAGGAATCATTATTATACTTTATTTTGATATAAATTCTTTTAATGCTTAAAAAATATTATTTTCTAAAAACTAGTTTTCATCACATTTTATGGGATTATATTAAAATTAATTTCCTCCAATTATATAAATTGAATCATTATAAATTTTTATTTTAATTGGAATATGGATTTTATAATTTAATAATGTTTTTAATGAATTTTTTTAATGAATAATTTCTGTGGTTAAAATTAGTTACAACAGGGAATGGGTAGAACAAGTAAAATAAGGTAAAAACTAAACAATATAGGAAAAATATTACCTTAAAACTTATTGGATGATTTTATTTTTTCCATTATCACATAATTTATGAAATTTCATTGTTTAATTACCACTTTAACCTGACTAATGATTTTTAACATTTTAAATCATTGAATAATGAAATGAGTGGCACTCCCCTTACATGTAAAAGTGAATACCCATTTCTCTTATATACATACCATGAGCCTTTTAAAACAACCAATAATTACCAAAATAACTTCTAATCATCCTCCCCACATCCTATAGTTTGTTTCCACACTAATGGATAAAATTAAAAGGCATAATATGAAATCCATTGATTGTTTTCGAAGAAGAGGCTTAACTCTTAACCGAGTGTTTTCAGGCTAATTTCTTCTTGCACCTCCTTTAAATATTTTTTAACAAAATGATATAATGACATAATTATATTCCATTTAATGAAATTTTATTATGTATATTTATCAACCCCTTTTAATAGTTTTTCACATCTTATTAAAATGAATAATTCGCTCATCCGTATGTGCGGATGACCACCTCCACATAGTGGTGTATTTCATTTTTTTGTCCCCACCTCACACGATTGGTTTTAAAGATTAAACTAATGAATTTATAATTTTTTTAATTTTAATTATTATTATATAAATATGATATATTACTTTCATTCTTACCTATCCATCTATTGGAAAATGAAAGCATCCCTCGCGCATATGTGTGAACTACCACCTTCATGAAGCAAAGTGATTCACTTTTCATGACATCGTTACATTGATGGTTCTGAAAATGTATCTAATGTATAATTATTATCATTGTAACATGTTTATGAATATATAGATAATGTAACCATAACCCCTTTGAAAACGATCAATGCAAAAAATGTTATTTTGAGGTTATAATATGATCGATCTGAAAACATTCATTGTGAAATTAACCAATTTAGTAACTATATATGAAATGGTAATGAATGAAATAAAGAGGATTATGATAAACTAATAAACCTAAAAAAATGTTCCTAAAAAGTTATAAAATTAATAAAATTTCATTATTCAGTAATTTAAGGGATGTACATGGAGAGCAAGGAGGTGAGATAGGATATTTTTCATTAAAATGTATATTTCAATGTTTTAAACTCATTTTTATCCATGTATATATAATCAAAATTATTTTATAGATGGTTCATCTATAATAAAATATTTTATAGAGTTATTTATACTTCTATTTTTACATTCTTTAAAAATTATTGAAAAGAATCTATTCAAATTATTTATATACAGGTCATTATTTACCCTATCTTCTTAAGTGAAAAAAGGAATGGTTTTTTGACATTTACTTCATAATCACCATTTCCTATCATCAAATAAAATAATTTCATGTGAATAATTCTCTATAATATTTTTGGGATTTAATTTGTATCAATTTTTATTTATCTTTTAGGTATTTTATTTATAATATATATCTAATGAAAAATTATTTTTATACTAATTTTTGCAGGAACCTCCAATGTAGTTCTACATATGTGTTAAATAGTATATTTTTAAAAGGTTTTATAATATTAATCAATGATTTTATGTGTTTCATTAATTATATAGTTCATTTAAATTTTATATTATTATGGGTGTGCCCAATATATCTATCCAATGCATTAAGAATGTTAATAGAGTTATTAGAATTATGTCGCTTCTAAGGGATATGTTTGAACTAACTTTGATGGTTATTCCCTTTTAAGGGTACTTAGAGGGATGAATGTAAAGACTATTTCCCAAGATACCTATATTGGATTTCAATATTCTCTATGAGATTTAAAGGAAATATTTAGATTTTATAAGGTAAGAAAGTGAAAACCTAATTAATGGAATCATTATGATCTACTAAAAGTTAATGGTTTATTTCCATGAGTTCTCTTGCCTTCCTATGTAACTTTTATGAATATTAATTTTCCTTATGATTTATTAAAAAAAATTATGAAAAAATTACTATTTTAAATTTATTTCCTACATATTAATTTATTATTTTTTATTATAAAGTTTATTATGTAAGAAAGAAAATTTTCTTACAGGTTTTTTGGAATTTTTAAAAGCACTAACATGTTATCATTTTCTATATCCCTTAAGGAGTATTTTTCTCATACCAAATTTCAAAATATCATCTTCAAGGCTGAATGATATTTATGTATTACAAAAATTTCAGCGGTGACATATCTTTAATGATGTAAAAAATATCATTATTGAAACATAAGGGTAAACATATGACTCTATATTTAAGGAAAAAATGTAAAATGTGTGGAAATTTTGACTATTTAAGTAATGGTTATCCTAACTATGTAATACTACAAATCTATAATATCCTTGAAATATATTAAAGAAAAAATATTTTTTATAATTCATGTATTTATAGGTTTATTTTATTATGATTTTTTATAGTTGGTATCGAAATACACGTTTAAATAAGTTTCCATGTTAATATGATATTAAAGGAAACATTTAGAAGATTTAATTTTTTAGTTATATTTTTATGAGATATATTTTTTGGATTCCATTGTTTCATCATATAATCCATGATTATTTAGAATGGGTTTCTATAGTTGAAATTAGAAAACTAATGTATGATGTTAATGGGAGAATGTTATTCTTCCCAATCCAAAACCCATAATTGTTTGTGTTTGAACTGAGCATTTTGTGTTTGTGTTAACTCAATTGATGCAAGATTTAGAATTTTTATCCCATAAAAGTGAGGTATTATATTTTTATGGAGGATCGTGCTTTAAGTAAAACATTTCATAAAAAGAACCCTCAATATTTGGTGGATCGTCAAACCTGGTGGTAGTTGAAGGATATATCAATGATTTTGAAAATATATTTTATGTTTAGGGATTTCTAATGTTTCAGAAGATAACTATTTTATTTTTTAATTTTATTGTTCATGATAATCAGTTTTGATGAATGATTATTAATACTAATTTTAAATATTTTATTGATTCCTTAGAGTCCAATACATTAAAGAATATTTTCATTCAGAAATATTTTCTTAATATTTTTTAACATATAATGGAATGAAAATTAATGGAATTAAATAACAAAGAAAATGAATCAGTTTCTACCTATAAATAAAATTTTACTATATTGGCCAGGTATGCACCAAATTTCATTTTGGATTATGATAATATAATAGATGAATTTTACTAAAGATTAAAACCATGTTTATAAATAAATTTTTTCCAATGAATTTTGAAGATATGATGACATTGTTTGATGTGAAAAGAATGTCAAAATATAATTTATTTATTTTTATATAAATTAAGATATCAAGTGGAACATGTGGAAATAAATACGGAATAAATCATTAATGATACCCAAATATTATGAAATTAATATTCCCTCTTATGAAATGTGTGGTAAAAGTAATTCTTGCGGATGTATTATGAGATCTATAAACTGTTATTAATGTGGTATGATGAGGCATATAGATTGTGTATGTAAAGCGCCCAATACTAGTAATGGCTAGACAAACATTGATAATCCTACCCAAAAATGTTTTAATTATAATGTTATGGTCCATTATAATTGTTTATATCCAAATAAAAATATAGTGGATAGATATAATCAAGATAATAAGAAGATGTGTGTGGACAAGTTATTCCTAAAAACCATAAAAAATATAGGACCATTGAATGAATTGGTGAAATATACAGTAATTTTTAACTCATATTAGTCAAATGTATTATTGGATTCATTGACTATAAATTCATTTATTTATATTATTTTTTTGGCAAAATGAAAATACCATCATAATAACCAATGATAAAACTTTGGGTAAAAAATCATAATTCAAGTATTAAAGAAACAATTATTTATATGAAACCTCCAATCATCATATGTGGAATGTATTTTCCATAAAAAAATTTACCCATAGTGGGGTTTGATGTAATTCTAGGTATGGATTAATAATTAATTTATCATTCTAAGATAGAGTGTAATGTGAAAGAATTTATATTCATTCTTCATTGTGAGTTTCAATTTAAATATATGAAAGAGTTCATAACTGTGATAACATATGATGATGCTGAGAAATTTATTAATGATATGGGTGAAAGTTATAATTCACATGCCATTGAAAAGAAATAAAGTACTCATCATAGTGATGTGCTTGTGCTAAATTAATTTCTAGATGTTTTTGCAGATGATTTTCATGGTATTATTCCTTAACACATGGTTAATTCATTGTTTATTTAGTTCACTATACTAAGATGATTTATAAAACTCCTTTTAAAATGGATATAATGGTGGTGTTGTATTTGAGTTTTTTTATAATAATTAAATAATAAGGGTTTTATATTCCCTAACAATTCATATTTGTGTTCTCCTATTCTACTTTTAAATGAAATTTTGTTCCATGATGTTTTTTATTGATTATAATTCACTCAATAACATTGCTATTAAAAATATGTTTATATTTCCCCATATCGATTACTTATTTGATCATCTCCATGGTTCTCTATATGTTTTTTGTATTTACTTCAGATTTGGTTTCCATTAGTTAAAAGTGAAGGAGGATATTCAAAGGATACTATTTTTACTTGGTATAACCATTATGACAATGTGGTTATTTTTTTGGGTGAAGAATACATGAGTTATTTTATAGATACTATGAACAGTGTTTACCATGAAAATTGGGATTAATTTTTGGTGGTTTTCCTTAATGGAATTATAGTATATTCTATAATATATATATATATATTATAAGTAATATGTATTGATTGTTTGGAAACCAATAAAATAAAATAAAATTCACAGAAAAAATTGTAAATGAAAATTTTGGATATAGATATTTCTTTCCATGGTTATATTGTTTTTAAAAATTGCATAAACAGTGATCCTTTAAAAAATAATATGGTAAAGGAGTGGCCAAAACAAAAATATTTCACTAAAATTTGATGTCATCTCGCATTAGTATGTTACTATAGACTATTTTTTGATTTTTTTTATTATATACCCCAATGAAAAAGTTAACTCAAAAATGAGTTAAACTCGTCTTGAAAAAAGAATGTGATGAGGTTTATGATGAATTTAAAATAATATATGCTAATACTCAAATGTTATACTTTCCATATAGAAATGGGGAGTTTTATATTTTACGTGATGGTTCATTAAAGGTCATTAGTTTTTTCTTGAAGCATGATGATCAAATAATTACACACGCATCATGCCATTAGAAGAATTATCAAGCACAAGATCATGATCATGAAATAGAGGTATTTCTTTAAAAAAAATTGAAGACTTCTTTATATAAGGGAAAATCTGAATTATATATATACTGTAGAATTTTGAAGTATATATTTACTAAAATTAATCGAACATGAAGGAAAAATATGGTTAGAAACAATAAGGATTATTATTACATGATTCAATACATTAACGCACCAAGGTTTTATGATTTATTTATATTTAAATGAATTTTTTATAGCTCTATTTACATGAAACCCCAATTGAAAATGATCCATGATATACTATTAAAATATTACATAATGTGACTGATGTCACTTATCCCTTGGATTTTCTTATATTAATAAGACTAACTAAATTATTAAAAAGCTTATCTTCAAAATTACTGAAAATAAATCATTGGGTATCAATTGGTTAGATATGAAATTTGAAATCATTTTAAGGTAGATAAATAGGTTTTTCTAAAACATTTATATGAACAAAGTGTTTTTATCTTAATAAATTAAATTACTCTTTATTTATGAAATATTAAAATAAAATTTCTAGAATATATATTCAATAATTTTTTAATATTCATATAATAATTTTTCTTTTGCATGGAATAAGAATAAATCTGATTTAATGACTAAAAATGCATCTTTATAGAATTTTTTTTCATTTCAATTCATACAAATATTATGAAACTAATTTCTTCCAATTATGTAAAATGAATAATTTAAAATGGATTCCTTATTTGGAATCAAAGAAAATTATTTTGATGTAATTGGGTGAACATATTTTTTGTTTATAGTTAATAGAAAAAATAAATGTTTATTACCAAAATTGGGGTTAAAAAGGTCATATTAGTGTATGATAAGATAGAATCTCTAAAATAACACAAATAAATGGTTTAATTTTATTATCTATGTAATACATTAATATATATAATGATAAATTCCAATTATGTCTCCTCACTCCCTTATAAGAGGATAACACTTCTTATCCCTTCCTAATACATTATAAGATTTATATCTAGAAAAATTCTTACCCATTTATCTTCCAAAAATACCTCTTGTTTTCATATAGTTACATTTCTATTTGAATTACATCATTTCAATGATTTAGGTAAAAGTCAAAAGAGGTCTCTCATTGAGTATGTATAATTCTAAACCATGTACTTTTAAATTTTATATCTTTATACACCTTTTATATACCTATTGTATCCATAACAGAATGATTAATATTTTATCATCAGTATATTGAGGTGTTATTATTATTATTATTTAACAATTATTTTAGACACCCTTTCAAACAAATGAGAAATCAAAGTATCGCTTGTGCGTACGTGTGTACTGCCACCAGCATTTAGCGATATGATTCATTTTACAACACCATATTTCATGATTTTTTATATGATGGATTTAATTTGTATATATATGGTATTTATAAGATAATTATATTTCTATAATTATAATATGTTACCTACCTTCACACATTTCCATTAATTTAAAAATAATAACATCGCATGTGCATACGTATGGACTACCACGTTCACAAAGGGATGTGGTTCATTTATCCTTATTTATTTACATATATGGTAATAATGATTAAAATATATAATATTTATGATATTTATGATATAATAATTATTCAATAAAAGTGATTTTTTACTTACATGTCATCATTCCGACCATCAAAAGGTTGTATCATCAATCATGTGTACGTACAGACTACCATGTCCACAAAGAGATGTAATAAAATTTTATAAAAAAATATTTTATGAATAATTTGAAATATATGTATTCTGAATAAATATGTTACTTATTTCAGGATTAATAGTATTTAGATAATTAAACAATTATCATGGTTCAAGTATGCAGATAATCAAACTAAAGCATACATGAAAAATGGAGCAGCTATCACCTGGAATATTGTTTATAGTAAATAATTGATATTATGATAGTTATAAGATATTATATGTAAATAATATATACTATGACATATAAATATTTATTTTTAAGTATATTTACACTATATATATATATTTTATTTAAGAGGATTGAAGATGTACTAAGAAAGAGAAGACTTGATGTAGGAATTTATGTTTCATTCTCATTTCAATCATGATTATTTAAGATTGAATTTCTGTTGAGAGAGATTATATGGATATTATAATTTAAAACCCATAAATTTTATTATAAATTGTAAAATGTTATATTTTTTATTTATTTGAATCATTTCCTCTCTTTGGTACTAAAAATTATAGGTAAAATTTTTTAAATAAAGGATAACCTTATTTTCTCTTTAGTCGAAATTTTTTTTCTTCCATGTACATACACATTAAAATATTTTTGTGAAAGTTATTAAGTATATTTAAACTATTTCAAAATTGTCATTTTAAATACATTTAACTTTATTTAAAAAGTATTAAGTGTAATATTTCTAAATATTGTTTCTATTTTTCTTCACTATATACAAAAGTGAGAAAGAAATGTTTTATATTAATGTATACAACATGATTGGACCCCCCCCCCCCCCCCCGCATTGTAATCATTATAATAAATGAATATTAATTATCAATTTTCATTGGTTATTTTCATGAAAAACTATTTTATCAATATTAAAATAATTTTTTGTTAAAATGTTATCAAAATAAAAGGTATGTATTCTCATGTTTTCAAATAATGGTTTGAATGATAGTTTAAAGGTATTTTTCCTCTACATTAATATCCTATAAGGATTTTTATGTTTAATTGGGTATATAATCTTGTTATACCGTCTAGTTTATTTCCTAGGATTTATTATAATGATGTTGATGGTGTATTGATAATGATATGGAACTAGTTTCTTTACCATGGGTTAATTATGTTAGGATGAAACCATTTAGAAACCTATTTCTCTTCCACAGGTTATGATTAGATGGGTTGAAAAAATGATTAAGAAACATGTTTACATTCCACAGTTATGAAATGATTAGATAATGGATGTTTTATGATCTTATTCCATACAAATGAAAGGAAATTTTCCATGTGACTGGTGTACCAGAAATTATATAGCCCTCCATTGGATTTAGTAATGATGATACAATTGGAAAACTCTCTAGAGATGATAGAGTTAAAAAATTTCTAAGTGAAGATGGATTTAATAAATTCCAAAGATATGACAAAGTTAACTAGATGGAATTTACTCTTAAGAGGATTTTTAAATTGACTCGTTAAAAATTCCCACTATGGGACTTTGTCCACAATGATAATATTGGGCATGAACCAAGAATAAGAATGTGATTTTATATGATTATGTATATTCCAATAAATTATGTATTATTATAATGTAATTTTCATTGGGATTATATTAATCTTTGATGTTTCCACAAACTTTTTAAGTTTTTATTTTTTATGACAATGCCTTACGTTATGATTTAGGATTAATGATATTTTACTAAAAAAATATTATTATTATAAGTTATAATTATGTTATCATACCATTATGATTATCATATTCTCAGTTATTATAATTGATATATATCTTAGTTGTTTACCATGAATGAGAACAAGAGCTCGACCATTATTGTGTCGCATTTCTGTAGGTTATGAAGAAAGGTTTTAAATAGGATATATCTAATCAGGGTACTATATGAGAAAAACTTTATTAGTGATATTGAAGATCTTTCATGGAATTAGATGATTATATATCTAGTATCAAATGAATATAAAACATTATGATTCTTAGTTGGGTATTATTGTGAAATTTATTGAATATTCATCCAAAATGATGTAATATTAATTTATAAAATTATTTGTTTTATTCAGTTGGTATCAATGTTGGGTAAAGTGATTTTTTGGGATTAGGATTAATTATTTTTCAAACCCTAGGGGTTCTTTCTAACTACAGAACAACATCATTAATCTTGGGTAAAGTTGATATTTTTTGGTTTTAATAAAATATATATCTATGTATAATACTGTAATGCTGATGCAACTTTGGTAGAAATGAGCTCAAGGGTAACAACTCTGGGAGATTAATATCAGGTATTAACTCCATCACAACTAGAGAATGATTAGTTGTACAGAGAATAAAAACTTCTATAGAAACTTCTGATTGATTTTCATTTTCTTATTCAAGTTTTATTTATAAATCATTATGATGGATTTGAATAGATGATGATTATGAATGACGTAGGTTAAATCAAAGGGGTCCTAAATTGAAAAAATTGTTCCATGATTTATATATCTTATAAATCATTTTTTACGATTTTATGATTTTTCAATATTATTATTGCTTTCTAGACTATGATTTTTTATCATTGATAATGCATGGATCTATGATTAATCATGTTAATGCTAAATGTGATTGGAAATTTAATGTCTAAATTCATTAGAAAATAAATAAAATAGGAGATGGGTTGTGAAATATTGTATGTATTCTCAACAAACTCTCTCAGGTTATGAATAGTAACATGAATCCTACAAATAATCTGAATTAAAAAAGGAACATACAAATCACTATTGATTATTTTATAAAAAATTATCCACCTTCCATCATTTGTTCCTCTAATAATAAAATATTGGATTGAGGGATCAATACCACTAAAAAGCTATTTTTATTACTCTAGTGTTCAAACCATTAAAAAATTGTCCTAAAAGAATTTAATTTGGAAGGAGTAGAAGATTAATGTTGAAATATTATCAAGAATATTATGAAAGAGGAGGAAATTTATTCCATGAAAAGGGAAGGTTTTAAAAATATATTCTTCGATAAATATTTTCCATTATATCTTCACTTGTAAATCGATAGGTAATTATAAGAACTAAATCAAAAGGAGGATTAATCCATTACTGCTAATTAGGTAAAATTCACCATAATTTCAATGTTTGATTTTGATTTTATAAAAAATACTGAATGAAAAGTTGATATCTTAATACTGTATTAATACCAAGTCTCTTAAAGGAACTGTCTATATGTTACATTGATAGCTATGAAGATATTGATCAATGTATTCTTAAGATGTAATTTGGAATTGGTGGCTCTTAGTGTTAAAAAGGTTTTAGGGGAAAATAGAAAGAATTAATTTTTTGGAAACTATAATAACAAAACATATGGAATAAATAAATTTAACCTTACATCATGTTAGAAGAGAAAAAGGAAGGATGCAGGAAATTTTCTTATTGTGACTAGTAAATTTTTTAATTGTAAAAAAGAAGTTCATCGATAAAATGAATTTCAAAGTGATGTAAAGAGTCCAATAATTGAAATATCCTCTAAAAAATCTCAACAAAATGTTGAAATCACACTCTATTTATATAATTAAGATGAGTATAGAAGTTATAGTAAACATTTCAAAAATCGAATGGTTAATTGTAAGAAACTGGTTTTTTGGTGCGGGTAAAAATTCTGACCCTGTTTGAATTTTTGACTCATTTTTTTAGGAAATTGGAAAAATCTGGGATGTTTTGGAAATTTACAAACTACATGTAGTGTACTCTAAAGAACATGTCGTGTATGGGTTAGGAATGTACCGATCATGTGATCACTGAGTACATGATATATGATGACCGTGTAAGAATTTACAACTACACAACGTGTAGTGTTGCTCGACACACCCTATATCCTCTTTTCTGTGTACCAGATAAGTTCAGGCCATGTGTCAACCCCTGTGGAGCATCCAAGCCATGTGGATACCTCCTCCTAAGTTTGAGTACAAAAAAGGATACTACATGGAATGTAGTCCTTAATACATACTGTGTACTTTTATTTTTATTTTCTTAAATGAAAGGGTGTCACATCATATTCCATAAAATAACTTCTTCTTCCCAGTTTTTGGACATTGACTCTCCAAATGGAAAAAAATGTATCTTCTCCTAGACTCTTCATCTATTGTACCTTATTCAATCCATCAATGGCTGCAGGATTGCACCATCGGGGCTAAACCAATGCACCCTCTTCTGTTTTTGATCTTTTCCCTCGAATGTCGTAGTTTCCATCCGAGTGGAATTGAAGGGATTTGATGGAAATTTAGATCTACGAAGACCGGCTTCAAATTGGAGATTTTTATCAGATGTCCCTACATCTATGAGTCTCAGGTAGGTGGTGCATACCTCTTTTTTTGCAGACTTTTGGGTGGCAAGACCTTTGGCACGTTTTCCGGTGTTTTGAGTGTGACCCTATTTTAACTGTTATTGCCTGTTTAATTGTTATTTGACCTACATGATGGCTTTGGGACTGCCCCGTTACCTATTTTGCTTGAGTGGGGCCGGGATAGTGGTTGTTTCTCGTTGGGTCATTTTGGCTGGGGGATTCCAAAATTGTTATAATTTAATTGTATAGTTTTAACCTGTTGAGTTTAGTTTATTGAACCATGATATGAATTGTTGGAGACTTTAAAGACCTCAATGCTGGTATGGGACAACATTTGGTCTGTTCATTTCCACTGTATAGTTTGTTTTTCTTCTTTAGAAGTGATTATTTTTATTATATATGTATTTTATGAATTTCATATGCTAGACCCCTTGTGATAGTGATGGGCATGACCCAGATATTCTTGAGTGATGCTAATCATAGGTTGGGCTTCACCCGAGATACATTGGGTGGTTCTGACCATGAGATTGGGTGTCATGGACATTGTCTTGGGGCAGTGTGACTATCAGGTTGGGTATGGCTCAGGTTACATGGATGGAATGGCAATAAGACATTATTCGCATGGTCGAAGGGGCACGAGTTTTCAGAGAGGTTGTGTCTTGGAAACTTACTTTGGTTAATACCACTCACATAGGACTTTGATTAGTGTGCACATAGAGAGACTCTTTGATGAGGTGGTTTTAACCACTCGTGTGGTTAGAGGACCCCATTAGTTGTGGTTTAGATACAATTGGTTTGGGGGTTCTTTTATTTGGAAGACAAGTGGAAGGTGAGGAGACTTCAAGGGAAAACATTAAGGTTATCAGTTTGGGGGAAAATTCTTAGTATTATTTGAGGGAATACATCGATTTCCCTCCAGTTAAATTATTTTAGGGTAGATATTATTGTCCCTCCGGTTACATTATTTGAGGGAAAACATCATTTTCCCTATGATTACATTTTTTGAGGTCAGTCATCACTATCCCTCCGGTTAATTATTTTGGGATAGACATCGTTGTTTCTCTGAGATACCATTTCTTAGGCGTACCTTCGAGATGTCAGTACTTGAGACACGCAGTGTTAGGGGGCACATGGTTCCGGGTTACATGATAGAGATTCCAGCATTGGCCGAAGAAAGTGGAACTACATGGTGGTTGTTGATCACCAGTGGAGTTTATGTTATTTGTGCATCATATTGTATACTATTTGGATTATAATTGCCTACCTAATTAAACTCTAATATTTGGTATGCGCCATTGGGTAATATCCTACTCATATTGGTCTCACACCCTTCACGGGCCCTACAAGACACATGTAGACTTCATGGATTTAAGTGTAGGAAAGTGGTTAACTTCAAGAGATGGCATGCAGTAGCTATTTCATGGGGATGGTACAGACCATGAGGTATTTCCAAGCTAGAGTTTACATTGTTTTTCTTTCTTTCCTATATCAGCATGCTTACTTATTTTGTAGTTATAGTTATTATCTATTGGAACCTTTACGTGTGGATATGTATGACCTTCTAATGTATGTTTGTTGTTCAATAGTAGTTACAAGTGATAAAAATGTTGTTGTGTTTACTTCCCGATGCTGTTGTTCATATTTATTGCTTCAGCTGTTTATTGATATTGAATGTGCTTCTGTTCTGCAGGTATGGTTCCAGTCTGCTGAGTCATTTATTCCGCTGCATATTTATTATTATACTCAGACCAGTAACCTAATTATCCTCCGAGAGGGTATAACATCCCCACTATAACTATAAGACCCTCACTGATGGTCAGTAGACTTTGGAATTCTGGGAGGTGTGCCTAAGGTAGTAACACCTGACCCCTTTAGCACTGTTTTGGTGGTTGTTCGGGTCCGGGTCACTACAAAGTGGTATCAGAGGATATATTAATAGGGATTTATTAATAGTTATTTGTAGGCTACTAATGAGATTGAGGATTCTATTTTTATTTCTGTTAGTTTTACTATTTGGGATATGGTAGACTGGAGATTGGTTGTGACTGGAACTAAGTTTCTAGATTGTGCTTGGGTGCCTGCAGCCCTAGGTATGAGGGATGGACCAAGTTTCCATGGGTGGGAATTACTGTTTTCTTTTTACTCAGATTCCAATTTATTCAATTTCCACCTTGATGGATCACTTGGTGTGTGATGTTATTAATTGTGATATATGACCCATGACCCGGTGCAGTAAGGGAGAATTGGACCTCGGCCCGGTGTGGCAAGGCTTTGATATTTGGCATTATATAGGCAAATTTTTAGGGAATTTCAATTCCATAACTGCACATATGCTTTGTGAAGTGATAATTCCATGTTAGTAATATTAAATTTCTATGCTTTGTATATTTTGAAATGTGAATAAGTGAAATTATGGATAGAATTTATTATTTATTGTTATGTTTTATGCCATGCTTTATATATTTGTATAATTGCCTGTGGTAGAGTATTTAGTCCCGAATCTTGTATGAGCAGGTAGGTACTATGGTTGAGGTGATTTTGATCACCAGGATTGGGAAACTTGGTCATCAGTTTGAGGAAATGTTGGTTATTAGGATGACTATTTACTGAGGTACTTTTAATACTTGGTTCTATTGAGGGAGGGTAAGGAGGCCATGAGGTCGGGATGTCGTGGGCATGGGTTGCAATAGGGGAGATTAAAGGTAATTGTTTTATTCTTTCTATTCACTGATTCCCTTATCTTTATTGAGTATATATTGTTATATATATATATATTGGTTGTATGGCCATTTATGGTATTCAGTATGTTCCTTTTAGTCGAATTAGATGGAGCGTTAGGTGGGAGATGGTATAGTGCCACAGGAGCTGGATCTGGTGCAGATAGAACATGAGCCACAGGTATAGGCTCAGGGATAGGAACAGGTCCAGGATCTAATGTAGCCATAAAAACAGTAGGGTTTGGCAGCATTCAGACCATGGATCGATGAGCAGTTCTGAGCTAGAATGGTATGTGTCTTGCAGGGGATTGATAGAGGTGCACAGGGTACAAAGCCATCTATGGCATATCTGACGAGGGAGTTCCAGTCGCAGCACCTCACACTTTTTCATGGCGAGGGTGGTCCACAAGTGGTTGAGACCTGGATAGAGAGCATGCATATGTTCTTTGAGTAGCTAGAGATGCTTCTAGGTCGGAGGGTCAAGATGGCGACGTACATGCTGTGAGGACTGGAAAAGCGTTGGTGGGATGCGCAGGTTCAGGCTCACAGGCATGAAGAAATAGCATGGAAAGATTTTGAGGATAGATTTTTTGAGCACTTTTACCCCGAGACACTGTGGGTAGAGTGAGCATGGGAGTTTTTGAGCCTTCAGTAGGGATACATGTCTGTCATAGACTATGCTTCTACTTTCACTAAGCTGTCTCGCTTTTCACATTGTATGGTAAGCGATGGTGCATCAATGGTGAGGCACATCGAGGATGGCTTATGACAGGACATTCAGATCTAGGTGAATATCTTCAGGATGGGTTCTTTCTCAGAGGCAGTGAATCAGGCTCTCATAGAGGAGGGAAACCAGATAGATAGGCCCCACATTGGTCAGGCATCGGCTTCAGGTGAAGGTTTAGACAGTAGGAAGTGAATATGGGATGAGTTTTAGTAGGGCAGTCAAGACAAGGACTCAGTTATACCACCTCAAAGAAGATATACAGTGGATTTAGTTCAATAGGGATAGCCAGGAAATGTTTGAACTTAGTGCGGTATGCCTCTAAAGGAGTGTCGGGCATGTTGACAGGTCGGGCATCTGGAAAGGTTCTGTAGGCCGCCTTCTCAGATAGTTGGAAAGTAGGGACCAGGACAGACTAAGGCATCTGGAGTTTGATCAAGTTCGGTACCAGGAGGGGTAGTCGAGTTTTACCTGCAAGTGGAAGACGTGATAGGGATAGTGGGACCCAGCTATGGGGTCAGTGGCTGGTGACTAGAGTAGGACCGTTGGGAGGTCAGGCATCAGGCAGCCGTATTCTAGTCCATGTGCATGTCGTAGAGCTGTCAGGGGGTGAGCAGGTTTCTAATCCTATGACCGTTAGTGGTACACCACGAGTGTGGTCGTGAATTTTTTTTCTTTTTGGAATGACCTTTTGAGTCAAGTCCGTTTTGAGTGCATGAGGTGCACATTATTTAGCTGGACTGATAAGATGCTGGTCAGTGGGATTGGCACCATATCGGGTGCATCATATATTTATATATATATGTATGAGATGTGTGGGATCGAGGCATCGAGGATGTGGGTTACTTGAGGTGCTAGTAAATAGGTTTGTTTTGTGCATCCATGGAATGTAGGACCTCGTGGAGGCAGACACTGATGCAGTGCGGGATACGTTGGGTGTTAGAAATGACATGGGAGCACCGATGAGGCATAAGGGTGATGATGCATCATGAGAGAACCATGATTCTAGAAAACAGGTGAGTAAATCCTTGCTTGTTGAGTTTTTTAGGGTTGAGACAGATTTAGGAAATTCTTAAGGTGGGGAGACCCTTTGAGAAATTTAACCAGAACCCTTGAAACTGGGGAAGTCTGGGTTACTTTGATCGAAGTGGTACATTTGGTGCCATCTCTAGGTTTTTTATAGCTTGGGACTAACTATATTAAGATGTGGAGATCGTAAGATCCTGAGCTTTGGAGTGGGTCAAAATCCCAACCCTACTTGAATTTTAGACTCATTTTTTAGGAAATTGGGATAATCTAGTATGTTCTAGAAACTTCCAAACTACACATCATGTAATGAATGTACATGTCGTGTATAGTTTAGGCATGTACCGGCCATGTGCTCACTGAGTACATGCTCAGTGATGACCGTGTAGGTATTTCCTACTACACGGTGTGTAGTGTTTCTCGACATGTTGTTTGTCCTCCTTTCTATGTACTGGCTATATTCAAGCTGGGTGTCAACCCATGTGGAGCGTCAAAGCCGTGTGGCTACCTCAGCATAAGTTTAAGTACGGAAAAGTATAATACATGCCATGTAGTTTTTAATACACTCCATGTACTTTTATTTTTATCTGCTTAAATGAAAGGGTGTCATGTCTTATTCTAGAAAATACATTTTTCTTCCCCATTTTCAGACTTCACACTCCGGAAGGCCAAAAACGTTTATTCTTCTAAATTCTTAACCCGTAGTCCATTTTTTAATCTATCGGTGGCTGCAGGATCTCTACAGTGGGGAAAACATGTGCACCTTGTTCTGTTCTTGACCTTTTCCCTCACATATCATAGTTTCCATTTGAGTGGAATTGTCAGTATTTGATAGAAACATAGATCTACGATGATCGACTACAAGTTGGAGCTCGATATCGGATCTTCCTACTTCTACAAGTCTCAGGTAGGTAGAGAATACATGTTTTTGTGTTTTCATAGACTTTTGGGTGGAGCAACCTTTGGTGCGTTTTCGGGTATTTTGGGAGTTACCCTGTTTTACCTATTATTGCATGTTTAATTGTTATCTGACCAATGGTAAAACTTTGGGTATGCCCTATTACCTGTTTTTCTTGAGTGGGGTCGGGCGAGTGTCCATTTCTCATCCGTTCATTTTGGATGGGGGATTCCAAAATGGTTATAATTGAATTTTATTGTTTTAAATTATTGATCTGAGTTTATTGAACCTTGATATTAATTATTGGAGACTTTAATGACCTTAGTGTTGGTATGGGACAACACATGGTTAGTTAATTTCAACTGTTTATTTTGTTTTTCTTATTTAGAAGTTATTCATTTGAATATATATGTATTTTCTAAATTTCATATGCTGGAACCTGTATCGTTGTGTTGGGCATGACCTGGATATTCTTGAGTGATGCTGACCACAAGTTGGGCTTCGACCGGGTTACATAGGTTGATTTTGACCATGGCATTGGGCATCATGGACATCGTCTTGAGGTAGTGTGATGGTTAAGTTGGGCATGGCTTGGGTTACATGTTTGGAAAGGCCATTAGACTTGAATGACATGGTCGCAGGGGCACGAGGTGTCAGAGATGTTGTGCATTGGGTATATAAATTGGTGATTACTGCTCACCTGGAACATTGAGCAGTGTTCACATAGAGAGACTATTTGATGAGGTGGTTTTGACCACTCATGTGGGTAGAGGCCTCTATTAATTGCGTTTTAGGTGCTATTGGTTTGGGGGTGTTTGTCGTAGGAATCCATGTGAATGTGAGGATCCTTCACGGGTTAGAATTGAGGCTATCGGGTTGGGGGTAAAGGCTCACCATTATTTTTGGGTAGATATCAATGTCCCTGCAGTTACATTATTTGAGGGAAAACATCACCGTCCCTCCGATTAAATTATTTTAGGGTAGACATCACTGTCCCTCCAGTTACTTTATTTGAGGACAGACATTGTTGTCCTTCCAGTTACTCGTTTGAGGAGAGGTGTCGTTGTTTCTCTGAGCTATTATTTCTTGGGTGTACCTTCGGGATGTAGGTACTTGATACACGCAGTGTCCGGGGGCACATGGTGCCGAGTTACATGAGAGAGATTCCGACATTGGCTAAAGAAGGTGACACTTCATGGTGGTTGTAGGAAACCTCTGGTTTTTATATAATTTTTGCATCATACTTTTTACTATTTTACTTATAAATACATGACTATTTAAACACTTATATTACGTCCACAATGTTGGGTGGTATCCTACTAAGATTCATCACACACCCTGGACGGGCTGTTCGAGATGCGTGTAGACTTTAGGGATTTATGTGCAAGAAAGAGGTCAACTTCATGAGCTGGACTACAATAGCTATTTCATGGGGATGGTATAGACCTTGAGGTATTTCCTATGTAGTACCCCCGGTTTCTGGTATGTAACCCTTTCTTGATTCTTTTCATGGTTTTAAAGTTAAGGGTGTTGAATGGGAGAGTCTGGAGAACTTGGAATGATGTTTGGATGCAAAGGGGGAGTCGTACGGTCGGCGCAAGGTTTGTCTAACCATGTGGCCAAACCGTGCGCGAAGGGTATTAGAGGCAGTGGCTTCTGCACGGTCAGCGCACGGTTTGTCTAACCGTGTGGCCAAACCGTGCATGAAGGTTGTCCAAGGCAAAAGCTTTTGCACTGTTAGCACACGGTTTGTCAAACCGTATGGTCACTTAAATTTAGATACTAAAATTGTGGATCTAAATAATGTTTCCTTTAATTTCCATGTTTAAACCTCCTAAGCGGTCCTAACTTGGGATTACTCCCCCTTGAAGGTTTTAAGACTTCTCCCAAGCGTTTCGGAGGTGATTCGAAGGGTTCTCTTCGCGAATCAAAGCCAGATTCTTAAGGTATGTGATCGTTCTTGATTGGTTTCTTAGATCTACTTAGATCTTCTTCTCCTCTTCTCTTGTTTTCTTATATCTACGCCCGTTATGGGTAGATATAAGGGTTTGGATGCCCAATATGACAAGATTTGGTCTTGGTTGTGTTTGGATAAGAGATCTAAGGAGAGTTTTTGGAGTTTTGACCCAGTGTTCTTGAGTGTTCTTCGTATGTTGGTTGGTTTCGCCCATTTTGTTGAGTTAGGTGGATTCACTCTCGATTCCTCTTTCTTAGAACTTCAAGGCTTAGTTTCAATTTGTTTTCCTTGATTGAAATGGTTTTTTTATCTATTATTAATGAATGGTTGAGACCCCCTTTTAGTAACGGGTGATGAAATTTGTGGGTTTTTGGAAAGTAGTTGTTAAAGTAAATTTAAAATGGTGATTTTAAATTGGCTATGGTTTTTATATTAGAATGAAATGTTTTTCAATATAAGGGTGATTCTTTATTGAAAGGTTTTGAACACCCTTGGTTTTGGGCATGGATTTCATGGGTTGTGGTGTGTGTTCATATGCATTGGGATGGATAGGGGTGGGAAGTCCCCCCATCAATAAGTTGGGATGGATAAGTGTAACGCCCCGACCCCAGTTGCCCAGAGTCGGTGCATTAATTACATAACATTGGCATGATCACAAGAAAGATCAAATCTCGAAAGACCGATTGGTTTAGTAGCCTTGGAAACACTAGATATAATCATAAAGTTTTACATTACATTTCAAAGTGAAAAACTACTACAACAACAAAGTCTTCATATCCACACTATTAACCCCTCATAATATCCCTGCAAGTCATTCATAATTTACTTCTTCACTACCTGGGAAAAATAAAACATAGAAAAGGGGTGATCTCAAATGCCCAGTAAGGATAACAATATAGCGGAACATTCATAATAAGCATAAACATTTAAGGCAATGAATTACTAAAACAAAAGCCTTTTAAAATTGAACTTCAACATAGTATGGCAAAAATAAAAATGAAATAATGCCATTTACTTATTCACATGGATATTCTACTAATCGAATAATCACATGCAATATCAATAACCACTTTCATAATGTTGGAATGCATAATGCCAGACTATCATAACCACATAGCCAAGGCCTCGTGCCAAGACTACAAATAAGATTTTGTCAAGTCCTTGTGCCAAGACACTAGTTTGTCTCATGAGACCTACCGATGCATCGAGGAGCTATAGAGGGCTCCACCCGTCACTTATTAAGTCCAATGCATTCCCATATGAAAAGGTTTAAACATAACATAAACATTCGTATTAAAACTAGCATACGAAATGTCAATAATTTCACCATAAACTATGAATGGTATAAAAATAGCACATCCATAGTCAAACATATCACAAAACCTTCAATACAATATAGAAGTTTTGTATCATAATAAATCAACTTCAAATAATCTTAAAATCCATCAAAGGATGTTGACATAGATGAAATCAAAATTCTTTTTAAAGGAATATCTCCTTTCATTTTGAAACCATTTAAGATCCATATAAAATAAAACATTTTCTTTGAAAATATTCTTATAAGCTTGTAAGGGAAGTTTTGAAGATTTTATAACGGCGGAAAATAGCCGCACCCGCCGTATAAGTTAAAAAAAACATTCTTACCTTAATTCTATCGAAAAGGTTAAAAAGGACCTTGTTTTGATAACGACCGAAAGATTCCTTTATAAACCACTTATAAAAGTCAAAAAGGGTATAAATGACTTTAACTCATATTCTAGTAAATAGTAAAAATGTTTTGAAATGCATTTTTAAGAAACATGGATGTGGATGATAAAGAGATCCCAGTAGATTATTACGTATAAACAACCTTGGATAATGAAGAGGTTGTAAAATAAACCCTTACCTTGTACTTTTCCTTGGTTGGGGTAGGTTAACCTCCTGTATAATGGTGAAATAGTTGTTATTAAATTATACAAGAATCATATATATTAATATGATATCATATATGATCTTTTAACATTGATTTGTTAATAATATCTTAGAATTATCGTCGTTTCGGGAGTTAACTTACTCATTTTCTTTTATATGTTTTGTTACATAAGCCATGGTTGTTGTATCTTATTCATATCCAGAATGATATACAGTCCTTAAAAATCATTTTTAAATCATCAAATGATAATTATACTTGAATGGATACGATGGAGAATGAATCTCATCGCGTTCGTGGAGACGGTAGTCCGTACGTACGCACGAGCGACAATATCATTCTTTTGATATTAAAATAATATATAAATGGATGGTATATCATATATACAGAATCATTAAAATGTTATATTTATTATTTACATGAGTTACACATCATTATTATACCCATCCAAATAATATTATATTGAATAACAATTACACCACGACGTGGAGACGGTAAGCCGTACGTACGCACGTATGGTGACATGTTATTCAAAGGGTGGATAGAATACTGAATATGATTGTACCATATTTATAATAACATCACAGTATATGTGAGATACTGGAGTTATTATTTCAGAATGGTAAGAACAAAGGAAGAAGAAGTGGAAGAAGAAATGAACTTAGAAAAGGGTGGTGAAATCATTACCTCTTCTTCGGGTTCTTCCTTTTGATTTGATCAAAAGGGCACCTTAGGTTGGCTTTCGGATCAAACTAAGGCCTCTAGGTTGTAGTGAGGGATGTTGGGAGAGTATTTGGGCAGAGTTTGGCCGAACCAAAAGGCTTTGAAGGTGTGAAGAAATGAGAAGGAGGAGTGCCCTTTTATAAGAGGGGTGAGGGGCACCTTTGGAAAAGTTAGAAATATTAATTTATAATAAATTCATATTCGGTTTCTAATGGCTCCAAAGATTATTATTCAAAAGTTAAGGTGGGGATAAGTCGAAAACCACTCAACCAATAGAATTTAGACAGGTTTGGGTACTTATATTAACCTTATCTTTAAGTATTAACTCTAAGTTAATTAGTTTCACTTTTACAATGTCTCTTTGTATTTTTATATAATATGGTTAATAAACTTACTATATACATCCAAGCGACCCCCAAGTGGTACATTAATGATGAACCTATCATGATATAAGTCTCTTGGCCGAACCTTAGATTTTTAGGAATTTAATATCAATTAATAATATAATATTTGTTTTAAGAAATCTTTTATGTCAATTTTGACACTATTCAATAGTTGATTTTTTTAAAACTCATAACAGATTGATTACTTCAAACAAAGTCAATTATATCAATCCTAATATATCATATTATCCTAGAAAATTAGTTTAATTCATTAAAAGTTTCATATTATATTTATTTGGGTATTTATAATATCAATTATTTTAATTTTTCACTATTATAGTAATTACTGCATCATCATTGTGTCATATATAAAATAAATTATTTAATGTCTAAAAATTATAAATAAAATATCATTATGTAGGAAATATTTTTATCTTTCTAATGAATATTTATAATCTAAAATCCAACATATATAACCCTATGTAACAATTGTTGTTCTAAAAGATATATGCTTGTGTCATTTTTGTATTCATTTTAACTTAATTAAAATAAAGTGTCATTATCACTTACAAGTGGATCCATGGGGTCCCAAAATTGACACAAAGATGCCCATGGTCGACCATGTATCAACCAATAGGGTTAAGACACGTTTTAGGGTAATTTAGTATTATTATAATATTATTTTTTAACCCTTATTTACCGGATTTACCCTTTAACCATGGTAAATAAAATATTTACCGCAGTAATTATTCAAAATGTGTAAAAATAAAAGTTACCTATTTACACAATTTGAACATCCTGATTCCAAATATGGAATCCATTTTCCTAAATTCAAAACACAGAAGTGGCAGAAATTAATTTAAAATTAATTCCCGCTGTCAAAACAAAAAGCGTGTTTTTAAGAGATAATAACTATCAAAAGATTGACACTTGTTTATGTTCGGTTTAATTGTAAAATTATGTCCAATGATAAACATTAAATTGAATGGTAAAAATATATTCTAAATATACTTTAAAACCACTCAAATTCATAATTTATCACTATTAATTATCTTGATTAAAAAAGTTGTTTTTAATTAAAATTTAGAAATTTTCACTATTCATCAAAATATGAAAGTTATCCGAAATGTACCAAAATTTCACCCTAGGCTAATTTTGATATTCCGAATTCAAAAATGAAGTCCATTTTGAAATATAGAATATATATGATTTCAAAAAGTAGGTATTACTATTCACAACGGCTAGTTTAATTAGTTGTGGTGTGTGTTAGAACTCGAGGTTGCGTACAACACACGCTATCGCATTATTCGAAGGGAAACGTACCGTAGAAGCTTGGGGTGTTACATTCTCCCCTCCTTCAAATAATTGCATCCTCGCAATTTCTAGGGTATTACTGCATAAAAAGACTCGGGTGGTTCTTCATCATAAGTTCCTCGGGTTCCCACGTTGCCTCTTCCATCTTATGATTTCTCCACAAAACTTTTACCAGACGCGTCGTCCGGTTTCTCAGTACTTGTTCTCTTGTATCAAGAATCCTGACGGGCTCTTCGCAATAAGATAGATCGGGTTCCAGTTCTAATTCCTCATAGGTGAGTACATGCGTCGGATCAGGCATGTATTTCCTCAATAGAGATACGTGGAACACATCGTGAACTTTGGAGAGACTTGGCGGCATTGCCAATCAGTAAGCTACAACCCCAATTCGTTCTAGAATTTCGAAAGGTCCGATGTACCTGGGACTCAATTTACCTTTCTTACCAAAACGTATGACTCCCTTCCACGGAGATACCTTCAGAAAAACATGATCACCGACTTGAAATTCCAAATCCTTCCTTCGATTATCGGCATAGCTCTTCTGCCTACTTTGAGCTGCTTTGATGTGTTTTTGGATTACTTTCACCTTTTCCACCGTTTCCTCCACCAGCTCTGGGCCTACAAGTTTTCTTTCACCAACGTCATCCCAACAGGTTGGTGTACGACATCTCTTTCTGTATAACGCTTCATATGGTGCCATCTGTATACTCGAATGGAAGCTATTTTTATAGGAAAATTCAACCAGTGGTAAATATTGATCCCACATACCCTGAAAGTCAAGTGAGCAAGATCTCAACATGTCTTCTAAGGTTTGAATAGTCCGTTCTGATTGTCCGTCTGTCTGAGGGTGGTAAGCAGTGCTCAAATGAAGTTCTGTATCCAGGGATTTCTGAAGACTTTTCCAGAATCTTGAAGTAAAACGGGGATCACGATCAGAAACAATTGATAGGGGTACTCCATGAAGTCTCACAACTTCATTAATGTATAGTCTTGCTAGACGTTCCAGGGGTATATCTTCTCTTATAGCAAGAAAATGTGCTGACTTGGTAAGACAATCAACAATAACCCATATTGCATCGTTCCTTCTAGGAGTCTTCGGTAGCCCCATGACAAAGTCCATCGTAACATTTTCCCATTTCCACTCTGGTATGGGAAGAGGTTGCATGACTCCTCCAGGCTGTTGCCTTCCAGCTTTCACTTGTTGACAAACCATACATCTTGACACAAAATCAGCAATCTCCCTCTTCATGTTGTCCCACCAAAAAGGTTCCTTCAAATCTCTATACATTTTGGTGCTCCCAGGGTGTATAGAGAAATTGGAACTATGAGCATCATCCAGCAATTCCCTTTTTAGATCAGGTATATTGGGAACACAAAGTCTCTTCCCGAATTTCAAAATTCCATCTTCATACACAAAGTCTCTCAATCTCCCATCATTCACAGCTTTAATCTTCTTTTGGAATTCGTCATCATCGGTCTGAGAACTCTTAATCCTTTCTAGTAAAGATGGTTTGGCAACCATTTGAAAAAGCATTGATGTTTCACCTTCCCTGGTTATTCCCATGTCCATTTTCACTAGATCCATGAAAATTGGATCCCTTTCAATTCTCATATTGTTCAAAACTCCATGGTATTTTCTACTCAAAGCATCTGCCACCTTGTTTGCCTTCCCCGGGTGGTAGTGTATCGTACAATCATAATCCTTGAGTAATTCAAGCCATCTCCTTTGCCTCATGTTGAGTTCTTTTTGTGAGAAAATATACTTCAAACTCTTGTGATCAGTATAAATCTCACATTTTTCACCATAGAGGTAGTGCCTCCATATCTTCAAAGCAAAGATCACAGCTGCTAACTCAAGATCATGAGTAGGATAGTTTTGTTCATGAATTTTCAACTGTCGTGATGCATAGGCAATAACTCTATCATTCTGCATAAGGACATAGCCAAGTCCTTTCTTCGATGCATCACTATAAATAACGAACCCATCATTCCCCGATGGTAGAGTCAATATAGGAGCATTGACTAATCTTCTCTTCAGTTCTTCGAAACATTCTTCACACTCTTTTGTCCAAACAAATTTAACCCCTTTACGTGTGAGCTTCGTTAATGGGTTAGCCAATCGGGCAAAATTCTGGACGAAACGTCGATAATAACCTACCAAACCAATAAAACTACGTACCTCAGTTATACTCGTAGGTGCTGGCCATTCTTGGATTGCCTTGGTCTTAGAAGGATCAACAGAGATTCCATCTTTAGAGACAATATGGCCAAGAAAAGAAATCTCCTGAAGCCAGAATTCACACTTGCTAAACTTCCCATATAATTCATGCCTCCTCAGAGTCTTCAAGATAATGCGCAAGTGATTTTCATGATCTCCGTAGGTTTTGGAGTATACCAAGATATCATCAATAAATACCACCACAAATTCATCGAGATACTCCTTGAAGACTCTATTCATCAGATCCATGAATACAGAGGGTGCATTAGTCAATCCAAACGGCATTACAGTAAACTCGTAATGCCCGTACCTGGTTCGAAATGTTGTTTTCGGAATGTCTTCCTTCTTCACACACAACTGATGGTATCCAGATCGAAGGTCAATCCTTGAAAAGTATTGAGCTCCATGCAGTTGGTCAAATAAATCATCAATACGAGGTAGGGGATACTTGTTCTTTATCGTTATAGCATTGATCTCCCTATAGTCGATACATAACCTCATAGATCCATCTTTCTTTTTAACAAAAAGAACAGGGGCTCCCCATAGAGAAACACTAGGGCGAATAAATCCCTTATTACTCAATTCCTCTAGTTGTTTCTTTAGTTCGACTAACTCTACAGTGGCCATTCTATAAGGGTTCTTCGATATAGGCCTTGATCCAGGAATCAAATCAATAGAAAACTCAACTTCTCGTTCTGGAGGATGTCCAGGTAAATCTTCTGGAAATACATCTACAAATTCTTTCACAACAGGTACATCCTCTATTTGAACATTCCTTTCCTCACCCGCAGTTATTTCATTCTCTTCCTCCCCAATAATTGAATTTAGTTGAGCTATTGAGGGTGGATCTAAATAAGAATTAGGTGGTGACGATTCTGCTCTAAAAATAAGGTGTTCCTTATCATTATCATCAAGAATCGTAACCTCTTTCTTCTTACAATAAATCTTCGCATCATAGTCCGAAAGCCAGTCCATACCGAGGATTATATCAAACTCGATCATAGGTATGACGATGAGATCAGCAGATAAAGAAAATTTATGTGCTCTAATGGGGACTGATTCACAAAACTTTGTTGCAACGATACTTCCCTTAGGAGTTTTAACTGACAACTCCCTTATTAAATCAAATTGGAAATATCTAATTTTCTTAGCAAACTGGGAAGATATGAAACAATGCGATGATCCAGAATCAAATAATGCATTTGCTAAACTTGAGGAAACCATTAAATTACCTGCCACCACGTCTTTCGGAGCTTCTACCTCAGCAGTAGTGATAGCATAAGCCTGGCCTTGATCCCTTGGCCTTTTCTGAGGTAAGTTCTCCTGACGCTTAGGACATGCATTTGCATAATGCCCCATCTCCCTGCAATTGTAGCACTGAACGTTGGTAGCTTCCTTCTTCCCCTTGCAATCATGAGCTTGGTGGCCTTTTTCACCACACTTGTAACAGACTCCCATTCCCTTCAAGCAAGTACCAGGATGTTTCTTCCCGCATTTACCACAAGATGGATATTCAACCTTTCCCTTCTTCCCCTTATTTCCATTCCCAGATTGATCAGCAGGTCTCTTCTTCTCTTGATTTGCTTTAAAGTCATAAGACTTAGAGAATTCCTTTTCGGTCTTTATAGCACATGAGACAATGTCTTAGTACGATGAAAAGGATTGTGAGACTAATGCTCGATGGAGAAATGGTTTTAACCCATCAAAGAAACGATCAATCTTACTTCTTGGGTTGCGAATATAATCTCCAGCATACCTCGCTAACCTTGTAAAGTTAGCCTCATACTTTGTGACATTCTCATCCTCCTTTTGTCTCAGACTCAGAAATTGTCTTTCCATATCCGCTCGATGGTCGCGAGGGAAGTATTTTTCTAAAAACAGATATTTGAATTCCCTCCATTCCATATTTGATACTTCATCATCTTCCTTCGTATATTGAATCAATGACCACCATTGATCAGCATCTCCAGTGAGGCGGTAAACTGCCATGATAACTTTTTCCCTTTCACTGCTCCCCAAAGCCTGAAATATTTTCTCTAGGGAAAATATCCATTGCTCAGCTACTAAGGGATTTGTATTCCCATTGAACGTTGGTGGTTGTTGCCTCATGAATCGATCTAACATTGATCCTCCACGCTGCGGATCAGGGTGCTCCATACGGGTAAGGTTATTATTCATAACCTGAGTAAGTTGTCCCAGTATGGTGATTAGCTGATCAGCACCAGTTGCATCACCAGCCCCACTATAATTATCTTGAGCAGGAGGGCAATCCCTACATGGAGTGCGTGCATTGATACGGTTTCCATTTCTTCCACTAGGCGCCATTTCTAAACAATGGCATAAACTAGATCAGTTTATGAATCAAAATACATAATCCCATACTTATAAAACACTTAACATAAATTGAACTATTTATGGATATAATCCATAATCATAAAAATGTTTTCTTTGAGGAAGTATATACTCATAAACCCTTCATAATGATTTGTAAAGATAATGAGAGTTATCCTAAGCATATCCCCCGGGAGTGTCGTAACCAAGAGTGCAGCAAGGCCCGTTGTCGTGCACCAGTTCCCGTTCGAGTCTAGCTCAAAGCGGTGTTTTCGGGTTTTACCCCTAGGTACATCTGTGCCAGAGCCGCCTCTACCTGCTCGTATCCAGACAGGGATGTATTGCTCGGAAAACTCACAAAATCTCTACAATACCAAAATTCTAGGAAGTTCTTCTATACTAATCCTCAAAGTTCATCTTAGGTCTATGTGCTCTAATCAGAGTTTATCTAAATCTAGTTTCCAAGGTTTGTACTAAACTTCCTCTGATACCAACTGTAACGCCCCGACCCCAGTTGCCCAGAGTCGGTGCATTAATTACATAACATTGGCATGATCACAAGAAAGATCAAATCTCGAAAGACCGATTGGTTTAGTAGCCTTGGAAACACTAGATATAATCATAAAGTTTTACATTACATTTCAAAGTGAAAAACTACTACAACAACAAAGTCTTCATATCCACACTATTAACCCCTCATAATATCCCTGCAAGTCATTCATAATTTACTTCTTCAATACCTGGGAAAAATAAAACATAGAAAAGGGGTGAGCTCAAATGCCCAGTAAGGATAACAATATAGCGGAACATTCATAATAAGCATAAACATTTAAGGCAATGAATTACTAAAACAAAAGCCTTTTAAAATTTAACTTCAACATAGTATGGCAAAAATAAAAATGAAATAATGCCATTTACTTATTCACATGGATATTCTACTAATCGAATAATCACATGCAATATCAATAACCACTTTCATAATGTTAGAATGCATAATGCCAGACTATCATAACCACATAGCCAAGGCCTCGTGCCAAGACTACAAATAAGATTTTGTCAAGGCCTTGTGCCAAGACACTAGTTTGTCTCATGAGACCTACCGATGCATCGAGGAGCTATAGCGGGCTCCACCCGTCACTTATTAAGTCCAATGCATTCCCATATGAAAAGGTTTAAACATAACATAAACATTCGTATTAAAACTAGCATACGAAATGTCAATAATTTCACCATAAACTATGAATGGTATAAAAATAGCACATCCATAGTCAAACATATCACAAAACCTTCAATACAATATAGAAGTTTTGTATCATAATAAATCAACTTCAAATAATCTTAAAATCCATCAAAGGATGTTGACATAGATGAAATCAAAATTCTTTTTAAAGGAATATCTCCTTTCATTTTGAAACCATTTAAGATCCATATAAAATAAAACATTTTCTTTGAAAATATTCTTATAAGCTTGTAAGGGAAGTTTTGAAGATTTTATAACGGCGGAAAATAGCCGCACCCGCCGTATAAGTTAAAAAAAACATTCTTACCTTAATTCTGTCGAAAAGGTTAAAAAGGACCTTGTTTTGATAACGACCGAAAGATTCCTTTATAAACCACTTATAAAAGTCAAAAAGGGTATAAATGACTTTAACTCATATTCTAGTAAATAGTAAAAATGTTTTGAAATGCATTTTTAAGAAACATGGATGTGGATGATAAAGAGATCCCAGTAGATTATTACGTATAAACAACCTTGGATAATGAAGAGGTTGTAAAGTAAACCCTTACCTTGTACTTTTCCTTGGTTGGGGTAGGTTAACCTCCTGTATAATGGTGAAATAGTTGTTATTAAATTATACAAGAATCATATATATTAATATGATATCATATATGATCTTTTAACATTGATTTGTTAATAATATCTTAGAATTATCGTCGTTTCGGGAGTTAACTTACTCATTTTCTTTTATATGTTTTGTTACATAAGCCATGGTTGTTGTATCTTATTCATATCCAGAATGATATACAGTCCTTAAACATCATTTTTAAATCATCAAATGATAATTATACTTGAATGGATACGATGGAGAATGAATCTCATCGCGTTCGTGGAGACGGTAGTCCGTACGTACGCACGAGCGACAATATCATTCTTTTGATATTAAAATAACATATAAATGGATGGTATATCATATATACAGAATCATTAACATGTTATATTTATTATTTACATGAGTTACACATCATTATTATACCCATCCAAATAATATTATATTGAATAACAATTACACCACGACGTGGAGACGGTAAGTCGTACGTACGCACGTATGGTGACATGTTATTCAAAGGGTGGATAGAATACTGAATATGATTGTACCATATTTATAATAACATCACAGTATATGTGAGATACTGGAGTTATTATTTCAGAATGGTAAGAACAAAGGAAGAAGAAGTGGAAGAAGAAATGAACTTAGAAAAGGGTGGTGAAATCATTACCTCTTCTTCGGGTTCTTCCTTTTGATTTGATCAAAAGGGCTCCTTAGGATGGCTTTCTGATCAAACTAAGGCCTCTAGGTTGTATTGAGGGATGTTGGGAGAGTATTTGGGCAGAGTTTGGCCGAACCAAAAGGCTTTGAAGGTGTGAAGAAATGAGAAGGAGGAGTGCCCTTTTATAAGAGGGGTGAGGGGCACCTTTGGAAAAGTTAGAAATATTAATTTATAATAAATTCATATTCGGTTTCTAATGGCTCCAAAGCTTATTATTCAAAGGTTAAGGTGGGGATAAGTCGAAAACCACTCAACCAATAGAATTTAGACAGGTTTGGGTACTTATATTAACCTTATCTTTAAGTATTAACTCTAAGTTAATTAGTTTCACTTTTACAATGTCTCTTTGTATTTTTATATAATATGGTTAATAAACTTACTATATACATCCAAGCGACCCCCAAGTGGTACATTAAGGATGAACCTATCGTGATATAAGTCTCTTGGCCGAACCTTAGATTTTTAGGAATTTAATATCAATTAATAATATAATATTTGTTTTAAGAACTCTTTTATGTCAATTTTGACACTATTCAATAGTTGATTTTTTTGAAACTCATAACAGATTGATTACTTCTAACAAAGTCAATTATATCAATACTAATATATCATATTATCCTAGAAAATTAGTTTAATTCATTAAAAGTTTCATATTATATTTATTTGGGTATTTATAATATCAATTATTTTAATTTTTCACTATTATAGTAATTACTGCATCATCATTGTGTCATATATAAAATAAATTATTTAATGTCTAAAAATTATAAATAAAATATCATTATGTAGGAAATATTTTTATCTTTCTAATGAATATTTATAATATAAAATCCAACATATATAACCCTATGTAACAATTGTTGTTCTAAAAGATATATGCTTGTGTCATTTTTGTATTCATTTTAACTTAATTAAAATAAAGTGTCATTATCACTTACAAGTGGATCCATGGGGTCCCAAAATTGACACAAAGATGCCCATGGTCGACCATGTATCAACCAATAGGGTTAAGACACGTTTTAGGGTAATTTAGTATTATTATAATATTATTTTTTAACCCTTATTTACCGGATTTACCCTTTAACCATGGTAAATAAAATATTTACCGCAGTAATTATTCAAAATGTGTAAAAATAAAAGTTACCTATTTACACAATTTGAACATCCTGATTCCAAATATGGAATCCATTTTCCTAAATTCAAAACACAGAAGTGGCAGAAATTAATTTAAAATTAATTCCCGCTGTCAAAACAAAAAGCGTGTTTTTAAGAGATAATAACTATCAAAAGATTGACACTTGTTTATGTTCGGTTTAATTGTAAAATTATGTCCAATGATAAACATTAAATTGAATGGTAAAAATATATTCTAAATATACTTTAAAACCACTAAAATTCATAATTTATCACTATTAATTATTTTGATTAAAAAAGTTGTTTTTAATTAAAATTTAGAAATTTTCACTATTCATCAAAATATGAAAGTTATCCGAAATGTACCAAAATTTCACCCTAGGCTAATTTTGATATTCCGAATCCAAAAATGAAGTCCATTTTGAAATATAGAGTATATATTATTTCAAAAAGTAGGTATTACTATTCACAACGGCTAGTTTAATTAGTTGTGGTGTGTGTTAGAACTCGAGGTTGCGTACAACACACGCTATCGCATTATTCGAAGGGAAACGTACCGTAGAAGCTTGGGGTGTTACAATAAGGTCATGATGTACCCCCATCAAAAGGGACAGATAAGGCCGTGAAGTACCCCAATCAAGGTATTCCACTAAGTGACGGCTTAGTGGAAGGATAACTCACCACTCGCAAGTATAGGGAGGTCCAGGTTGCATGCATGGTTGATTGTGTGGATTGGTGAAATGGAACGAATGTGCCAAATGGAAATGCGAATTGAATTGGGAACTTTGCTTGGTTGTTTTTTTTTTGAGAAATATGGGTTTTGTTGGAAAATAGTTTTGACATAGAACTTGTTATATTGTAAACTATTTTTTGGAATTGTTTTATATAAATTGTTTTATATAAATGTGCTGACATGTTTTATCCTAGAGGCATGGGTTGGTAATTCATCGGGGAAAATCTACTGAGTTTCATTACTCACCCCCTACTTTGGGACGTTGGTGTTTTTGCAGATGTCATATACTGGGACGTCGACAAAGGTAATTTGTCACATGTTTAGAGCACTTCTTCGTGATACTTGGTCTGGTTCGTGATGTTAGATCTTGGAGCTTGTGGAGCATGGATTTGTGTTGTTATATTTTAGTATTTCAGTTTTCATTCCACTATTTACTCTAATGTTTTATTGTTGGTTTCTGCTGTGGTACTCTTGGTTGATTTTTGATAATCAATGGTTGAGTTTTTCAAGTTTTATCATGCATCATTAGTAGATTTGTTGGCTATGGTTGTTGGCTCTGTGGTATGTTCTTAAAGGGTAAATTGTCCCCCACTTGTTTTGAAACCCTTCGGCATTTATTTCCAGCCTTTGGCGCCATGGGGATGTCGCTTAAAGCCTAGTAATAACTCTTCGATCTCTCAAGCCAATGAGAATTGGCGGGTCATTACAAATGGTATCAGCTTGTTCGGTCCTTGCCTAACAAGTGTTCATCGATGTTCTTGGTCCTTGAGTTGAAATTCCTTCTTGTCTATTCCTTGGGTGATCATCTTAGACACGAGTAGGATTTTTGGAACTTGAAATGTCTAGCATAAAAGGCCGTAGCTAACCCGTTTATGCTGAACGTCAAGTTACTAGGGTGTTGGGTACATAAGTGTTTTGGAAACACTTCTAGAATGTTAAAAATCTCATTGTCATGGGTTTAGACAATGAGAAGAGCATGACATGAATTAGAGGAATGACTTCCCACTAAGATGTCATATCTCATTGCGAAGAATGATTTATGATTTTGGGAAATGTGCAAAATTTTGAAAAAGGCATAAATTTATTTTCAAATGAAAGATTTTGAAAAACTGGATATTGAATATATTTTGAAAATGGGTGGATTTTAAAAACGTATGTGGGATGTTATCAAAAATGATTGAACATGTGGATAAGTTGGATGGTTGGAAAAAAATGATGTGATAGTTGATGTGATGGAAATTGAAATGCTAAGACTTCAGTTTCTAGGAAGTGAGACTAATGGCGTGCATTGTTTTTATAGAAAATGGCACCCGTTAGGCATTGTAGAAACCAACCCAAAGAAGTTGTGGAGAATTTGGTTGCACCTGAACCACGTGTGAACCGGGAGCTGGTTCAGGGTATCGTTCAACCATTCCAGGTTGTGGACATAGTGAATCAGAGGGATTAGTCAAGGAATGTAGACCATTCCGTCCAGTTCCAGAAGCAGAATCCACCCATCTTTTGGGGTGATTCTGAACCAGAACGGGCGGAGGTGTGGCTGAGTAGGATGAATCGTATCTTCGATTTCATCAGCACACCAGTAGAGATGAAAGTAAATCTGGTGATGTATATGCTCGAGGATATTGCACATCAGTGGTGGGATTTAGCGGTGCAGGATAAATTGGATGAAGGCCTTACATGGAAGGATTTTGAAGAGTTGTTTAACAAACAATTCTATCCTCACACATTCAAGATCGAGAAAACGACAGACTTCTTCATATTGAAACGGGAGAGCCTCTATGTCATAGAGTATGTGTCTATGTTCATGAATTTAGACTGTTTTGCACCAGAGGTTGTGGCACGTGCTTCTTTGAAGGCATGCATCTTCGAATCGGGGCTAAGGCAAGAGATTCGATCGAAGATTGTGATTCTCTATATTAAGGATTATACAGAGATGGTGAATAGAGCAATGGTTTCTGAATGTGATATCTTGGGATTTATAGGAGGAAGCATGATGATACCCACGGGAACGGGTGGGAACTTTAATGCTAGAAACAAGAGGAAGAGGGACACCTAATTCCAAGGTGGGAGTGTGAATCAAAACCAAACAGCGGTATCAATCAACCTTCCTGCATGACCCCAGAGAAAAGCAGGTTGCTCTCAATGTGGTTCAACTGATCACATAAAGCGAGAGTGTACGATGCAACCTAGACAATGTCACAATTGCAAGAATATGGGGAATCTACAGCGCTATTGTAGAAATACTCCCAGGTCGGGTACACGTGAAACTTCCCAGTCGTCGCAAGCATCATATGCTTCAACAGGATGAGGACAGCAGAGTCAATCTCGTCATAATAACAGATCCATCCATGGTGATTCATGAAATACCATGACTCCTCAACCAGGGAAATCTCAGCAAGGAAACAAGGAGAAAAGTGCAGTGACGAAGCAATTGTATGGAGCTGAAGAGATGATTGTTGATGATCAGGTTAGACCATCAATAGTAAGAGGTATGATTCTTTTTAATTTTACCCTCATGCAAGTGTTTTTTGATACTGGTGCATCACATTCCTTCATTTCATCTTGTGTTGTTGACTTTCTTTGTTTAAAACTTGAAATGATTCCTTCTTTGTTAAAACTTCAAACTCCTCTGGATGAAAGAGAATGTCAAGCCTTCATGTGTAGACCATGTGGTATAACTGTTGATGAAGGTGTGATGAAATGGGACTTCTCCATGTTGGATATGGATGTCTATGATATAATCCAGGGTATGGATTGGTTGAAAACATTTAAGGATCACATCGACTGTTATGGGAGAATGGTTAGTTTCACGACTGAGGATTTCATGGATCATCTCTTCAGAGGAGAGAGGATAGTAAAGAAAGGTGCAAAGAGCTTGTTGGCACCAATAGTGGGAACGATTTCTCACCAATTGGAAGCATTGAATTTGGCAACAAATGGAAGAGATTGATGAAAATAGTTTTCCAGCGGTGGTGGATCAATTTCCAGATGTCTTTCCAAAGAAATTCACAGGGTTACCACCTATAAGATAAGTGGAGTTTACGACTGATCTCCTTATGGGGACCAGTCCTATATCACTTTAATCTTATAGGATGGTACCAACAGAGTTAGAGGAATTGAAAGTGCAGTTGGAGGAACTGGAAAGAAAAGGTTTTATTCGACCAAGCATGTCTCCGTGGGCAGCACCAGTTTTGTTTGTAAAGAAAGAAGATGGAACTTTGAGTCTATGTGTGGATTATCGTAAACTTAACCAAGTTACGATAAAGACTAGATATCCAATTCCACGCATTAATGACCTGTTTGATCAATTAAGGGGAGTTCAGTGGTTCTCCAAGATTGACTTGCGGTCAGGATATCACCATTTGTGAGTTCAGAGGGAGGATATTTTGAAGACAGCCTTTAGAAGTAGATATGGCCACTACGAATATGTATTCATTCCTTTTGGTCTAATGAATGCACCAGCGGTCATCATGGCTTTAATGAATCGGATATTTCAAAAATATATGGATTCTTTTGTTGTGGTGTTTGTGGATGATATATTGGTGTATTCAAGAACAAGGGTTGAGCATGAGCAACACTTAGAGATAGTGTTGGAAATCTTGAAGAACCATCAATTGTATTCCAAATTATCAAAGTGAAATTTTTGGATAAAAGAGGTACGTTTTCTAGGCCATGTCGTTTCTGAAAAAAGGTGTTTTAGTGGATCCAGAAAAGATAGAAGCTGTTCTTACATGGTAACCGCCAAAGAATGTCTTTGAAATACGATGTTTTCTTGGTCTAGATGGTTATGACTGACACTTTGTTCATGAATTCTCGTGACTAGATTCACCTATGACAGCTTTGAAAAATATGAATAGTGCATTTCAATGGACTGAGGAATGTGAGAGATCTTTTCAAGAGTTGAAAGTTCGCCTCACATTAGCACCCATCTTGATTTTTCTAGAATCAGGGCAATGATACGTGGTGTATTGTGATGCTTTGGGAATAGGGTTGGGTTGTGTTCTAATGCAAGGAGACCATGTGGTTGCTTATGGCTCAAGAAAGTTGAGGGTGCATGAGAAAAATTACCCAACACATGATTTTGAGTTAGTTGCAGTCGTCCATGCTTTGAAAACATGGAGACACTATCTATTTGGTGAGAAATTTACTGTGTTTACAGATCACAAAAGCTTGAAACACATTTTATCATAGCGAGATTTGAATCTGAGGCAGATGAGATGGACATAGTATCTTCAAATGTTCGACATTGACTTAATGTATACACTGGGTAAGGGAAATTCGGTGGCCAATGCATTAAGCCGGAAGTCGTATGTTCAGTTGGAAAAGGAAGCTTCAGATGAATGGCAGTTGATGTCATTCTTAGCCGACATGCATGTGAAATGTGAAAATAGAGGTGATGTTGCTCTTTTCCTTTCAACTACACTTGTTCCTGATTTGGTGGAGATAGTAAAGGAGGAACATGAATCTGATGTAGACTGTGTCGCAATGAGTTCAAAACTCAATGGTGGGGAGACCATTGAGGTATGGAAGCTGGATCGGGGTTCAGTTTTGTGTTTTAGAGATCGGATGGTTGTACCTATGGTTTTTCATGAAAAACTTCTTCATACTTACCACCATTCAAGATGGGTTGTACATCCGGGTACACAGAAGATGTATACAGCGCTAAAGGCACAGTTTTGGTGGAGTGTCATGAAAAGGAAGGTGGCCGAGTTTGTCTCGTGATGCTTAAATTTTCAGCAGGTTAAAGTAGAGAATCATAGACTAGCTGGTATGTTACAGTCTTTACCTATCCCAATTTGGAAATGAGATCAGATTGCAATGGATTTTGTTACAGGTCTTCTAAGAACGGTCCTGAAACACGATTCCATTTGGGTGATAGTGGATCTTCTAACCAAGTCGGCCCATTTCATCCTGATTCATTAAACTTATACGGTGGAAGATATTTCAAAAATCTATATCTGAGAAGTGGTTAAGAGGCATTGGGTACCGGTGTCTATCGTCTAAGATAGAAATCCGAGGTTCACATCTTGTTTCTGTAAATCATCACAGCAAGCTCTGGGGACTCAGTTGATGATGAGTACAACGTATCATCCTCAGACAGATGGGCAATTTGAGCAGACGATACAAACATTGGAAGACATGGTGTGGGATTGTGTAATGGAATTTGGTGGCTCATGGGAGGAGCATATACCCTTAGTGGATTTCTCATACAATAACAGTTATCAGGCCTTGATACACATGGCTCCATTTGAAGCATTGTATGGGCATCCTTGTCATTCTCCACTATGCTGGGTGGAAACTGGTGAAACGTCACTATTTGGGCCAAGCCTTGTCCAAGAAACAATGGAGAAGATTAAGTTGATTAGAAAGAGGATGGAGATGGCTCAGAGTCATCAGAAATCTTATGCAGATCACCGTCGAAGACCGTTGTCATTTGTTGTAGGTGATCATGTCTTCTTGAGGATCTCTCCAAGACTTGGACAACGTTGTTTTGGGAAGCAGGGCATGTTATCTCCTCGATAAATAGGCCCTTTTGAGATACTGGAACGGGTTGGAGAGGTGGCATATCGGTTGGCATTACCATCATGGTTCAGTGCAGTGCATAATGTGTTCCATGTATCTCAGTTAAAGAAGTATCAACCTGATCCTGACCATGGGATCAGATAGGATCATGTTGACCTAGAGCCGGATGCTTCGTTGATACATTTCTCGATACGGATAGTGGATAGGCCAGATAAGGTCTTGCATAGAAAAATCATTGGTCAAGTTCAGATTTTATGGCAGCATGGTCAGATTCAGGAAGAGACTTGGGAACGCGAGAAAGAAATGAAAGAGCAGTGGCCAGAACACTTTCAATCAAGCGATGGTTTGCTACTTTCTGAGGAAGGAAAGGCCAATGGTGGGGTGAATTTAGTACCCCCCCTATTTCTGGTATGTAACCCTTTATGCTTTTTATGGTTTTAAAGTTAAGGGTGTTGAATGGGAGAGTCGGGAGAACATGGAATGATGTTTGGTGACAAAGGGGAAGCCGCCCGGTCGGCACACGATTTGTATAATCGTGCGGCCACACCGTGCGCAGAGGGTATTGGAGGTAGTTCCTTCTGCAAAGTCGGCACACATTTTGTCTAACCGTGTGGCCAAACCGTGCATCAAGGTTGGCCAAGGAAAAAACTAACCCATGATAAGCACACGGTTTGTCAAACCGTGCGGACTAACCGTACGGTCACTTAAAGTTAGAACCAAAATTGTGGATCTAACTCTTTTTGCCTTTAATTGCTATTTTTAAACCACCTAAGAGGCCCTAACTCGGGATTAATCTCCCTTGAAGGTTGGAAGACTTCTCCCAAGAATTCCAGAGGAGATTTGAAGGGTTCTCTTGGCGAATTGAAGCCATATTCTTAAGGTATGTGATCGTTCTTGATCGGTTTCTTAGATCTACTTAGATATAATTCTCCTCTTCTCTTTTTTTCTTAGATCTACGCCCGTTATGGGTACATCTAAGAGTGTGGATGCAAAATATGACAAGATTTGGCCTTGGTTGTGTTAGGAGAAGAGATCTAAGGAGATTTTTTTTAAAGTTTTGACCCAGTGTTCTTGAGCATTCTTCGTTCGTTGGTTGGTTTTTCCCATTTTGTTGAGGTAGGTGGATTAACTCTTGATTCCTCATTCTTAGAACTTGAAGGCTTAGTTTCAATTTGTTTTCCTTGATTGAAATGGTTTGTTTATCTGTTATGAAAGAATGGTTGAAACCCCCTTTTTAGTAACGGGTGATGAAATTTGTGGGTTTTTGGAAAGTGGTTGTTAAAGTAAATTTAAAATGGTGATTTTAAATTGGCTATGGTTTTTTTGTTTGAATGAAATGGTTTCCAATAAAAGGGTGTTGCTTTATTGAAAGGTTTTGAACACACTTGGTTTTGGGCATGGATTGCATGGGTCGTGGTGTGTGTTCATATGCATTGGGATGGATAAGGGCGAGAAGTCCCCTCATTAATAGGTTGGGATGGATAAGGTCGTGAAGTACCCCCATCAAAAGGGACGGATAAGGTCGTGAAGTACCCCCGTCAAGGTAGTCCACTAAGTGAAAACTTAGTGGAAGGATAATTCACCACTCGTGAGTATAGGGAAGTCCAGGTTGCACGCATGGTTGATTGTGTGGATTGATGAAATAGAACGAATGTTACAAATGGAAATGCGAATGGAATTGGGAACTTTGATTGGTTGTTTTTCTTGAGAAAGATGGGTTTGGTTGGAAAACGGTTTTGACATAGAACTTATTATATTGTGAACTATTTTTTGGAATTGTTTTAAATAAATTGTTTTATATAAATGTGCTGACATGTTTTATCCTAGAGGCATGGGTTGGGAAGTCATCGGGGAAAACCTAGTGAGTTTCATTACTCACCCCCTGCTTTGGCATGTTGGTGTTTTTTGCAGATTTCATATACCGGGATGTCGGAAAAGGTAAAGTGTGACATGTTTAAGGAACTTCTTTGTGATACATGGGCTGGTTTATGATGTTGGAGCTTGGAGATTGTGGAGCACGGAGTGGTGTTGTTATCCTGTAGTCTTTGAGTTGTCTTTCCGCTGTTTACTCTAATGTTTTAGTGTTGGTTTCCGTTGTGGTACTCTTGGTTGATTTTTTATAATCAATGGTTGAGTTTTCTGAGTTTTATCATGAATCATTACTAGATTTTTTGGCTATGGTTGTTGGCTCTGTGGTATGTTCTTAAAGGTTAAATCTTCCCCACTCGTTTTGAAACTCTTCGCCATTTATTTCTAGCATTTGGCGCCTTGGGGATGTCGCTTAAGGCCTAGTAATGACTGGTTGAGCTCTCAAGCCAATGAGAATTGGTGGGTCATTACATCCTACCTAATGTTTACCTTGTTTTGATTTATTTATTGTATCAGTATGCTTAATTATTTTGTAGCTACAGTTGGTTATCCATTAAAGCCTTTTCATGTTGATATGTATAACCTATTTTGGATGTATATTTGTTGTTCAGTAGTACTTACAAGTGATCAAAACGTTGTTGTGTTTACTTTCTGCTACTGTTGTTTATATTTATTGCTTCTACTGTTTATTGATATTGATGTTTCTTCCGCTCTGCGGGTCTAGTTCGAGTCTGTTGAGTCATTTATCCGACTGCATATTTATTATTATAATCGGACCAGTACCATTATTATCCTCCAAATGGGTATAGCCTCCCCACTATACCAAAAAGACCCTCACTACTGGTCGGCAGCCTTTGGAGTTTGTGGTGGTGCTCCTAAGGTAGTAACACCCGACCCGTTTAGTACTGTTTGGGTAGTTGTTCGGGTCAGGGTCATTACATTAATGATGAATTTTGGAAATGGAAAAATCATAATCATAGATACAATGTAAAAGATCATGCAATCAAAATTGCTAATGTGGGTCATGGGAATGAAGTGGTGAAAGGTACACTTATAATCCACTAAGGAAATGAAATTGTTTTATTTGATTCTCGATCAACCTACAGTTTTATATCAAAATAATTTTCTATATGTATCACATCACCAAATCATTGATTATATGTTGATTTATCAGATCAATCCCTAATGGAATGGTGATCATTAATAAATTTTTTAGATCTCTTTTAAATAGATGTTTGTGGGAATGTGCTTCTAGAATATATTTTGACTCACACTCTAGTTTAATTTCTTGTGATTTTGGAACTGGATTATAACTATATATATAGATATCTTATTAATTATTAAGGAAGGGAAGTCATATTTTATATTCTAAATAAACTTATGGTATTATTTTAGTGTGAGGATGAATAAGATCATCCAATGGAAGGTACATCTATTATATAGGTCTTACAACATATTAATTTGGATATTTATCTCAAATGGTTGGGGAGAAACATAAAATAAAGGATATCCTTATTGTTCATGATTATAATGATTTATTTCTTGAAAACTGCTTCACGACCCTTCCCCCAAGGCCCGTGCCATGACTACCACAAGCCCACCTTCTATAGGTCAAGGGCTAGCGACTAGCACCAGAAAGGAGTATCACTTAACTGGAAGGAATTTCCTTTAAAACGGTAAAAAAACACAAATCAAAGAGAACAACAAGAAGAAACCATGAATTAAACTGAAGTAGTAAAAAGTGTGATGAAAATAAAGGGGGCTAGAATACAAGCCCAAATGGAAAGTACAAGTCCAACTAAGAGAGAAAATAGGTTTTGGGATGTCCACTGAGGATCCAACCTGAAGGATAGGTATAGATCGTCTCCACAACACTCCACGTATGCCAGTATCCTCCATGTACCACATGGTCCAAGATCTATCAAACCTCATCCCAATTGATCATTGTCTGCATGAGTCAAAACAAGGTGTGGGTGAAGCCCATGCAAGGGTGAGTATAACAACACCCTGTAGGGTCCCCAAGACCTTAGAAGGTCTTTCAGAATTTCACAAAGGAAAACCAAAAGACATGATCTCAAACTCAGGCACGAAGCAATAGTCATAAAATCTACATAGGTATATGCCCATACATATACATAAGTTATCATGATATACTCATATCATACATGAGGCAAGAACGCCAGAAACGTAACACCGCGAAGATATAAGTACCATAGGGGTTACACCACGATGATAACACCATGAAGGTAGAAGTACCACACAAGTAACAACACATAGATTACACTATGAAGGTAAAATTACCACACATGTAACACCATGAACAATAGCACCACGAAGGATAAAGTAACACATGGGTATCACCACAATGATATCACCAAAAAGGTAAAAGTACCACACTGGTATCACCACGAAGGTAAAAGACTCAGCTAACACTAGGTATTAGTGGTGTATATAAGTATAGATGATTTTCTGCGAAGCTAGATCTTCTTATTCTGTCAAGAGACACTGCTGTTGACCAAACAGAGTTTGAACCACACAGGATCGATAGGTACTAACACCCTCAATGATTCACACTGGATCCGACCCGCCCAGAGTCGATAGGTACAAACCCCTTCAATGAACCACACAGGATCCAACCCACATACGATCGGTATGTGCTGACCCACACAGGATTACTGAGTGCTAACCCACATAGGATGTAACCCACATAGGATCAGTATGCGTTGAACCATATAGGATTAGATAGCACTGACCCACACATGATCTTACCCACAAAGTATCGGTGTTGACCCACACAAGATCTCTTGGTGCTATCCTCCATATGATCTATCTCCAACCTTCACCTCACTGCCAGCCACTGGATTCACACTCATTATCACATTTGGGATAACCGATCCTTAAGAAATCGGTCATACCTCAATCACCCCAATGATCCGTCTTGTCATAAGTGTTCCAACACGATAAACGACGCGTCAATCAGACGCTCTGTTTAGGGATTATAAGTGTTTTAGTTCTCAGGGCCTGGTTGGATTCGGCTTAGATCCAACCCAGACACACTCCAAATTTCACCAAAACTCTAGTGGAGTATACCAGCTGTACGGTCTCATCCTAAGGTTTATGGAACCATAAACGGTTCATTAAACGAACACCCAATTTTCATGTTACACACCTTTCCGTGAAACGGTGGCGGTCGCACCTCGGTCCCACCCGTCTTGGTCAGGCATACTAGAATACATCAAATGGACCACTTCCCAAAAGGGAACCCAACTCCATTGACAACGTGTCGAACTGACACCTCAGTTTTTCTGTTATGGGAGTTTTTTTATTTGGGGACCAGTTGGGTCTGGGCCCGGTCCGACTCGGTAAGGCCGACATGAAGCAAAGTGTCTCGGGGTCCACCTGAACACGCTCGGGATCGGACCACTAATGGTTGTCCCGGTTTAAATGGTCTGGCCCATAGAGGTCATCCTTTTTCGATTCACGGGTCTGGACAGGCCCACTGGAAGGTCCAGCATGTTGTGCGGGTCTGGCCCGTGTTGGCTCGGTCTGCTCGGAGGAGGACCATTTCGCCCCTTTGGCCCCACACTTGCATGGCCATTCCTCAGGCGGTGGGGAAATACCCCACCACAATTTCCCAGTCAGCCATTTGGCTGACCCGGTATCACCAACGCGGCGCGACGTGGTCCGCACTGCCCCTTCCTGTTGTGGCCTTCTGGCTGCAACCGCTTCCGACGGCAACGCCTGCGGGTGCTACCCTTGTCCCACACGACTGCCATGGGCCGCTGCGGTGCACCGTCGCGTGCCACGTTCCACTTCCCATGGTGGGTTTTTTCTATCTCCTTCAGCCACCGCTGACCGCAACCAACGTGGTGCACCGGTGGTTTCTCCCGCAGCTCACCAGACGTGCTCTGGTGTCTGTTCATGGTGCCATTTATGCCTACGGATCTTCCACACTGCCGCCATCATAGCGTGACCTGCCATTTTGCATTTCCATCAGGTTGGAAATTGTCCCCTTAGTTTCACATCCTGAACAAAGTGATGTAGGGTCCGGGCCTCATTCAATTGGCCCTCGCCATCCGCGTTAATATGATAGCAAGTGGAAGAGGATTTAATTTATTAAAGAAAATTTTCAAAATAGACCTCCTACCTCAAGATCATTGGAGAACGTTTGTGCTGGAGGGAAAGTCGTCATTCATCATTCCCATAATAATCCACTAATATTTTTGTTCCAACGTCGTCCTTTGGTTCATGATTCTAGTGTCGTTCATCACCACCCGTAGGAACTGGCTCCATCCTCGAAGTGATTGGCGTCACGATAGTTTATCAGAACATGGTCGCTTCGTGAAGCTGTGCCAATACCTCCTCCCAAGCTCCATATAAATAGCAAAGGGGGAGAGTGAGTAACACCTGTGGAATAAATGGGGTTTAATTTAATAGAAACCTTCCTAATTCAACATCGTTGTTACAAAAAAATTGAAGTGTCAAGCCATTTAATGGCCTGGAACGTTGTTGGTCCCACCACTACCACTTGTCTGTTGGATGATTATAAATGAGATAAATAACATAAATAAGTTATTTTATTATTATTTTAAAAGACCCAAAATATTTATTTTTCTCTAGACCTACTACTGTCGAAGTGAAGCATCCCTAAAGCAAATCCCGGCACTTCGGATTCAATGGTTCCCTCATATTTTTAATTTGAGCACCAGTTCAAATTTTAGAAAATTCCACCTGTGTGTTTACTGAACATAACCAAAAAAAATTAAATAAATATTAATAGTCACCCTCGACTCGTGTCGGTTAAGGTTAGGCTTTTCCTAAGGAGAACACGCCTTTATGAGCTCAATGGTACTTTCAGATTTTCAATCCGAGTTACTATTTTGATGTTATAGATTTTACAATAAAATAATTTTCACTTAATTATTTTATTTACGGCCAAAAACTAACTTTTAATGGTGGCCCATGCCAGCCAATGTTAGTATCAGCCTAAGGAAATCATACCCTCTTTAGTTTAGTGGTGGTCTATAATTTTCAATCTGAGTTACCCTTGGTGAGTTATAAGCATTTGAAAAATAAAATAATTTTATTTAATAATTTTATTTACGGTTATTACATTTTAGGTTTTCCCCTCTGGAATCCCACACCGACCAATCTTATGTCATGACTAGGGTAAACCTCCCATACTGAACACAACAATGCCATCATATTTCTGATCTGGGGACTTGTTTAAGAGTAATTCCACTTTTTTAGGGAAACCACTCACACACGCTATTTTTAAACATACATTTTTCAACAGATCATTATGGTAACTCCAGGCCTTGGAATTACACACCGTAAGATTTAGCGATCTCAAAATAATTTTATATAAATAAAAACAATTATACGGAAATTCTTGGACATTAAATTCTTCCGACCATAGGGATTTACGTCCCAGAATACCAAAATAGGGAAAACCAAACAAAAGAGGGTACTCAGCACAAATTTGGTCCTCTCGCTCTCATTTTCTCTCTTGGAGGATTCTATGCTTCCACCAAACTCACACCAGAGGGATCCACCATCCATGAAGGACTCACTCTTGTGGATCCTCTATCTCCACCAAGAACATCGTAAAAGTCACCACATCATCATGTCCAACTCACCCCAGTCGATAGCGTGCAACAAATTATGCATGTTTCTCCTCAATTGTGGCACATGGGAAACATTATGCACCCAGTGCATCTGTGGGGAAGAGTTAGACGGTATGCCACCATGCCAACTCTATTGAAAATATTGAAAGTTCTGATTAACCTTAGAGAATGTTTATCACCCTGGCCAAACCTTCATAATCCTATTCAAGGTGAGACTCATAAGAAGACATGGTCTCCCTCCTCAGAATACAACAGTTTCCATCTTTTATCGACATAAGACTTCTAGCAGTTCTATGTAGTCTTCACATGCTGATAAGTGAGGCATCGTGAGACAAAATCTCCCACTAATTCCTTCATCCCTGGCCACCAGTACTGATGTCGGTGGTCCTGGTACACGTTCTCCACTCCAAGATGTACTATTAAAGGGGATATATTGAACTCCCTAAATGACTCCTCCCAAAGAATCACTAGTACCATGGTGAATCTTCTAAAGATAAAGATGTGCTCCCCACCTTCATAAAATCGATCAGGAGACCGTCCTAATGATATATGAGCATGTCGGGCCTCACAGTCAACATCCCAAGTCATGCCTCCTAAACTCACTAAAGAATTGGGGGAGTGACAATATTATACTAGAGGTAAACTACTCCATCTTTATCAATGAAGGGTATCTGCTATGTGACTAGATCCTATAACACCTCACTCAGCAACTGTAGACCAGACCTCCTGTTGAGTTTTTTTGCTACCACGTTCCCCTTCCCAAGAGTATAAACTATCTCAACATCATATTTTAGGAGAAACCCTAGCCATCGTCACTATCTCAAGTTCATGCCCCTCTATAGAAAGATATACCCAAGACTCTTGTGATCATAGTAAACAGTAAACTATTCACCCATTAAGTAGTGCTGGCACAACTTCAGTGCGATGACCACTACTGCTAACTCCGGGTCTTGGGTAGCGTAGTTCTTCTCGTGCTGTCTCAAATGTTGTGATCCATAAGTGATCACTGCCCGCTCCTATATTAAGAAACAAACTATTCGGGTCCCTGATGCGTCATAGTAGACTATACACCCAATGCCCTCATCTGGTAGCCTCCATATGGGCGCACTCGTCAGTCTCTTTCCTAGCTCCGGAAAGCTCTACCAACACTTCCCTATCCAAAGGATAGGTTCCCCTTCCTTTTTCAAAGCTGAAAAGGGTGTCGCTACCCTGGAGAAGTTAGGTAAAAATATCTGGTAGTTCCCAGCCAATACAGAAGTCCCTCTCCCTTTGGGGAGGTAATCCTAGAAACATATTTTGAAATATGTCCCCACACTCCTCTTGCCATGAGGGTATGGTTGGCCGACTCAAGAGTGATCAGGTATACCCTCCTGTGTAAGAGTTTATCCTATGATGCTTGGTTTTCCTCTTTTGTTGACCCAGGAAAACCCCATTTCAACACTATAGATATACTACATTCTTTCTTCATAAAATATTCAATCTGATTATGAACTCTGGATGTCCAGTCGATACCCAAAATAAGGTCGTAAGGCCTAGACGCTTCCACCGAAAGGTCCGAACCGAAACTCCCACCTCAAGGGTCAGATCACACCATCGGCAGAAGTTTTATTATCAAGTCTCCTCCCAAAGGTATCTCCTGACGTAAGGGTCAAGTCCTCGGTTTAACTAGAAACTCTAGGTCTTGAACAAGTATTGGGGAAAGAAGGAATGATTGGTACTGATGTATATTAATATGAATTCTTGTAATTGACACAGAACGTACCTCGAATAATTCCTAGAACCTTTGGGTCATACTCTTTGACCACATATAACAACACCCTTCCCATGTCCTGCAAATCCATGAGCCTAATGGGGACCATATTGGGGTTGTGGTTGTAACATTTCGAAATGTATACCACTTCATGTTTCTCTTCTAGCACCACTTCCATGTCTGATGCCATGCAGAATCATCTATCACTTTCACTTCCTCTTCCCGAAAACTTTTACACACCTAAGTCTTTGAGAGTAGCGTCAGTTTCCTACTTTACCACTACTAACATTCACTGGTTGTATCAGCTCTACCAACGAACATTCAACCTCAAACGATATCTCGATCACACTATCGTAAGTAGGAATTCATAGAAAAATAGTGTTGTCTCGGATATCCTTAAACACAACTCGATCAGAGGTCTAATCCTTGAAGTAGTGACCGTACTGTATTCATCGAGTACCAGGGATGGTCGGTACGCCTCGATGAATACTCAGCTATAGACATGTCGTCCTGCCGAATCTGTAAAAGCTCTAGGAAACACTCACACATTAGATTTTAATAGAAAAAGACACCCTTCAATAAATAAGGTTCGAAATCTTATCCATAGAAAAGTCACCTCTTTAAAATATCTGGGAAATCTAAACCCTATCACTGTCTTGATGATCCATGTAGAAGGCTCTCTACCTGGACCGCCATCTAATCGAATGGTGCCCTGGTTAGACGGAAACCTAGCCAACTACTCAAGCTAGTCCTTAGCCATCTGTGAGTCAGGATCTCCTCGGAACCAAATGGGTATCTGATGCTGAAACACATGTAAGGCACTAAGCCTACATGTGTCCACTACTTGTACAACTAGTTGTAACTGCTGACCAATGGGCAGTGTTATAGTTGGCACACAACCCAAAGGTACCATCTCGAGCAATATTCTAGCTACCGAAGCCTCGTCTATATGTGGACCATACTCATGGTCACTCAATGATAATGAATAGCATCTAGGATCACCATCTATTCTACTGGTGTCCCAACTAGGTGGAAAACTCTAGCCACAGCCTCAAACTAGTCCTCAGCTGCCTGTGGACCATATCTCCTTGGAACCTTGGAGCTCACTACTGCTGAAACTCGGGCAACGTGCTCAGTCGGCGTGCACCCTCTGCTGGTGGCGCTAGAGGCATCTTCTGCCAAATGGGTGGTGGTGCTACTAGTGCACCACCCGGTGGTACAACTGTCGTAAGAGGGCCGTACACCGAAGCCTTATCACTTGGTGGGCCATCATCGTGTACTCTCTCGTGAATCCTAGCTAGCTCTCTACATGGTGGAATCCTAATATGGAATAGGTGCACAATGGTAAATATGTTATACCTGGTGAGATGACTCAAAGAGATCATAAGAAATAAAAAAATTCAAAAACACACGCAATCTGTGATTTCATGCACTGAGTTGGAAATTCGAATTCAGGGTCCTGGTGTATGGATATGTCGGCCACCACAAAAACACAGGATTCCCCAAACTGAAAACCACACTCATAAAACATAATAGTATTTCCACATAGAAAAGATCAGAGTCCTAGTTCTTTGGTAGAACCAACTCCTATGATACCACTTTGTCATGAAATTTCCCCCAGGGTCCGTGCTGTGACTACCCCAATCACATCTTCCATAGGCCAGGGGCTGGAGACTAGCACCAAAAAGGCATATCCTTTAATTGGAAGGCATTTCCTTTAAACCTGTATGATCACAAAAATCCAAGAGAACAACAAGAGGTGAGCACAAATTAAACTGTTGTAGTAAAAAGTGGGATGAATGTAAAGGGGGATAGAATACCAACCCAACTGGAAAGTACAAGAACAACTGAAAGAGAAACCAGCTCAAGGGATTCCCACTGAGGATCCTACCTGAAGGGTAGGTTCATGTCATTCCACAACACTCTATGTCTTCCCATCATCTCTGCATACTGCATGGTTCGGGCTCCGTCAAACCTCAGCCCACCTGCTCATCATCTAGATGAGACACAACAAGGCGCAGGCGAAGCTCAAGTAGGGGTGAGTAAAACAATACCTAGTAGGGACTCCAGGATACCTAACAGTCTCTAAGAATTCCACAAAGGAAAACCAAAATCTGTGATCTAAAACTCAAGCACAAAGCAATAGTTATCAACTCTACATAGGTATATTCCCATATGTATACCTAATTTATCAAGATATACTCATCTCATACATGAGGGATGAATACCACAAAGGTAACACCACAAAAGTAGAAATGCCACCAAGGTAACACCACGATGATAAAAACACGAAGGTAGAAGTACCACCCAAGTAACACCATGAAGATAACACCACGAAGGTAGATTTACCACACATGTAACACCACAAAGATATTACCACGATGGTAAAATTACCACACAATTATATCTATGAATATATCACCACAAAGGTAAAAGTACCACATAGGTGTCACCAAGAAGCTAAAAGACTCAGCTCACACTAGGTATTAGTGATGTATTGAAGTACAGATGATTAGTCACGAAGCTAGATCATTTTACTCTATCAAGAGGAACTGATAATGGCCATACGGAGTTTGAACCACATAGGATCAATAGATACTAACCCTCGTAATGATCTACACAGGATTTGACCCGCCCAGAGTCAATAGGCACTAACCCCTACAATGACCCACATAGAATCTGACCCACACATGATCTGTATGTGCTGACCCACACAAGATCGATGAGTGCTTACCCACATATGATCAGTATGTGCGGACCCACACAGGACTGCTGAGTGCTTAACCACATAGGATCAGACACACACAAGATCGGTACTGACCCACACGGGATCGCTCGGCACAAACCTCCATATGATCTGTATCCAACCTCTATATTACTGCCAATCACTAGATTCCCTCTCATTAGAACGTTTGGGAGAACCTATCCTAAATCCATAGGTCATACCACAATCACCATTAAGTCCCATAAAGATGTAACCTGATGATATGATATGTCATAAGGGTTCCAACGCAAGAGATGGTGCATCAATTGGACGCATGGTCTGTGACTTATAAGCATTTTAGTTCCAAGGGACCGGTTGGATTTAGGTTTGATCCAACCCAGCCACACTCCAACGTTCCCCAACATACATGTGGATTATACCAATAGGACTGCATCGTCCTAAGGGTTCCGACGTCGTAGACGGTTCGTCAAACGGACACACAGTCTTCTAGTTACACCCATTCTCATGAAATGGGGGTGGTCAGACCTCAGTCTGTCATGGCTCGGTCGGGCCTGATGGAATACGTCAAAAGGGCTGATTTCCAAAAGGGATCACAACACCACTGACGGCTTGTCGAACAGACACCTGGTTTGTCAGTTATAGTCATTTCTTTATTCGGGGACTGATTCAGTCTCGTCCTGGCCCGACTCGGTCAGGTCGGCCCGACATAATGTGTCCCAGGGTCCAACTGAGCCCACTCAGTTTTGGCCCACTAGGGGTCAACCCGGTTTACTGGTTCTGGACCATCAGGGTTGGCCCGATACTGTTCACAGGTCCGGGCCACTGTCGGCCCATCCCGCCTGGTGGGGCTCAGCTGACCCACGCTGGCCTGCCGACCCACTCGGTCGGCCCGTGATGACATGGTCCGCTCAGAGGTGGACTATTTCACCCCACTAGCCCCACTCTTGTGGGGATGCTTGCTAGCCGGTGGGGCACTGCACCACCATAATTACCCGATCGACCTAATGACTGACCACATGTCGCCAACACGGAGTGGCGCAGGTTACACCACACCTTTCTGCCTCAGCCTGCTGGCCATGGCTATTTCTCTTCGACAGCACCTACGGGCACCGAACATGTCCCACGTGGTCGGCTCAGGCCGACCAACCTTGACCACCGCGGCACACCACCTTCCACCAACCACGGCCAGTTGTCGTGGGTCTCCTCCATCCACCGCCGGCCGCCGCCGACATGGTGTGGCGATGATTTCTTCCACGGGTCACAAGAATGCTCCATTTTCCGTTCTTGGTTTTGTCTATGCCTATGGATCTTCCACGTGGCCGTTGTCCCAGTGTGACATGCAATTTTTTTCCCTCATGTTGGAAATTTTTCCCTGAGTTTCACATCACAAACGAAGTGGTGGAGGGTATGGGCATTATTCGTTTGGCATGTTCCCTCCACGTTAAGTTGATAGCAAGTGGAAGAGGATTTAATTTATCAAAGGAAATTTTCAAAATAGACCCCCAAACTCAAGATCATTGAAAACGTTTTCGCTTAAGGAAGAGTCGGTGTTCATCATTCCCATAACAAGCTGCCAACTTTGTCGTTCAAACATCATCCTTTGGATCGTTATTCGGTGTCACTCGTCACTGCCTGCAGGAACTGACTTTGTCCAAAATGTGATTGGTATCGCGACACTTTATCATAATTTCATCGCTTCGTGAAGTTGTTCCAATACCTCTTCCCAAACTCCATATAAATATTACTGGGGGAGAGTGAGTAACGCCCGTGGAATTAAAGGGGGTTCATTTAAAAGGAACATTCTTAATTACAACGACATTTTTACAAAGGACATGAGGAGTCAATCCATTTAATTTCTTGACACGTCATTGTCCCGCCTCTACCACTTGTCTGTTGGAGGAATAGAAATGAGAGAAATTAAATAAATAATTTATTTTATTATTCTTTTTAAAGTCCCAAAATCTAACTTTTTCTCCAAACCTACTTTGGTTGAAGTGAAGCCTCTATTAAGCGAATCCTGATGCTACAGATTCAACGGTACCCTCAAATTTTTAATCTGAGCATCAGTTAAAATGTTATAAAACTCCACCCGCACGTTTATTGAATGTACCTAAAAAAATTCATAAAATTATTAATAGTTTACCTAGACTCAAATTGGTAGAGGTTAGGATCCTTCCAAGGAGAACACTCCCTCACGAACTCAATGGTACTATCAGATTTTCTATCTGAGTTACTGTTTAGACATTATGGATTTTATAATAAAATAATTGTCACTTTATTATTTTATTTACGGCCAAAAACTAACTTTCACTAGTGGCCAGTGTTTTCCAATGTTTGGATCAACCTAATGAAAAAATACCGTCATGAGTTCAGTGGTGGTATCAGATTTTCAATCTGAGTTACTATTCGTGAGTTATAATCATTTGAAAAATAAAATAATTTTACTTAATTATTTTATTTACAGTTATGCAATTTTCAGGGTTTCCCATATGGGGTCTGTGATGACTAAACTTATGTCGCGCCTAAGGTAAACCTTCCATTCTGAACGCAATGGTGCCCTCAAATTTCTGATCTGGGAAACTCTTTAAGAGTTATTCCACTTTTTCACAAGAACCACTCACACCTGCTATTTTTAAACTTAAAATTTTCTGATGGATCATTCCAGGAACTCTGGGCCACGAAATTACTCACCTTCATATTTTTCGATCGTGAAATAATTCCATATAAATAAAAAAATTATACATAAATTCAGGGACATTACAGACTAGACTAGTCTTCCCTAAAATTTTATTGTTGATCTTTCAATAAAACCCATACTTATTTTGATATCTATTTCAAAGAATCAATATTAAATGGCCCCAATAGAGTTACTATAATTTAATAATAAAATTTGGAGAATCTTGATAATGGATTCGTACTCCCTAGTTTGTCTGCATGGTGTGAAACTATTAATTCTATTAAGAAAGAATATGAGTGATTGAGTTTTTCATTGATTATTAAAAACATAAAAAGGAGACTATGAATACAAAGTATCTTCTATCCCATATCAATGATATATTTTATCAATTATGAGGATCTCAATATTTTCCCAATATTAATCTATGATTTAGATATCATCCCATAAGTGTCAAGAAGGAGGTTATACCCAAGAGGTTTATTCATACAACATATTATCATTATGAATTTATAGTGATTCTATTTGGACATAACAATTCACCTAATATCTTCATGGATCTAATTTATAGTGGTTTTAGGGATTACCTAGATCATTTTTTCATATTCTTTTTATATGATGTTTTATATATTCTATGATTAAGGAATTTCATGGGGAAAATTTGAGGATTGTAGTAATGAACCTATGGAAGGATAATTTATTTTATAAATTTAATGAGTGTGAATTTTGGATATAAAAATTCATATTATATGGGTTATAAAATCTCAAATGAGGGTATATCAGGGGATCCTTCAATTATGGATGTAATTTAGAAATATACCAGACCCACCATAGTAACTGAAATCTGTAATTTTCTTTGTTTGATTTGAGACCACTGACACTTTGTGATAGATTTCTGAAATAAATCTTATCCAACAAGCATATTGAATTAGTATAGATCCATGACCATTTAAATAGATGAATGTGATAAAAATAAGTATAATAAAATAAATCTCGTCAGTGAACTTGTGATTATAGTACCCTTTAGTAGGGATGGGATTTTTATCTATAGTGATGGATTTAATAAGGTAATCAGATATGTCATCATGAATACTGATATTATTATACCTTAAACCTCCCTCTAACTCATAATACAGGAGAAAAATTACTCATCATATTATTTGGATTTTGAACTAGTAATTTTTTCATTGAAAATATAGAGGCATTATCTTTATAGTGAATGATTTGATATATATATTTAACACAAATACTGATGTATATATTTAAATTGAAATACTTTATTACGTATGAGAGAAGATCATTTTATTTGATAAATGATTATTATTTCTCATTACAATACCACCCCAGGAAGGTAAACAAGGTGGATGACTCTCTATGTCAAAAAGACTATGCCAGTATATTTATGATGAGGATTGAAAAATATATAATATTTATTGATTTTTAGAAAATGGATCATAAAAACAATGAATAATGTAGAAATGTCATATCCTTTTCAGATGAAAGTTCAACTATCCATCCATGTGAGGAATAAAGAGTTGTATAAAAAGAATGTGTAACTATAGAATTGGTTGATAAATTTCTTTGAGTTCAACCATGATTGAGATAGAATGATATGTTTTAGGAACCATGTCTATGTCACATCAAAACTATACTTAAATATGGAGTTATTTGATAAAACTCCTAGTTTTTTCATTCTTTATTCATCATGGATGTTTAAATATGTATGTATATTTGAATGTGTATTGTATTTGGATAATATGAAAATGGATATGTTAGAATATGTATCCCTATGATTTTTATATTACCAAGTTAATGCTCAGAGATAGAACTCCAAGGGTATTTTACAACCATTTTTTGATACCAAGATGGAAATGGGAAAATATTATTATCGAATTAATCATCAAACTACCCTAAAAATATAAAGGGGGAAATTCAATATGTGTTGTATTCAATCACCTTAAATAAACATAAAATTTCATTGATGTCAAAGATTATTTATCTTTTCATTATATTTCTATGATATACATTAAGTATGTAGTAAGGTTATAAGGATAGAAACATTGTATTGTTTCTAATCAAGATAAATGATTTATCTGGATGTTTTGGAGAAATATTTAGAAATCTTTGAATGTATATTTGAACTATATTAGAACTTATAATCCATATAAATATAGTTAGTACTAGAAGACCATTCAATCCATTGAATATTTGGTTATATTTTTTTCTATGGAAGTCAATGATTTATGGGATCATCAATTTACATAGGTGGAACTTGTATACAAAAATTGATATAAATAGATCATACAAATGAATCCATATAAATCCTTATATGAAAATAATTGAATAACTCCAGTGTGTTGGGATGAAGTTTGAGAAAGAAAGATATTGTTAGATAAGTTAGCTATGTAAATTGTAATTAATGCTAGAGTTATTAAACATCACATCAGTGTAGCATAGAGTTGATACCAAATTTATATGGTCAATAGTTAGTGAGATATATATTTAAAAGTTGGTGATAAGTTATTTCGATGAATGTCTCTTATGATGAAGTTTCTGAGATTTTAAAATTAGGGAATGTTGAGCCCTATATATATATATAATAGTCTCATAAAATTTATTTATTTTATTAGGATAATATAATATATCATGGATCTTCCATTCAAATCTCTGAAATTTTTGATGTTTTCCATGTGTCTCTATATATAAAGTATATACCTAATTTTTTTCCATGTACTAAACACAGAGTTAATTCCATTGGAGCTTGAAATCTTTTATGGGGAACAAACAATAGACATTCTGTATGAAATAGTGAATGTTTTTTGAAACAATGTCACTCACCTGGTTAAGGATTTATGAAAGAAACCATAAATTTGATGAAGATACATGGGAACCCAAACATGATATGAGGTAGAATTATCCTCTGTTATGTATATCATTGTGATATAATTTTGAGGAAAAATTATTATAAGGTTGTATAATGTAACACCACCTGATTCTATGATATATCTCTATTTAAATAAATTACTTTGATAACTTTATTTACATGCAACAATGATTTTAAATAAACCATAATAAACTATTAAAATTTTATTTAATGTTACATTTACCACCTTGACATTATTTTGAAATTTAATTTTTTTTCCCAAAATGTGTTCCTATAAAATTTAATTAAATAAATTTATATTTATGACTGATTTTTAAAAAATATATAGATTATATATTCAATAAAATGTTTTATAATTCATCTATTAGTTTTTTTATGCATGGAATAATAATAAATCTAGGTTAATTCTTAAGAATAAATTTGTCTCAAAAGAGTTTCCAATGTGTTTAGTTTGTTTATTTTAAAAGTTGATTAATTGAAATTATAGAAATATAATCATTTAAAATGGATTTATAATTTTAAATTGTCATATTTAATTTAATTTAATAGTTTCAACTTAATATTTTTCCATAATGAATTTAAAAAATGAAAACAAATCACCATGGTAAGGGTTAGAAAGGGATTACTAAGGATATGGGGTTAACCAAAGAGATAAGATTTATAATATCATAAAGATAATTTTTTTAATTTGATTGGTAGGTGGTATTTTTACCCTATAATTCCTATATGTTATTTTTTTTAATTTTGGATCCCCTTTACCTGAGTAATGCATTAATATATTTTAATCATTTGGAAAATTTCAGGTCTGTCCTCCCCATACCTTATAAAATAATTTTACTTATCCTCTATTACTCACATTTCACGAGCCTTATATGATGGAAATAAACTCTTTTATCCCTTTATTACATACCTCCACATGTCCTAGAGGTATTGGTATGATAAAAATACAATTCTTTCAAGTCTTAATGAATAATCCAAGGGTGGCTTCTCAAATGAGAGGGATAACTACTAAGTGAGTAATTTCAATTTTATTTCTTATTCCATATTATATAAACCTATTATATCTATCATAACATGATTAAATCAGTATCATAAATTTACTAATATTTTATTATTATATTTTCACAACTATTTTACTCATCTTTTCCATCAAATTGGAAATGAAAGTATCATTTGTGCGAATGTATGGAAAATCACCTCTACATAGAGATATGATTAATTTCCCATCACAATAATTCGTGGTCGGTTATTATGATGGATTTAATATATATATATATATATATGTGTGTGTGTGTGTGTGTGTGTGTGTGAAATTTATGAAAATATTATACTTTTTAAATTATAAAATCTTTTTTATATTCTTTCATTTCCATCCATTTAAAGGTGACAATGTTACTCATTTGTATGCGTGGACTCCACCTCCACATAGTGTTGTTATTCGTTTTTTATTTCCTATTTACATTGAAATAATAAAAGAGATATTAAAAAATTGTATTTGATATATATGTTATAATAATTATTTTATATTCATTAATAATTATTTACCATTATTTCATTCCTACAATCAAAATTTGGAAACATCACTCATGTGTATGTACGGACTACCATCTCCACGAATAGATGTAATTATTTTTTCACCAATTGATTAAATGAATAATTATAGATGTGTTTAATAGGAATAAATATGGTGATTATCTCATTATTAGTATTATAGAGATGATGAAAAAATGAACAATATTTTAGCACCAGAACCATTGAACTGAAACATGCATGAATAAGAAAGCTGTAATCACCAGGAATGGTATTTTTTATAATGAATTATTTAAAGTAGTAGATAATATGTTATAAATAATTAATATTCGGTATGATATATATGATTATATTTTTGAAATTTATCTATAATAAATCTATACTTATTATATAAGAGTTTCAAACATGTACGATGGAATAAAATACTTGAGGTAAGGGATTTATGTTTCTATCTCAATTTAATTCGAATTTCATATGCTTGAATTTACATTGTGAGAAATAATATGGATATTATCATTTTAACCCCATATATTTTATTGTACTTTAGTTAATTCTTTATTTTTTATGTATTATTACCATTTTCTACTGTTCGGTACAAAAAATGAATGAGAAAATGTTTTTTAAGAAAAGTCAACCATATTTCACCTTTAATGGATGAACTTTTAATTCCATGTTCATATTCTTAATTTTTTTTTAAATTCATTACCTATTCATTAAATGTTTCTAAAACTTAAAATTCCCCACCTTTTAATTTATTTAAAAATGATTTAAAATTAAAGCATCAATTTTTTTTAATATGTTTATTTTTGAGTTTTTATAAAAGTGTGAAATGAATGTTTTATTTTAATATTTATAGAATAAATGGATTTTATAGTCATCATGACCATTATTTTATTTGAATCTTTCGTTAAAATTTCCATAGGTTATTTTGAATGAAAATTATATTCTCAATATTTTATGAATTTTTAGATAAAATGTTATCATATGAAAAGGAATATTTTCTCATGTATATAAGAATGGTTTTAATGAACATATCAATTAAAATTTCACCTATTATTTTATCGGCTCCAATGATGATGATGGGATGGTATATGACATGTGGTTCTCACAGGTGTTGTGGATGGATATGGGAGTTGGGAAGCATCAGGGTTTGATTTTTTAGGCAATTCATATCATAGTTAGAGGCCCTAGGTGATGGTATCACTTATTATATTCGAAAATTTGATTTTTATGGAGTCCTTACGTCGGGATATTTGAAATTTTAATTTGGTTGAGTTCCAATAGTTCACATGTGTTTTCTGGTTGAAATTTGATGTTTGTTTATGGTGTTTTTATAATCAATTTTTAGTAATTATGTGGTTCCCACATACCCATAAAGTGTTTCATGGAAAATACAAAAAATAAATATTTTGAGACTGATTGTTATGATTCAATGGGAATGTTATATTGTGATAACATCCAATTTATTTCTATGGATAATATAAGATTCCAACCTTCTATGGAGTCATCTTGGACATTTTTTCTGGATATTTTGGTTGATTTTAGGTACCATAGTTTAGAGTTATGTTTTGGGGTGCCCTTGGGTGGGGGTTTAAGAATTATTTAGAACATGGAGGGCTACTAATGGTTTTTTCATGGTTTGAAAAACCATGCACCTAAGCCCTGGTTATTATACAAACCCAAATAGTGAGGTCAACACAATTAGAGCACAATTTTCTTAACCATATTCCCCTGTCAGGGAAAACCATGTGTGCATTTTTACTTCTTCTAAAAAGTGTTTTAAAAATTATTTGAACCCCCGAATCTACCCCATTTGACCTAGGCTTGTATGTTCCTGACCTTTTCTAGAGTCATCTTGGGCACATTTTTAGGTACTTTTTTGTTTTTAATTACCATAGTCTATAGTTATGTTTTGGGGTGTGTTTGGGTGGGGGTTTACCAATATTTAAGGATAGGGGTGATGTGCAATGTTTATGCATGGTTTGTAAAACTTTGACCCTAAACCTCAGTAATCGTGTGTCCTTGAATAGTGAGGTCCACACGGTTAGCGCATGGTTTCTCTAACCGGGCACCCCTGCCAAGGAAACCTCTGCGCACCATTTTATTTCTTCCAAAAATTATTTTCAAATATCCAAAAACCCCAAAAACACCCCCATTTTGACATAGTCTCTATCTTGTGATATTTTGGATGATCCTGAGGCTTTTCAAAGGGGTTATAAGTCCATTCGACCTCTATTATTCAAGATTCGAAGCTCAAATTGATGATATTCACTTCTACTGGTATGTGTATTTCATTCCAATGCCTATCCTGATCATTTATTCTTCCTCTCTTGATTTATTGGTGGATTTTATCATCGATTTCTTCATATATAAATCAATGTGGTGAGATCTATATCTATGATAGTATATCTAGATCCAGATTTATTTTATCATGATATTTTGATATATATTTTTCGGGATTTAGATCCAGAATCTCATATCTATGTCATTGTATTTCTCAGATTTTGTGGATTTATATTGGGGAAACATACACCATCAAATCATGGAGGGTGGTCTAAATCTAATTCCAATAGTCATGGATTTGATATGTATTTGTAGGATTATAGAATTGTTATCAACCATTAACAATTTTTTCCTTGAATTTGGTTAATTTGATTGACCAATAGAGTTTTTGATGTTTTGTTGAAATACGTTCTTAATTGTGGAATTAATCACGTGAATAAGGAGTTGTCCTATTATATAATTAATTTGAGGAAATGTTTTATAAGAGATATGGAGTTTAATATATGTAATTAATTAGGAAATTAATTATGATATTTCGAACTGGATAAGTTCAGAAAATTAATTGTTAATAAAATATTTCCTTGATATTTTGATCTAGAAAATTAATTGTTGGAATAAATATGATGATTTGAGATTTATAATGAGATAATTAATTCCGAAAAAATGAATTACAGAAAATGAATTTTTATGTTAAATTGATGGATAAATTAATTATTGGTTTTATGCACGTAGTTAATTTTTTAGTTGACTAATAGAATTGATGTGTTAACTAATTGTTGAATTAGTAATGGGATTAGGGTTCAGAATTAATTAGTAAATTAATTTTTTGATAAATAATGGGAACATGGTAATTCTAAATTGAGAAGTACAATTGGTAACATGGGAATCATACATATGGGCATTAGAATGAAAATATGGTCAATCTAATATGAAGTATACATGGAAACATGGGCATTATGTTTATGGGTAAAGAGAATGGGAACATGGTCATTATATTGAGCGATAAGCATGATAACATGGTCATCTTACTTATGTTTGTGAGATTTGTAACTTTGGAAATGTTTCTTATAAATACTAAATTAAAGAATGGAGTCCTTAAGGCTTTGGGGCCTCCCAGGACTTTGAGTCAGTAGGGATTTTGGGCCACCTTTAAATCCTTCAGGACACCTCAAGGCATTCAGGCCATATATAGTTGTCCCAAACAAACTACAAAAAATAAGTAGCCCTAGAAGAGGATTCAAATCATGTGGACTCACCAGAGCAGAGCCAAATGGATTTGTTAAAATTATAGGGTATTTCTATACCATTGGTACCATCCTATGCTTTCATGGGAAGCCTAGCCAGATGTCCATGTGCAGGTGTAGAGCTACTATCATGATGCAGATGCTGGGGAGGAGTATTTTCTTGTAGATAGTCTGGTTGAATTCCCTAAGACCTTTGGGTCATGTAATCTCCTAAGCTTACGGGCCATGTAATCTCTGAGCCTACGTGCCTTGTAAGGGTTCCCCCTCATCCCTTGAAAGGGGGGTTATCAAAAATCAATAAAAATGAAGGCCTTCGGGCGAGATGAAGTTAGAATTAAGGTATGGATATCCTTGGGATCCCATGAGATAATTTAGTTTGATGAAAAAATGTGATTAACTATTTATTATTGCATTGAACTTATTTCCTTATAAAATTGAATGCACTGTATTTTTACTAAAATTGTTTTAGACACCATTGGTGGTGGCCATGTGATTTTTACTCACACCCTATTGGGGATACATGATTGGTACACGAATAGATTATATTGTTTCATGATTGGATAAGGTAAAAGGCTCTGAGATTGGTGGATAATTTGGCATAGAGCTAGGAAGAGGTAATCAAACATGGTTCGGAGCCCTCTTGGGGAGTTATAGTGACTTTATTTTCAGTTTCTTATTAGAAAATTGACACTTATATTGGCATAACATGTATTCCATTTCAGTTGAGTATTGTATTTCATGTTTGGTTATCCTGTGACATGAGTATTTTTTTGGTTATATATGCTTCTACTTATTGTAATTTACTTCCACTAGTGTTTCACTCTTATTAAATAGTGTATAGTCTCCCCATGAATGACTGACTAGACCATTACTACTAGTTGGAATCCTCTAGAAGTATAGGTATGCGCATTTGAGGTCATGTGTCAAACCAGATCAGGACACCGTTGTGTGGCACCCGGGTTGGGATGTTACAAAGAGGTATCAATGGTCCAATTTTCATTATTTCTTATTTTGTCTTACCATTTTGGGAAAGGTAGACATGATTCTAGGAAGTTTATGGGTTTGGTAATGAGCTCAGGCATGGGAGTTGTAAACCCATGTACATGGGAAAACCCTTGTACATATGGTGTTATTGTTGTTATTTATATTTTTTGTTACAGTTGAATGTTATTTAAACATGGGTAACACACTTGTGGTGTGATGTGATTACTATTTCTTTGTATTTTTGTGTATTGATTGGTGGCCCATATGGCATGAGAGTTGAGTCTGCATGCATCATTATAGGATGTCAGGGTTATTGTGACATGCATTATATTAAGAATGCACGGGGAAACATTTTATGGGTATGTTGTTGAACATTAATTGTTTCCCTTTTTGTGAGATTATAATGAAAAAATACTTCCTAACATAAATTTATAAAGAATGAAAAATGATGAAATATGAGAATAATTGGGTATTTAAATAAGAAACTTGATTATGGTAGTGTGTTTACCCTTATAAACCAAAACCTAGGAGTGGGATGGTTAAGGGTAGTGATAGTGACTTAGTTTTGATAGTGTGGCGAGGTATGGGGAAAATAATTATTGTGATTATTATTTCATCTTATGTAAATTTTATAAGGTTTTGAAATTATACTTGGGAAGTTTGGTTGGAATTATAGAGATTATGCCTACATGATTCTTGTTGAGGGGAAAAACAAAGGGCATTACTATGAATGTTTTTATTATTAGAGATCATGAGGCACCGATCGTGGCAGATGAAGATGAAGTGGAGTAGTTTCAATAGAACATTTCTCACTTCATGAAATTGATGGAAAGAGACCTAGAGCGGGTTGTGAAAGGTATGTTTGAGTTTACAAGGGAATTTCAGTTGCAACACCCTCTAACTTGTCCTCGAGAAGGTGGACATAAGGGAGATGAATTTTTGGTTGAGTCCACAGAGAAAAAACATGACCATTTGGAGACTCCATCTGAGAGGAGGGTCAATTTGGCCTTATATGATGTGGGGATAAGCTAATAACTTGTGGGACATCCAGGCACGAACTGGACAGACTAACGGTTTATTATGGAATTAATTCTTGGAGAGGATCTTAGAGAACTTTTATCCAAAGATGATGAGGCAAGATAAAGCTACTGAGTCCATGCATCTGACATAAGGGAACATGTCAATGATGGACTATGTTGGACGCTACAAAGATCTTCAATTATTTGCTCCAACATTAGTAGCATATGAGGCAGCTATGGTGAAACATTTCTAGGATGGACTTACATGTGAGATTAAGTCACATGTGAATATCATCAGGAAAAATAATTTTATGGATGTGGTGGATCGGGCCCGCATAGTTGAAGTGGTCATAAAGAAGGACCCTAGTGTTGGACAGGTAGTTGTTACTATATGATCAGAAGGTGCATATTTCAAGACCAGGAAGCACTATTATGACAACTTTAACCAAGGAAGTGGAAAGAAGAGTAAACAGACACGAGGGTCAGTTGAACATGGCATTACTGGGGTGATCTATCATCATCATGGAAGGTCGAGACACTAACGTCGACATTCTTGCTAACCACCAGTAGTGTGTCAATCTTGTGGAAATATGGGAAATCTATTGAAATTATACAAGTCACAAAAACAAACTGGTACTGAAGGAGCAGTTGGGAAGAGTCGGAGTGTGGGAATAGGATCTTCATCATCATATTGAGGTGGAAATTGATGTTCTACTGGACGAGGTGGTAGAGGTAATGGACGTGGTGCTTCTGGGAAGGAGCACCCTCATCAGATGAGTGGTACTATGTAGTGGAGTCTGACAATATCATAGTGAAGAGGGGTAGCACACTTACATGAAGTATATCCTATACTTGTGGATAGAAAGGTAGAACCATCGATAGTAAGAGGTACTATTCTAGAATATTCTACATAATATAGTGCCTTGTATGATTATGGTTCCTCTAAATATTTTATACATTCAAAACTTGTTAACAGTTGGAGCCTAGAGGTGGAGTTTGTGAGCTGGAAAATATCTATAGATATACCATTAGGAGTACGGTCTACCAAAATATGTCATTTCAAGGGATATTGACTAGAGATCATGGAATATCGTTTCGTATGGGGTATCTATGTTCTTGATATGATGTGATTGATATAATTATGAGTATGGTATGGTTAGTAACATACCGAGCCCATAATGACAGTTATCGAAGGAGGGTTACATTTACATATCATAAGGGTGACCAGTATAACCATCGTGGAGAGTGGGATATTCAAGAGTGCCTTTTAGTGCCAATTACTCAGTAGTGGGGAGATTTTACAGACCAAGTTCCTAGAATTTTTTCGGATGATAGGGGTGTTAGGTAAGATTTCCTTCCACCAGTAGTGTAACTATTTTAGTATGTCTTTCCTAAATGCTTCTTAGTGTTACCACCTAATATATATGTGGAATTCACTATTGATCTCAGATTGGGGGATAATCCAGTATCTATTTCAATGTATGGAATGGAACAGATTTAGGTTCAATAGCATAAGAATCAGTTAGAGGAGTTGGTGGATAAGGGATTTATCCATCCAAGTATGTCACCGTGGGGATCACCAGCTTTGTTCCCAAATAAGACTGATGGGAATTTACACCTATGTGATGATTATTGGATATTGAACAAAATGAATGTGAAGAACCGATATCCTCTTCTACGTATCAATGATCGTTTTGACCAGTTGAATGGATATTGTGTGTTCTCAAATATCGATTTGAGATCAGGGTATCATCATTTGAGAGTATAAACTTCTGATATAACTAGGAGTACTTTCAGAAGAAGGTATGACCTTTATGAGTTTTTCATAATGCCATTTGGGTTTACAAATGAACAAACAATGTTCATGGATTTGATGAACATGATCTTTCATCCGTATCTTGATTAATTTCTTGTGGTGTTTATAAATGACATCTAGGTGTACTCCAAGAACAATGATGATCATGCCCAACATCTTGACATTATCTTTATTTTTTTAGAGAGAGTCGGTTATACACCATTCTTTTTATGTGATATTTTTAGATTTATTGGGAATACTTCATGGGGAACATCATCTCAGAGGAAGGTGTGTCAGTGGAACTAGAGATGGTTATGAAGTGTTTTCATCGGAAAATCCCATGAATGTATTTTATATCTAATTATTTATGGGGTTAGCGGGATATTATAAGAAATTCATCCAAGAATTTTATCGCTTGGCATATTTTCTTTCAGGATTGTATAAAAAAGGGAGAAATGTTTGAATAGTCAGAGGCTTATGATGGAGATTTCCAAGAGTTTAAGAATCTCTTAACATAGACAAAAATTTTAATCATACCTGAGTTAGGTGTGGAGTATACTATTTATTGTAATGCTTCTGGAATTAGACTTGGAGCTATGGTGATGTAGGGAGATCGGGTTGTGGCATGTGGGTCTTGGCAATTGAGGCCTCATGAAAGGAATTACCCAATGCACAAACATGATTTAGTAAAAAATTTATGCTCTTATATGTTGGAAAAACAATTTATTTTGATAAAATTTTATGGTCTATAGATATTAGAAGCTCTTGATGTATATATTTTCATAGCATGATTTTAATTCTCGGTAGCTAAGATTGTATGAGTATATGAAGTCATCCGACTTTGATCTGTAATTTACCTCCGGGATGGGAAATAGTGTGGATCCTGAATTGAGAAGGAAAAAAAGACTCATATGGTTTAGGAGTCACGTGTAGAGTGGAAAATGATGACCCTGCTGGATGAAATGAATGTAGTGGTTCAAGAGAGTCGGAAGTAGATGACTCTAGTTTCAGTTGCAGTGTAGTCTATCTTTTTGAGACAGATCTGGGATAGACATTATGAGAATCCAAAGGGCTTATCCTTGATGGAATTTTTGAAGGTGGTGAGACATATTCATACCTGTTGATATATGAGGATTAGATCATCTATGTGAAGAATCAAGTTGTGGTACTTACTAGCACGGCAGAGGAGATCATGTGGGAATTTCATGTCTTGAAGTGGATGGTGTATCCCGATGTAACAAAAATGTACCGTGACCTATGAAAAATTTTTGGTGTCCAGACATGAAAGAGGAGATACCAGGGTTTGTGATAAGATAGTTCACTTGTCATCAGGTGAAGGTAGGGAATCAACAACTTTGAGGTTTACTATAACCGTTGCCTATTATAGAATGGAATTGGGATGACATGACCATGGAATTTTTGGTGGGTATTCCAAATATTCTTAAGAAGAATGATTTGATTTCGGTCATTATGGATTGACTTACAAAGGTCACATATTCCATACCTATAAGGGATACCTTTACATTGGAATTATTGGGAGAACTCTACATTCAGGATATAGTCCATCTACATGAAGTGCCATAGTCAATAGTTTTAGATCATGATTCAGGCATTACATCATGCTTCAGGAAAAGCTTATAGAAAGTACTTGGATAACATATATTATTGACTATGGATTTACTCCCATAGAAAAATGGGAAATCAAAATATAATATAGAAGCACTTGAGGATATGCTATCGGCATGTGTGCTTGACTTCAAAGGATCTTGGGGAAATCACTTGGATTTAGTAGAGTTTTCCTATTCCAACAGTTATTAGGAAACTATAAAGATGGAACCATTTGATGATCTTTATGGTAAGACATGTATATCACCAGTATTTTGGATGTAGGATGGTGAGTTAGTTTTATTGAGACTGAGTCACATTCTTGGAATTTTTGAGATGGTGTAGTTTTCTTCGAAAACGTATGGCTATGGCTCATTGCAGACAGAAGTGATATTCGAACATGCGAAGATAGCCCATAGAGTTTACATAAGTTGATCATGTATTTATTCAAATTTCGCGTATGTTGATTCACCAGAAGATATGGTTGTATGAAAAGTTTGATCCTAGGTTTGTTGGACCATTTGAGATTTTGGAGAGAATTGGGTCGGTGGCATACCGATTGGATCTTCCTCAATGATATAGAACTATGAATGATGTTTTCCATGTATCACAACTTCGAAAGTATCAGCATGACCCTTCTCATGTGATTGATGTGGATAAGGTTTGTAACACTCCTATATTTCATATTACGTTATCTTATTAAAGAAATTCAATATCTTGCACTACACGCAACACTAAGTTCGAGGGAACCACAAATTACCAAACTAGTAGTTCAAAAAAGCAGTTATGAATTTTATTAACGGCATTTTGAATTTTATATACACTATATAATATTAACATACATATTATGTGTTTCTTAGTCATAATATAAGAACAAATTCATTATTTCAGATAAAAAAAGTAGTTTTAAAAAAATGCAATTTTACTGCCTTTTAATGGAGAACCCTTTTTGAAACCAATATTTGACACTTTTATATATTCAATTTAATGTAATTAAATTCTTTTTTAGAAGAGGGAAATAAAAATTTAGTTTGGACAAATTTTTGGTAATTTTATGATAACTTTCATATTTTGAAAAATAGTGAAAAATAATATGTTTTAATTGAAAACAACTTTTTTAATCGAAATAATTTATATTGTTAAATTATGAATTTGAATGGTTTTGAGGTATAAATTGATTATATCTTTATAATTTAATTAAATTTAGGTCATTGTAAGTAATTTTTCATTTAAATTTGACATAAATACATGTCAATCTTTTGATAGTTTTTACTTTTTAAAAACCATATTTTTGGTTTTGAGAACGGGAATTAATTTTAAATTAATAAATGCTACTTCTATGTTTTGAATTTGGTAAAATAGACTTTATTTTTTGAATTTGGTATATCAAAATTAGATTAAGGTGAATTTTTGGTATTTTCTGAAACATTAAATTTTTTATGATTATTGAAAAATACTACGTTATTATTTAAAACAGACTTTTTATATAAATAATTATTTATTTTATTGAAATTTATTTTAAGTAAAAATATATATATAATACCTATATAAGTTCAATGTAATTTATTTGAGTCATTTTATAATAAAATTAGATGTATAATATTTTATAGAAAATTTTACCATCTTTTACCTACCTTCTAGGAGCATTTACATATTTGTACAAAACATAATTTTACTGCTTCTGTGAGTTGAATCTCAAAAAATATGAGAGAAATTGCTAATTTCAGTTAGTAAGATTTGGTTCAATAGGATTAAAAATAATTTTTGGTGAATATTAGCTTTTGACTTTTATTTACCACAGTTAAAAGTAAATAGAGCAATTAAGGGTAAAATGATATCATAATTATCCTAAAAAATGTCTTAATTATATTTGATAAGTATAATTCGACCAAAAACAACCTTAGGAATAAAATATGATTTTTAGGTCCACTTGGAATAGATTATGACATTTATTATTATTTAATTCAAAGAAGAGTTAAAAGAGTTAAATTCAATGTTTAATAACTAAAACATTTTTACTATAGGATTACACATAACATAAATTCGACTATAAATATTCATTATAAATATAAAAATATTTCCTACACAATTATATTTTATTTATAATTTTTAGACATTAAATAATTTAATTTATTTATGACACACTGATGATGCAATAATTACCTTATTAATGAAACAATCTAATAAATGGTATTATAAATATTAAATTAAATATAATTTCAAAGTTTTTATGACATACACGAATTTTCTAGTTGAATATGAAATTTTTTGGTTCATTCAATGAATTTATTTCTAACTGATATTGTTTTTTTGACTTTCACAAAAACAAAATACCAAGTAGTGTCAAAATTGACATAAATGAGTTTTTAAAATAAATATTATATTATTAATTGATATAATCTTCATAAAAATATAATGATCGAAAAAAATAATTACATCATAATTAATATTTAATTAATGAACCACTTGGGGTTCTCTTGGAATTTTATAGTAATCTTATTAACCATTTATTATAATAATATAAGAAGACATTGTAAACATTAAACTTTTTATCTTAGAGTTCAATCTAAAACATAGGGTTAAAATGTTTACCTAAACCTGTCTAAAACATATTGGTTGAGTGGTTTTTGACCCATCCCGACCTTATCCTAGAAATTAGTCTTATTTTAGCCTTTAGAAACCTAAATTTATATTATTATAAAATAATATTTCAGGCTTTTCCTAAAGTGACCATCACCTCTCTTATAAAATGGTACTTCCCCTTCTCTTAATTTCACTCCTCCAAAGCCATTTGGCTCGGCCAACCTCTGCCCAAATATCCTACCAACTATCCTAAATTCATACTAAAGGCCTTACTTTGGTCATAAAGCCATCCTAAGGATCCCTTTTAATCAAATCAAATGGAAGAACCCAAAGAAGAGTTAAATATTTCATCACCTCTTTCAAGTTCTTTTCTTATTCCAATTCTTCTTTCTTTGTTTTTTCCATTATAAAATAACAACTCTAGTATCTTCTATATACTATTATTTTATTATAAATTTGTTAAAACATTATTCATTATTCGAACCATCATATAAAAGACAAAGTCTCCAAAAGTGTGTATATACGACTTATCGTCTTCACATCGTGGTGTAGTTTTTCAATCAACACTTCACTATTTGGATGGGTATAATAATGAGTATAACTGATGTAAATAATAAATATAACATTTAAATTATTCTTTATATATGGTATTCCATCCAATTACATAATATCTCACCATAAATATAATGATATTGTCGCTCGTTCGTACGTACGGATTACTTTCTCCATGACGCGATGAGATTCATTCCCACATTCACCATTCAAGGATGATTATAAAAATATATTTATTATTAATAAGTATTTAATATATGACATAATAATTTTACTATATATATATATATATGAACTTACATATATCTTTTTCACTTACTTCCGTTCAATTTGATATGAAAACAGAAACATCGTTTATGCGTACGTACGACCCACCATCTCTATAAACGGTACCTTCCATTTCATATATCTATATATTATAAATATTTATATTCTAATTATATATGATATATAAATCAAGTATTATATTCTTGAATTATTTAAATCACTATCTAAATGATACGTTCAAGAATAACATGTTAAAACACGTACGATACAAAAAGTGATTATTACCCAAAATGTTGATTTAACATGGAAATCCTTATTAAAAGGGTAGTTTAAAGTCATAAATGAATCATGTATGATATAATAAATAAGAATATGGTTTTGGTATCATTTAATAACATTATATGGTCTTTATATAAGAGGTTAAATATACCCTCGACCAAAGGAAAGTGCAAGGTAAGGGTTAATTCCTCAATCTCATTATTATTCGATATTGTCTGTGGGTAAGTTTTTATTGGAACGTATTTATTGTCCATATTAATGATTTATAAAAGATATTTAAAAGGGATTATTTTTAAGGGACACTTTTATTAAAACATAATTTTAAATCTTTTAAATATTTATTCTTCGAGATTATTCTAATTAATGTCCATGTCTTCAAAATGGGGTTTTAAGGATTTATTTATATAGACATGATTGTTTTTAAAATGATAATTCCATTCAAAATTTTCAAAGTGGTATGGGAAACTTTGATTCAGAAATTTATTTAAATGTATTCCTTTCAAAATTGTGTGAATTTTAAATGTTTTCATGAAAAAGATATATTTCTTTCAAAGAATTTTACAAATCATTTTCATCTATATCAACATCCTTTGATGAATTTTAAACTTGTTTGAATTTGATTTATTATGATACAAATAATCCATATTGTATTGAAGGTTTTTTGATATGTTTGACTATGGATGTGTTATTTTTATACCATTCATAGTTTATGGTTAAAGTATTGACATTTTATATGCTAGTTCTAATACAAATGTTTATGTTATGTTTCAAACTTTTCATTTGAGAAATGTATTGGACATAGTAAGTGACGGGTGGAGCCCGCGGTAGCTCCTCGATGCATCTGTAGGTCACATGAGACAATTAGACGTGGAATTGGCTGAGGCCTTAATCATTTTTAGACGTCTTGTACGAGGCCTTGACAACATGTTTCAGAATGTCTGGCATTAGACATTCCTTCATTATGAAAATAATATTGATAGTTCATGTGGTTATTCTACTAGTAGAGTCCACAACTATGTTTTATTATGGCTTTATTTACTCATCTCATATTTCTTCTATAAAGTGTTCATTTTTATTATTTATAAAGGCATTTATTTTCAATTATTCACCATGCCAATTGTTTATGTTATCTTCTTCAAAATTGTTTACCCTTATTGAGCATCTGAGCTCACCCCTTTCATATGTTTTATTTTTCCCATGATTTCTAGAAGGTGTATTATGACTAACCTGGAGGGATAGTCTAAGGGATATGAATGTGGTCAATGGAGACAATTTTTTTATTTTTTTTATTTTATAATGTAATGTAAAATTTGGTTATTTAATCTATTTCCAATACTGCTAAACCAGTCGGCCTTTTCAGACATGAATTACTTGTATCATGCCAATGTATTAAAATAATGCATCGACTCTGGGTAACTTGGATCGGTGCGTTATAGTTGGTATCAGAGGATGTTTAGAAAAAAACTTGGAAATATATTTAGATAAACTCTAATTAGAGAGCATTACCCTAAGATGGACTTTTAGGATTAGTATATAAGAACTTCCTAAAATTTTGGTAATGTATATATTTTGTGTATTTTCCGAGCAATACATCCCTGTCTGGATACGAGCAGGTAGATGCGGCACTAGCAAAAATGTACCAAGGAGTGAAAACTATGACAATATGTTTCGGGCATGACCCAGGGTATCTTGTTACATGACAATGGCCTTACAACACTTTTGGTTATGACACTCCCCGGGGATATGCTTAGGATAATTCACATTTTCATTACAAGACATTATGAAGGTTTTATGAGTAAATACTTATTCAAAAAAAATTATGATTATAGATTATATGTAAAATCTTTTAAATTTACATTAGGTAGTTTTTACATGTTTGGAATTATGAATTGAGATTCATAAACTAACATAGTGTATGCCATTGTTTATAAATGGAGCCTAGTAGAAGGAATGAGAATTCCAACAATACGCATGATCGAAAGATTAAGATGGATCATATCATTCATGTTATTAAGAAAACATTTAAAAGGGAAATATTCTCCCACATATTATCATCATATGAAGAAATAGTATCATCTATTAATAACATAAGTAAATAATTCTCTCATTCATATGGCTTTGAAGAGAAGAAAGAGAAGAAAATGATGGAAGAGAGAAAGATGGATAAAGGGAAGAGGGGAATGAAGGATTTTCCCATATGTGATAAATGTGGAAAGAATAACCTTGGTAGACTCTTGAAGGGAATTTGAGTTTGATATAAGTGTGGAGAAAAAGGACCTCAAGTATGTGATTTCAAGGGTAATAAAAAGGTTTCAAATGTGCAATGCTTCATCTTCTAGGAGTTGGGACACTACACGAATCAATGTCCAAATCATCAGAGTATGCCCCAAATGATTCTATTAGATAACAATCAAGTTATGATACTACAATAGATAAAGAGGAATGACTAGTTTTATTATGTTGTTCTTAAAGAATTATTTAATTTGAGTGTTTTATCAATGATGTACTGGTTATATGAATTATGGAAATAAATAATGATTGTACTGCAATACTATTTCATTAAGGACTTGAGATTGTGTGGAACCAAGAAAAGTGACTCAACAAAAGTTTAATTTTTCTGGAAAATATATTGTTGAGTGAATGATAAACCGTAATATGGTACTGATATTGATGTAGTGATTTTTGAATAATATATGATTGATTTGGATAAATTATATTGGATATTCTTGACATCCTTGAAACTGATTAATGATTTGTATATTTCATCATTGTTGGAGTTTACAATATTTTTGGATAGAAAGAGTATATCCAGTATTCTATAAGGAATAAGGGAGAATTAATATAATCAATAAAGTTTTATGGTAATTCCTGGTGTTACAATGTTTTAAAATAATACATGAGGAAGGTATTCACATGATATTACATGAGAAAAAGGATCTTCATTGTGTTCACCTTCCATATAAATTTTGGGTTGTGAGTTTGGACAGAATTATTTTCAATAATTTTAAAGTTTGGAATCGATTAAGATTTTTTTAAGGTTAAATCATATCTTGGGACTATTTTGGATTCATAAAAAGAATAACCCAGAGGTCGTACGACAGCCCGTCGCATCTGGCAAGGCTGCGAGACTTGAACCCGTAACCAAAGGGTGACAAGGGTGGGTCAGCTACCACTAGAATACATGATGTCTAGGTTTGTATAATGTAGACCTTTTCAAATAGTCTAGAAAATTAATTATAAATTCATTATTTTTTGAATCCTATACAATTATGATAAATAGAATATTTTTTTGAATTATATTATCATTTGAAGTGAAAGATGAGTTTGTGGTAGAAATTAGTTGAAGGATGAAACTCTACTTGTCAAGTATATTTTTGTTCCTATTATTCTTTGAATAAATTAATTCTTAATCCTTAGGGAAGGGATATTAAAACCAAAAAATTGTTATCCTAATACCTTATGTTTTTTTGAACTAACGATGTTTTAAATCATCATAGATTGATGGCTTTGAGGCCCTCAATTTTACACTTGTTTGTGATCGATGACCTCAATCACTCTCAACAAATGTTTACATGTTTTACACCAATTATGTGTCACTAATTTGAACCAATGTTCTCATAATTGAGATCATAATTTGGTGGTAATTTTTTTATTCCCATTCCCACTTATTATAACTAAATTTTATTTACCCAATTTCTGATGTGTGTTTTCCACAATGGTATTTTTCTATTTTTAACCTTTTATTTTCGAAGAACAATTTCAAATTGCGATGATGCAATTTATTGAAGTAGGGGAGAATGTAACACCCCAAGATTTCATAGTATGTTATCTCATTAATTTAATTCAATAGCTTGTGCTACACGCAACATCGAGTCCGAGTGCACCACAAATTACCAAACTAGCCATTCAAAAAGTGGTTATGAATAATATTAACTTCATTTTGAATCATATATACTCTATATAATTTTAACATCCATATTATGTGTTTCTTAGACATAATATAAAAAGAAATTAATTTTTTAGATAAAAGAAGTATTTTTCAAAAAATGCAACTTTACCACCTTTTAATAGAGAACCCTTATTAAAACCAATATTTGACACTTTTATATGTTCAATTTAATGAAATTAAATTCTTTTTTAGAATAAGGACATAGAAATTTAGTTTGGTTAAATTTTTTGTACTTTTATGATAACTTTCATATTTTGACAAATAGTGAAAGATACTATGTTTTAATTGAAAACAACTTTTTTAATCAAAATAATTTATAGTGTTAAATTATTAATTTGAATGGTTTTGAAGTATAATTAGATTATACTTTTATCATTTAATACAATTTATGTCCTCATAAGTAATTTCTCATTTAAATTTGACATAAACACATGTCAATCTTTTGATAGTTTTTACTTTTTAAAAACGCACTTTTTGGTTTTAAGAATGGGAATTAATACTAAATAAATAACTGCTACTACTATGTTTTTAATTTGGTAAAATAAACTTCATTTTCTTATTCGGAATATCAAAATTATCTTTGGGTGAATTTTTGGTATTTTTACTGAAAACTTTCAATTTTTGATGAATAGTGAAAAAAAACTATGTTATTATTTAAAACAGACTTTTTATTTAAATAATTATTTATTTTATTTAGATTTATTTTAAGTAAAAATAGATATATAATACCTATATAAGTTCAATTTAATTTATTAGAGTCATTTTATAATAAAATTAGACGTATAAAAATTTATAGAACATTTTACCTTCTTTTACCCACCTTCTAGGTGCATTTACATATTTGCATAAAACGTAATTTTAAAAATTCTGTGAGTTTAATTTCAAAATTCAGAGAAACACAGTTAATATCAGTAATTAAAATGTGGTTCAATAAGATGAAAATAATTTTTGGTGAATGATAACTTTTGACTTTTATTTACCACAATTGAAATTAAATTGGTCAATTAAGGGTAAAAATGATATCATAATTACCCTAACGCATGTCCTAATTCTATTGGATAAGTATTATTCGACCAAAAAAACCTTAGGAATAAAATATGATCTTTTATTTAAACTTTGATTAGATTAGGACATTTATTATTATTTAATTCAAAGAAGAGTTAAAAGAGTTAAATTCAATGTTTAATAACTAAACCATTTTTAATATAGGGTTACACAAAATAATTATTACACAATAAATATTAATTAGAAATATAATAAGATTTAATAAATAATGGTATTTTATTTATAATTTTTATACATTAAATAATTTAATTTATTTATGACACAATGATGTTTCAGTAATTACCTTATTAATGAAACAGAGAAATAAATGGTATTATAAATATTAAAATAAATATAATTTAAAACATTTTATGACATACACAAATTTTCTAGGAGAATATGACATGTTAGGGTTGATTTTATAAATTTATTTAGAAGTAACCATGCTGTTATGACTTTCAAAAAAACAAAATACCAAATAGTTTCAAAATTGACATAAATGGGTTTTTAAAACAAATATTATATTATTAAATGATATAATATTCATAAAAATAAAAGGATCTTACAAAGGACTTATATAATTATTATTATGTCATTAATTAACCACTTTCAGTTCACTTGGAATTTTATAGTATGTTTATTAACCATTTATTATAATAATACAAGAGGACATTGTAAAAGTTAAACTTTTTAACTTACAGTTAAATATAAAAGATAGGTTTGATATGGTGCCCAAAACCTATCTAAAACCTATTGGATGCGTTTTTCTAGACCCACCCCCGTATTATGTTTGAAATAAATCATTTTTTATCCATTAAAAATAGAAAATTACTTTATTATAAAATAATATTTCAAGCTTTTCCTAAAGTGACTCTCACCTCTCTTATAAAAGGGTACTTCCCCGTCTCTTAATTTAAAACATCCAAAGCCATTTGGCTTGGCCAACCCCTGCCAAAATATCCTCCCAACTATCCTCCCTTCATCATAGATGCCTTAATTTTGTCATAAAGTCAACCTAAGAGGCCCTTTTGATCAAATCAAAAGGAAGAACCCGAAGAAGAGAAAAATATTTCATCACCTCTTTCAAGTTCTTTTCTACTTCCACTTTTTCTTTCTTGGTTATTTCCATTATAAAATAATAACTCCATTATATTATATATAATGTGATGTTATTATAAATATGGTACAACCATTTTCATTATTTGATCCATCCTATAAATTACAAAGTCACCATACATGCCTACGTACGGTTTATCGTCTCCACGTCGTGGTGTAGTTTGTCATTCAACACTTCATTGTTTGGATGTGTATAATAAGGATTATAATTGATGTAAATAATAAATATAAAATGTTAATAATTATTTATATATGATATACCATCCAATTACAACCTATATCACAATTATTATAATGATATTGTCGCTCGGGCGTACGTACGGATTATCATCTTCACGACGCGATGGGATTCATTTCCACGCTCACCATTAAAAGATGACTATTAAAATATATATTATTAATAAGTATGTAATATATGAAATAATAATTCTACTGGATATATATATATATGTACTTACATATATCTTATTCACATACTTCCGTTTAATACGATATGAAAACGGAAACAACGTTTATGCGTACGTACGACCTACCGTCTCCAAAAATGGTGCCATCCATTTCATATATCTATCTATTATAAATATTTATATTCTAAATATATATGATATATAAATAAAGTTTTATATTCTGGAAGTATTTAAATGATGATCTAAATGATACGAACATGAATAACAAGTTAAAACACGTATGATAAAGAAAGCGATTATTACCCAAAATGTTAATTTAACATCGAAATCATTATTAAATGGGTAGTATAAAGTCATAAATGAATCATGTATGATATAATAAATATGAATATGGTTATGGTATAATTTCATAACAGACTATGGTTATTATACCAGAGGTTAAACGTACTCTTGACCAAAGTAAAGTGCAAGGTAAGGGTTAATTCTTCAATCACATTATTATTCGAGATTGTTTATGGGTAAGTTTTTACTGGGACATATTTATTATCCATATCCATGTTTCATTAAAGAGTTTTCAAATGGATTATTTTTAAGGGACACTTTTACTAAAACATCATTTTAAATGTTTTAAATATTTATTCTTCTAAATGATTCTCATTAATGTCAATGTTTTCAAAATAGGTTTTTAATGATTTATTTATATGGACATGAATGTTTTTAAAATGATAATTCCTTTCAAAAGTTTCAAAGATGTATGGGACACATTGATTCAAAAATGTCTTTATATGTCTTATTTTATAAATTGTGTGCCTTTTAAATGTTTTCATGAAAAAGGGATATTTCTTTCAAAGAGTTTTACAAATCATTTTTATATATGTCAACATCATTTGATGGATTTTAAAATTGTTTGAAGTTTATTTATTATGATATAAATCATCCATTTTGTATTGAAGGTTTTGCGACATGTTTGACTATGGATATGTTATTTATATACCATTCATAGTTTCTAGTTGAATTATTGACATTTGGTATGCTATTTCTAATACAAATAATTTTGTTATGTTTCCATATTTTCATATGAGAAATTTATTGGACATAGTAAGTGATGGGTGGACCCCTCTATAGCTCCTCGATGCATTAGTAGGTCTCATGATACAATTAGACGTGGAATTGTCTGAGGCCTTTCACAATTCGATATATGGTTTTAGATGAGGCCTTAATCATTTTTAGACGTCTTGGTCAAGGCCTTGACAAAATGTTTTAGAATATCTAAAATTATACATTCCCTCATTATGAAAATAATATTGGTGGTTCATGTGGTTGTTCGACTAGTAGAATACCCACAACTGTGTATTATTTTGTCATTATTTACTCATCTCATATTTCTGCCATAAAGTTTTCATGTTTATTATTTGTAAAGGTGTGTGTTTTCAATTATTCATCACGCCAATTGTTTATGTTATCTTATGCTAAATTGTTTACCCTTATTGAGCATATGAGCTCACCACTTTCTTATGTTTTATTTTTCCCAGGATTTCAAAGAAGTTTATTATGACTGACCTGTACGGATAATATATGGGATATGAATATGTTTAATGGAGAATTTTTTTTTCCATTTTATAATGTAATGTAACATTCATGTATGTAATTTATTTCCAAGACTACTAAACTGATCGGTCTTTCATGACATGATTTCATTATATCATGCCATTGTATTCAAATAACGCACCGACTCTGGGTAACTAGGGTTGGGCCATTACAAGGTTGACCATGAGATAGATGCGTACTTAGATTATCATCTGATAAATGTGTTATATTTCAGTTATAATGTGTTATAGGGAAATATATTTCTAGTAGTTCATGTGTTATGGAAACATGGATATGTAAAATAAGAAACATTGGACAGATTGGAATCTATGAGGGCTCAATGACCTGATTTTTTGGATCGGAATATTATAATGTCTTGAGAGTATAGCTCAAGGATTATCTATTATATGGTGGAGAGATTATTAGCTCTTGACCTTCTATGGTGTCATATTTAGAATGTGTTTAGGTAATTTTGGTTGTTTTTAATAACCTTGGTTCCGAGTAATGTTTTGGGGTGTGTTTAGGTGGGGTTTTAAGAATGTTTAAGGATATGGTCTATGCACAGTTTGCGTAAGGTTTTCCAAATCATGTGCCTAAAGCTTGGTAACCGTGCGACCCTTGAAAGTGAGGTCTGTATGGTTATCGTACAGTTTCCTTAACCTTTCAACCCTAACAAGGCAAACTATGTGCACCTCTTTATTTCATATGAAATTTCTTTTAAAAATTCTATGAACCCCAAAACACTCCCATTTCAACCTAAGCTCACGATAGAATTATTTTAGACAATCCTGGATCTTTATGAAGGGGTTACAAGGTCATTTGACCACTTTTCTTCAAGATTCAATTCCCAAATTGATGATATGCTCTTCTACTGGTAATTGTATTTCATTCAGATGCCTTTTCCGTCATTACTTATTCTTGTCTTGATATTTTGGTGGTGTTTATCCTATATATATTCTTATCTAAATCTATTTGATGATATCTACATCTAGGATAGTAGATCTAGATCTATATTTACAAGTTGTTGATATTTTCATATCTTTATTTATGCATTTATATCCGGAATCTCAGATCTACATCATTGTGTTTCTCAGATTTTGTATATTTTTATTTGGCAGACATCATTCAATAAATCTAGGTGGGTGGTCTAAATATAACTCCCATAGTTGTGTATTTAATATGTATATACAATATTGTAGAATTTATTGAACCCTTTATCAATTGTTTTCCTTGTATTGGGTTAATTAGATTTACCAAATTCAGTTATAGAAGTTTTATTGAAATATGTGATTAATTGGGGAATTAATCATGATAATAAGGGGCTTCCCTATTAGATAATTAATTTGGAGTATTTTTTACAAGAGATAGGGGATTTAATCTTGGTAATTAATTGCGAAATTAATCATGAGTTATCGAACTGTCTATGTTGAGATAATTAATTTTGAGTTAATTTTGTTCTAGAGATTTTGATCAAAATAATTAATTGTGGGATTAATTATGAAGAGTTGAGATTTATAATGATATAATTAATACTAGAAAATTATTTATGGAATATGAATTTTGTTTATTATTAATTAATTGATAGATTAATGAATGGTTTGATGAACTTCGTGAATTATTGATTTGACTAATGCAATTGATGTGTTAACTAATTACTAAATAAGAAATCAGATTGGGGTTGATACTTAATTTAAAAAATAATTATGAAATAAAGAATAGTAACTTGGTCATTCTAAATTTATAAGTATAAATGGTAACATTTTCATCATACTTATGAGTAAGAGAAAGGGAACATGGTCATTCTAATGTGAAGTATACATGGTAACACGTTAATTGCTCTTATGAGTAAAGAAAATGTGAACATGGTCATTCTGTTGAGGGGTAATAATGGAAGCACTATCATATTACTTAAATCTTTTATATTTTAATTTTGTATATGGGTCTTATAAATATGAAATTAAAGAGTGAAAATAATAATAATATGAGTTACGGCCTTACAAGAGAATATTAAGACTCCAACACGAGTCAAATCTGGTACTGAGATATCACAGCATGTTGAAAACATTGAGCTTCAAAAAGATGTAGGTATTAAGATATGATATTACCTAGGGAACAATTCAAGATCCAGTACAAGATAAAGTTAGTATTGAGGAAAGGGTATCCTTGGAAAAACTAGAGTTAATTTAAATATATAAGAATAATTGAAAATGTGATTACTATATATTATTTTATTTTCCTTATTTATTTATAGAACTGCATGAACTATATTTTGACTGGAATTGTTTTAGACAATGTTAGTGGTGGACTATTGAGATTTACTCACACCATATTCCGGATGCCATATCAGTACCACAATAGATAACATTGATGTAGGATTGGATAAGGAAAAATTCTCTAGGATAGGTTTTTGATTGATGATGGATCTAGGAGGAGGGAACAAGACTTGGGTTAGAATCCACTTGGAGAGTCTTAGTGTCTATATTTTCAATTTCATATTAGATATTTAAAAATTATATTTTCATATAATGTCTTCCCCTTAATTTGAGTATTTTATTTCCCTTTTGGTCATCTTGTGACATGAGTATTGTTCTGGTCAAATATGCTTCTGCTTATTGTCATTTACTTCTGCTAGTGTTTTACTTTGATAAAAGAGGGTATAGTATCCCCATGAATGACATAATAAACCCTCGTTGATAGTTATCAACCTCTAGAATATGGGGAGGTGTGCTAGAGGTAATGTGGAGGACTTGATCAGGGAACCATTGCGTGGAACCCAGGTTGGGATGTTAGAGATAGCTTATTTTTAGGATGATTTAAGGATGATACTATGAAATATATATCTTTCCCATTGGATTCTTGTGTTTTGAAAAAACCTTTGTGAAATCAAATTCTCATCTAGATGATATTCTATAAAAGAATTTTGAATGGTTTTTTATCCTCTTTTTCTTTCTATGGGTTATGATATGATGATATATTTAATATTTTATGATCTTGTGCCTTACATATGAATGGAATTTGATTATGTGATGTGTGGGCTCAAAATTATGAAGTCGTCCACTACATTGGATAATGATGTTGGAGTTGAGAAACAAATATGAGATGAAAGTGTTGATAAAATACTAAGAGGTAATGAATTAAATTAACTCTGAATATATGGTGATGTTAACTGGATGGAAGTTACTCCTAAAAGAATGTTGGAAATGTCCAGGTAGGAAATTATATTATGGTAAATTGTCTATAATGATAATATTAGGAGTGAAACTTGACTAAGGAAGTTATTTTATATACTTATATATATGACACAAACATATGTATTATGATTATTATATGTTCTCATCACTAATTATTGATTATTTATGTTTCTCAAAACTAATGAATCATGTATTTCATTATCAAAAAACCCAATTATATGATTTATGATGAACTATCTTTGACTAATTGACTATTATTATTTTTATAATTATTAATATAATTTATTTTCATGTTCTCATACAATTGTTTCTAATATTATGCTCAATTATGATAATTGATTGATGTATATAATTTTTACCCATATTGAGTAAATGAACTCTCCCTTTCTTTTGTATCCTTTCCCATGGATATAAAGAATGATTTTGTGTATGGTATGTATAAAAATTGTACTATGTGAGATGAAATTTATTTGAGATGGTGAAGATAATTTATTAAATAAGATGAAAATGTATCAAGTCTCTAACAGCCTTAAACCTTTTTAGTTCCTGGGATTCGATTATTATGAAATGAATGGAATGACAATATGAAGTGATGAAATAATATTGTATGAAATTATCTTGTCACCTAATCTACTATCTTGGAATAGAAAAAATTGTATTCAATGACTTTAGTTAGAAAGAAATAAAATCAGTAACCATCCTACATTTTGAACATGATCCTTTCGATGATGATTTAATTAATCTAGGTTTTGATTTTCTGTTTTAAGAAATGTTATCTATTTTTGATAAAGTGTTATTATAATCATATATGGAGAGAATAATTAAGATGTATTGGATGTAATATAATGGTTTTCCCTAAAAGGATAGATTTGATAAGAAATGTAAACTTATTTACTTTATTCACATCAAATATCATGTTATTATACTTGGAAACTGGTTATCTATTATAATGGATTTTTTGTTAAAGAAATAACTACATATTGAAGCTCACAAATTACCATTTTACATTCATAATGGTTTCACTAAGATTTATATACACCATCTGGGATTTTACTGGTCGGTAAGAATGAAAAAAGATATTATTGATTTTAAAATGAAATGTTTTAGTTGAAAATAAGATATGGTTGAGAGACAACTACCAAAGAGGATTCCTAAACCATTTAAATTTTTTTGAATTGAAATGGGAGAATGTATTCATGGATTTAATGGTGGAATTAGAAAATAATTCTCAAGGTAATAATGTGATTTGAGTTTTTGATTGTTTAAATAAATCTATTGTTTTTCCCGATTTTAGATACTATGTCTCTGGATCAATGTGAAATTATTAATATTAATTTAATACTTAGGTTCAATGTATTACACCTCTCTAATATATTTGATTTGGATACAAGATTTAATTAATTATTTGTTAATGGGATTTATATGCTACTGGGTATTAATTTAATTTTCCTTAAAACGTATTATCTTAAATATGATTAATAATAATAGAGAAAACATAATAATTTAGATGATATAAATTAGGAATTATCATTATATTATTAATTAAGATAGGATTAAAATCTTTAATTATTGTATTTTTTGTAATATAAATTTCTATTCTAGTATAAAGATGAAACCTTTTGAGTAATCATACAGAAAGGGGTGTCAAACATTATCATATTGAGAAAAAGTTGGTGAAAGATAGTTTTTTGGACCAAAATTGGTAGATGTGATGGTTGAGAAGGAAAAGAAGATTCATCACCATATGAGGGGAGATAGTAGAAGGTAGAATATATATATATATATATATATATATACTGAGAGGAATGATCACCCATTTGTGGTCGGAGAATATATTTTTCATTAAGTATCTCTTTTGAAATGTGTTATGAATTTTGGAAGGAAAGTAAAAATAATTCCATGATATATTGGATCATATAAAATTCTGGAACAAGTGGGGGAGTATTTAAATCCAAATGTGGGAATTGAATAAAGCTATGAAGGAAAAGTACCATCACTTTTTAAAGTAATTAAAAACATTTAGAGGGATTATTTTATTAAAGAGGGTAGTATTTAAAACCCAATGTGATGTTAATATTAAATCAATTTCATGCCTTATTAATATTAATTTTTATATTTTTTGGATTTATAATCACTGTAATAAATTTAAGTAAATTTTCAATAAAAATACTAAAAACATTATTATAACTGAATTGTCTTCCAGAAATTATATAGTCTAATTTAAATTTAAAAATGACACTTTTTTATGTTGATTTTGATTAGATAAAATAATTTTTAACATATTAATATCAATATTTAGGGTTGTTTTTTGGGATTTTATGGAAATAATTGATTTTTGGGTGAATATTGAAAAATACTAACATTTATAAAAAATATCATTTATTTTCTAGTATCTGCAAAGTACCATTATATATTGAATTGATTTTAAAGTAAATTTTATAAAAATATTATTAAACATAATTTAGTTAATTCTATATGAATTCTAATTTTTATTTTTTTGTATAAATTCATTCAAATCCTAAACAATATGTTTTTTTAAAAAAATATTTTTTTTTCATTTTTCACCCTAATATTAAATTTAATTGATACCACTTCCAAAAATTATATATTGAAAAATATTCTTCCTATTTTTAATAGGTTGGTTCTTATTTTGTATGAGGTTAATTTCATTTTCTATAACGAATAACTACTACGGTAAAAATTAGTTACCAAGGTGAAGGGTAAAACATGTAAACTACGGTGAAAAATATGTTTTATGCTCGAAAAATATTATTTTATTTATTATATAATCATTATATTTTGATCTTTATAACCAGATAATCTAAATTTAATAGTTTTAGAGCCAGTTTTCTATGATTATAAATTTATATTAGATTAAATCTTCGAGTAATTACAAGTGAAAAAATCCTCTCACTTATAAAAGGGAATCCACTATTCTATCTTATTCACATACCATAAACCTTATACATAAACCAATCCCTACCAAAATTCTTTCCAAATATTCCTCAACATGTAGTAGTGTTCCTAGTTACACCAATGGATAAAACCATGAAGTATTAATACGCAATCCAAGAGATGTTTTAAAACAAGGTGTATAACACTCAGCCAAATGTTTTCACGATTATTTCATCTACATACAGATTAAAATATTCTGTAGACATGTTTATATAATAAAATAAATATCTTCAATTTATTAAAATGTTTTTATATTGATGGTAAGATTTAATGGTATCTCATTTTCCATCTTATGGGAAATAAAAACATCACTCATGTGTACGTGAAGATTAATCACTCAATGAAGTAATGTATTTAGTTTTCCATCACCTCATCACAAGATTAGTTATAAATATGGAAATAATTAATATATATATATATATTAAAATTTTTATTATTTATTAAGTATAACATATTACTTACCTTATAACCATTCCATTAGTTCAAAAATTATAATGTCGATCGTGTATATGTGTGGACTACCACATCTATGAAGAGATGTGGTTTATTTTTCATGACTTTTGTACATGACTGAATTTAATAGTGTATATAATTTATAAATAATATAAATATTTTTTTTAATATTATCAATATAATTGAACTATAACCGCTTTTACAACATTAAATGTAAAAATATAATATATCTTATAAACTAAATGACCCTAAAACATCCAACATGAACTTAACCAATTTAGAAACAATATAAGAAAATGTAATTAATAAAATAAGAAGTATTATGATAAGAAAATAAGTATAAATTTTTTTTATAAGAAATTATAAAATTTATAAAATATTCCTTTTCCGAAAGGTAAAGGACATTCATGCTGATTCATGATAGGAGGTAAGGATTTTTCTATAAAACAAAATTTTAATCTTTTAAATTTTTTTCCTATAAATTATATTGAAATTTATTTATGGAAGTTTTATCTAAAATTAAAAAATCATTAAATATTTTTTATACTATCTTATACTTTATTTATAAATTATTACATGGAATATTTTCAAAAAAATTCATGTGTTACTATTGTATCTTTTTAACACATTTAAAAATAATATTTTTTTAACATTTACTACCTGACCATATTTTCCTTCGATCATATCCATAATAAATTTTCAATATTACTCCAAATGTTTCTATATATTTTAGATTATATATGATTTTATTTATATTCTTGGCATTTTTAATTTTAAGATTTTTGAAAGAAAAAAATATTATTATTCTTATTTTTACACGAATCTCAAAAGTGAATATTCATATGTTTTAAAAAGAATAATTTAACAAATTGATTATATAAGTGAATGGTTTTTTGTTTTTTTCACATTATATGTTTCTTGAAAAAAATTTATGATGATGGGTGAGACAAATATATGTAACACCATGAGAGTTTATGAAAAATATTCTTTTAATTTCATTAATGTCTTGTGTTGTATTCTACACCAAGATTACCTTGCGCCATACGCAACACCGTATTAGCTTGCAGTATACGCAACACTATTCTTGGATCGTGTTACACACAATTTTGATAATAGTTATTCTACGCAACATTGAGTATATATATATATATATATTCAATGTATAAATGAAATATGGTTGGATTCTATTATACGAAACAATGAAGGATTCTTTCACAACACGCAACCCTCACTTGGCTTGCATTACACGCAATCGCGACCTTCCTCGATAGCGTGTGTTGTACGCATTACTGGGTTTTAATAAACAACGATATATTATTATAATATTGTCATGAACTAGAAATTATGAATATTGTTAACTAAATTTTGAATTTTATAACATTATTATTCATCTTACACATTTTCTTGAACATGGTATAAGAAAAAAATTAATTTTTCGGGTAAAATAAGTATTTTTCAAAAAATGCAGTTTTGCCGCCTTTTGATGGCGCACCCACTTTAAATCTAGTTTTTGACATGTTTATAAGTTCAATTTGACAAAATAAAATTCTTCTTTTGAATCAGGATATAAAAATTTACATTAGATAAAGTTTTGATATTTTTCCGATAACTTTCATATTTTAATGAATAGTAAAAACACGCTATATTTTAATTAAAAACAACTTTTTTCATTGTAATATCTTCTATGGATAAATTATAATATTGAATGGTTTTAAAGTATAAATAGAATATATTTTTTCCATTTAATATAATGTATGTCATTAGCATTGATTTTACCTTGAATTCGTAGGTTAAATCAATTCAGTCTTTTGCAATGTTTTAAAGAAAAACCCGTTTTCGTTCGACAACGGGATTAATTTTTATTTAATTTATGCATCTTTTTTTGTATTGAATTTGGAAAAATGGATTCCATATTTGGAATCAGTGGGTCCAAATTATGTTAATAAGCTACTTTTTATTTTTGGCCATTGTGAATAGTAACTACGGTAAATTTTATTTACTATAGTTAAAGGTAAATCGGGTAATTAAGGGTAAATATAAGATTATAAAATTACCCTAAAACTTGGAAAAATCCTATTGTATGGATAAAAGTAGACCCATATAACCTAATGGTTGGATTAGATTTATTTTATGGACTTTGTTCCATGAAAATAACTTAATTATTATTAAAACCAAAGAATGTGACAACATGTCACTTTCTTAAATCTTATAAGTAAAATAATTTTAATCTAGTGATAAACTTCATGAAACTTCAAACATGAATGATCTACAGAAATCTAATTCAATTATTTACATCATAGGAATTTATTTAGAATTTTTAGGGATTAAATAATTATCATTTATTATGACACAAAGATGATGCAGTAATTGTCTTATTAATGAAATATTGACATAATTGATGTTATAAATGCCCAAATAAATGTAATTTTAGACTTTTTATGACTTACACTAATTTTCTAGGTTAATATGACATGTTATTGTTGATTTAAGTAACTTTTCTCGAACTTATCATTCTGTTATGAATTTCATAAAAATCATGTACCAAATAGTGTCAAAATTGACATAAAATAGTTTTTAAAACAAATATTATATTATTAATTGTTATTTTATTCCTAAAAATCTACGGTTCGGCCAAATGACTTAGATAAGATTATATATATTAATAATAAACAACTTGGGGTTCTTTTGGCTTGATATAGTAAGTTTATTAACCATATAGTGTAAGAAAACAAAAAGACACGGTAAAAGTTAAATTATTTAACTTAGAGTTAAATCTAATTGATAAGGTTAAAATAATAATCTAAACTTGTCTAAATCCTATTGGATGAGAGGATTTAGACCCATACCCACCTTATCCTCGAAATAAATCAATTTTGAGCTATTTAAAACCGAACTTTACTTTATAATAAAATAATATGTTTTGTTATTCCAAAGGTGCCCCTCTCCTCCCTTATGAAAGGGCACCTCCTCCCTCTCTTCCTCACACAACTTTGAGCCTTCCAGCTCGGCCAAACCCTGACAAATTCTCTTCTCCACTTCCCTAGAAACATCTTAGAGGTTCTGGTCTTCATCAAAGACCAATTTTAGTGCCCTAAGAGGAGGTCTCAAAGAGGCGCTTCAAAGAAGAGGTAATTTCCGTTACCGATTCTTTCACCTTTATTTCTTCTTCCACTTCTTCTTCTTAGGTTGTTTCATTATGAAGTAATAACATCAGTATCACTCATATACTGATATGTTATTATAAGTATGAAGCAATCCTATTTCACCATCTATCCATCCTATGGAAAACGAAATCACCGTGCGTGCGTACGTACGGAATACCGTCTCCACGCCGTGGTGTAATCTATTTTCCACCGCCACCTTACTTGGATGGGTATAATGGTGTAAATAATTACCATATATGACTATTATAAAGTGATATTGATTCTGAAATAGTATACATATAATCCAATATAATTCCACGATCATAGGAATGATATCATCACTCGTGTGTACGTACGGAATACCGTCTCCACGATGTGATGTGACTCGTTCTACATGATCTTCATTTCATAATGATTATATAAATGAATTGAATGAATGAATATGATATATATTACACTAATACCATTCTGTAAATGAGGTATCTATAACCTAAAGAGAAGAATAAGAATTTATTCGACAAAACACGCATAAGAACAAAAAGTTATAAACACCCAAATAACAAGTAGCAATGAAATATTACTACTAAGAAGCTAAGAATATGACCATATATGATATCATAAAAATAAGTATGATTCTGGAATAAGTCAATAACATTATTTAAATCATTATACAGGAGTTTCGGACACATACAAAGCAAGTCGGACCTAAGGTAAGGGAAATATCACAATCTCATTTTTATCCGAGATTGTTTATACGTTGGTATTTACTGGGGTGTATTTTATCATCCACATCCATGTTTCCTCAATATGTAATATTATTTCCATCCACCTAAAATTTTTTAAATCCAATTTTACCCTTCGGTGAGTTTTTAGTAAAAGATATGAAAGGAATCTTTTGTCGTTTTTTGTCCGAGGTACTTTTTGACTTTTCTGACAAAAGTACGAGAAGAATGTTTTTTAACTTATACGGAATGAATGGATTTTTAAAACATTATTTCCAAGAATCTTCCTTTACAAGTTTTCAAGTTTATTTTTAATCAACTTCTTTTAGTTTAAAATTGTATGACATGTTAAGAAAGGAAAAGTGTTTTTTAAGTCGAAAGGATATTTTCCTCAAGAATGAAGTTCAATTGTTTTATCAAAATTATTTTCCATCCAAGATAATAAAGGGTTCTATTTTTATCCCTATTATTACATTGATTTGATTATGTTTTGATGGAATTATTTTTATGAATTCCTTTATCTTATATGAATTGTTATATGATGCAATGATGTTTAAGATTCCCATTTTTATTACATGGGTTATGCAATGATGTATGGTTTATGATTTTGTGGCACACATAAGAATGGTATCATTATGAGATGGGTGCGACCTATATCTCCCTCCAATGCATTGGGTAAAGATTTTATATCTCATGAGATAGACATGGCTGGAACGGTAGGTTATACCGGTTCAGTGAAACAGGACTGAAATGAGGGTGACTCGGTTCAGAAAGGGACTTTGTCCACTAAGATAGTCTTGGCAATGAGTCTTGACTAACAAGTAATGATTTTATATGATTATGTGTGTATGCCAAAAAGTTTAATGTTTTAAGTTTTGATTATTGTGATTACATTTCACTACCATGATTTATCCCATGTTATGAAATTATGATCTATTTTGCAGGTTAAGATTTCCAAAAGTTATGTGCTTGTGTATACGACGTGATTGATATTTCTTTTGTTTACCCTTACTGAGAATTTGAGCTCACCCTTTTATGTTTACTTTTCCCAGGATATAAAGAAAGGTTTTAAGTATAAAAAAAGAGGAAGATCTTTATGGGAGATGTTGAAGATCTTTCACCAGGATTAGAAGATTATATTCCGAGTTTCCAAAGACACTAAACTATTACGATCCTTGTGTGTGTGTTTTTGTTATGTACTAAGTATTCTGCAAATGTAATGTAATGTCAATGTACGTCAAGCTTCGGGTCTCTACAGTTGGTTTCAGAGGAAAGGTTTAGTCAACCTTTGGAAACTAGGATGCAAAAACATTAGTGAGATCCCTAGAGATATTTCTAAGGTATGTCTAGGGATGTCCCTAAGGTTAAGTATACGTATAGGTTATAGTACTAGAATTATGCTAATGATCATAGAATTAAACCTAAGATGTTAGATATTGAAGGTACTCCCCCTTTATTATGTTGTTTTTCCTAGCATGATTTTTGCCTCTCACACTATTCTTTTTGGGTTTTAGACGATGGATGGAACCCAAAGGAACCGTGTTGATCAATGCAATGGAAAATGCAACGATTGCCCTCCTGAACAAACAAATGTTATGGGAGATGGAGTGCAAAATCTTATTTCTATACTTACACAATTATGAATCATTCTGGACTTCCAAATGAGCAGAGAAGGGAACAATATTCTATTGAGTCCTTCATGAGGCAACGCCCACCTTCTTTCAGTGGGTCTTCCGATCCACTTGTTGCTGAACAATGGATCAGTACCACTGAAAAGATATTTTCAGTTCTTTAATGTTCTGAGCATGATAAAGTCATCTTAGCAGTATATCGTTTGGAAGGTGAAGCTGATCAATGGTGGAATCTTATCAAGAATATGAGGCCAAGAGATGAAATTGAGTCCATGGAATGGGACGAGTTCAAGAACTTATTTTTCAGTAATTACTTCCCTCGTATTCTTCGAACAAAGATGGAAAAGGAGTTTCTTGAGCTGAAGCAGAAGGATGATGAATCTGTTGGTATATACGAAGCGAATTTTACAAGACTTGCAAGGTATGCATCTGGCATTATCATCCAACCTGAAAGTAAAGTTGATCGATTTTTCATTGGCTTAAAACCAAGTTTTTGAAGGGAATTAGCTATAAGAGACTTCAGTAGCTATGAAGAAATTGTGCGTTGTGCTATCAATGTAGAAATGGAAGTCGGTGTTACATATCCATCTCATGGTTTTGACAAGAAACGAAAGACGGAGTTCAAGGAGAAATATCAGAATAATGGTGAAAAGAAGATGATTGTTTCCTTATGCACAAAGTGTGGAAAGAAGCATGGTGGAGATTGTATTAAAGGGACTAGAAAATGTTTTAAGTGTGGAAAAGAAGGTCATCGAGCAGATGAGTGTCGAAGTAATGGAAAAAGGGTTTCTAATGATGTGAACAAAGCAAACACTACAGAGAACGCACCACCAACACTTCAATGCTTCAAGTGCAAGGAAATGGGGCATTATGCTAATAAATTCCCTAATACAAGGGTTAGTTATGATCGACATGAGCAACCGCTTAAGGCAAAGGACAAAGGGAATTCACATGCGATCACTATTGGCGATGTTGAATATGACAACGATGTGGTGGAATGATTAAGTGTTTATATAATGGGATTCCAAAATAATGTTGTATCATAAAGTATTGGAATATTTGTGTATTGGTCTAATGTGGTATTCAAAGTGATTGAGATATTTTTGGAAATAAGATGATATGCGCATAATTAAGGGAAAACGAGAAAACGAAATGTTTAACAGTATTCATGAGCTCATGATTGATATAAGGACGAAGTGATATCATGGTTTGAGTATATAGAATTTTGAGGATTTTGGTATGTGGAAAGTGTTAACTTTTAACTGCATTCATGTTTTCACTAAGGTTCAATGGGTAATCAAGAGAGTACATGATTAAGGGCTTTGAATGTTTGGAATGTGACCAAAAAGACATATTTTATGATATATGGGGATCAACGATGGTATTAAATCTCTGGTAATCGTTTTCACTATATAATGAGAGTGGACTAAAGTATTATGGATAAGCCTAAAGATTGGAATGGATTATGTTGGACATAAGTTAGTATTGTTTAAGGATAGAAGTTTTTTCGATATTATTGATGGGATGTTATAATAATATAGTTTTAGAAAAAGGAAAACCTGCAGGACGGGCGACAGCCCATCACGTCGGACAAGGTTGTGGTATTCGAACCCACAACCGAAGTGCGACTGACCTTTATCGCCTACCACTGACCTACAGGAAGTCCCTGTTTAGTAGAAACTAGTTTTATTATATTACGCAGTATGATATATGAAGTATAAGTCCATTTTAGGAACCCTATATGATGAATCTGACTATAGATGGACTTATGTATTTTTTGATAACTTTTCTAACCTTTTGTTTGAGATAGATGGAATGACCCATCATTCTATCACATGATCTTCTAACACATCACGACTGACAAATTCAACTTAATTTCTTTATGATATGAAGTGAAAATTTTCCAAAGAACGACAAACGGTGAGACTATACTAAAATCATGAAAGTATTTCTTCTAATTCCAATTTCATCAACTTTATGGAAATGATCTTGAAAACCAAAAATGTTGTCCTAGTGCTCTTATATCTGATGAATCAGATGGTACCTTAGATCATCACAAATTTATGGATTTTTGATTGCTGGCTTTTCCATAGCCATGTTCTCTACCACTCTCCATCAGAACATGATGGTTAGATTTCTCTTCCATATCCATATTTTAACCTATGTGGAAACCCAGTGATTAGTGTATTTGGGTAACCTTTACGTTTCATACTTTTTTTTTAAAGATTGGTTTTGGTATTCCTTTTTACGATGTGGGTTTCTATTAAAGAAACTTTCGAATAGTAAACCATTTATAACCCCAACGAATTTCGAGGGCGAAATTCATTTTAAGGGGGGTAGAATGTAACACCCTGAGAGTTTATGAAAAATATTCTTTTAATTTCATTAATGTCTTTTGTTATATTCTACACCAATATTACCTTGCGCCATACGCAACACTGTATTAGCTTGCAGTATACGCAACACTATTCTTGGATCGTGTTACACACAATTTTGATAATAGTTATTCTACGCAACATTGAGTATATATATATATATATATATATTCAATGTATAAATGAAATATGGTTGGATTCTATTATATAAAACAACGAAAGATTCTTTCACAACACGCAACCCTGACTTGGCTTGCATTACACGCAATCGCGACCTTCCTCGATAGCGTGTGTTGTACGCATTACTGGGTTTTAATAAACAACGATATATTATTATAATATTGTCATGAACTAGCCGTTATGAATAGTGTTAACTAAATTTTTAATTTTATAACATTATTATTCATCTTACACATTTTCTTGAACATGGTATAAGAACAAAATAAATTTTTCGAGGAAAAATAAGTATTTTTCAAAAAATGCAGTTTTGCCGCCTTTTGATGGCGCACCCACTTTAAATATAGTTTTTGACGTGTTTATAAGTTCAATTTGACAAAATAAAATTCTACTTTTGAATCAGGATATAAAAATTTACATTAGATAAAGTTTCGATATTTTTCCGATAACTTTCATATTTTAATGAATAGTAAAAACACGCTATATTTTAATTAAAAACAACTATTTTCATCGTAATATCTTATGTGGCTAAATTATAATATTGAATGGTTTTAAAGTATAAATAGAATATATTTTTACCATTTAATATAATGTATGTCACTAGCATTGATTTTACCTTGAATTCATAGGTTAAATCAATTCAATCTTTTGCAATGTTTTAAAGAAAAACTCGTTTTCGTTCGACAACGGGATTAATTCTAATTTAATTTATGCATATTTTGTGTATTGAATTTGGAAAAATGGATTCCATATTTGGAATTAGTGGGTTAAAATTATGTTAATAAGCTACTTTTTATTTTTGGGCATTGTGAATAGTAACTACGGTAAATTTTATTTACTATATTTAAAGGTAAATCGGGTAATTAAGGGTAAATATAAGATTATAAAATTACCCTAACACTTGGAAAAATCTTATTGGATGGCTAAAAGTATACCCATATAACCTAAGGGTCTGATTAGATTCATTTTATTGACTTTGTTCCCTGAAAATAACTTAATTATTATTAAAACCAAAGAATGTGACAACATGTCACTTTCTTAAATCTTATAAGCATAATAATTTTAATCTAGTGATAAACTTCATGAAACTTCTAACATGAATATTCTCCAGAAAGATAATTCAATTATATACATCATAGGAATTTATTTAGAATTTTTAGGGATTAAATAATTATCATTTATTATGACACAAAGATGATGCAGTAATTGTCTTATTAATGAAATATTGACATAATTGATGTTATAAATGCCCAAATAAATGTAATTTGAGACTTTTTATGACTTAAAATAATTTTCTAGGTTAATATGACATTTTATTGTTGATTTAAGTAACTTTTTTAGAACTTATCATTCTGTTATGAATTTCATAAAAATCATGTACCAAATAGTGTCAAAATTGACATAAAATAGTTTTTAAAACAAATATTATATTATTAATTGTTATTTTATTCCTAAAAATCAAAGGTTCTGCCAAATTACTTAGATAATATTATATATATTAATAATAAACAACTTGGGATTCTTTTGGATTTATATAGTATGTTTATTAACCATATAGTGTAAGAAAACAAAAGACACGGTAAAAGTTAAATTATTTAACTTATAGTTAAATCTAATTGATAAGGTTAAAATAATAACCTAAACTTGTCTAAATCCTATTGGATGAGTTTATTTCGACACATCCCCACCTTATCCTCGAAATAAATCAATTTGGAGCTATTTAAAACCGAACTTGACTTTATAATAAAATAATATTATTAGTTATTCCAAAGGTGCCCCTCTCCTCCCTTATAAAAGGGCACCTCCTCCCTCTCTTCCTCACACAACTTTGAGCCTTCAAGCTCGGCAAACCCCTGCCAAATTCTCTTCTCCACTTCCCTAGAAACATCCTAGAGGTTATGGTCTTCCTCAAAGACCAATTTTAGTGCCCTAAGAGGAGGTCTCAAAGAGGCGCTTCAAAGAAGAGGTAATTTCTGTTACCGATTCTTTCACCTTTATTTCTTCTTCCACTTCTTCTTCTTAGGTTGTTTCATTATGAAGTAATAACATCAGTATCACTAATATACTGATATGTTATTATAAGTATGAAACAATCCTATTTCACCATCTATCCATCCTACGGAAAACGAAATCACCGTGCGTGCGTACGTACGGAATACCGTCTCCACGCCGTGGTGTAATCTATTTTCCACCACCACCTTACTTGGATGGGTATAATGGTGTAAATAATGACCATATATGACTATTATAAAGTGATATTGATTCTGAAATAGTATACATATACTCCAATACAATTCCACGATCATAGGAACGATATCATCACTCGTGTGTACGTACGGAATACCGTCTCCACGATGTGATGCGACTCGTTCTACATGATCTTCATTTCATAATGATTATATAAATGAATTGAATGAATGAATATGATATATATTACACTAATACCATTCTGGAAATGAGTTATCTATAACCTAAAGAGAAGAATAAGAATTTATTCGACAAAACACGCATAAGAACAAAAAGTTATAAACACCCAAATAACAAGTAGCAATGAAATATTACTACTAAGAAGCTAAGAATATGATCATGTATGATATCATAAAAATAAGTATGATTCTGGAATAAGTCAATAAAATTATTTAAATCATTATACAGGAGTTTCAGACTCTTACAAAGCAAGTCGGACCTAAGGTAAGGGAAATATCACAATCTCATTTTTATCCGAGATTGTTTATATGTTGGTATTTACTGGGGTGTATTTTATCATCCACATCCATGTTTCCTCAATATGTAATATTATTTCCATCCACCTAAAATTGTTTAAATCCAATTTTACCCTTCGTTGAGTTTTTAGTAAAAGATATGAAAGGAATCTTTTGTCGTTTTTCGTACGAGGTACTTTTTGACTTTTCCGACAAAAGTACGAGAAGAATGTTTTTTTAACTTATACGGCATGAATGGATTTTTAAAACATTATTTCCTAGAATCTTCCTTTACAAGTTTTCAATTTTATTTTTAATCAACTTCTTTTAGTTTAAAATTGTATGACATGTTAAGAAAGGAAAAGTGTTTTTGAAGTAGAAAGGATATTTTCCTCAAGAATGAAGTTCAATTGTTTTATCAAAATTATTTTCAATCTAAGATAATAAAGGGTTCTGTTTTTCTCCCTATTATTACATTGATTTGATTATGTTTTGATGGAATTATTTTTATGAATTCCTTTATCGTATATGAATTGTTTTATGATGTCATGATGGTTAAGATTCCCATTTTTATTACATGGGTTATGAAATGATGTATGGTTTATGATTTTGTGGCACACATAAGAATGGTATCATTATGAGATGGGTGGGACCTATATATCCCTCCAATTCATTGGGTAAAGATTTTATATCTCATGAGATAGACATGGCTTGAACGGTAGGTTATACCGGTTCAGTGAAACAGGACTGAAACGAGGGTGACTCGATTCAGAAAGGGACTTTGTCCACTAAGATAGTCTTGGCAATGAGTCTTGACTAACAAGAAATGATTTTCTATGATTATGTGTGTACGCCACAAATTTTCATGTTTTAAGTTATGATTATTGTGATTACATTTCACTGCCATGATTTATCCCATGTTATGAAATTATGATCTCTTTTGCAGGTTAAGATTTCCAAAAGTTATGTGCTTGTGTATACGATGTGATTGATATTTCTTTTGTTTACCCTTACTGAGCATTTGAGCTCACCCTTTTATGTTTAATTTTCCCCAGGATATAAAGAAAGGTTTTAAGTATTAAAAAAAGAGGAAGATCTTTATGGGAGATGTTGAAGATCTTTCACCAGGATTAGAATATTATATTCCAAGCTTCCAAAGACACTAAACTATTATGATCCTTGTGTGTGTGTTTTTGTTATGTACTAAGTATTCCGCAAATGTAATGTAATGTCAATGTATGTCAAGATTCGGGTCTCTACAATATACCTCTCCAATTAACTAGGTAATGTAATGTAGTTAAAGGAAATTACGTTAATTCTCACGGATATGTTGGAATTGACTATGATGGTTTTTCTTTTATAATGTTTCTTGTAAGGGTAAATGTAAATATAATTTCCCATGATACCTATATGGTTTTTTATTTATTTATATTGGATTTAAAAGAAATATTTTTTATTACATTTGTTATGAAAATGAAATCATTAATAATGGAGATTTTATTGTCTTATAAAGGTGAAAATGTTTTGTTTCTAGGTAATCTAATATTTTCTTAAGAAACATTCCTTATTATAATTTTAACTTATTATTTCATAAAAAATTGTTTATGATTTTTTCCCAAAAATATTGATTTTATGTGAAAATATTTGTTATTTGAGCTCATGTTAATTCTTTGAATAGGGAAATTTTTTATGGGGTTTCATGAATTATCAAAAGTATTAAGAGATTTAAATTAATTTTATATCCATTAATTAAATTTAATTTCTACATCCCTTGTTTTAAATTTTTTTCACAAGTTTTAAAGATGTTTAGGGGTTATATCATGGTAAGTGTTGGCACATTTTGATTAAAGAAAAAGTTTCATGAATGAAATAAGACTGTAGTGAGAATTAATTATTTTTATGTAAAAATTTATACTATATAGAAATTTTCCCTAAATTATGTAATGTTTTTCATAATTCTATTAAATTATAAACCTAAAATCTCCCAGAAATGTCAGAAATGTTGGAGTAGGTGGCCAACAACATGCTTTTGTGTACATTAGGAAAATTTTTATTCAAAGTTTTGAACATTAATACACTCCAAAAAAAGTCATGATTTTTCTTCTGTGTAACATAGTATGTGATAATGTACTTAGAATAGTTTTCACTATAAAAGGCCATAAATATTTCTCGATATGATGAGAACTCACATGTGCTACGACACTATTCTTAAATACATGTTCAATAGCTAGATGATATCATATGAGGGTGAAAAATGATATAAGTTTTCATAGGTGGAGACTCATAGGATGACTTCGAGGAACCTTCTCATTTTGTACAACCTTTGTAATATTCAGTATATGATATTATGAGAACAAAACACACCAATTGGAAATCCATTTTTATATGTGTCATTGTATGTTTCTATTGTTGGACGTATTTATAAGATCATAGACCTTAAGATCACTATTAGTGAGTAATATGAGCCACACACATTGATGTATTGATTAAAACTTTTATAAAATATGATCGTAGTGAGGTTGAATGCATTAGGTGAGTCACAAGTAATAATTATTTAATGAATAAATTGAGAAAGGATTTGTCTGTTCTGTTATTTAATTGAAGTTGATATCTCATGACCTTTTATGTAAATGATATAGTTTAAATTAATCCACGTAAATAATGATATATTAGAATGTGAAATTTATAAGAAGTTAGTGAAAGAGACATCAAGCACATAGGTTGATGGAAACAACATGCATCTTTCATGATTTAAAATATCATGATTAATGGATTATATTAAATAGTAAGTGTCTATTTTAGGTATTATCTTAATGTGGTATTAACTTCTTCTTCTATGATATCCTTGGTGTGTTTCTAGACACTAACATTGGACTTTATGATGCTTTGCCTTTTGTCGCTAAAAAATTTCCCTAGAGGTTCACACACTAAGTGTATCGAGAATCTTAGTTAAATAATATGTTATTATTTATTATTTAATAAGTTGAATAAATATTATTCCTTCATATGGTTTATTCATTATTCTTGTTTTCTAAATTACATATATTCCATTACTATTTAGCCATAATACATGTTGTGTATCCCACATACATGGAATATAGTCCTTTTAGTCATTGGAAATTTTGTAATTTCATACATGGGCTGCATAATTGGTGACTGTGTAACTTGGAGAACACATGCCTTGTATCACTTTCTACACACCTTGTAATCCAATTTTTCCAAGTCTCAATTTACATGTTGAGTCACTAGTCATGTGCCTTAGATAGACAGCGAGAGACATACATTCCATACAGCTCACTTATATAGGTTGTGTACTTAAACTAAATTTTTCCAAACAAAAAACAATTTATTATACCTTGTAAAACATATTTACATGTTCTTGTGTGTGGTCATTATTTTGACAGGACCAGTCATGTGATGGGTTTTAATATATATAAAAATGTTTAATAAATTTCTATTTAATTTTCAGTTCTATATAACATGTGTGAATCATATGAAAGATATTACTCTGCATACATTGATGCATGACACGGTACAGAAAAAATCAAAGTAAATCCTACAATCATTATGTTGATAGTAAAATTCTTAAAAGAACATGATAAGTCATGTATGTCCTATATCACAAGAAAAAATTTTATACAGGAAATAAATAATGGATATATTCATAAGGGTATTCACCTTTTTGCCTCCAAGGTACATTTATGCCCATAGTTAATTTTAAATAAATGTATTTAAATGGATTAAAATTATTATGGATAATAATTTCAAGGAAATTAAGATGATTATTAAGATAAAAATTTTATTCATTAATGAAGATTATTAAAAGATATGAATGAAAATTATATTAAATAGGAATGAATAAAAATTGAATTTTTTCTTTATTAAATTCCTAAATCATTGCTTGAATGTGGATGATAATGAGTATAGATTTTATCTTTGTTTTTGATTGGTTTCATTTAATTTATTTTAAAATTAATTTTTTGGCATGAATTCCTTCTCTCCACTTATTATTTATGGACCTACATGCATGTTTTTTCTTTTATGTAAACCCATTTTCCCTCACCTACGTGTGATTAAAATCATATGTAATGGATAAAGATTAGAAGATAGTGGAGGTGGTTTATGTTTGCAGCCAAGGAAAAAACCAATCCATGAGATATACATAGGTGGATAGGTTGAAAGCTGCAACATGATCCTTAATTGGTTCATAGTGTTTTTCCTCTAGGCAAAAGGTTAATTTATTAAATGCGAGATAAAATAACCATTTTTAAAACCTCATGAAGATACATATTTAGTATTTTATTTATTTTATGATTCACAGTTATTTCAATATGTATTTTTTTCACGATTAGATAAATTAATGAATTAACAAGAATGAGAGACTAAAAAATATAAATTATCTTTTAAGTAAATAATATATAAGGAATTTCTAATCACTTCAACTTATTCTTAACTAGAATGTGATAAAGGTAATAATTGGAAAATTTATGCATAAAAGATAAAATCTTTCATATATATATTAAGTCAGTATAGCCTTCCACTACATTAGTTAAAATCGCACCATAGTTCAATGCTCTTGACAATTGAAAAAAAGGTTATTTGAGTTATAAGGGAATTATGACATGATGTTTTGGGTTGACATCACTTAGTTCACATAAAGAAATGAATTCCAAAGTATGACTTCATTTAATAGAGAGGAAAGGGTTGAGGAAATCAAATTTAAGGATTTCAAGATTAGGGAGTCCACTCAACATATCAAGGAACTTTGAGTTAATGTAGTTGTAAGTTGGAATTCCTAACTAAAACTATTCATGTTTCTTAAGAAACCAATTTTGGGGTAATTATAAGGGGTATATGAATCCTTTTCACTATAATGCACATGAATAAATATACCCTAAATCCAATTGTGAGGGATATTGGGATACAATAAAATAGTGGGAGATTAATAAATATAATATTTATTTATTTTTGAAATTTTACCAGATAAATTACAAAAATTATGCTCATCTTATTTTTTGAATCAATAATAAGATGAAATTAATCATATTATTGTGATCTAAACATGATAACAAAATCCATCCCACCAGCACAAATTACCATCACTGGAAAATGAAATTACACATTATCCTTTTCCATGAAAGGAAATTGTTTGTACTATAGGAACTTATTCCTGATTTGTAAGGTAATAAGGATAATGATAAAGAGTGAAAAACTAGGATAAATATTTGAATGACTCTATAAATGTTAAATGTTTCATGTTATCATACATGAACAAAGATAATTTGATGTAACATTGGGACATGGTAGCATATAGCATGATGTATCAACTTTATGATCTCTATCAGGAGAAGGTGATGCCAGATAGATATGAGATCTCAACTTATTTGATTATAACTATGTTATGAGAGGCTAGAAAATCCGATCCCAATGTAGTCAATCTTATAGTATACATTTAATGCTTATACATTTAGGTATTAAAATATAGGATGAGTTTCATATATTTCTCATACTTTCATTACTGACCTAGACTTTCTCTAGTTTTCATATCAATTTATATCTGATAAATATTGAAAATATTAATTTGGAGCTTATTACATTGATTATCCATGTGGATAAACACATGGGACATGATAAACACATGGTTCTTATGATGAATAAGAAAATAAAAAATTTGGAAAAGGGTCCCAAGAATCATTAAAAGTATAAATATCCTAATATCATTCCAAGAAGAGGAAGATCTAGAGGCATGGTAAAGAAATGGAGGCAGTATTTGTTTTCAAGTGGAAAGCTCAGATACTAGAAGATGTACTTCACTAAAAATAAATTGCAAGATAACGTCGTGTTCATTATTGAGAGTAATATATCAATATCTTCACACTGTGTATTAGATACATCTTATGGGGATCACATCTGTATTGAAATCTTGGAGCCAAGTAGATTCTAAAATATTTCTAGAGGATAGGTGGATCTGTCGGCTTCCAATGTGTGAGGCTATGTCACATCAATGATTTTGTTTTGTGATTTCAGTTTATTTAATTTTGGTTATGCATTTATTCTTTGGTTTCTCCATGAGTTATTGGAAAAAATCGAGATTTTGGGATTGATAGAAGATGACGCATGATTTGGGTTAACTGTGTGCCCTCGCCAAGGAAACTGTGCAAAAAATGTTTATTTTGTATAGTAGGGGCCACGCGGTTGGTGCATAGTTTGGAAACCCATGTTAGATAACTATATAGATTTTCATCTTAGATAATGTGGGATGCATGCCCATCTCACGGATTGGAAAAATGTGTGGTCTAACAATTCGACTCTTCTATGTCATTAAAAATATTGAATTTCCATTTTTACCACATTGGATTCAACCGCCAAATCACCCCTAATCCACCCCATTTGGGATTTACATCCCTAATAGCATCATATTCTCCTCCTTGGACCTCTTAATCATCAATATTACGGTGGTTTTCGCCCCGATTCTTTTCGGAATCAATAATTAATCTCATTTTCTTCGATTTCTCTACCATTACAGGGTTCTTATTCCCCCTTATTTGGTTTTTCTTTTTCAGTCATATATTTGACCTAATGAGGGTTTGATAATGTGTTTTTTGGATAACTATTGATGTTTTTTATTCGATCGTTCCATTATAGGGAATTGTTGATGTGTAGTTGTTGTTTTATAGTGGTTTCTGGATGTTTCAAAGTGTGAGGTAGGTGGTTTATGATTTTATTTTATTATATGAGTTTGTACTAATTTATTGATCGTTTAAATGTGTTGTATGAATTTTTTTTTTGAGTGAAGCACGTTTTTTAAAAGGTTTGAGGTGAACATGTGATGAAATTGGTCTTTCTCAAGGAAACTGGTCATGTTTCATTTGTGTATCAATGTGGGGTTTCTTGAATTTGGTTTATGCTTTTCCTGAAGGGTGGAAAATGTGTTTTCAAAAGCTATTTGAAGGTGAGAATGTGTTTAAAGTGTATTTTATAAGTGAAATGGGTTTTGTTGCGTGTTTTCTTCTTTTTTGTGAACCTTAAATGTGTATTTAAATAGTGAAAATGATGTGAAGCATGTTTTGAAATAGTTTTTATGTAAGAATGAACATGAAAGGGGATTTTTCCATGGAAATGGTTGGATTAAATATGTGTTCATATTATGGTGTTTCCAAATAGGTTTTATTTTTGTTTGAAAGTGGTTTAAAATGTATTACAAAATGGGGTTGGTGTGTGTGAAATATAATGTGGTTTTGTCTACGAAAAAGATGGTTTTCATATGGATTTTGATCTTTGGACCAATGTGAGAACTATGAAGTGGATATTTCTTGGTGTTATTATGATGCTTGATATGTATATGTGAAAGTGATTATTTATTCAATATGTCAAATGAAATTTAATCACAAAGGGAATCTCAAGTATCTAGGTGTTTGAACTAGAACTAGTTTTCTTGTTGATATAGAAGAGGCTAAGGCCCATATTCGTAGAGTAGTATTGATTCTATAACACTAAATAAAAATGTGATATGATAATAGACCACCAAATATTTGGATAGGAGACCCTATAGTGGATTATTAATTGGAATTTTGTTGTTATTGACTTATGATTTGTAGATTAAGGGACCTTATGATGTATTCCTTTCTACTGGCTCGTGCATGGGAACACTATTTGTAGTTCAGTGGAGGATTTTGATATTTGAGGAATGTGGTTCATAAAGTCCCATTATTTCTTGTTTCTTATATGGATTTACCATGGTTATCTATTGTGACATGATACTCATGTGATGTGGTTCTAGCCATAAATATATTCCATTAATTGTGTTTATTTTTATTTTAAACAATCATGTTTGTGAAAATTTTTTTCCATAAAAAGTGTTCATTAAAAAAATTCCATAAAAAGTTTTATTATAAATGTTTCAAATATTATTATGTAATTATGTGTGTTGATTTGTCTTTTAATTTTGTAGTATGGAATATTTATTTTAGTTGGAATCCTAATGGATTTTTTCTCACACCCAACATACACCTATGTGATGATTATTGGATGTTGAACAAAATGATTGTGAAGAACTGATATCCTCTTCTACGTATTGATGATCTTTTTGAAAAGTTGAATGGATATTTTGTGTTCTCAAATATCTATTTGAGATTAGGGTATCATTATTTGAGAGTACAAACTTCTGATATAACAAGGACTACTTTCAGAAGAAGGTATGGCCTTTATGAGTTTGTCATAATGCCATTTGGGTTGACAAATGAACCAATAATGTTCATGAATTTTATGAACATGATCTTTCATCCATATCTAGATTAATTCTTGGTGGTGTTTATAGATGACATCTAGGAGTACTCTAAGAACCATGATGATCATGCCAAACATCTTGATATTATCCTTATTTTTTTAAAGAGATTCGGTTATACACCATGCTTTTTATGTGATATTTTTAGATTTATTGGGAATACTTCATGGGGAACATCATCTCAGAGGAAGGTGTGTCAGTGGATCTAGAGAAGGTTATGAAGTGTTTTTCTTGGAGAATCCCAAGAATGTTTTTTATATCTAAATATTTATGGAGTTAGCGGGATATTATAAGAAATTCATCCAATAATTTTATCGCTTGGATGATTTGCTTTCTGGATTGTCCAAATAGGGAGAAATGTTTGAATAGGCCAAGTCTTATGAGGGAGATTTATAAGAGTTGAATAATATCTTAACATCGGCACAAATTTTAATTATACCTGAGTTAGGTGAGGAGTCTACTATTTATTGTGATGCTTTTGGGATTAGACTTGGAGTATGCTGATGTAGGGAGATCGGGTTGTGGCATATGGGTCTTAGCAATTGAGGCATCATGAAAGGAATTACCCAATGCATAACCTTGATTTAGTAAATTTATTTTATGCTCTTATATGTTGGAAAAACAATCTATTTGGATAAAATATTATGGTTTATACATATTAAAAGCTCTTGAAGTATATATTTTCACAGCATGATTTTAATTCTTGGTAGCTAAGATGGTATGAGTATTTGAAGTCATCTAATTTTGAACTGTAATATACCTCATGATGGGAAATAGTGTGGATCATGAATAGAGAAGGAAAAAAAGACTCATATTGTTTAGGACTTGAGTGTAGAGTGGAAAATGATGAACCTGATGGCTAAAATGCATGTAGTGGTTCAAGAGAGTCAGAAGTAGATGACTCTAGTTTCAGTTGCAGTGCAGTCTATCCTTTTGAGACGGATCTGTGATAGACATTATGAGAACCCAGAGTACTTATACTTGAGGGAATTTTCTAAGGTGGTGAGACATATTCATACATCTTGATATATGAGGATTAGATCATCTATGTGAAGAATGGAGTTGTGGTACTTACTAGCATGACAGAGAAGATCATGTGGGAATTTCATGACTCGAAGTGGATGGTGTATCCCGGTGTAACAAAAATGTACTGTGAACTATGAAAAAATTTAGTCTCCAGACATGAAAGAGGAGATACCAAGGTTTGTGACAAGATACATCACGTGTCAGTAGGTGAAGGTAGAGAATCAACGACTTTAAGTTTTACTACAGTCGTTGCCTATTATAGAATGGAAGTGGGATGACATGACCATGGAATTTTTGGTGGGTCTTCGAATGATTATAAAGAAGAATGATTCTATTTGGGTCATTGTGGATTTACTGACAAAGGTTTCACATTCCCTACCTATAAAGGATACCTTTACATTAGAATTGTCAGGAGAACTCTACATTCTGGATATAATCCAACTACATGGAGTTCCATAGTCAATAGTTTTAGATCATGATTCATGCATTACATCACGCTTTCGGAATATCTTATAGAAAGTACTTGGATAACATGTATTATTGAGTATGGATTTTCACCCACAAAAAAATGGGCAATCAAAATATACTATATAAGAACTTGAGGATATGCTACCGGCATGTGTGCTTGACTTCAAAGGATCTTGTAAAAAGCACTTGGATTTAGTGTAGTTTTCCTATTCCAACAGTTATCAGGAAACTATATAGATGGAACCTTTTGAGGATCTTTAAGGTAAGGCATGTATATCACCACTATTTCGGATGGATGATGGTGAGTTAGTTTTATTGAGACTCAGTCTCGTGCTTGGAATTTTAGAGATGGTGTAGTTGTTTCAAAAATGTATTGTTATGGATCATTGTAAATAGAAGTCATACGCTGACAGATAAAGATGTCCCATAGAGTTTACATAAGTTTATTGTGCATTCCTTAAAATGTCGTGTAGATTAAGTCACCACCAGTTATGAAAGTAGGAAAAGTTGGATCCCAGGTTTGTTGGACCGTTTGAAATTGTGGAGAGAATCGGGCCTGTCGCATACCAATTGGATCTTCCATAATGATATAGAACTATGAATGATGTTTTCCATGTATCACAACTTATAAAGTATCAGCAGGACCCATCTCATGTGATTAATGTAGATATGTTTTGTAACACCACTAGATTTCATTTAAGTTATTTCATTAAAAAAAATCAATAGCTTGTGCTACACACAACACCGAGTTCGAGCACACCACAACTTACCAAACTTGCCGTTCAAAAAGCAGTTATGAATAGTATAAACTAAATTTTGAATTTTATATACTCTATATAATATTAACTTCCATATTATGTGTTTTTAGTCATAATATAAGAACAAATTCATTATTTCAGGTAAAATAAGTAGTTTTCAAAAAATGTCATTTTACCACCTTTTAATGGTGTGCCCTTTTTAAACCAATATTTGACAATTTTATATATTCCATTTAATGAAATTAAATAATTCTTTAGAATCAAGACATAAAAATTTAGTTTGGATAAATTTTTGGTACTTTTATGATAACTTTCATATTTTGACGAATAGTGAAAAATAATATGTTTTAATTGAAAACAACTTTTTTAATCAAAATAATTAATTTTGTTAAATTATGAATTTGAATGGTTTTGATGTATAAATTGATTATATTTTGATCATTTAATTCAATTTAGGTCATTATAACTAATTTCACATCTAAATTTTACATAAACACATGTCAATGTTTTGATAGTTTTTACTTTTTAAAAACCAGCTTTTTGGTTTTGAAAACAGGAATTAATTTTAAATTAATAAATGCTACTTTTATGTTTTTAATTTTGGTAAAATATACATCATTTTTTGAATTCTAATTATAAAAATTAGCTTCGAGTGAATTTTTTGATTTTTTCTGAAAACATTCAATTTTTTATGATTATTGAAAAACAATGCGTTATTATTTAAAACAGGATTTTTATATAAATAATTATTTATTTTGTTGAAATTTATTTTATGTAAAAATATATATATAATACCTATATAATTTCAATTTAACTCATTGAAGTAATTTTATAATAAAATTATATGTATAAAATTTTATAGAAAGTTTTACCGTCTTTTACCTACCTTCAAGGAGCATTTACATATTTACATAAAACATAATTTTACCACTTCTGTGAGTTGAATTTAAAAAATATGTGAGAGACGGTTAATATCAGTAAGTAAAATGAGGTTCAATAAGATTAAAAATAATTTTTGGTGAATAATAGCATATGAATTTTATTTCCCACGTTTAAAAGTAAATAGAGCAATTAACGGTAAAAATGAGATCATAATTACCCAAACACATGTCTTAATTCTATTTACTAAGTATAATTTGACTAAAAAAATTTTAGAAATAAAACATGATCTGTTAGGTCCACTTGGATTATATTAGGACATTTATTATTATTTAATTCAATGAAGAGTTAAAATAGTTATATTCAATGTTTCTTTAAAGGTTGGGGTCGAAGCCTCATTTTTATTTATGACACAAGGATGATGCATTAATTACCTTGTAAATGGAACAATCTAATAAATGGTATTATAAATATTAAAATAAATATAATTTCAAGGTTTTTATGATATCCACGAGTTTTCTAGGTGAATATGACATGTTTGGGTTGATTCAATGAATTTAGTTCGAAGTAATCAGGTTGTTATGACTTTCACAAAAACAAAAGACCAAATAGTGTCAAAATTTACATAAAAGATTATTTAAAACAAATATTATATTATTAATTGATATAATATGCATAAAAATATAAGGATCAGCCATAGTAATTATATCATTATTAATATGTCATTAATTAACCACTTGGGGTTCTCTTGGCATTTTATAGTAAATTTATTAACCATTTATTAAAATAATGTAAGAGGACATTGTAAAAGTTAAACTTTTTAACTTAGAGTTCAATGTAAAACATAAGGTTAATATGGTCACCTAAACCTATCTAAAACATATTGGTTGAGTATATTTCGACTCATCCCAACCTTATCCTAGAAATAAGTCATTTTTAATCCACTAAAAACCGAAAATCATTTTATTATAAAATAAAATTTCAAGCTTTTCCTAAAGTGACCCTCACCTCTCTATAAAAGGGTATTTCCCCTTCTCTTAATTTCACACCTCCAAAGCCATTTAGCTCATCCAAACTCTGCCCAAATATCCTACCAAATATCCTCCCTTCATTTTATAGGCTGTACTTTGGTCGGAAAGAAATCTTAAGGATCCCTTTTAATCAAATCAAAAGGAAGAACCCGAAGAAGAGTTAAATTTTTCATCACCTCTTTCAAGTTCTTTTCTAATTCCACTTCTTCTTTATTTGTTGATTCCATTCCAAAAAAACAACTATAGTATATTCTATATACTGTGATGATAATATAAATATGTTACAACTATATTCATTATTTGATCTATCCTATAAATGACAATGTCACCATAAGTATGCATATATGACTTATCGTCTCCACATCGTGGTGTAGTTTGTCAATCAACACTTCACTGTTTGGATGGGTATAATAATGAGTATAACTAATGTAAATAATAAATATAACATGTTAATGATTCTTTATATATGATATTCCATCCAATTACATATTATCTCACCATCAATAAAATGATATTGTCTCTAATGCATACGTATAGATTAGTGTCTCCACGGCGCGATTAGATTAATTCCCCCATTCACCATTCAAGGATGATTATAAAAATATATTTATTATTAATAATCATGTAATATATGACTTAATAATATTAATATAGATATATATATATATATATAAATGTACTTAAATATATCTTATTCACTTACTTCTGTTCAATACGATGTGAAAACGGAAACATCGTTTATGTATACGTACGGCCTACCATCTCCATAAATGGTGCCTTCCATTTCACATATCTATCTATTATAAATATTTATATTCTAAATATATATGATATATAAATCAAGGTTTATATTCTAGAAGTATTTAAATCATGATCTAAATGATATGATCAAGAATAACATGTTAAAACACGTATGATATAGAAAGCGATTATTACCCAAAATGATTATTTGACATGGAAATCATTATTAAATGGGTAGTATATTGTCATAAATAAATAATGTATGATATAATAAATATGAATATGGTTTTGGTAAAATTTAATAACATAATATGGTCTTTACATAGGAGGTTAAATATACCCTCGACTAAAGGAACGTGCATGGTAATGGTTAATTCCTCAATCACATTATTATTTGAGATTGTTTGTGGGTAATTTTTTACTGGGAAAAATTTATTATCCATATCCATGATTTATAAAATATATTTCAAAGTAATTATTTTTAAGGGACTATTTTATTAAAACATCATTTTAAATCTTTTAAATATTTATTCTTCTAAATCATTCTCATTAATGTCCATGTCTTCAAAATGGGGTTTTAAGAATTTATTTATATGGACATTATTGCTTATAAAATTATAATTCCATTCAAAAGTTTCAAAGTGGTATGGTACACTTTTATTCAAAAATGTCTTTAAATTTCTTCCTTTCTAAATTGTGTGACTTTTAAATGTTTTCATGAAAAAGGCATATTTCTTTCAATGAGTTTTACAGATCATTTTCATCTATATCAACATCTTTTGATGGATTTTAAACTTGTTTGAAGGTGATTTATTATGATACAAATATTCCATATTTTATTGAAGGTTGTGTGATATGTTTAACTATGGATGTGTTATTTTTATAGCATTCATAGTTTATGGTTAAAGTATTTAAAATTCATATACTAGTTCTAATATGAATGTTTATGTTATGTTTCAACCTTTTCATATGAGGAATGTATTGGACATAGTATGTGATGGGTGGAGCCCGCTATAGCTCCTCGATGCATCGGTAGGTAACATGAGACAATTAGACATAGAATTGGCTGAGGCCTTAATCATTTTTAGACGTCTTGTCTGAGGCCTTGACAACATGTTTCAGAATGTATGGCATTAGACATTCCTTCATTTTGAAAATAATGTTGATGGTTCATGTGGTTATTCTACTAGTATAATCCACGACAATGTTTTGTTATGGAATTATTTACTCAGATCATATTTCATCCATGAAGTGTTCATTTTTAGTATTTATAAATGCATGTGTTTTCAATTATAGACCATCCCTATTTTTTATGTTATCTTCTTCTAAATTTTTTACCCTTACTGAGAATATGAGCTCACCCATTTCATATGTTTTATTTTTCCTAGGATTTCCAAAAGATGTATTATGACTGACCTACAGGGATAGTCTAAGGGATATGAATGTGGTCAATGGACAAAATTTTGTTGTTTTTTTCATTTTATAATGTAATGTAACGTTTAGGAATGTAATATATTTACAAGACTGCTAAATCGGTTGGTATTTTGGGACATGATTTCCTTGTATCATGCCAATGTATTAAAATAATGCACTGACTCTGGGTAACTTGGGTCGGGGTGTTATAGTTGGTATTAGAGGAAGTTTAGTAACAAACTTGGAAATATATGTAGATAAAATCTGATTAGAGAACATTACCCTAAGATGGACTTTGAGGATTAGTATAGAAGAACTTCCTAGAATTTTGGTAATGTAGAGATTTTATGTATTTTCCAAGCAATACATCCATGTATGGATACGAGCAGGTAGAGGCGGATCTGGAACAGATGTACCTAGGAATGAAAACTCAAACAAGATGTTTAGGGCGTGACCCGGGGTATCCCATTACACGACAAGGGGCCTTGATGCACTCTTGGTTACAACAATCCCAGCGGACATGCTTAGGATAATTCACATTTTCTTTATAAGCCATTATGAAGGTTTTAGGAGTAAATACTTCCTCAGAAAAACATTTTATGATTATAGATTATATCCATAATCATTTAAATTTACATTAGGTATTTTACTTTTTTTGAATTATGAATTGAAATTCATAAACTAACATAGTGTATGCCATTGTTTAGAAATGGCGCCTAGTAGAAGGAATGAGAATTCTAGCAATACACATGATTGAAAGATTAAGATGGATCATATCATTCATGGTATTAAGCCAACATTTAAAAGGGAAATAGTCTCTCATGTATTCTCTTCATATGAATAAATATAAACATGTGTTAATAACATAAGTAAATAATTCCTTGAGTCCTATGGCTTTGAAGGGAAGCAAGAGAATAAAAATATGGAAGAGAGAAAGATGGATAAAGGGAAGAGGGGAATGAATTTTTTTCCAATTTGTGATAAATGTGGAAAGAAACACCTTAGTAAATGCTTGAAGGGAATGTGAGTTTGATATAAGTGTGGATAAAAAGGACACCAAGTACGTTATTTCAAGGGTAAGAAAAAGGTTTCAAATGTACAATTATTCATCTTCTAAGAGTTGGGACACAACACGAATCAATGTCCAAATCATCAGAGTATGCCCCAAATGATGATATTAGATAATAATCATGTTATGATACTACTATAGATGAAGATGAATGACTAATGTTATTATGTTGTTATTAATGAATTATTTAATTTGAGTGTTTTATCAATAATGTACTGGTAAAATGAATTATGTAAATAAATAATGATCGTACTGCAGTACTATTTCATTAAGGACTTGAGATTCTGTGGAACCAAGAAAAGTGACTCAATAGAAGGTTAATTTTATTGGAAAATATATTATTGAGAGAAAGATAAACCGTAATATGATTCTGATATTGATGTTGGGATTTTTGAATAATATATGATTTATTTGGATAAATTATATTTTATATTCTTGACTATCTTGAAATTGATTAATGATTTGTATATTTCATCATTGTTGGAGTCTACAATATTTTTGGATAGAAGGAGTATATCTAGTATTCTATAAGGAATAAGGGAGAATTAATGTAATCAATATGGTTTTATGGTAATTTAGGTTGTTACAATGTTTTAAATGAATACATGGGGAAGGTATTAACATGGTATTACATGAGAAAAAGGATCTTCATTGTTTTCACATTCCTTATAAATTTTGGACTGTGAGTTTGGATAGAATTATTTTGGATAATTTTAAAGGTTGAAATCGATTAATATTTTTTTAAGGTTAAATCATTTCTTGGGATTATTTTTGGATTTATAAAAAGGACAACCTGAAGGTCGAGCGACAACCTGTCACGTCCAGCAAGGCCCTGAGACTTGAACCCACAACCGAAAGTTGACAAGAGTGGGTCACCTACCACTGGCATAGGTGATGTCATGGTTTGTATAATGTATAATTTTTCAAATATTCTAAAAAATGAATTATAAATTCATTATTTTTGGAACCTATACAATTAAGATAAATAGAATATTTTTTTGAATTCTATTATCTTTTGAAGTGAAAGATGAGCTTGTGGTAGGAATTCATTGAAGGATGAAACTCTACTTGTCAAGTATATTTTTGTTCCTTTTATTATTTGGATAAATTATTTCTTAATCTTTAGGGAATGGATATTAAAACCAAAAAATTTTTATCCTAATACCTTATGTTTTGTTGAACTAACGATATTTTAAATCATCACGGATTGAAGGCTTTGAGGCCTTAAATTTTACACTTGTTTGTGATTGATGACCTCAATCAATATCTATAAATGTTTACATTTTTTCCACCAATTATGTGTCTCTAATTTCCACCAATGTTCTCTTAATCGAGATCATAATTTGGTGGTAACTTTTTCATTCCCTTTCCCTATTTTTATGACTAAATCTTAATAACCCAATTTCCAATGTGGGTTTTCTACAATAGTTTTTTTCTATTTTTAACCTTTTATTTTTTAAGAACAATTTCAAATTGCAGGGACACACTTAATTGAAGTAGGGGAGAATGTAACACCCCAAGATTTCATAGTATGTTAACTCGTTAATGTAATTCAATAGCTTGTTCTACACGCAACACCAAGTTCGAGCGCACCACAACTTACCAAACTAGCCATTCAAAAAGCAGCTATGGATAATATTACCTGAATTTTGAATCATATATACTCTATATAATTTTAACATCCATATTATGTGTTACTTAGTCATAATATAAGTAAAAATTCGTTTTTTAGATAAAAAAAGTATTTTTTTAAAAAATGCAATTTTACCACCTTTTAATGGATAACCCTTATTAAAACTAATATTTGAAACTTTTATATATTTAATTTAATTACATTAAATTATTTTTTATATTAAGGACATAAAAATTTATTTGGTATAAATTTTTGGTACTTTTATGATAACTTTCATATTTTGACGAATAATGAAAAATACTATGTTTTAATTGAGAAAACCTTTTTAATCGAAATAATTTATAGTGTTAAATTATGAATTTTAATGGTTTTGAATTATAATTAGATTATATTTTTTATCATTTAATACAATTTAGGCCCTTATAAGTAATTTCACATTTAAATTTGACATAAAAACATGTCAATCTTTTGATTGTTTTTACTTTTTAAAAACCCACTTTTTGGTTTTGAGAATAGGAATTAATATTAAATTAATAAATGCTACTTGTATGTTTTTAATTTGGTAAAATAGAGTTAATTTTTGAATTTGGAATATCAAAATTATCTCAGGGTGAATTTTTGGTATTTTTTTGAAAACTTTCAATTTTTGATGAATAGTGAAAAACACTGCATTATTATTTAAAGCAGACATTTTATTTAAATAATTAGTTATTTTATTTAAATTTATTTTAAGTAAAATTAGATATATAATACCTATATAAGTTCAATTTAATTTATTGGATTCACTTTATAATAAAATTAGATGTATAAAATTTTATAGAACATTTTACCGTCTTTTACCCACCTTCTAGAAGCATTTACATATTTGCATAAAACGTAATTTTATCACTTCTATGAGTTGAATTTAAAAATTCAGAGAGACAAAGTTAATATTATTAAGTAAAATGTGGTTCAGTAAGATGAAAATAATTTTTGGTGAATAGTAAATTTTGACTTTTATTTACCACGGTTTAAATTAAATTGTGTAGTTAAGGGTAAAATGATATTATAATTACCATAACACATGTCTTAATTATATGGGATAAATTTAATTCGACCAAAAAAAAACTTAGGAATAAAATATGATATTTTAGTTCCACTTTGATTAGATTAGGGCGTTTATTAATATTTAATTCAAAGAAGAGTTAAAAGAGTTAAATTCAATGACTAATAACTAAACCATTTTTAATATAGGGTTACACACAATATAAATTCCAATATAAATATTCATTAGAAAGATAAAAATATTTACTAAATAATGCTATTTTATTTATAATTTTTATACATTATATATTTTAATTTATTTTTTACACAATGATGATTCAGTAATTACCTTATTAATGAAAAAAACAAATAAATAGTATTATAAATATTAAAATAAATATAATTTCAAAGTATTTATGACATCCACGAATTTTTTAGGTGAATATGACATTTTATGGTTGATTTTATAAATTTAGTTTGAAGTAATCATGTTGTAATCACTTTCACAGAAACAAAATACCAAATAGTGTCAAAATTGGCATAAATGAGTTTTTAAAACAAATATTGTATTATTAAATGATATAGTATTCTTAAATATCAAAGGTTATTCCAAAGGACTTATATAATTATGATTATGTCATTAATTAACCACTTGGGCTTCTCTTGGCATTTTATATCAAGTTTATTAACTATTTATTATAATAATACAAGAGGACATTATAAAAGATAAACATTTTAACTTAGAGTTAAATATAAAATATAAGGTTAATATGATGACCAAAACATGTCCAAAACCTATTGTTTTAGTGGTTTTTTACCCATCCCAATCTTATCTTAGAAATAAATCATTTTTAATACATTATAAACCTAAAATGACTTTATTATAAAATACTATTTCAAGATTTTCCTAAAGTGACCCTCACCTCTCTTATAAAAGGCTACTTCCCCTTCTCATAATTTCACACCTCCAATGCCATTTGGATCGGACAAAACCTGATAAAATATCCTAAAAACGATCCTCCCTTAATCCTATATGACTTAATTTGGTCATAAATCCAACCTAAGTATCCCTTTTGATCAAATCAAAAGGAAGTACCCGAAGAAGAGAAAAATATTTCATCACCTCTATCAAGTTCTTTTCTACTTCCACTTCTTCTTTCATGGTTGTTTCCATTATAAAATAATAACTCCATTATCTTTTATATATTTTGATTTTATTATAAATATGGTACAACCATATTCATTATTTTATCCATCCTATAAATTACAAAGTCACCATACATGCATACGTACGGCTTACCGTCTCCACGTTGTGGTGTAGTTTGTCATTCAACACTTCACTGTTTGGATGTATAAAATAATGAGTATAATTGATTTAAATAATAAATATAAAATTTTAATGATTCTTTACATAAGATATACCATCTAATTAAAACCGATCTCACCATTAGTATAATGATATTGTCGCTTGGGTGTACATACGGATTACCGTCTCAACGACACGATGGGATTCATTTCCAGGCTCAGCATTCAAGGATGATTATTAAAATATATATATTATTAATAAGTATGTAATATCTGAAATAATAATTCTAATAGATATATATATATGTATGTACTTACATATATCTTATTCACATACTTCCATTTAATATGATATGAAAACAGAAATAGTGTTTATGCATACGTACGACCTACCATCTCCATAAACGGTGCCATCAATTTCATATATCCATATATTATAAATATTTATATTCTAAATATATATTATATATAAATCAATTTTTATATTCTTAAATTATTTAAATCATGATCTAAATGATATTATCAAGAATAAAAAGTTAAAACACGTACGATAAAGACAGTGATTGTTACCGAAAATGTTAATTTAACATAGAAATCATTATTAAATGGGTAGTATAAAGTCATTAATGAATCATTTATGATATAATAAATATGAATATGGTTCTGGTATAATTTAATAACATACTATGGTCATTATACAAGAGGTTAAACGTACCCTTGACCAAAGGAAAGTGCAAGGTAAGGGTTAATTCATCAATCACATTATTATTTGAGATTGTTTATGGGTAAGTTTTTAATAGGACATTTTTATTATCCATATCCATGTTTCATAAAAGAGTTTTCAAAGGGATTATTTTTAAGGGTAACTTTTATTAAAACATCATTTTCAATGTTTTTGATATTTATTCTTCTAAATGATTCTCAATAATGTCAATGTTTTCAAAATGGGTTTTTAAGGATTTATTTATATGGACATGAATGTTTTTAAAATGATAATTCCATTCAAAAGTTTCAAAGTGGTATGTGACACATTTATTCAAAAATGTATTTAAATGACTTCCATTATAAATTGTGTGACTTCTAAATCTTTTCATGAAAAAGGTATATTTCTTTCAAAGAGTTTTACCAATCATTTTCATCTTTTTCAACATCCTTTGATGGATTTTAAAATTGTTTGAAGTTGAATTATTAGGATACAAATCTTCCATGTTGTATGGAAGGTTTTGTGATATGTTTGACTATGGATATGTTATTTCTATACCATTCATAGTTTCTAGTTAAATTATTGACATTTCTTATGCTAGTTCTAATACAAATATTTATATTATGTTTCAAACATTTCAAATGAGGAATGTATTGGACATAGTAAGTGACGAGTGGACCCTACTATAGCTCCTCATTGAATTAGTAGGTATCATGAGACAATTAGACGTGGAATTGTCTAAGGCCTTTCCCAATTTGATATATGGTTTTGGCTGAGGCCTTAATCATTTTTAGACATCTTGGCTGAGGCCTTGACAAAATGTTTCAGAATCTCTGACAATATACATTCCCTCATTATGAAAATAATATTGGTGGTTCATGTGGTTGTTCGACTAGAGTAATACCCACAATTATGTTTTATTTTGTAATTATTTACTCAGCTAATATTTATTCCATAAAGTGTTCATGTTTATTATTTGTAAAGGCATGTGCTTTAAATTATTCACCATGACTTTTGTTTTTGTAATCTTCTGCTAAATTATTTACCTTACTGAGCATCTGGGATCACCCCTTTCCTATGCTTTATTTTGCCCAATATTTCCAAGAAGTGTATTATGATTGACTTGTAGGGATAGTCTATGAATGTGGTCAATGGAGGCAATGTTTTTGTTTTTTTCATTTTATAATGTAATGTAACGTTCATGTATATAATCCATTTCCAATACTACTAAACTCATCGGTCTTTCATGAAATGATTTCCTTGTATCATGCCAATGTATTCAAATAATGCACCGACTCTGGGTAACTGGGGTCGGGGTGTTAGAAGGATGTCCATGAGATATATACGTACTTAGATAATCATATGATACATGTGTTAGATCACAGTTAGAATGTGTTATAGGGAAGGATATTTCTAGTAGTTCATGTGTTATGGAAACATGGATGTGTACAAGAAGAAACATTGGAAAGATAGGAAGCTATGAGGGATCAATGTCCTGATTTTTTTGATCGGAATCATAGAATGACTTAGGAGTATTTCTAGAGAATTATCTATTATATGGTGGAGATATTATAAGATCCTGACCATCTATGGAGTCATATTTAGAACGTTTTTAGGTAATTTTGGTTGTTTTTAATAACCTTAGTTTGGAGTAATGTTTTGGGGGGTGTTTAGGTGGGGTTTTAAGAAAGTTTAAGGATATGGGTCTATGCACGATTTGCGCACAGTTTTCCAAACTCTGTTCCGAAATCCTGGTAACCGTGCGACTCTTGATAGTGAGGTCTGTGCAGCTAGCGTACAGTTTCCTTAACCTTGCACCCCTGCTAAGGAAAACTGTGTTCACCTTTTTATTCCCAATGAAAATTCTTTTCAAAATTTCATGAACCACCAAAACACTCCCATTTCAACCTAAGCTAACACTAGAAATATTTTAGACAATTCTGGAGCTTTCTGAAGGGGTTCCAAGGTCATTTGAACATTTTTCTTTAAGATTCAATGCCCGAATTGATGATCGACTCTTCTACTGGTAAGTGTATTTCATTCAGATGCCTTTACCATCATTACTTATTGTTGTCTTGATATTTTGGTGGAGTTTATCCTATATTTATTCTGATCTAAATCTATTTTATGATATCTACATCATGGATAGTATATCTATATCTATATTTATAAAATGTTGATATTTTGATATATTTATTTAGGGATTTAGATCTGGAACCTCAAATCTATACTATTGTGTTTCTCAGATTTTTTAGATTTTCATTTGGCAGAAATCCTTCAATGAATCTAGGTGGGCGATCTAAATATAACTCCCATAGTTGTGGATTTGATATGTATATTCAAGATTGTATAATTTATTGAACCCTTTAGAAATTGTTTTCCTTGAATTGGGTTAATTAGATTTACCAAATTCAGTTATTAATGTTTTATTGAAATATGTGATTAATTGGAAAAATTAATCATGATAATAAGGGGATTCCCTATTAGATAATTAATTCAGATAATTTTTTACAAGAGATTGGGGTTTTAATCTTGGTAATTAATTGCAAAATTAATCATGAGATATCGAACTGTCAATATTGAGATAATTAATTTTGAGTTAATTTTGTTCTTGAGATTTTGATCTAGATAATTAATTGTGGGATTAATTATGAAGAGTTGAGATTTATAATGACATAATTAATACTAGAAAATTATTTATGGAATATGAATTGTGTTTTTAATTAATTAGTTGATATATTAATTAATGGCTTGATGAACTTAGTTATTTATTGATTTTACTAATACAATTGATGTGTTAACTAATTGTTGAATAAGTAATCAGATTGGGGTGGATACTTAATTTTAAAAAAATAATTCTTTAATAATTAATGGGAACTTGTTCATTCTAAACTGAGAAGTATAAATTGTTATTATGGTATGACTTTGAGTGTGATATACTCTGTAATACCAAATATAGGATCGAATAAGTACAATGACATACAAATACAAGAGGGGGGTGAATTGTGTACTTTTAAAAATTCCCTTAGGAAATTTTTGATAGCCAAAATTCACAACACCTCTAAGTTCTAAAGACTTGATTGATTCTGAAAAAGTGATTCTGAAAATGAATCTTAATAAGAGTTTACACCAGCTAAGATTCTACCTTAAAGCATATATAATCTAACTAAAATAGAGTACAAGTAAGGAAGTATAAGAAAGTTATAATTTCCTTAACAATACAAAATGCAGCGGAAAAACAAAGTAGTAAAACTACAAGTAACAAACAATAACTCTTTTAACCCAAAGATAAGGGTATCCAACAACCCTGGATAAGATGTCCCTTGATTTATACTTTCAAAAAGTATGTCTTACCCACACCAGGGTAAGCCCTCGATACGAAGATCGGAGTCTGTCTTACTATCCCCGCAAGCCATCAACTATCTGGTAGTCGGCACCTCTATCTTCCTCAGCAAGGAATACCTCAACTTCAAGATGTTGTAACCTCTGTCTTAATATCCCCAGAAGCCCTCATTTTCAATCAGGAACAATCAGGGTCGCACGAAGAAAGTTTGCACAAGGAAAATTTTGAACAAGCTGTTCAAACTTTCTGCACGAAGCTTTGAGAGTTGGTAAGAGCCTCTCTCTCTAGAAATCACATCAACAGCATGTGAGCACAGATGTTGTCAAAAGTTGTGTCAAAGTTGTTACTTCTTTTCAAATGATCTCCTATTTATAGTCTAACCTCCAATGGTCGGCTCCCTCATCCAACGTTCATATTTTTCCATGAATTTCGGAGGGACCTGTACACGTGTCACTCAACAAACGGTTAGTCAATAATTGAAAGTACGACATCATTTTGTAATGAAACAATTATAAATATAAGTAAAACTGAAGTTCGGAATGTAAGAAAATTAAAAGTTCGGAGTCTAACCAAAATAGAATTCAAAGTTTATAATAAAGAGATATTCAGATTCTATTTTGTAGGAATTCGAAACTTGAATTTTGTAGAAATCTAGAGTCTAAATTTCAAGGAAATTCGGAGTCTGGTTTCACCAGTATTCGGAACCAGAACTTATAGTGTTCAGAGTCAGAGTTCATGGGAATTTAGAGTCATAACTTATAAGAGTTTGGAATCTGAATTCAGAGAACTCGGAGTCAGAACTCAAATAAGTTTGTAATCATATTTTGGAGTCGAACTACATGAGAGTTGGTATCCATAATTAAGAGTCGAACTACATAAGAGTTTGTATCCATAATTCAGAGTCGAACTACATGAGAGTTCATATCCAGAATTCCGAGTGGAACTTCATGAATATTCATACTCGAAATTCGGAGTGGAACTTCATGAGAGTTCGTATCCAGAATTAGGAGTGGAACTTCATGAGAGTTCATATCCATAATTCGTAATGGAACTTCATTAGAGTTCATACTCAGAATTCAGATCCTAAAATAGAATGCTTCATATCTAAGTATTATATGAATCTGAGGTTTTAGATATGAATCATATTTTTATACTTAAGAAAAATATTGATATGAATAATGAAAACATGGTAGGGGTAAATTGCTTTGGGTAGGAAATTTTCCTTAATGAAGTAAAAAATAGATTTTCTTATGTATAAGGTGTTTGTGATTTTCAAAACAAGAAGGAATGGAAAATTTATAAGGAAAACCTTATTAACTCAACATAAATGGTAACATATTCATCATAATTATGAGTAAGATAAAGGTAATAGGGTCATTCTAATGTGAAGTATACATAGTAACATGTTAACAGTTCTTATGAGTAAAGAGAATGTGAACATGGTCATTCTATTGAGGGGTAAGAATGGTAGCACTATCATGTTACTTACATTTCTGATATTTTAATTTAGTATATGTTGATTATAAATATGAAATTAAATAAAAGAAATAATGATACTCTGATTTATGGCTTCACAAGAGAATATTAAGACTCTGGCACAAGTCGAATCAGGTACTGAGATATCACAGCACCTTGAAAACTTTGAGCTTGAAAAGGAAGTGGGTATTAAGATATGATATTACCTAGAAAACACTTTAGGATCTAGTAAAAGATAAAGTTAGTATTGAGGAAAGGGTATCCTTGGGAACACTAGAGGTAATATAGATAGATAAGAATAATTGAAAATGTAATAAACTATCTATTATTTTATTTTCCTTATTTATTTATTGAACTGAATGACCTATATTTTTACTGGAATTGTTTTAGACAACATTATAGGTGGAATAATGAGTTATACTCACATTCTATTTGGGATTCCAAATTGGTACTAGAATAGATAACATTGATGTAGGATTGGATAAGGTAAAATTCTCTAGGATAGGTTGTTGATTGGGGATGGATCTAGGAGGAGGGAACAAGACATGGGTCGGAATCCACTTGGAGATTCATAGTGTCTATATTTTCAATTTCATATTAGATATTTAACTCTTATATTTTCATATAATTTCATCCCCTTCATTTGAGTATTGTATTTCTCGTTTGGTCTTCTTGTGACATGAGTATTGTTCTTGTCATGTATGCTTCTGCTTATTGTCATTTACTTCTACTAGTGTTTTACTTTGATAAAAGAGGGTATATTCTCCCCATGAATGACTTACTAAACCCTAATAAATATTTATCAACCTCTAGAATATGGGGAGGTGTGATAGAGGTCATGTGGAGAATTGGATCTGGGCACCATTGCATAGAACCCAGGTTGGGACATTAGAGATAGCTTATTTTCACGATGATTTAAGGATGATACTATGAAATATATTTCTTTCCCATGGGATTCTTTAGTTTTGATGAAACCATTGTGAAATCAAATTCCCTTCCAGTGGATATTCTATAAAAGAATTAGGAATGGTTTTTGAGCCTCTTTTCCTTTTTGTGGGTTATGATATGATAATTTATTTAATATTTTATGATCTTGGGCCATACATATGAATGGAAATTGATTATGTGATGCATGGATTGAAATTATGAAGCATTCCACTAAATTGGATAATTATTTTTGAGTTAAGAAACAAATATGAGATGAAAGTGTTGATAAGATACTATGATATGATGAATTTAATTAACTCCAAAGATATGATGATGTTAACTATATGGAAGTTACTCCTAAGAGAATGTTGAAAATGGCCAGGTAGGAAATTATCTTATGGTAAATTGTTCACAATGATAATATTAGGAGTGAAACATGACTAAGAAAGTGATTTTTTATACTTATATAAATGACACAAACATATGTATTATGATTATTATATTTTCTCATCACTAATAGTAGATTATTTATGTTTCCCAAAAAATTATGAATATTGTATTTCATTATCAGAAAACCCCATTCTCTGATTTATGATGAACTATACTTGACTAATTGAGTATTATTATTATTATTATTATTATCAATATAATTTATGATCATGTTTTCATTCAATTTTTTTAATATTATGCTCAATTATGACAATTGATTGATGTTTATAATTTTTACCCATACTGAGTAAATGAACTCTCCATTTCTTTTGTATCCTTTCCCAAGGCTATGAATGAAGATTTTATGTGTGGTATGTATAAAAAGTGTACTATGTGGGATTAAATTTATTATAGATGGTGAAGATAATTTATGAAATAATATGAAAATGTATTAAGTCTCTAATGACCTTAAAACTTTATAGTTATTGGGATTCTATTATTGTGAAATAAATGGAATGTTAATATGAAGTGATGAAATAATATTGTATTAAATTATCTTGTCACCTAAACTACCATCTTGTAATAGAAAAGGTTGTAGTCAATGACTTTAGTTAGAAAGAAATAAAATCAGTAACCATCCTACAGTTTGAACATGATCCTTTAGATGATGATTTAATTAATCTAGGTTATGATTTTTTGTATTAAGAAACATTTTCTATTTTGGATAAAGTGTTTTTATAATCATATATGGAGAGAATACTTAAGATATATTGGATGGAATATAATGTTTTCCCTAAAAGGTTGGATTGGATAAGAGAGGTAAAGTTCCTTACTTTATTCATGACAAATATCATATTATTATACTTGAAAAGTGGTTATCTATTATGATTGATTTTTTTTAAAGAAAGAACTACATATTGAAGCTCACAAATTACCATTTTACATTCATAATGGTTTTACTAAGAGTTATATAGACCTTCTGGGATTTTAATGGTCAGTAAGAATGAAAAACGATATTATAGACTTTACAATGAAATGTTTTAGTTGAAAATAAGACATTGTTGAGAGAAAAATACCAAAGGGGTTTCCTGAACCATTTAAATTTCTTGAATGGAAACAAGAGAATATATTCATGGATTTAATGGTTGAATTAGAAAATACCTCTCAAGGTAATAATGTGATTTGATTTGTTGATTGTTTAAATAAATCTATTGTTTTTATCGATTTTAGATACTATGTCTCTGGATCAATGTGAAATAATTAATATTATTTTAATAGTTATGTTCAATGTATTACACCTCTCTATTATATTTTATTTGGATAAAATATTTAATTATTTATTTTTTAATGGGATTTATAAGCTACTGATTACTAATTTAATTTTCATTGAAACATTTTATCTTCAATATGATCAATAATAATAGAGAAAATTTAATAATTTAGATGATATACATTAGGAATTATCATTATATTATCAACAAATATAGGATTAAAATCTTTCATTACTTTATTTTTGTAATATAAATTTCTATTCTAGTATAAATATGAAACCTTTTGAGTAATCATATAGAAAGGGGTGTCAAACATTATCATATTGAGAAGAAGTTGGTGAAAGAAGTTTTTTGGACCAAAATTGGTAGATGTGATGGTTGAGAAGGAATATACTATTCATCACCATATGAGGGGAGATAGTAGAAGGTAGAATATATATATATATATATACTGAGAGGAATGATCACCCATTTGTGGTCAGAGAATATATTTTACATTAAGTATCTCTTTTGAAATGTGTTATGAATTTTGGAAGGAAAGGAAAAATAATTCCATGATATATTGGATCATATGAAATTTTGGAACAAGTGGGATATTTTTTATATCATGTGGCGTTTAACTATAGTTTGATCTTAGGTATATGATATATTTCTTATTTCATTGTTATGTTAATATGTACCTATTGAATGCCACATTTTTGGACATGTGGAGGTACAGATAGAAGATAACCGTTCTAATGAGGAGAATCCAATTTGAATTCCAGATCATAGAGAGTGGGGTTTTTATAATATGGTATCCCTCTTTTTTAAGGTATTATGGAAGAACCATATGATGTAATTAGAAATATGGGAATTTAAAAAAGCTATGAAGGAAAAGTACCATCACATTTTTAAGTAATAAAAAACATGTAGAGGAATTATTTTATTAATGGGGGAAGTATTTAAAACCCAATGTGATGTTAATAGTAAATCAACTTCACGTCTTATTTATATTCATTTTTATATTTTTTGGAGTTATATTCACTATAATAATTTTAAGTAAATTTTCAATCAAAATACTAAAAACATTATTCTAACTGAATTATCTTCCATGAATTTTATTGTCTAATTTAAATTTAAAAATGAAACTTTTTAATGTTGATTTTGATTAGATAAAATAATTTTTAACATATTAATATCAATTTTTTAGGGTTATTTTGTGGGATTTTCTGGAAATAATTGATTTTTGGGTGAATATTGGAAAATACTAACATTTATAAAAAATCTCATTTCTTTTATAGTATCTACAAAGTAACTTTATAAATTGAATTTATTTTAAAGTAAATTTTATAAAAATTTGTTTAAAAATAATTTAATTAATTCTATATGAATGCTAATTTTGATTTTTTTTGTATAAATTCATTTAAATCCTAAACAATATGTTTTTCTTAAAAAAAATTTTTTTCATTTTTCACTATAATATTAAAATTAATTGATACCGCTTCCAAAAATTATTTATTGAAAATTTTTGAATAGGTTGGTTCATATTTTGTATGATTTTAATTTTATTTTCTATAATTAATAGCAACTATGGTAAAAATTAGTTACCAAGGTAAAGGGTAAAACATGTAACCTATGGTGAAAAATATGTATTATTCTCAAAAAATATTATTTTATTTATTATATAATGGTGATATTTAGAGCCTTATAACCAGATATTCTAAATTTAATAGTTTTATAGCCAGTTTTCTATGATTATAAATTTATATTATTTTAAATCTTTGTGTAATTACAAATGTAAAAATCCCCTCACTTATAAAAGAGAAGCCACTATTCTATCTTATTAACATAACATAAACCCTATAGATAAACCAATACCTACCAAAATTAATTTTATATATTCCTCAAAATGTATTAGAGTTCCTGGTTACAACAATGGATAAAACCTTGAAGTATTAATATGAAATCCAAGAGATGTTTTAAAACAAGGTGTATAACTCTCAACCAAATTTTTTAATGATTATTTATTCTACATACACATTTAAATATTTTTTAGACATGTATATATAATAAAATAAATATATTCGATTTATTGAAATGTTTTTATATTGATGGTAAAATTTAATTTGATCTCTTTTTCCATCCTATGGGAAATGAAAACATCGCTCATGCGTACGTGAAGATTAACCACTCAATGAAGTAATGTATTTAGTTTTCCATCACCTCCTCACATGATTAGTTATAAATATTGAAATAATTAATATATATATATATATATATATTTAAATTTTTATTATTTATTAAGGATAACATATTATATACCTTATCACCATTCCATCAGTTTGAAAATTATAATGTCGATCGTGTATATGTGTGGACTACCACATCTATGAAGAGATGTGGTTTATTTTTCATCACTTCTGTACATGAGTGAATTTAAAAGTTTATATAATTTATAAATAATATAAATATTTTTTTATATTATCAATATAATTGAACCATTACCCGTTTTACCACATTCAATGTAAAAATATATTATATCATATAAACTAAACGACCCTAAAACATCCAATATGAACTTAACCGATTTAAAAACAATATAAGAAAAAGTAATTAATAAAATAAGAAGTATTATGATAAGAAAATAAGTTTAAATTTTTTTTATAAGAAAGTGTATAATTTATAAAATTTTCCTTTTCAAGAATGTAAAAGACATTCATGCTGATTCATGAGAGGAGGTAAGGATTTTTCTACAAAACAAAATTTTAATCTTTTAAATTGTTTCCCTATAAATTATATTGAAATTGATTTATGGAAGTTTTATTTACAATTAAAAAAGCATTACATATTTTTTCTACTATCTTATACTTTATTTATAAATTATTAGATGGAATATTTAAAAAAATCATATGTGTTACTATTGTATCTTTTTAACACATTGAAGAATAATATTTTTTTAACATTTACTACCTGACCATATTTTCCTTCGATCATATCCATAATAAATTTTCAATATTGCTCCAAATGTTTCTATATGTTTTAGATTATATCAAATTTTATTTCTCTTCTTGGATTTTTTAATTTTAAGAGTTTTGAAAGAAAAAAATATTATTATCCTTATTTTTAAACGAATCTTGAAAGTGAATACTCATATGTGTTAAAAACAATAATTTAAAAAATTGATTATATAATTGAATGGTTTTTGTATTTTTTCTCATTATATGGTTCTTGAAAAAAAATATGATAATGGGTGAGCCTAATATACCTCTCCAATTAACTAGTTAAAGTAATGGAGTTAAAGAAAATAATGTTAATTCTCAGGGATATGCAGGAATTGACTATGATGGTTTTTCTTTTATAATGATTCGTGTAAGAGTAAATGTCAATATAATTTCCCATGATACCAATATGGTTTTTTATTTATTAATATTGGATTTAAAAGAAATATTTTGATTACATTTGTTATGAAAATTAAATCATTAATAATAGAGAGTTTATGATCTTATAAAAGTGAAAATGTTTTGTTTCTTGGTGTTCTAATGTCTTCCAAAGAAACATTCATGATTATAATTCTAACTTATTATTTCATACAAAATTATTTCCAATTTGTTCCAAAAATGTTGATTTTATGTGAAAATATTGGTTATTTGAGCTCATGTTAATTATGTGAATAGGAAAATTTCTTTTTGGGGTTTTATGAATTCTCAAATGTATTAATAGTTTTAAATTAATTTTTTATCCATTAAATAACATTATTTTCTACATCCCATGTTTTAAAATGTATTTTAGAGGTTTTAAATATGTTTAGGGGTTATATCATGGTAAATGGTGGCACATTTTGATTAAAGAAAAAGTGTCATGAATGAAATAAGACTACAGAGAAAATAAATTATTTTTATGTAAAAATGTATACTATATGGAAATGTCCCCTAAATTATATAATGTTTTTCATAATTCTATTAAATTATAAACCTAATATATCCGAGAAATGTAAGAAATGTTGGAGTTTGTGACATATAACAAGCTTCTGTGTACATTACGAAATTTTTTATTCAAAGTTTTGAACATTAATACACTTTTAAGAAGTCATAATGTTTCTTCTGTGTAAAATAGTATGTGATAATGTACTTAGAATAGTTTTCACTATAAAAGGCCATTAAAATTCCTCGATATGATGAGAACTCATAAGTTCTATGACACTATTATTAAATACATGTTCTATAGCTAGATGATATCATATAAGGGTGAAAATGATACAGGCTATCATAATTGGAGACTCATAGGAGGACTTTAAGGCACCTTCTCATGGTGTACACCCTTGTTAATATCCAGTGTAGGATATTATGAGAACAAAACTCACCAGTAGAAAATCCATATTTATATGTGTCATTGTATGTTTCTATTGTTGTATGTATTTATAGACTCATAGACCTTAAGATAACTATTGGTGAGTAATATGAGTCCCACACATTTATGTATTGATTAAAACTATGATAAAATATGTTCGTTGTGAGGTTGAATGCGTTGTGTGAGTCACAAGTAATAATTCTTTAATGAATAACTTGAGAAAGTATTTGTTTTTTCTATTATATAATGGAAGTTGATATCTCATGACCTTTTAGGTAAATGATATAGCATAAATGAATCCACATACATCATGATATATTAGAACGTGAAATTTATAAGAAGTCAGTGAAAGAGACATCAAGCACATAGGTTGATTAAAACAACATGCATCTTTCATGATTTGATAAAGCATGATAAATGGATTGTATTAAATAGTAAGTGTCTATTTTAGGTATTATCTAAATGTGATATTAACTTCTTTTTCTATGATATCCTTGGTGTGTTTCTAGGCACTAACATTAAACATTATGATGCTTTGCCTTTTTCCACTGAAAAATTCCCCTAGAGGTTCACACAATAAGTATATCTAGAATCTTAGTTAAATAATATATTATTATTTATTATTTAATAAGTTGAATAAATATTATTCCTTGATGTGGTTTAATAATTATTCTTGTTTTCTTGATTACATATATTACATTACCATTTATCCATGATACATATTGCGTATCGCACATATATAGCATATAGTCCTTTTAGTCATTGGCATTTTTTGTAATTTCATACATGGCATTCCTAACAGGTGACTGTGTAACTTGGAGAACACATGCCTTGTATCCCTTTTTACACACCTTGTAATCTAATTTATCTAAGACACAATTTACATGTTGAGTCACTAGTCGTGTGCCTTAGATAGACAGTGAGAGATATAAATTCCATGTAGCTCACTTATATAGGTTGTGTACTTAAATTAAATTATGCCTAAAAAATTATTATACCTTGTTAAACATATTGACATGTTCTTGTGTGAAGTCATTATGTTGATAGGAACAGTCATGTGATGGGTTTTAATATATATAAAAATGATTAATTAATTTTTATTTAATTTTCAGATTTATATAACATGTGTGAATCATATGAAAGATATTACTCAACATACATTGATGCATGACATGGTACAGAAAAAATCAAGTAAATCATATGATCATTATGGTGATAGTAAAATTCATGAAAGTACATGATAAGTCATGTATGTCCTATAACACAAGAGAAAATTATATACAGGTAAAAAATGATAAATAGATTCATAAGGTTATTCACCTTGTTGCATCCAAGGTACATTTATTCCCTCAGTTAATTTTAAATAAATGTATTTAATTGGATTAAAATTATGATGGATTAGAATTTCAAGGAAATTAATATGATTATTAAGATAAAAAATTGATTAATTAATGAATATTATCAAATGATATGAGCTAAAATTATATTAAATAAGAATGATTAAAAATTTAATGTTATCTTAATTAAATTCATAAATCATTGCTTGAATGTGGATGATAATGAGTATATATTTGATCTTTGTATGTGATTAGTTTCATTTAATTTACTTTAAAATTAAATTTTTTTATGAATTCATTCTCTCCACTTATTATGTATGGACCTACATGCATGTTTTTTTATTTATGTAAACCAATTTTCCACCACCTACATGTGATTAAAATCATATGTAATGGATAGAGCTCATAAGATAGTGGAGGAGGTTTATGTTTGGAGCCAATGAAAAAACCAATCCAAGAGATATACATAGGTGGATAGGTTGAAAGCTTCAATACGATCCTTAATTGGATCATAGTGTTTTTCCTCTAGGTAAATGGTTAATTTATTAACTGCGAGATAAAATAACCATTAGTAAAACCTCATGAAGATACATATTTATTATTTTATTTATATTATGATTCACAGTTATTTCAAATATGTATTTTTTGATGATTGGATAAATTATTGAATTAACAAGAATGAAAGACTGAAAAAATAAATTACCTTTTACGTAAATAATATATAAGGCATGGATAATCACTTCAACTTATTGTTAACTAGAATGTGATAAAGATAATAATTGGAAATTTATGCATAAAAGATAAAATATTTCATATATATATATATATATTAATTCAGTATAGCCTTCCACTACCTTAGTTAAAATCGCACAATAGTTCAATGCTCTTGACTATTGAAACATAGGTTCTTTCGGTTATAAGGGAATTATGACATGATGTTTTGGGTTGACATCACTTAGTTCACATAAAGGAATTAATTCAAGAGAATTTCTTCATTTAATATAGAGGAAATTGTTGAGGAAATCGAATTTAAGGATTTCAAGATTAGGGAGTCCACTCAACATATCAAGGAACTTTGAGTTAGGGCAGTTGGAATTTGTAATACATAACTAAAACTATTCATGTTTCTTGAGAAACCAATTTTAGGGTAATTATAAGGGGTATATGAATTATTTTCACTAGAATGTGCATGAAACAATATACCCTGAATCCAATTGTGAGGGCTATTGGGCTATAATAAAATAGTGGGAGATTAATAAATATAATATTTATTTATTCATCAAAATTTACAAGATAAAGTCCAAAAATTATGGTCATATTATTTGTAGAATAAAAAATAAGATGAATATAATCATATCGTTGTGATTTAAACATGATAACAAAAACCATACCGCCAGCACAAATTACCATCACTAGAAAAGGCAATTACATGTTATCCTTTTCCACGAAAGAAAAAAAATTACTATAGGAACCTATTCATGATGTGTAAGGTAATAAGGATAATGTTGAAGAGTAAAAAATATGATAAATATTTGAATGACTCCATAAATGTTAAATGCTTCAGGTTATCATCCATGACCAAAGATAATTTGATGTAACATTGGGACATGGTATCATATAACATGATGTATCACCTATATAATCTCTATTAGGAGAAGGAGACTCCAGAGAGATATGAGATCTCAAATTGTTTGTTTATAACTTTGTTAGGAGAGTCTACAACAGCTGATCCCCATGTAGTAAATCATATAGTATAAATTAAATTCTTATACATATTAGGGATTAAAATATAGGATGAGTTGCATATAGTTCTCATACTTTCATTACTAACATAGAATTTCTTTTTCTTTCATATCAAATGAAAATATGATAAATAATGAAAATATTAATCTTATTACATTGATTCTCCGTGTAGATAAACACATGTGGAATGATAAATACATGGTTCTTATGAAGAATAAGAAAATAAAAAATTTCCAAAAGGGTCCCAAGAATCATGAAAAGTATAAATATCGAAATATCATTCCAAGAAGAGGAAGATCTAGAGGCATGGTAAAGAAATAGAGGCCGTATTTTTTTCAGGTGGCAAGCTCAAATACTGGAATAAGTACTTCACCAAAAATAAATTGGAAGATAAATTTGTGTTCATTATTGAGAGTAATATATCAATATTTACACACTGTGTATTAGATACATCTTATGGAGAACACATCTGTATTGAAATATTGGAACCAACAAGATTCTAAAATATTGATAGAGGAGAGGTGGATCTGTGAGCTTCCAATGTGTGAGGCTATGTCACATTCATTATTTTGTTTTGTGATTTTAATTTATTTAATTTATGTATTTCATTTATTCTTTGGTTTCCCCTTGATTTATTGGAAAAAATAGAGATTTTGGGCTTGATATAAGATGACGCATGATTTGGGTTAACTGTGTGCCCTCACTAAGGAAACTGTACAAATAAATGTTTATTTTGTATAGTGGGGGCCATGCGGTTGGTGCATAGTTTGGAAACCCATATAAGATAACTATATTGCATTTATTCTTAGATAATGCGGGATGAATGGTCATCTCACAGTTTGGAAAACTGTGTGGTATAACCATTCGACTCTTCTATGTCATTAAAAATGTTAAATTTCCCTTTTACCCCTTTGGATTCAACCCCCAAATCACCCATAATCCACCCCATTTGGGATTTATGTCCCTAAGAGCTCTGTCTTCTCCTCCTTTGACCTCTTAAGCATCAATATTAGGGTGGTTTTGGCCCCGATTCTTTTAGGAATCATCAATTAAGTCTCATTTTCTTCGATTTCTCCACCATTATAGGGTTCTTCTTCCCCCTTATTTGGTTTTTATTTTTCAGTTTTTTATTTGACCTAATGAGGGGTTGATAATGTGTTTTTTGGGTAAATATTGATTTTTTTTATTCAATCGTTCCATTATAGGGTATTGTTGATGTGCGGTGGTTGTTTTATAGTGGTTTCTGGATGTTTCCAAGTGTGAGGTAGGTGGTTTATGCTTTTTTGTTATTATATGAGTTTGTACAGATTTATTGATTGTTTAAATGTGTTCTATGAATTTTTTTTTTGAGTGAAGCACGTTTTTGAAAAGGTTTGAGGTGAACATGTTATGAAATTGGTCTTTCTCAAGGAAACTAGTCATGTTTCATTTGTGTATCATTGTGGTGTTTCTTGAATATGGTTTACGCCACTACTGAAAGGTGAAAAATGTGTTTTAAAATGCTAGGTAAAGGTGAGAATGTGTTGAAAGTGTATTTTATAAGTGAAATGGGTTTTGTTGCATGTTGGATTCTTTTTTGTTCACCTTAAATGTGTCTTTAAATAGTGAAAGTTATGTAAAGCATGTTATAAAATAGTTTTTATATGATAATGAACATAAAAGGGTATTTTTCCATAGAAATGGTTGGATTAAATATGTGTTCATATTATGGTGTTTCCAAATGTGTTTAATTTTTGTATGAATGTAGTTTGAAATTTATTCCCAAATGGGGTTGGTGTGTGTAAAATAGAATGTGGTTTCGTCTATGAAAAAAGATGGTTTCCATGTGAATTTTGATCTTTGGAACAATGTGAGAATTAGAAAGTGGAGATTTCTTGGTGTTATTATGATGCTTGGTATGTATATTTGAAAGTGATTATTAATGAAATATGTGAAATGAAATTTGAGCACAAAGGGAAACTCGAGTATCTAGGTGTTTGAACTAGAACCAGTTTTCTTTTTGATATAGAAGAGGCTAAGGCCCATATTCATAGAGTTGGATTGATTATACAACACTAACTAAACATGTGATATGATCATAGACCACCAAATCTTTGGATAGGATCCCCTATAGTGGATTTTTCATTGTAATGTTGTTGGTATTGACTTATGATTTGGAGATTTCTGGACCATAGGATGTATTCCCCTCTACTGGCTCATGCATGGGAACACTATTTGTAGTTCAGTGGAGGATTTTGATATTTGAGGAACATAGTTCATAAATTCTAATTATTTTTAGTTTCTTATAAGGATTTAACATAGTGATCTCTTATGACATGATACTCATGTGATGTGGTTCTAGCCTTCAATATATTCCATTCATTGTGTTCATTTTTATTTCAAACAATCATGTTTATGAAAATTTCTTTCTATAAAAAGTTTTCCTTAAAAAAATTATCCTTAAAATGTTTTATTATAAATGTTTCAAATATTATTATGGAATTGTGTGTGCTGATTTAGCTTTTCATGTTATAGTATGGATTATTTATTTTAGGTGGAATCCTAATGGAATTTTTCTGACACCAAACATACACTTTTGAGTGTTTGTAGACTTTTTTATATATGACCAAGGTAAAAGAAAGATGTTCTATGGTGGGGATGGTGGATATGGTTGCTAGTGTTCCACATCATGGAGGTATTGATAGTGGTGTCTTTAGGGTGGTTTCCCTCTTGTTTCATGGAGGTTTTTTGGGAATTTTTTGTTTTTCCTAATCTATTGTAGCAATTTTGGTTTTGGTTATAGTTATAAAACAATAAATATGACCATTGGTGTACCTCATTTGGATTTGGTTAATATTTATTTTAATACATATTATTTTTGGTTGTTTGTGATTATTTAAATGCAAGAAATCATTCTCAATGTCTATTATTGATTCCTAGGTTCTATTTTATGGCCCTTGGGGATCGATAATGTCCTTTAGTCTATAAAATGAATTGGGTTGTGTGTCGAGTTGGATGGAACCATTACATGTTTCGTGAAAAAATGGTATCGTAGAAGGTTTTTATCTTTTGGGTCATGTTATTTGTGTAAGGACTCTAGATTTACCAATGCAAGGATTGTTGGGGCCTGAGGTTTTCGTTGTGATATTTGTGTCTATCCAACACTCATTGTGACAAAAAATATATTCACTATAGGATGTTGGGATTTTTTTTTAATTATCACCTTTGTGAGATATTTAGGTTGCAGACTGTATATGAAAATTGGGTGGGGGTGGAGTGATTTGGTCAGTTTTGTTAATGTGAAGGATTTGGTATTTTTTTATTTATGAATATTTTGTTATTAGTTATTGTTTTTGGAAACGTTTAGAATGGTTTTATTGATTATTTTTTTGTTAATGTTTGATATATTAAGATGCCTCTTCAGAGACTTTCTATGTGAACGAGGTAAGAGTCCATAGATAGTTATCCCTCACTAATTGAATAGATGGTAGAGGAAAATTGGATCAAGATACTATTCTTTGGGTAATGGAATATGATCATGTTCTTATTGGATTAGATAAGTTGAACAAGGTTCAAGAAAAGAATAACATCATAAGTTCTTTAATAACAAGTGTCCATCTTCTGGGGATAGCACAAAACCTCAAGAAGTGGAAGAGTGTATTGAGATAATAGAAATGATTTTTGAGTTTTTTTATACACCTAAGGAGGATAGGGTTTTGTGTGTATTGTTTTTGTGATATGGTCCAAGTTGTAAATTGTGAGACTCAATGGTTCAATCATGAAATAATGAGAAGATGGCTTGGATGGATTTTAAGGTCATTATCAGTGAGAAGTATTATCACGAGATCTTTTCCTTCAATGGGTGTCAAGAGTTTTTGGAGCATATCCCAGGAGACCGAACCCTATTGGAGTATGCCAGCCACATTGCAGATTTAGTTTGGTATGCACCCGATATTGCTTCCAATGATCAGTTAAAGGATTAGAAGTTTGAGATTCCAAAAATACAATCCTTTGTCTTCTTATTCAATTTGAAGACTTATTATGATATGGTTAATCATTTCATGATGGTAGAAATTGATCATAAGGAAAGTCTGGTTTCTCTGGTACAATGTCAGTATTGGCCAGTGACAGTTTATATAAAAATAAGAGGAAGTGGGATGAGTAGGAGAATAAGGGAGGTGGTAGTTCTAGCCATCATTCCTAGTTGTCTTCATTCGCAGCTTCTGATGTTATGTGAGTCATGTAAAATCATTGTAGGCAGGAAGGGAAAATACGATCGGTTTGTTTATCTCCTCTAAGACCTTGTCACCAGTGTGGAGATATGGGGAATATTCATTTATTTTGTAAGGTAGAACACCCATATCAGAGTGGTTCAAGATCTATAGCTTTCCAAGGGATGTCATCCTCATGAGAATCGTCCTAGATAGTGAGTTATCAATTCATAGGTTATGGTGGTATGAATGGACACTCTTCTAAGAAAATTCTGTTCAAGGATGAGTATGTTACTCATTTCCCTTAGGGTCAGGATGGGATGAGGAAACATTATGCCATGGAATGAGTTCCAGTGGAATCAGATTTAGGGCATGTGATACTTTAAGGAATCGTTGTTTTAACATAATATTTAGCTATTATCCTTTTCGATATTGGTTCTTCAGTTTCTTTTATTTATTTCCATCTTGATAATTAGTTAAATTTTATAACTGATATTATGTTTCTTACGATGGAGTCAGTAATAATGCTTTATAAGAAGTGATAGCAGGATTACATATGTCTGTATTGTGACTCAATGTGTCAGGGGTTGTGATGAAATGGTATTTTTTGGTGTTCTAAATAGACCACTTTGAATTGATCCTTTGTATCGATTGGATGTTATGTTTCTAGGTGCACATAAATTTTTATATGTGGTGAGTATGATTTGTGGAACTTTATGGTAGTGACCTAGTTTATCAAGGTGAGTGGGATTGTAACACCACAGGTAAATAAAGAATATGAAATTTTCATATTTATCCATATTTGTGAATAAAATATTAATATTACTTTAAATGGGACACTATGCACGATGGCGTACCCAATACGCAACAATGAGTTTCTTGGGAATCTTGTGTTGCACTCTAATAATAAAATAATATTATTTTAAATGGTAGTTAACGCCTATCCATTGTAATGGAGGGAATGAACATAACTAACTAAAAAAATGATTATATATGTTTTTCAAATATTTTTACTCTTTACAATAAATTTTATAGGATTAAAAATGCGAATGAATCCAATTTTAAGCGTAAACATTCAAATATTATTTAAAAGGTCGATTAACCACCTTTTAATGGAGAACCTCTTTAAAATCCACTATTTGACAATTTCATGTGTTATATTTGAAAAAATAAAATTCTTTTTTAGAATCGGGACATCAAAATTTACTTTGTGTAAATTTTTGGTATTTTTATGAAAAAGTTCAATTTTTAATGAATAGTGAAAAATGTTGTATTTTAATTCAAAATATATTTTTAATCTAATTTATTTATATGATTAGATTATCTTTTTAATTGGTTTTAAAGTGAAATTAGAATATATTTTTACCATTTAATCAAATAGTAGTCATTGGATTTAATTTCACTTTGAAATTTGACTTAAACTAGTACCAATCTTTTGATATATATTTTCATAAAAACACGCTATTTGTTCTGACAGCGGGAATTAATTATTAAATTAATTAATGTAACTTATATGTTTTGAATTTTGTAAAATATACATCATTTTTTAATTCATAATATCAAATATAGCTTCGGGTGAAGTTTTGGTATTTTTCTGAAAAACGTCAATTTTTTATGAATAGTGAAACCACTAAGTGGTAGTTAAAGAAACTGATTTTTCGTTTAAATGAAACTTTGCCAATTCTGTGATTTTACTTTCAAAAATCAGACATACATGGTTGTTATTAAGAAGTAAAATGTGGTTCAATGAGATTAAAATAATTTTTTGGTGAATAGTAACTTTTAAGTTCTTAATCGCGATTAGAGGTAATTAGTGCAATTTAAGGCAAAAATGATATTATAATAAAATGAAAATACCTAGACACATGTCCTACCCTTATTGGATGTGTCATGGCCGACCAAGACAAGCCATGGGTCAACTTGTGGACCCCATGGAGCCACTTTGGTAGGAAAATGAAATTAATATCTTTTTATTTAATGTTAAAATTAAACTGACACAAACATGAGTTGTTTTACTAAAACAATTTTTAAATGGGGTTATACAAGTCAGATTTTTTACTATAAATATTCATTATAAATATAAATATATTTCATACATCATGATATATTTTTATAATTTTTAGACATTAAATAAATTAAATTATATATGACATCATGATGATGTAGCGATTACCTCATTAATAATGGATTTAAATAAAATGAAAAGATAATGTAAAATCTATGACCTAAACATGTCCAAAAGCAATTGTATGGGTGGATTTAGAACCCTTATCACCTGAACCTTTAATTATTTCAATGTGGGACCTTTTAAATCAGAAACTCATTTTAAAATAAAGTAACATTTCTTTACTTTCCAAGAGTGCCCCTCCTCTCCTCTTATAAAAGGCCCCCACCTCTACCTCCTTACCCACACTTCCAAAGCCTTTTTCTGAGCCAACCTCTGCACATTTTGTCTCTCCACATCCCTATATAACTCCTTGAAGCCTCACTTTGGACATAAGTCTTCCCAAGGAAGCCTTTGAGCTCAAACCAATGGGAGTTACCCGATTTTAAGGTAATGTTTTCACTTGTGTCCTTTTGTTTTATTTTGCTTCTCCAACCCCCTAAACTCTTTTTATTCATTTATTTTGTAACAAATACAGTATATTAAATATACTAGTATGTTTTTATAAGAAGTATTCGAGCTACACATACACACACCAACATCTAATGGTTAAAGAACATACTGTTTCTGTGGATGGCGAATTTCTGCCTCACGAAACGATGATTGTTCAACATTATTCAAACACCTTCAAAGGTGGCCATTAAGATGACACTATATTTATATATGATATATAATATGTTTATTTTTAACTTAAGCTTCTGTATTTTTCATTTATGGCATACCTTTATGGTTTCCATTATGGGTAAACGTGATATCTTCATTTAAGGAAGTGCAGACTACCGCCCCCTCAAAGTGATTTGATTCGTTAATACCATATGTGGTACGTATAAAGGATATATTTAATGATATTATATATGATAACATACTGGAATTAAAATACTATTATTTATCATTATTTTTTAATTCCATTAAATATGAAATAGAAATGGAAGTAGCGTTCATGCGTACCTACGACTTACCGTCTCCATGAACGGTACATTTCATTTCATATCTCAAAATGTTATGTACTATTATAAGTACATATATATAATGGATATATATGTAATATATTACATATAAATTATGTATAACATTCTGGAATTATAACATATATATATATATATCTCATTTTGGATTAATTCCATTAATATGACAAAAAATGAAAGTAGCGTTCATGCGTACGTACGACCTACCATCTCAATGAACAGTGCTTTTAATTTTTATCTCCAAATGCTATGGAATAGTATAAAATGAATATATACTGAATACATATGATATTTAATTCATAAATACTATTCTGGATATGATGGACCTATAACTACATGGAAAATTATTTTCCAACAAGTTCAATTTTTGACTCATGTACCAAACATCGACAAAAATGTCTGATATGAAATCATATTATTAACCAATTATTATAACATTAAAATATGTGATATGAACTGAATAATAATCTTTATAGGATTTCCTTAAGCAATTATAAATTGACCAAATTTTATTATTTAGGAATATAAAGAAACGAACAAGTCAAGTCGGACTTGAGGTAAGGGATCCTACCCCTCTCTTTCTTTTTAAGTACACTCTTTTATGTCATTCCATTTAAGCTAATATTTCTTATGATTGGGATGTTATTTTATATTACTCTTACTTTAATTTTTATTTTCATATGATGAGAGACCCTATTCTCTCTCATCAATCCATTTTGAAAGTTTTGAGTGGCGTCGTTAGGCTGCCGAATTTTCGTAAGAGGTCTATCCTCTCTCTTTCTTTTTAAGTACACTCCTTTATGTCACTTCCTTCAAGCTCCTATTTGTTATGTTGGGGGATGTTATTTTATATTAATATTTCTGTAAAATTATTGTTAATATGATGAGGGAACCTATTTTATCTCATCAATCAATTTTTGGAAGTTTTAAGTGGCGCCGTTAGGCTGCCGAGTTTTCGTAAGGGATTTTTCATCTCACTTTTTACCATGAGATTTATGATATATTTGCCATAATTTCCTTTGAGTGGTGTATGTACTGCCCATTATTTTACTCATTGTGTCATATACTTTCATTTATGAGTATTTACATCAATGTTGTATTGTCCTTCTTTTACGGGGTGCATGTCTCGAAAGATACCCATGTTGGTAAGGGAACCTTTCACCCTCCTCTTTTTAAAAGACTTCTTTTGTTATGTATTTTAATTCACATACTATTATGTTGGGATATGTTCTTCTATATCCTTATTGATTTAAATTTTATGTCCATGGGATGAGATACCCTTTTTATCTCTCATCAACTCATTTTCTGAATTTTGTAGTGACGCCGTTAGGCTGTCAAATTTTTGTAAGGGAACTTCTTAACCCAAATTTGATTATTTGGGATAAACTTGTACTCCTTGAATGTGTTGTTCTATGAATATGTGTGAATAACCTCTGATTTTTTTACACTTAATATCCACTTATATTTGGTGTATTCGTTTGTCACACATAATTATGTAATTGATTTATCCTTAAACCAAGGATACCGTCTTTGTAAGGGACTTTGTCTCAATCTCCATTCATTAAGGCATATTTTTTTTATACACAACCTTCTTTTATACGGTGTATAAACCGCTTTGAAATTTACATTTATCCAAAAAGGAATCTTTTTTATACAAAGCATTTTACTAAACGACAAAAGGGAATGTTTTTGTCGTACGTATGCGGCGACAATGACTTCTCCACTGCCGTGACCATTATTTGAGTTTTGGATTCCTCTACAAGTCATACATTATTTTTAAAAGAAAAATAAATACCATGTTTTACTTTTCTTTTATTTTGGTATTGAAAATGGTTTTCATAAGGTTTTTTATATCATTGTGTTTTATTGATATCTTGTGATTGAAATGTGGAAATGTTATGTTTCCTTTATGCATGTATTATCTGGTATGATTATGTTATGGTTCTTGGGCATTGTTATGAAGACGGGTGGTTCCGTAATAAACTAAGGGCGGGTGAGCCCAATATAGCTCTCAAATGCATTGGGTAACGCGAAGGAGTGAAATGTTAAGGTTTCTCCGAAGAGATTTAGGGAATATACTATGGTGGGTATTCCAAATGTAACCAAGAGGGTTACTCCCTATGTAAGAATGTTATGAATGCCTCAAGTTACCTTTTTTGTCTTATGATTTCTATGATTTATTCATGATTTGATGAGGTATGTTAAAGTGCCTATGTTTTATGGGTAAAGTATGATTTCATTCTTATGTATATATGAACTCATGTTTCCTTTCCATATTTTTATAACCCTTACTGAGCTTTTTATGCTCATCCCAAGTTTTTTTGAAATGTTTTTCATAGGTCAAGGGAAAGGTACATGTTATGATGATAGTTTCAAGGAAGTGCCAAGAAAGAATCCATTCTTTATTTTTAAATATGTTTCCATTGATGGACAAAATGAATAATATATTTTATGTAACCACTTTGTGTAAATGTGGAATGTAATGCAATTTTTATGATCTAATTCTCTAAAACTCTAAACCAAAAAAGATCCTTAATGTGTAATCTTGTAATAACTCAAGATTAAGTAAGGTTTAAGTCTGGGGATTTATAGTTGGTATCAGAGGTTGGTTTAGATAACTTTAGAGGTTAGGGTATTCATTAAGCATAAGTGGAATTACCATAATGATTAGGATTTCAGAAATAGTCCTAGTTCTAGATAAAGTGAATGATTAAGTATATCTTAGTGTTTATCTTCCTCATTTGTACATGATGGTTTTGTTGATATACTCACATTGACCTTTTTGGTTTTAGTAAATGGATGGATCTAGCAGGCACCAAAGTAACAGTGGATGTGAAGGAAACTGTGACAGTTTTTTGAGCAAGCAACTGAATGATATGGGAGATGCAATGAGAACTCTTGTGTTTATCCTCAACAAACTATCTGGAGTCATGATTGACCACCAAAACCTTGGTGATTTCTATAAGGCATCATATATGCGAGAAACAAATCCCTACGGAACTACAGGTAATAATCATAAAGGTAAGTGTGTTCAAAAACCTATGTGTCAAAGATGTGGAAAGAAACACCTAGGAAAATCATTCAAAGGGACAAAAATATGCTATATATGTGGAAATGATGGTCATAAAGCAAGAACCTGTCATGGAAAAAGGAAGCATCCAGTTGACTCGAGGAAAGGGAAAGAATTTCTTTGTGAGGGATCAATTGAATGTTTTAAATATGGTGTGCATGGTAATTATGAAAACACATGTCCTGTGAATAATTTTCTTGAATGGGATCACCAAGATCATACAAATATTCATTTACCAATACCTAATGCCATTCCGATTGAGGATGAAGAAACTGACAATGACCAATAAAAGGTATGGATTATTTCATAACTTTTTTTTCCTATTTTGGAATCTTAGGATATGATTCATGATTTTGTTTGTAGGAAAGATATAACGACCCATACTTTACATACATTGTTAATACCTCAAAATTGAAGCACACTTTTTACAACATACGACAAAACCACAAAGGACCGTATAGGTATAGTGTCTTTAGAAACTGGGAAACATAAACAACTAGTTCATAAATCTTCAACAGTGTCTCCCATTTATTTCATCATATCTAGGGTCCCTTTTAGCATATTCTACTTAATATCCATCTTCCTGACCTGGGGAAAAGAAAACATACAAAAAAAGGGTGAGCTCAAATGCTCAGCAAGGGCAAATAAAGGAAATAAAAATCATATCATATATTTTTGAAAATCATAACCTGAAAAAGAGATCATAATATCTTAACATGGAATAAATCATAGAAGTTAAAATGAGATCACCATAATCATAACATAAAACTTGAAACTTTGTGTCATGCACACATAATCATGGAAAATCATTTCTTGTTAGTCATGACTCATTTCCAAGACTATCTTAGCGGACAAAGTCCATTTCTGAACAGAGTTCACTCCTCGTTTCAGTCCTGTATCACTGAACCGAAATAACCTTCCGTTCCAGCCATGTCTATCAAATGAGATATAAATCTTTACCCAATGCATTGGAGGGAGATATAGGTCCCACCCATCTTATAATGAATCCTTTCTTGTGTGTGCCACGTAATCATAAATCATACATCATCACATAACACATGTAACAAAAATGGGATTCTTGAAACATCATGACATCATAAAACAAATCATATAAGGAAAATGACTTCATAAAAATAATTTCCTCAAAAAATAATCAAATCATTGTAATAATAGGGATAAAAATAGAACCCTATATTATCTTAGATGGAAAATAATTTTGATAAAACATTTGAACTCCATTCTTGAGGAAAATATCCTTTCTTCTTCAAAAACACTTTTCTTTTCTTAACATGTCATACAATTATAAACTAAAAGAAGTTGATTAAAAATAAACTTGAAAACTTATAAAGGAAGATTCTTGGAAATAATTTTTTAAAAATCCATTCTTGCCGTATAAGTTAAAAAACATTCTTTGTACTTTTGTCGGAAAAGTCAAAAAGTACCTCATAAGAAAAACGACAAAGGATTCCTTTCATATTCTTTAATAAAAACTCACCGAAGGGTAAAATTGGATTTAAAATTTTGTAGGTGGATGGAAATAATTATACATATTTAGGAAACATGGACGTGGATGATAAAATACACCCTAGTAAATACTAAAGTATAAACAATCTCGGATAAAAATGAGATTGTGATATTTCCCTTACCTTAGGTCCGATTTGCTTTGTACATGTCCGAAGATCCTGTATAATGGTTTAAATAATGTTATTGACTTATTCCAGAATCATAAATATTGATATGATATCATATATGGTCATATTCTTAGCTTCTTATTAGTAATATTTCATTGTTACTTGTTACTCGGGTCTTTATTGCCTTTTGTTCTTATGCGTGTTTTGCCGAATAAATTCTTATTCTTATTTTAAGGTTATAGATACCTTATATCCAGAATGGTATTAGTGTAACATATATCATATTTATTCATTAAATTCATTTATATAATTACTATGTAATGATGATCATGTAGAACGAGTCGCATCCCATCGTGGAGACGGTATTCTGTACGTACGCACGAGCGATGATATTGTTCCCATGATCGTGGAATTGTATTTAAGTGTATTTATACTATTTAAGTATCAATATCACTTTATAATAATCATATATAGTTACTCATTACACCATTATACCCATCCTTGTAAGGTGATGGTGGAAAATAGATTACACCACGGCGTGGAGACGGTATTCCGTACGTACGCACGCGCAGTGATTTCATTTTTCCGTAGGATGGATAGAAGGTGAATTAGGGTTGTTTAATATTTATAATAACATATCAGTATGTAAGTAATACTGATGTTATTACTTTATCATGAAACAACTAAAGAAGAAGAAGTTTGAAGAAGAAAGAAATTGAAAAGATCGGTAATGGATATTACCTCTTCTTTGAAACGCCTCTTTGAATCCTCCACTTAGGGAACTAAGATTGGTATTTGAAGAAGACCAGGACCTCTAGGATTATTCTAGGGAAGTGGAGAAGGGATTTTGGAGCTTTAGTGCTCAAATTGGTGTGAGGAGAAGGGGGAGGAGGTGCCCTTTTATAAGGGAGGAGAGGGGCACCTTAGGAATATCTCAAAATATTATTTTATATTAAAGTCAAAATCGGTTTATAATGGTCCCAAAGGGTCTTATTTAGAATTTAAAGTGGGGATGGGTTGAAATCATATCAACCAATAGGATTTATACAAGTTTAGGTTATTATTTTAACCTTATCAATTAGATTTAACTCTAAGTTAAATAATTTAACTTTTACCGTGTCTTTTTTGTTCTTACAATATATGGTTAATACACTTACTATAACATGCCAAACGAACCCCAAATTGTTTATTATTAATATATATATCCTTATCTAAGTCATTTGGACGAACCTTAGATTTTTAGGAATAAAATAACAATTAATAATATTTTATTTTATTTAAAAACTATTTTGTGTCAATTTTGACACTATTTGATATATGATTTTTGTGAAAGTCATAACAGAATTATATGTTCGAACAAAGTTGCTTAAATCAACACTAATATATCATAGTAACCTAGAAAATTAGTTTAATTCATAAAAAGTCTCAAATTACATTTATGTTGGTGTTTATAACATCAATTATGTCAATATTTCATTAATAAGATAATTACTGCATCATCATTGTGTCATAAATAAATTAATTTATTTAAAGTCTAAAAATTATAAATAAAATATCATTATGTAGGAAATCTTTTTATCTTTCTAATGAATATTTATAGTCGAATTTATCTTATGTATAACCCCATATTAAAAATGTTTTAGTTATTAAACTTTGATTTTAACTATTTTAACTATTCATTAAATAAAATAATATTAAATGTCATAATCTAATCCAAGTGGACCTAAATGGTCATATTATATTCATAAGGTTGTTTTTGGTCGAATTAAACTTATCCAATAGAATTAGTACATGTGTTAAGGTAATAGTAATATCATATTTACCCTTAGTTACCCTATTTACTATTAACCGCGGTAAAAAAAGTAAAAAGTTACTATTCACCAAAAAATTATTTTTATCTCATTGAACCACATTTTACTTACTGATATCAACCGTGTCTGTCGGATTTTCAAAATTCCATTCACAGAAGCGGAAAAATTAAGTTTTATGCAAAATTCAGTTTTTAACCTACCAGTTAGTGGTTTCACTATTCATCAAAAATTGAAAGTTTTCAGAAAAATACCAAAATTTCACCCTAGGCTAATTTCGATATTCTGAATCCAAAAATGAAGTCCATTTTGAAAAATAAAATTTATAAAATTTCAAAAATTGGTTATTACTATTCATAATGGCTAGTTTTAATAATATTTTAATAGCATATCGTTGTTTAGTGAAACTCGGTATTGCGTACGATGCAAGCTATCGAGGAAGGTCACGATTTCGTGTAAAGAAAGCCAAGAAAGTGTTGTGTAGAAAAAGATTCCTTTGATGATTTATATAACATAAAAGTCTCAGGTGTTACATTCTACCCCCCTTAAAATGAATTTCGCCCTCGAAATTCGTCACTTTGTAACAAACAGATGAGGATACCTCTCCCTCATCATATCCTCAAGTTCCCATGTAGCTTCTTCTAATTGGTGGTTCCTCCATAAAATTTTCACCAATCGAGTGGTCTTGTTTCGTAGGACCTTTTCGCTATGATCCAGAATCTCTATCGGTTGTTCTTCATAAGAAAGATCTTGCTCCAGCGGTACAACTTCTGAGCTGAGTACATGTGAAGGATCAGGTATGTACTTTCTCAGGAGAGATACATGGAACACATCGTGAACTTGAGAGAGATTCGGTGGAAGCGCCAATCGGTAATCTACCTTCCCAACACGATCCAGTATTTCGAAAGGACCGATATATCTAGGGCTCAACTTCCCCTTCTTTCCAAATCTCATAACCCTCTTCTAGGGAGATATTCATAAGAACACTTTATCACCCACTTCAAACTCTAGGTCTTTTCTTCGGTTGTCGGCATAACTTTTCTGTCGAATCTGAGCTGCTCTTACGTGTTGTTGAATAGATCTGACCTTTTCTTCCATTTCATCAACGAGATCAGGTCCTAATAGCTTTCTTTCCCCAACTTCATCCCAGCAAGTTGGAGTCCTGCATTTCTTTCCATAGAGGGCTTCATAAGGAGCCATCTGAATACTGGAGTGAAAGATATTATTATAAGAAAATTCCACCAAAGTTAGGTGTTGATCCCAACCTCCTTTTAAATCCATAGAGCAAGCTCTCAACATATCTTCTAGGGTTTGAATTGTTCTCTCAGACTGACCGTCTGTCTGAGGATGATAAGCAGTGCTGAAACTCAACTATGTATCCAGAGTATACTGAAGACTTCGCCAGAACTTCGAGGTAAATCTCGGATCCCGATTAGATATAATAGAAAGTGGTACTCCATGCAATCTTACCACTTCCTTTACATATATCCTGGCAAGCTGATCCAGAGAGAAATCCTCTCTAATAGCAATGAAGTGTGCAGACTTTGTAAGACGATCAACTATTACCCAGATAGCATTATTGCCTTTGGATGTTTTAGGAAGTCCTGTGACAAAGTCCATAGTGATGTTTTCCCATTTCCATTTGGGTATGGGTAATGGTTGTAACATCCCCTTAGACTTCTGTCTCTCAGCTTTAACTTGTTGACAAACTAAGCATTGAGAGACATATTCAGCAACATCTCTTTTCATGCCATCCCACCAGAAGTACTCTTTCAGGTCCCTATACATCTTCGTGCTTCCAGGATGAATAGAGAATGAAGAACTATGAGCTTCATCCAACAGTTCCTTCTTTAATTCTGGGATCGGAGGAACACAAACCCGATTCCTGAACTTTTTTATCCCATCACAATCAAGGTTGAATTCAGGAACATTTTTCACCTTCTTTTGTAACTTGACATCTTCTTTCTGTGCCTCTTTAATCTTCACATGTATAGATGGTTGAACATTCATTTGAGAAAGATAAGATTTTTCCCCTTCCATTATAATTCCAAGATCCATCCTTTGTAAATCCATAAATATTGGATCTTTTGTGATCCTCATCATGGATAAACTAGCATGGTCTTGTTGACTTAATGCATCTGCCACCTTGTTTGCATTCCCAGGGTGGTAATGGATTGAGCAGTCATAATCCTTAATCAGCTCCAACCATCTTCTTTGACGCATATTCAGCTCCTTTTGTGTGAAAATATACATTAAACTTTTATGATCAGTATAAATATCAAACCTTTCACCATAAAGGTAATGCCTCCAAATCTTTAATGCAAAGATTACCACAGCTAACTCCAAATCATGTGTTGGGTAATTTTGCTCATGGATTTTCAACTGTCGTGAGGCATAAGCTATTACCATATCATTTTGCATAAGAACACACCCTAATCCCTTCTTGGATGCATCACTGTAGATCACAAACCTTTCTCCATTACAAGGCAGTGTGAGCACAGGTGCACTGGATAACCTTCTTTTCAACTCCTTGAAATTCTCTTCACATTCCTCTGTCCAAACAAACTTAACTCCTTCCCGAGTCAACTTGGTGAGTGGATTAGATAATCGTGAAAAATCTTTTACAAAACGTCGATAATATCCAGCCAAACCAAGAAAACTTTGGATCTCAGTTACTGTTGTTGGTCTCGACCATCTTTTGATAACCTCTATTTTTGCTGGATCCATAGATATCCCCTCTTTTGAGATTATGTGACCCAAAAATGCAACTTTTTGAAGCCAAAATTCACACTTGGTAAATTTGGCATAATGATTCTCCTTTCTCAGGGTCTTCAATATAATTCTCAAGTGATCTTCATGCTCTTCCTTGCTATTTGAATAGACAAGAATATCGTCTATAAAGACTACCACAAATTTATCAAGATAGTCTCTAAAGACTCTATTCATCAGATCCATGAAGATAGCAGGGGAATTAGTAAGACCAAATGGCATCACTATAAATTCATAGTGTCCATACCTTGTACGAAAAGTCGTCTTTGGTATATCCTCCCTTTTGACTCTTAATTGATGATACCCTGAACGAAGATCAATATTGGAAAAGTATTGAGCTCCGCGTAGTTGGTCAAATAAGTCATCAATGCTTGGGAGAGGATATTTGTTCTTGATAGTGATCTTGTTAAGTTCTCGATAATCAATGCAGAGTCTCATTGATCCATCTTTCTTCTTAACAAATAGAAAAGGTGATCCCCAAGGTGATGCACTAGGGCGTATGAATCCCTTATCAAGATTCTCTTGGAGTTGCTTCTTCAATTCCTGCAACTCAATTGGGGTCATTCTATAAGGTGTCTTTGAAATAGGCAAAGCACCCGGTACGAGTTCTATTGAGAACTCAACTTCACGATTTGGTGGAAGTCCCGGTAATTCCTCTGGAAAGACATCATCAAACTCCCATACAATGGGCATATTCTTAATCATGAGTTTCTCACAAACCATTTGAGATAAATAACCTTCATTTAGTGGAATCAAGACCCATAAGATGGAAGAAATTTCCACTGGAAGGTTATGTTCATCCTTGCATTGATAGACGATCATAGATTGATCTGGAATATGAAATGTGACTTCCCTTCTTTGGAAATTGATATGAGCTCCATATAAAGAAAGCCAATCCATGCCAATAATCACATCAAATTCCACTATATGAAGGATCACAAGATTTGCAGGAAGCACTTTCCCACAAACTTCGATCGGAGAAGAATTATAAACTTTTGATGCGATTGATGTTCCATTAGGTGTTGTCACAGCTAACTCAACATCTAATTGTTGAGGTAATATGGTGATACCCTTATAAAATTCTTTAGAAACAAAAGAGTGGGTGGATCCAGAATCAAATAAAACATTTGCTACTTTAGAGTGGATAGTAAGTGTACCTTTCACCACTTCGTTATCGTACTCCACATCGCTGATAGAAATTGCATGTGACTTTCCTTTATCTTTAGCCTTAAGAGTGTGTTGACGTCGACCATCATCATCAACCCTTGGATTTGGGCATTGATTGGCATAATGCCCCATCTCCTTGAACTTGAAACATTGAAGTTTAGTAGGTTCATTCTATGTATCCCTTCCTTTGTTTGCATCATTAGACATCTTCTTCCCATTATCGTGGCATTCAAATGCCCGATGACCTTCCTTTCCACATTTGAAACATTTACTTGTCCCTTTAAGACAACTCCCTCCATGTTTCTTTCCACACTTTGAGCATAAGGGAAATCTCGTCTTCTTTTCAGTGTGCTCTTTAGATTTTCCTTTGAATTCCATTTTCCTCTTCTTATCAAACCCATATGACTGATGGGTTACTCCAATCTCCATCTCGACTTTGAGAGAACATCGAACGATTTCCTCGTAGCTATTGAAGTCCCTTATGGCTAACGCCCTTCGAAGACTTGGTTTTAAGCCACTAAATAATCGATCGATCTTACTCTCAGGTTGGATAATAATACCAAAAGCATACCTTACAAGTATTGTAAAATTTTCTTCATAGGTACCAACAGATTCATCATCCTTTTGCTTTAGTTCAAGAAACTCTTTCTCCATCTTTTTTTGGATAATACGGGCGAAGTACTTATTGAAAAATAAGTTCTTGAACTCATCCCATTCCATGGACTCAATTTCATCCCTTTTCCTCGTATTCTTAATAAGATTCCACCATTGATCAGCATCTCCTTCCAAACGATACACTGCTAGGATGACTTTATCATGTTCAAAACATTGAAGAACTGAAAATATCTTTTCAGTAGTACTAATCCATTGTTCAGCAACTAATGGATCAGTAGACCCGCTGAAAGAAGGTGGACGCTGCCTCATGAAGGATTCAATAGAATGTTGCTCCTTCCTTTGCTCGTTTGGAAGTACTGCATGATTCATAGCTTGAGAAAGTTGTGTGATCATGGCTACAAGATTTTGCATTCCAGCTCCCATATCATTTGGTTGCTCAGGGGGACAATCATTGCATTGCCCATCGCATTCCGCATTAACACGGTTCCTTCAGGTTCCAGCCATTGACTAAAACCAAGAAGAATAGTGTGAGAAACACTAATTATAATAGGAAACCCACATAATTCAAGAATAAAATTTTCACGCTTAAGGTCTTATCCTAGGTTATTCATGTCCATTTCTAAAACACTAAGATTGTGTTCTATGCTTAGACATATCCTTAGGGTTCTTACTAAGGATTTCACATCCAAGTTTCCAAAGGTTGACTATACCTTTCCTCTGATACCAACTATAACGATCCATACTTTACATACATTGTTAATACTTCAAAATTGAAGCACACTTTTTACAACATACGACAAAACCACAAAGGACCGTATAGGTATAGTGTCTTTAGAAACTGGGAAACATAAACAACTGGTTCATAAATCTTCTATAGTTTCTCCCATTTATTTCATCATATCTAGGGTCCCTTTTAGCATATTCTACTTAATATCCATCTTCCTGACCTGGGTAAAAGAAAACATACAAAAAAAGGGTGAGCTCAAATGCTCAGCAAGGGCAAATAAAGGAAATAAAAATCATATCATATCTTTTTGAAAATCATAACCTGCAAAAGAGATCATAATATCTTAACATGGAATAAATCATAGAAGTGAAAATGAGATCCCCATAATCATAACATAAAACTTGAAACTTTGTGGCATGCACACATAATCATGGAAAATCATTTCTTGTTAGTCATGACTCATTGCCAAGACTATCTTAGCAGACAAAGTCCATTTCTGAACCGAGTTCACTCCTCGTTTCAGTCCTGTATCACTGAACCGAAATAACCTTCCGTTCCAGCCATGTCTATCTCATGAGATATAAATCTTTACCCAATGCATTGGATGGAGATATAGGTCCCACCCATCTTATAATGAATCCTTTCTTATGTGTGCCACATAATCATAAATCATACATCATCGCATAACACATATAACAAAAATGGGATTCTTGAAACATCATGACATCATAAAACAAATCATATAAGGTAAATGACTTCATAAAAATAATTCCCTCAAAACATAATCAAATCATTGTAATAAATTTATAAAAATATAACCCTATATTATCTTAGATGGAAAATAATTTTGATAAAACATTTGAACTCCATTCTTGAGGAAAATATCCTTTCTTCTTCAAAAACACTTTTCTTTTCTTAACATGTCATACAATTATAAACTAAAAGAATTTGATTAAAAATAAACTTGAAAACTTATAAAGGAATATTCTTGGAAATAATGTTTTAAAAATACATTCTTTCCGTATAAGTTAAAAAAAACATTCGTCGTACTTTTGTCGGAAAAGTCAAAAAGTACCTCGTACGAAAAACGACAAAGGATTCCTTTCATATTCTTTACTAAAAACTCACTGAAGGGTAAAATTGGATTTAAACATTTGTAGGTGGATTAATATAATATTACATATTCAGGAAACATGGATGTGGATGATAAAATACACCCCAGTAAATACTAAAGTATAAACAATCTCGGATAAAAATGAGATTGTGATATTTCCCTTACCTTAGGTCCGATTTTCTTTGTACGTGTCTGAAGCTCCTGTATAATAGTTTAAATAATGTTATTGACTTATTCCAGAATAATACATATTGATATGATATCATATATGGTCATATTCTTAGCTTCTTATTAGTAATATTTCATTGTTACTTGTTACTCAGGTCTTTATTGCCTTTTGTTCTTAAGTGTGTTTTGCCGAATAAATTCTTATTCTTCTTTTAAGGTTATAGATACCTTATATCCAGAATGGTATTAGTGTGACATATATCATATTTATTCATTCAATTCATTTATATAATTACTATGTAATGATGATCATGTAGAACGAGTCGCATCAAATCGTGGAGACGGTATTCCGTACGTACGCATGAGCGATGATATTGTTCCCATGATCATGGAATTGTATTTAAGTGTATTTATACTATTTCAGTATCAATATAACTTTATAATAATCATATATAGTTACTCATTACACCATTATACCCATCCTTGTAAGGTGATGGTGGAAAATAGATTACACCACGATGTGGAGACGGTATTCCGTACGTACGCACGCGCGGTGATTTCATTTTTCCGTAGGATGGATAGAAGGTGAATTAGGGTTGTTTCATATTTATAATAACATATAAGTATTTAAGTAATACTTATGTTATTACTTTATCATGAAACAACTAAATAAGAAGAAGTTTGAAGAAGAAAGAATTTGAAAAGATCGGTAATGGATATTACCTCTTCTTTGAAACGCCTCTTTGAATCCTCCACTTAGGGAACTAAGATTGGTCTTTGAAGAAGACCAGGACCTCTAGGATTATTCTAGGGAAGTGGAGAAGGGATTTTGGCAGGGGTTGGCCGAGCTTTAGTGCTCAAATTGGTGTGAGGAGGAGGGGGAGGAGGTTCCCTTTTATAAGGGAGGAGAGGGGCACCTTAGGAATATCTCAAAATATTATTTTATATTAAAGTCAACATCAGTTTATAATGGTTCCAAAGGGTCTTATTTCGAAGTTAAAGTGGGGATGGGTCTAAATCCTATCAAAAAATATGATTTAGACATGTTTATGTTATTATTTTAACCTTATCAATTAGATTTAACTCTAAGTTAAATAATTTAACTTTTACCGTGTCTTTTTGTTTTCTTACATTATATGGTTAATACACTTACTATAACATGCCAAAAGAACCCCAAATTGTTTATTATTAATATATATATCCTTATCAAAGTGATTTGGTCGAACCTTAGATCTTTAGGAATAAAATAATAATTAATAATATAATATTTAATTTAAAAACTATTTTGTGTCAATTTTGACACTATTTGATATATGATTTTTGTGAAAGTCATAACAGAATTATATGTTCTAACAAAGTTGATTAAATCAACACTAATATATCATAGTAACCTATAAAATTAGTTTAATTCATAAAAAGTCTCAAATTACATTTATTTTGGGGTTTATAACATCAATTATGTCAATATTTCATTAATAAGATAATTACTGTATCATCATTGTGTCATAAATAAATTAATTTATATAAAGTCTAAAAATTACAAATAAAATATAATTATGTAGTAAATCTTTTTAGATTTCTAATGAATATTTATAGTCGAATTTATCTTATGTATAACCCCATATTAAAAATGTTTTAGTTATTAAACTTTGATTTTAAGAATTTTAACTATTCATTAAATAAAATAATATTAAATGTCATAATCTAATCCAAGTGGACCTAAATGGTCATATTATATTCATAAGGTTGTTTTTGGTCGAATTACACTTATCCAATAGAATTAGGACATGTGTTAGGGTAATAGTAATATCATATTTACCCTTAGTTACCCTATTTACTATTAAACGCGGTAAAAAAAGTAATAAGTTACGATTCACCAAAAAATTATTTTTATCTCATTGAACCACATTTTACTTACTGATATCAACCGTGTCTGTTGGATTTTCGAAATTCCATTCACAGAAGTGGTAAAATTAAGTTTTATGCAAAATTCAGTTTTTAACCTACCACTTAGTGGTTTCACTATTCATCAAAAATTGAATATTTTCAGAAAAATAGCAAAATTTCACCCTAGGCTAATTTCGATATTCTGAATCCAAAAATGAAGTCCATTTTGAAAAATAAAATTTATAAAATTTCAAAAATTCGTTATTACTATTCATAACGGCTAGTTTTAATAATATTTTAATAGCATATCGTTGTTTAGTGAAACTCGGTATTGCGTACGACGCAAGCTATCGAGGAAGGTCGCGATTTCGTGTAAATCAAGCCAAGCAAGTGTTGTGTAGAAAAAGATTCCTTTGATGATTTATATAACATAAACGTCTCGGGGGTTACAAAATAAGTATTTCTGAATAAGTTGGAAAGGAATGGTTAATGGGTCATGAAGAATGTTGAATGAGTAAGAAGTCAACATATAAGGGCTTCAATAGTTATGGTGAAATTCTTAAGAGTATTAAGTCTCTTTTGAGGATGGGGTTACATTAGAATACTTTTTATAGTATGTGTAACCTTGATGTTTAATATATGAAAATTTTATTCAAGGAATAGTTATCTGTTATTTTGTGGACATAGTTATAAAGGTAACCATTAGAGTTTATATGATCCTTACTTTTGAGGTAATTATGGGTTACGATATGTTATGATGGAAGTGAAAGGCATGAGATAAAATTGAGGTTAAATTATGTTATGGTTATTTTTGATGATTTTATATCGTTTTGGGGAATTTTTTAAGAATTATATAGTTTTGGAAAAAGGACAACACGCAGACCGTGTGACAACCCGTCGCGTCAGACAAAGCTGCGGGAATCGAACCCACAACCAAAGTGAAACTGGTATTTATCGCCTACCACTGGACTACGTGAAGTCCCTGGTTAGTTTGACTGATTCGTTGTATTTAGATGATTTTATGAATTAAGAGTAAGTTGATTTTGGGTTATCTATGGAAATTTATTAACCTATCATGGAGGATATGTGATTAGGTTAATTAATTTTCAATACGAGACTTTAAGAGAAACTGATGTTGTTTGGAGATAAATGTTACGATTTAACTTGGAAGACTATGGAAATAAATCCTTCAAATATTTGGGTTTCAATCTTAGTTTGGTTTACATTGAATAATTTTATGGACAAATTGTTTATCGGATGGTCCTTGTTGAACTTTGGGTTTTGTTTGATAAATTTTGGAGATTAAGAATAGATTTGTTTTTTTTGAGGATTATCCTTTTTGGGTATTATCTGATCTTGTACTAACCTTTTTGGTTTTGGTTTTAGTTAATGTCTAAAGATATGGGAAGTATATAGTTCTATTTTGTGGATTAGGTGATCCTCTAGAAGTTGATTATAGTACTCTTAATGTGAATAAGTCTTCCTAAATACTCGTCTTTTGGGGAAAGTATGAGTTTGTGTAAGAAATATAGTAAAAGTTAAAATTCAACATGACAAGTAAGTTTGTTTCCTTAAGATCAAAAATAAATTCCTCAATGAAGAGTAACTAAAAAAATGTTTTCTGTTAACTTTTCCTACTGGGGATCAAATACCGTTTAACCCATCACAAGTTTGTGATTTTCTTATGGTTAACTTTCTTCTAGACATGTTTACTATCACTCTCCATCAGAACATGACCCTTTGTTTTTTCCTCCATGTTCATATTTTCATAATTGGAATCCTAGTATGGGTTAACTCGGGTGACCTTTGTACTTATCTTTCTTTATTTTAAAGTGATTGTTTTACTAACTCTTGTTCCGATGTGGGATTTTCAATGAAGTTTTAAATCCCAATTTTAAAAATTGCGAGGAAGCAATTCCTCAAAGGGGGTAAGGATGTAACACCCCAGGTAAATAAAGAATATGAAATTTTCATATTTATCCATATTTGTGAATAAAACATTAATATTACTTTAAAGGGGATGCTATGCACGATGGCGTACCCAATACACAACAATGAGTTTCATGGGAATCTTGCGTTGCACTCTAATAATAAAATAATATTATTTTAAATGGTAGTTAACGCCTAGCCGTTCTAATGGCGGGAATGAACAGAAATAACTAAAAAAATTATTATATATGTTTGTCAAATATTTTTACTCTTTACAATAAATATTATAGGATTAAAAATGTGAATGAATCCAATTTTAAGCGTAAACATTCCAATATTCTTTAAAAGGTCGATTAACCACCTTTTAATGGTGAACCTCTTTTAAATCCACTTTTTGAAAATTTTATGTGTTATATTTTACAAAATAAAATTCTTCTTTAGAATTGGGACATCAAAATTTACTTTGTGTAAATATTTGGGATTTTTCTAAAAAAGATCAATTTTTAATGAATAGTGAAAAATGTTGTATTTTAATTCAAAACCTCTTTTTAATCTAATTTATTTATATGATTATATTATCTTTTTAATTGGTTTTAAAGTGAAATTAGAATATATTTTTACCATTTAATCAAATAGTGGTCATTGGAATTAATTTCACTTTGAAATTCGACTAAAACTAGTGTCAATCTTTTGATATATATTTTCATAAAAACAAGCTATTTGTTCTGACAGTGGAAATTAATTATTAAATTATTTAATTTAACTTATATGTTTTGAATTTTTTAAAATAGACATCATTTTTGAATTCATAATATCAAATATCTCTTAGGGTGATGTTTTGGTATTTTTCTGAAAAACTTCAATTTTTGATGAATAGTGAAACCACTAAGTGGTAGTTAAAGAAACTAATTTTTCGTTTAAATGAAACATTTCCACTTCTGTGATTTGAATTTCAAAAATCCGACATAAATGGTTTTCATTAAGAAGTAAAATTTGGTTCAATGAGATTAAAATAATTTTTTGGTGAATAGTAACTTGTAAGTTCTTAATCGCGATTAGAGGTAATTAGTGCAATTTAAGGAAAAAATGATATTATAATAAAATGAAAATACCTAGACACATGTCCTACCATTATTGGATATGTCATGGACGACCACGACAAGTCATGTGTCAACTTGGGGACCCCATGGATCCACTTTGGTAGGAAAATGACATTAATATCTGTTTATTTAATGTTAAAATTAAAATGACACAAACATGAGTTGTTTTACTAAAACAATTTTTGAATGGGGTTATACAAGTCAGATTTTTGACTATAAAGATTCATTAGAAATATAAAAAGATTTCATACATCATGATATATTGTTTTAATTTTTAGACATTAAATAAATTAAATTATTTATGACATCATGATGATGCAGCGATTACCTCATTAATAAATGATTTAAATAAAATGAAAAGATAATGTAAAATATATGAGCTACACATGTAAAAAACCTATTATATGGGTGGATTTCGAACCCTTATCACCTTACCATATAATTATTTCAATGTGGGACCTTTTAAATCCGAAAATCATTTTAAAATAAAGTAACATTTCTTTACTTTCCAAGAGTGCTCCTCCTCTCCTCTTATAAAGGCCCCCACCTCTACCTCCTTACCCACACTTCCAAAGCCTTTGGCTCGGCCAACCTATTCCCATTTTGTCTCTACACATCCCTCTCTAACTCCTTGAAGCCTTACTTTGGGCAGAAGTCTTCCCAAGGAAGCCTTTGAGCTCAAACCAAAGGGAGTTACCCGATTTTAAGGTAATGTCTTCACTTGTGTCCTTTTGTTTTATTTTGATTCTCCAACCCCCTAAACTCTTTTTATTCATTTATTTTGTAACAAATACAGTATCTTCAATATACTAGGATTTTTTTATAAGAAGTATTCGAGCTAAATTTACACACACCTACATCTAATGGTTAAAGAACATACTGTTTCTGTGGATGGCGAATTTCTGCCTCACGAAACGATGATTGTTCAACATTCTTCTAACACCTTCAAAGGTGGCCATTAAGATGAAACTATATTTATATATGATATATAATATGTTTATGTTTTACTTAAGATTTTTTATTTTTCATTTATGTCATACCTTTATGGTTTCCATTATGGGTAAACGTGATATCTTCATTTAAGGAAGTGCGGACTACCGCCCCCTCAAAGTGATTTGATTCGTTAATACCATATGTGGTATGTATAAAGGATATATTTAATTATATTATATATGATACCATACTGGAATTAAAATACTATTATTTATCATTATGTTTTAATTCCATTAAATATGAAATAGAAATGGAAGTAGCGTTCATGCGTACGTATGGCTTACCATCTCCATGAACGGTACATTTCATTTCTTATCTCAAAATGTTATGTACTATTATAAGTACATATATATAATGGATATATATGTAATATATTACATCTAAATTATGGATATCATTCTGGAATTATAACATATATATATATCTCATTTTGGATTAATTCCATTAGTATGACAAAAAATGAAAGTAGCGTTCATGCGTACGTATGGCCTACCGTCTCCATAAACGGTGCTTTTAATTTTTATCTCCAAATTCTATGGAATAGTATAAAATGAATATATACTAGATATATATGATATTTAAAACATAAATACTATTCTGGATATGATGTACCTATAACTACATTGAAAATTATTTTCCGACAAGTTCAATTTTTGACTCATGTACCAAACATCGACAAAAACGTCTGATATGAACTCATATTATTAACCAATTATTATAACATTAAAATATGTGATATGAACTGAATAATAATCTTTATAGGAGGTCCTTAAGCAGTTATAAAATTACCAAAGTTTATTATTCAGGAATATAAAGAAACGAACAAGACAAGTCGGACTTGAGGTAAGGGATCCTACCCCTCTCTTTCTTTTTAAGTACACTCTTTTATGTCATTACTTTTAAGCTCATATTTCTTATGATTGGGATGTTCTTTTATATTACTCTTACTTTAATTTTTATGTTCATATGATGAGAGACCCTATTCTCTCCCATCAATCCATTTTGGAAGTTTTGAGTGGCACCTTTAGGCTGCCAAATTTTCGTAAGAGATCTATCCTCTCTCTTTGTTTTTAAGTACACTCCTTTATGTCACTTCCTTTAAGATCCTATTTGTTATGTTGGGGGATGTTATTTTATATTCCTCTTTCTGTAAACATTATGTTAATATGATGAGAGACCCTATTTGATCTCATCAATCCATTTTTGAATGTTTTAAGTGGCGTCGTTAGGCTTCCGAGTTTTCGTAAGGGATTTTTCATCTCACTTTTTCCCATGAGATTTATGCTACATTTGCCACAATTTCCTTTGAGTGGTGTATGTACTGCCCATTATTTTACTCATTGTGTAATATACGTTCATTTATGAGTATTTACATCAATGTTGTATTTTCCTTCTTTCACGGGGTGCATGTCTCGAAAGATACCCATGTCGGTAAGGGAACCTTTCACCCTCCACTTTTTAAAAGACTTCTTTTGTTATGTATTTTAATTCACATACTATTATATTGGGATATGTTCTTATATATCCTTATTGATTTAAATTTTATGTCCATGTGATGAGATACCCTTTTTATCTCTCATCAACTCATTTTCTAAATTTTATAGTGACGCTGTTAGGCTGTCAAATTTTTGCAAGGGAACTTCTTAACCCAAATTTGATTATTTGGGATAAACTTGTACTCCTTGAATGTGTCGTTCTATGAATATGTGTGAATAACCTCTGATTGTTTTACACTTAATATCCACTTATATTTTCTGTATTAGTTTGTCACACATAATTATGTAATTGATTTATCCTTAAACCAAGGATACCGTCTTTGTAAGGGACTTCGTCTCAATCTCCATTCATTAAGACATGTTTTGTTTTATACACAACCTTCTTTTATACGGTGTATAAACCCCTTTTACTTTACATTTATCCAAAAAGGAATCTTTTTTATACGAAGCGTTTTACTAAACGACAAAAGGGAATATTTTTGTCGTACGTATGCGGCGACAATGACTTCTCCACCGCCGTGACCATTATTTGAGTTTCGGATTCCTCTACAAGCCATACCTTCTTTTTAAAAGAAAAATAAATACCATGTTTTACTTTTCTTTTATTTTGGTATTGAAAATGGTTTTCATAAGGTTTTTTATATCAATGTGTTTTATTTATATCTTGTGATTGAAATGTGGAAATGTTATGTTTCCTTTATGCATGTATTATCTGGTACGATTATGTTATGGTTCTTGGGTATTGTTATGAAGACGGGTGGTTCCCTAATAAACTAAGGGCGGGTGAGCACGATATAGATCTCCAATGCATTGGGTAACGCGAAGGAGTGAAACGTTAAGGTTTCTCCGAAGAGATTTAGGGAATATTCTGTGGTGGGTATTCTAAACGTAACCAATAGGGTTACTCCCTACGTAAGAATGTTATGAATGCCTCAAGTTACCTTTTATGTCTTATGATTTCTATGATTTATTCATGATTTTATGAGGTATGTTAAAGTGCCTATGTTTTATGGGTAATGTATGATTTCATTCTTATGTATATATGAACTCATGTTTCCTTTCCATATTTTTATAACCCTTACTGAGCTTTTTATGCTCATCCCAAGTTTTTTTAAAATATTTTTCACAGGTCAAGGGAAAGGGACATGTAATGATGATAGTGTCAAGGAAGTGCCAAGAAAGAATCCATGCTTTATTTTTAAATATGTTTCCGTTGATGGAAAAAAATGAATACTATCTTTTATGAAACCACATTGTGTAAATGTGGAATGTAATGCAAGTTTTATGATCTAATTCTAGAAAACTCTAAACCTGAAAAGATCCTCGATGTTTAATCTTGTAATAACTCATGATTAAGTAAGGTTTAATGCTAGGGCTTTACAGGGATCCTTTGTTGAGACGTGATAGACCTTCACTTCAAGAATTGGTAACCCTTGTTTGTTATATATCATCACTCACATTGGAGGATAATGATGGTACTCTAGAGGGAGGATTAACTCCTATGGTGGATGAGTTACCATAGGTTTTTCAAGAGGATTTATCAGGTTTGATTTTAGAGCAGGATGTAGAGTTCTTATTTTATTTGGTGCTGAGAACACAAAAGATATCCCTTCCCTTATACAGTATAGCCCCCACCGAGTTCTGAGAGTTAAAAGAACATTATAAAATTTGAAACCCAAATGATTTATTCACCCATGAATATCTTATTTTATAGAGACCACAACCTTTAACAGATATCATTACATGATTTTAAGAATAATTAACCTTCTAATAAAAATCCAACGATCATAAAGTCAAGTGTAATTGGATGATTAGGTATATAATTAATAAATATGAATATATATTTTATTTATTCTCCATAATGAGCTCATACTTCTATTTAAATCCTATGATTTCATAGAATAACATGAGGAATACAAGAACAAATGGGATGAGTTAAAAATCCAAATAAGAAAAATAAGCATTGGAATAATATAAACAACATGGGTTAGAATGAATAATGTAATGAAATAAAAGTCATGGAACGTGAATAAACATAAGGAATTATAGAATATATTACATCATAACATATCATAATGGAATCATTGGAATGTGGAAACAAAATATAAAATGACTTAAATATGACTCAAGGATAACCACCAAGAGATGGTGGAAAATTCCCCCTAAAATAATTAGGTTCACTCACTTTTCCAATATGACGTCTCATTTTTAACATCCCCCACCCAAGATTCACTAAATTAGTTCCCCATGTTAGGTCTCCATATGACCTCATGTGCACCTCCCTACACACCAGAGGTTGACGACTAGTACTGGGGGTCTTATAGGCCACATGGGGAGACTATACCCTCTTTACCAAAGTAAGCCACAACATAACACAATATAAATTTCAAAAATAAATAGGAAACAACCAAAAACATGCCTAGTTAAACATTTCCCGAATGGGATAAATACCACAAGAAATAGTAAATATGTCATTCCATGCTATAGTGCCAAGTTAACAAAACCCCCAAAGAACATCAAACAATGAAATCACCAAAACGGTCATAGATCCATGTCCCGAACCACATATGTGCACATACCGAACCTCACTAACATCTCAAGCATAAGGACCTTGCCTCTTTTCTGAACTACAACCATGAAATCTGCTCGAGCACCCAACAGTGGCCCGAGCAGGGTGTGAGTACAAATCAGGAAGTCACCACCAATGACATGTACAGAATATCTTGTCAAATTAGATAGTGCATGAAAGTACTAAATAATGTAATGTAAAGAAAAACAATTAAATAATCCAATCTTTATTACGATCCTTTATGTTATGCTATCATTAAATCCATGTTCATAACTTAATCATATCATGGTTTAGTTCACCCTTTTTTATTTGTTCAATTGTTTAAGTGTGGTCAATATTCTTAAGGCATATGGGAAAAATATCGTCTTATCTCACTAGGTATAACATCACAATAACCACATCAACCAACCCATGAAGCCTCATTCCGGGTGGAATGAAATAGTTAACGGGATCGAACTTTCTCTCATTCCCTAAATCATTCATTAAGAGGGCGGAGCTGAGAATCTCAATCAAACATGACCCATGGGCATAGAACCGCATGTCTATACCCCACATTACCAAGCCACGTGCACATGATTATTTATCCATTTCCAAAAAAACCACACTACAAAAAGTATATCCAATATCATTGGAAACATCATAACAATATCAAATAAATTTGAAAATTAACATTATTCCACAATCCATTAACATGTTGAGCATTTATATACCATAACCATTTAACCCCAATTCCCATTCCTATACCTATATCATTAAGCATATTCATGTGTAACAAAATTCCATATCATATTCCAATAATCCCATCAAACCCATTTACATGAAAACCAAACAATTCCTTAGATTTTAACCACATTAGACACAACTAAAAACAATCCATCCTAACCCATTACATAATCCAATTTTACACATTCACTAAGGATCAATATCATCAAGGTCAATTTCACACCTAGTATTTCCATTAACCCATTCAGATGGGTCGACACACCCCATGGGTGTCTCTAAAAATATTTACAATATACTTCATGCTTCACACATGGATTATGAGGATTTAATTGGTTATTTAGACACTCAATATGCTATATATTACTAATTACACCATGAAAACATCAATACGAGAAGATGAATAAAACCCAACATGGAAAAATCTAAATATAAAATATGGGATATAACATGTAGACCACCTACTCAAATATTATCGGTAACACACCCTTAATAAATTCCTTAGATCCCAATCTAAATACTTTTCAAAGCTTGACCCAAAATCTCACCAAAAAAGAAGGGTTTTAGAGCTTTAGATGGAGATGGGGAAGAAATGGAAACCCTGAACAAAAAAGAGAATCATGGAGGAGATTAGACATACTAGTATCCTAAATCTGCAACTTAAAGAACTCAAAATGGCCTCATATTCAAATATAATCACTACTTGGGAGATCTTGGAATCTTGGGTCATTTCTAGGGTTCAAGGGAGGATAAATAGAGGAAATCATTAGTGGAACATAAAAACTTATCAATTTAATTTTTGTAAATTTATTAACTTTTCTATACTGCATGGTTTTTCAAACCATGTTCCAACCATGTATATGCTACTGTCTAAAAACACCCGCTTGCACGGTTACTTGGGACTTCCCCCACAGTATTCACTAACCATGCAAAAACTATTTACCAAGCCCAGAAACACCTTTTTCTTCCATTTTCGTGTCCCAAACCCTTGAAACACCCCTGAATCATCACATGAACATGGTAAAACACATAATTAACAAAAAAAGCACTTAAACTGAAAAGTATCAAAACAATTAGCTTAAAAATGGTGGATCTTACAACCTCCCCAACTTATTATGGATCGTCCTCGAGCCGCTCTTTTTTAGCATCATTGAGTTCCCAATGAAAAGAGATCAGGCCATTGAGCGCACATATTTTATTATCAATCCCATGTTTCTTCTGGACCATTTGTATGCTCCCATAGAACCAAAATTAAATGTATAACCATGCCTCAAAAAAACTTCTCACTTTGATTCACAAAACAACCCAAATTCTCCATAGAGGACTTGTTAGGCTCAAGCTCAATATCATCAATGTTTTACACATGAGATCGGTACGGATGATACTACTGAAGTTGTGAAACATGAAAAACATCATGCATAAAACCATACCACTGTGGAAGAGCTATTTGGAGTGCCACTAGTTTGATCTTCTCCATAATCTCAAATGGCCCCACATACTTAGGTGCCAACATTCCATTTTTCCATATTCGATGGTGACCTAACCATGGCGACACCTATAGAAACCCAGTATTACCCACACTGAACATGAGGGGTCTATGATGTCGATTTTTTCATGGCTTATATATACTCCAGGATGTTTCAATATTATTTTGAAACAAAAAGACATTCTATAATATCTCTTACATGAGACTCTATCCTAACAGATTAGATTCCCCAGCTTATAGCCAACAAAATAGATATCTACACGATCTCCCATGTAGTGCCTCGATTAGAGCCCTATGTATTGTATCCTGGAAACATTTGTTGTAAGAAAACTCAATGAGCGACAAGTTAAATTCACACAAACAACAAAAATATAGAATACAAGATCTCATCGTTCCTTCTAATACCTAGATCGTACGTTATAACTACCCATTAGTTTTCGAGTGATAAGACATAATCAAAAACAATTGGGTACCAAGTGATTTTTGTAATCCCTGCAAAAAGTGTGAGGTAAAATGTGGATCATGATCTGAGACTATGGTTCTCGGCACACCATGCGGCTGTAATATTTATTGAATATTTAAATCCCCTAACTGGTCCATAGTATAAGTCTCTAGGATGAACAAAAAATGAGATACTTTTTTCAGTCGGTCTACAACCACACAAATCACATCATTCTTCTCAGTCATCCATAGAATACCAACTACGAAGTCATTTTTAATGTTATTACACATCAACTTTGGAATAGGAAATGACTGCAGTAACCCACCTAGCCACTGATGTTCAGCCTTGACCTATTGATAGGTAATGAATCATGCCACAAAACCCACAAATTCATTATTCATTACCAGACACCAATACTACCAATGAATGTATTAGTACATATTAGTCATTCCAGGATGCACTACCCACTTCGATGCATGAAACTCACCCATCAAATCCTACCATACACCTACCGACACCACAAAATGTTCGTGAATATAAGAAACTCCATCAGTATCCAAACCCAACTAGACGGTGACTCCCCACCTTTAAGACTTTCCTTCATTTCCAAACACTCTGAATCTACCAACTGAATCTCCTTGACCTTGCTCAAAAGTAGAGATTCAATGGTTATGGATGCGATATTCATCCACCCTTGACCATTCAATACGTCCAAAAACATATTAGCAAACAAATCCATCATCTTCTACTCTAAACTGGATTCACGAACCACTTAATTCTAATTCTTCCACCTCATAGCATCGACAACACTATTCCCTTTCCCTGGTGTATAGACCCACTCAAAATCGATGGATTGTAGGTATGCGACCGAACTTCACTTTCGATGATTCAAATACAACTAAGATAATATGTACATAACAATTTTATGATCAGTAAACACCATGAAGGGTACTACCAACAAGTAATGCATCCAACACTTCAAGGCATATACCAAAACATCAAGCTCAGGGTCCTGAGTAGGGTAATTTATTTCATGTGGTCTCAACTACCTTTACCAAAAAGCTACGACATGGGCTTTCTATATCAGCATTTCCCCATGTCTAATACCTGACACATCAGAGAACAAGATGTATATCTTACCTAGTTCGGGTAAGATCAAATTAGGTTTTGTAGTCAACCTCTCCTTCATCTCTTGAAAAACATTCTCATTAGACTATGAAAATTTAAAAATAACCCCTATTATGTTTAATCCTAAGAGTGGATCTTCTAAACTAGATAAATCTATCATGGTCCTCTTTTAATAACCATCCAAAACCTGAAAACTTGGAATATCAGAAATTTTCTTTAGTTACTCCAAAGACACCACAACCTAAACCTTATTTGGATCAACTGACACACCTGAATCAAAAATTAGGTGTCCCAACAAGTTACCCTTTTAAATACAAAAATGAAATTTTGATAGCTTGGCATAAATCCTAATCCCTCATAGTGTACTCAATATGATGTCATGGTGTTTGGAATCATTGTCATGAGTTCTGGAGTACCCCAATATGTCATCAATGAAGAAAACCATAAATGTATCCAGATTTGGGTGATATATCCAGTTCCTTAAATCCATGAAAATAGGTGGATCATTGGTTAACCCAAACGGCATAACCAAAAATTCATACAACCCTAACCTGCATCAGAATGTTTCCTAGGGTACGTCTGAAGATCTCACCATCAGCTGATGGTATTCTAATCATAAATCGATCTTAGAAAACACTGAGGCACCTCTGAGCTAGTCAAATTGGTCATCAATTCTAGGAAGTGGATATCGATTATTAACTATCATCTGGTTTAGTTTCCTATAGTCAAAACATAACTTCAGTTATTTGTTAGAATTCATATAAAATGGTATAGGAGACACCCTGGGTGATGTACAAGGATGAATTAAGTGCTTATTCTCCAAATCCTATAGCTGAACCATAAGTTATTGGAGCTCTCTTAGTTCCATTTGGTAGAGCCAAATATAAAATGGTTCCTCTCTCAGCAACAACTCAATCATAAACTCAACATATCACTTGGGTGGTAGATATGATATATCCTTAAGAAACACAACCTATAAACAATCCACCATTCGAAAGAATGAATGTTGTTACACTCCTCCATTATTGAGAAAAATTCATTCCATTTGGTCCATGAGCTCTCCCAAATACTAAAAAAAGGGACCCGTAAAGACCCGCAAACATCAACCCACCACAGACGTAAGTGTCTCCACCATAAGATGTGAAAAATTACCAGATATTGATAAAAATCGATACGGGTTTGATAGAACACTAAACAATCCATTCCAAATAATAGGTCAAAATATGGAATCTATAGAACAAAAAGGATCCCACAGAAATTGGTATCCACCAACCTCTAAAGAACAACCCATACAATTCTTAATATCCTCTACTCATACCCCTACCAGAGTATCAAGGGAAAATACACCATATTCTCTCTCCACTGTTAATCCCAACACAACTATTAACTGAGTAAAAATAAAAGAATTCATAGAACCTGTATCAAACAAATCACTAGAGGGAATGGAAGAAACATGAATCATACCTTGAATAGTAGACAGTCCTACATCACCATCCTTGGGTGTCGTCTGAACTGCATGGATATGGCATGCCCCTCTACCCTGAACACTGATCTTAATACGCTACACGTCACATCCCTATTGATGTGGCTAATCTCATCTTGGAGTTCCACATCCACTACCTCAACTAGTAGAAACCTTGGATCTCTAACTACCCACCTAATACGGGGTAACTACCCCCTTCTTACATTAATCATCTTTCTATGACTTTCCTCATTTCCTGACTGTCGTGAGTCCCTGTAGAACCTATGCACATGGTCTAGACGTCGTAGGTTCGACACTCAACTGGTGTTAGGGGACACTACCCATGCATGTTCCCTGACATACCACACTAATAACAGAATATATGGTCACCACTCTGAGAGGAGAGTCCCCTCTTCTATCAGCTCGGTGAACTTTCACCTTGCTGGATGTTTCAAAAACGGCCCTTCCTACTTTCAGAAGTCACACCACATGCTTACCCAGCTATCACCACAAGTTCACTTCCTGAAGCTCTATTCTGGTTCCCTTTTTAAACGAGGACTTGATCCACAACATCATTAATCCTTTTTAGATGGAAAATATTCACCTGATATATGATCTCGTGTCTTTTTTCATCCTGAAAATGTTTCACCACAAATGCCTCATCTCTTACCAATATCGGAACTAAGATTCAAAAATTGGTGAAACAGCTAGCATAGTTCATTACCAACATTATACCTTGGGCCATGCTCATAAATTCTATAGCATTATCATGCATTAACATTTCTAGGTTAATGTGTTCATGAAACTTCTCCTAAAAATCCTTCCACAAAATTCCTTTGACTTAATCTGTTTGAACCATGATTTCTCACCAACGCTTTCCTTGGACTCTAAGAATAAGGCCTCTTACATTTTTGTAGTCAATATGCATCTCTATATGGTCAATAATGGTCTGCATGGACTCTATTTAGAAGGATACTGCCTCTGGCCCACCCTCTATGATAATGGCCGGAGGGTCCTATAGCTGAAACTCCATAGTCAGCTCAAACATACTCGGTGAAACACTACTTGGGTCCTATTCCATCATCTGGATAAATGAAGTAAAATTGTCACATAACATATCTTACCTACCTTCCTGAATCACAAAATTCTCTTACTCCACCACTAGAGGAGTGTTCTCATCAACATCCCCCTATCTCCCAATCTTCACACATCTTCGTGGTGGCATCTCTCTACAATTCCAAACATCATCTTTTGAATACATGCCACAAATATTTTATAAAAATATAATGGAATGTTACTCAATATACATAAAGTAATCACTTCCCATTCACTACCCAAATGAGCCTGATCCCAATGGGATCACTAACTTTGGCCACCCCACCATGGTAATGTATAACATGGGTAACCAACTCACAAACTTACAAACCTCACACTTTACACCATTTTAGGACAATTTCAATATACCTACCCACATGGACCACTCTATTCCACTTTATACACCTTATTAAGAACCATTCATTTTTTCTTATCTAACATTTTATTTCCCCCTTTCCCAATTTTTACCATTTCATAATTTCCAATTTTCATCATTTTCATGAAATAAAATGAATTGTACTCTCTATTTCACACACACTCAACCCATGTGTGTGTTCTTACTATGATGGATGTCACTTATATAAAAAAGATCTTAGAGTGATCTATGAATGCGCAACCTCATGCTAATCCAAAATGTTATGGGAATAGAACATTGTCCCCATTTCAAACCTATAAATTCATAAGGCGGAGCATAGAACCTCAGTTAAGCATGACCCTTGGTCATAGAACTTCGTTTCTATACCCCACTTTTCCAATCCCCATGCACATGCTTATTTATAATTTCCACAATAACCACATTACAACAAATCATAACCATTATCATTGGAAACATCACAATAATATAAAATAAATGGTAAAATTAACATTATGCCACAATCCATTAACGCATTCATCATTTATAATCCATAACCATTTTACGCCAATTCCCATTCTGATGCCCATCTAATTAATCATATTCAACTGTAACATAATTCCATATCATATTCCCACTAATCCCATTTAACCAATTTACATTATAACCAAACAGCCCCTTAATATTTAACCCCATTAGACACAACTAACCACAATCCTTCCCAACTCATTACATAAACCAATTTAACACATTCTCTAAAGATCTACACCATCATAGTCAATTTTGAACCTTATATATCCATTAGCCCATTCAGAAGGGTTGGAACACCCAATGGGTGGCCTTAAATATAGTCACGACACCCTCCATTCATCCATCATGGATTGTGAGGGGTTGATTTGGTTATTTATACACTCAATATAATACCTCTAAATAATGATACCACAAACACATCAATATGAGAACATGAATAAAACTCTACATGTGCAAATATAAATATAAACTATGGGATATAACATGTAGACCCCCTACCTCAAATTTGTTGTCGAACACACCCATAATCAAGGACTTAAGTCCCGATCTAAACCCCCTAAAAAGATTCACCCTAAATCTCACAAAAAAAGAAGGTGTTTAGAGATTCTGATAGAGATGGGGATGAAATGGAAACCCTAAACCAAAAAGAGAATAAAGGAGAAGACTAAACTTGCCGGGATATCAAATCTACAACTAGAGGCACTTCAAACAACCCAGGATTGAAGAAGAATAAAATATTGGAAGATCATGGAAGTTTGGGTAGTTTCTAGGGTTCAAGGGAGGAAAAATGGATGAAATATCCAGAGGAATATAAAAATCCAATAATTTAATTTTTTTTAATTTATTATCTTTTTTGGGACACAAGATTTACCCACACGGTTTTCCAAACCATGTGCAAACCATGTGGATTCTACTTTCTAAAAACACCCCCCTCACATGGTTACATGATATTTCCATATATTTTTCATAACCATGTACGAACCATGAAACAAACCCAATATCTCTTTCTTCTTCCACTTTCGTTTCCTGAACCCCCAGAACACCCCTAAATATTCACCTGATCTTGAGGAAATAGCTACTTAACAAAAAATTATGGACTTAAAACTGAAACGTAACCACAAAAATACCTTAAGGGAAATACAATATCATACATCATGTGACCAAACATTAAAAAATTCATTATTTCACTATCTAGGTGAACCCATCATAACATGTTCATGAACATGTGTGTCACGTGAAGAATACACAAAAGACTAACTCATGGAAAGAAATGGGGATCACAATCATGTCGCAAGGCATAATAAGTGAACATATCATAAAGGTTTCCACGAAATAATAGATAACATACAAGGAAATTTATAAGGAAGAATATGTAGGGATCAGGATAATTTATGTTCAATTGTTGTGGAAACATGTAAAATGAGTGTTTAAGAATCCTTATAAATAAATAATTTTAGTGCAGTTTAAGGATTATATTAAAGAGAATTTATTATGGAAAATGAATATTTTTATTCATAAAACAAAAAATGAATAATGTTAGTGATTCATGATAAAATTAGTTATTTTTAGAAAAAAATAATGGTGGATTAAAAAATATTATGTCGTGCACTTGGAAGTGAGTAAGAAATCAAGATGTTCCCTTGAATCGGGATTGCTTATTGAGATGAATTGAAAGGGGAACCTTTCAAAAACATGTATTACATAGAAAATGATGTATGATCTGATATGGATAAATTATTTTTGAATAGATTAATATTATATAGAATAATTATACAAAAAATAATCATTACAATCTTGTAAAGAGAGAGAAATATTAACTGAAAGGAAAAATGGAGGTTCAGATAGAATAAGATACATTATTTCAAAAATGGTTATGCATATGATCTTAATTTCCCCAATAATAAAATTAAATAAATTAACTTAATAAATAATTAACATTTATACACATAATTTATTTATTATAATTTTATTAACTTCATATATGTTCTTTTTTATGAGTTTCAGTGTTCAATTTCATCATTTGAGAGTGCTTGTTTTCTTCGTTTCCATGATTCATTCAATTGTATAAGAGTATGCAAGATCATGTAAAATGAAAATAGAAATATATAATTTAAGTTATAAGTTATTAATGAACATCCTTAAGTATTATTGGTTATATAGGTTTTTTTTTATTTTGTGTGAGGATGAATCATTAGATAAGATGTTAGTGATAATTTTTGGGATTACTTTGGGTGGTTTTCACTCACAATGAACTTGTTTTGTTTTATTATTTATCATCATGTGTACATAACGATTATAGAACATTAAATAGGTATTAATAAATATCTTATAATTTCATATAACAATAAAAATGGTTTTATGACCATCCTTTATGGATTTATTGTAAAATGAAAAAAATTCATCCTTAATGGTGATAAATTAACACCCACGATAGATTTTTTCACATTTTGAAAAAAAAGATTTAGCTGATGTGTTTAATGAGGTATTATTAAATTTTTATAATAAAATATAATATATTTTAGGTAATGGAATTATCATACCATTTGGTGTTTTGGTGTGAGGAGAGAATAAAAAATAACATCAAAGGAAATTAAAAGAAAACGAAAGAGGAATTTTACTCTTGAGTTTCTCCTCCTTGAAAACCTCCGTAGGGAAAGGGTTTTGGTATTTTGATGATACAAAGATCTAATAGACACTAGGGAGGGGATTTGGAATATTATTAGGAATATTTTGATAGGTCTCAATGATTTTAAGGAGTGAGAAGAGGAGGTGGTGATGGGTGATATTTATAGTGGAGTAGAGGGGTGTTTTCTCATTTTTTAACTCATTAGTTTAATATTTTTCCTATAGAATATGAATATTTTTTAAAATATCACAAAAAATATTAAAATAATGAATTAAGGTTCCAAATTTTGGGATATGTCATCCATACATAATCTATGTCTCCATAATTCAAGTATTTATGTTAAACCGTAAATTACTATATTTTATTATTCACCAAAAATTCATGATTTCCAGAAAAATACAAAGAAGTAACCCTAACCATTTTTAGATGTGTATAATTAAGAAAGAAACTCCATTTTATGAGAATAAAATTCTAGATAAGATAAATTTAATCATTATTTACTTTTAAAATATCGATTTTAATATTATAACGGATTTTGTCACGCTCTGGAAAATTAAACACGGCCTCATAAAGTTATCACAAAATAATATGAAAAAATAGATATTTAAGAATACATTTTATGAAAAAAATTATTTTAAATAATTATATAAATTATAAAATTGTAATTAAATATTTATAACTTAGGAAAATAACAACACTTAATTAATAATTTTTAAAGCATTTATTTACTTATACTATGATATAATTATATCATACTTTAATTTATAGGATTACTTAATTTTATTTATACATTCAAGGGTGGGGATACTGTTATATTGACTAGTTTTCTATACTTTAGGGTAATATTACTATTCCTAATGTAAATTTACTATTTCATTGGTAAAGGATCCTTGACTTTTAGAAATACTTATTTTTTTTATTCATTATTCATTTATAATATTTGTATTGTCTTCTTAATGTAATTTTATTATATGACTTAATTATAATAAGGGAATTTCCATTGATAATATTTTGGGTCATTAAAATATTCCTCCCTTATGAATTTTCACCCTCGAAATATTGTTTTACATTCTATAATGAAAATAGGTGTGGGTACATCTCATTTATCACTTGCTCAAGCTCCTATGTTGCGTTTGTGTACTTATGATCCATCAATATAACTTTGACTAGTTGATTACTATTGTTGTGTAGAACATTGTCTCTATGATCCAAGATCATCACTGGATGCTCCAAATATGATAGATAATTTTACAACTATACAAACAATTAATTAAATATATGTGAAGGATTAGATATGTATTTTTTTAAGAGGGATGCGTGGAATACATTGTGTAGTTGAGACATGGTTGGTGGAAGTTTTAGTTGATAGTCTATGAACCTAAAATGATTTTGGAGATTTAAGGGGTTGATGTACAGAAGACATAACTTTCATTTCATTCCAAATAGAATGATCCTCATCCATGGAGATATGTAGAGGAATAAAATATCTCCAACCATAAACTCAATGTGCCATCGACGATTGTCTACATAACTCTATTGTCGACATTGTACTACATTGATGTGATGCTGAATAGTTTTCACCTTATCCACCATTTCATTGGCTATTTCAAGTCCTAACATATTATGTTCAATCACCTCATACATGAAGGCTAGTTTTCAACATAATTTCCCATAAAGAGATTTATATAGAGCCATCTAGATGATCAAGAGGAAATTGTTTTTGTAAGATAACTAGAACAAAGAGGGACACTTGTCTCATCCTCCTTTGAATTTCAAATGATATTATATCAACAAGTCATGTAATGTATGAATTTTCCTCTAAGATTATTCATTAGTTTGAGTATGATAATCCATAATGAAATTCTACTCAGTGCTTAGAGCATGTTGGAGACTTTTCTAGAACATTGAGGTGAATCTCAAATCTTGATAAGATACAGTCGATAGTGGTACTACATGATACCTTACCACTCCTATGATATATATCCTCGCAAGTTGATAAATTGATAAACCCTATCGAATTGGGATAAAGTCAGCTATATTAACAAAACGATCCACAAAACCCATATAGCAGTGTTTCCTCTTGATGTCTTTGGATGTCCAGTGAAAAAGTCCATGGTAATGTTTACCCATTTCCTTTCTAGTAGCGATTATGAGTGCATCATACCCTTATACTTTTTTTATTCAGACCTCACTTGCTAAAATACCAGACACTTTGATATATACTCAGTGATATCCTTTTTAATATTGTCCCACCAACAGTTCCCTTTAAGATCTTGATACATCGTCGTGCTCCCTGGGTAAATAGATAAGGTTGATCTATGTGAAATATTTAGAAGCTCCTTATTTATATCTTGATTGAATGGAACACAAAATAATGCCCCAAATCTTATGACTCCTTTTTCATTCATTTGGAACATTCAGGATTTCCCTTTTCTTGTGGATTCCACATTCTTCTGAATTTCCACATCATTTCATTGACAAATATTCATTTTCTCTTTAAGGGATTATTGAGAAATAATTTGATAATGAATTGATGATGTTCCTTCCATTACTATTATCATGTCCTTCCTTTGTAGGTCTGATAAGATTTGATCCTTCTCAATTCTCATCATTATTAAAGATGCAAGATCCTTTATACTTAGAGAATCCACATCCTTATTTTCTTTTGTAGGATTGTAGTGAATTGAGAATTCAGAATCCATGATGATATCTAACCATATTCTCTAGCACATACTAAACTACTTATGTGTGAATACATATTTCAGAATCTTGTTAGCAGTATATATGTCTCATACTTCTCCCCATAGATATAATGCTTCAATATTTTCAATGAAAATATCATAGCTTCCAACTTGATATAATGCGTAGGATAGTTTTTCCCAAGGATTACCAACCAAAATGAGGCATAGTCTATCACATTATAAAATTTCATCAGAAAACAACCAAATACCCTCATTGAAGAATCACTGTACACCATAAAGAGTTCCCACTTGTTGGTAGTGTGAGCACTAGTGTAGTGATAATCCACATTTTCAACTATATAAAGTAGTCTTCAAATTTGATGGTCTATAAAAACTATTCTTCCTTCTGAGTTAGCATGGTTATTTGGATCAAATAATCATGATGATTTCTTAAAAAATCTTTTTTAATACCCAACTAGACCATGAAAACTATGGATCTCAATCACATAAGTTTTCCTAGGACACTCTTCGATTGCCTTTATCATGGAAAGTCCTACAGATATCCCATTATTTGTGATTTCATGCCCCAATAAAGATAAATCCTCTATCCAGAAGTCATATTTATTATAAATTTCATGATTTTTCACCCTTCACAATGTATTTATCATAGTATTCAATTTATTCTCATTTTACTCATTTCTCTTGGAGTAAATCAGAATATAATCGATAAATACTAACAAAAAATTTTCAAGGTAATATCTAATTTTTCTATTCATTAAATCCTTAAAACGTGCTGGAGAATTAGTGAGTCCAAATAGAATCACTTCAAACTCATAGTTTCTATGCATCATTTGAATGTTTTTCCTAAGAATATATTCTTTTCGCACTTATAATTGGTGATAACCTGACCCAAGGTCCACCTCAAAGGAATAATAGGACCCATGTAGTCAATCAAACAAGTGATCTATCAGTAGAATGGGATAATTTTTATTTGTCATGATTTTATAGATATCATGATAATGAATTCAGAATAACATTGATTCATCTGTATTCTTGATAAAGAGTACTGGTGCACCCCATAGTTGAGCACTCGGGCAACCAAAACCCTTGTCTAGATTCTCCTATAACTATTTCTTCAGTTCTTATTTCTCAATTGTGGATATTTTGTAGGGTATCATTGATATAGGTAGAGATCTAAGAATAATCTCAACTGAGAAGTGAACCTCTTGATCTAGAGGAAGAGTAGAAAACTCTTCAGGGAACACATCAATTTAGTCCCTCAAAATGGGCATGTATTAAAGAAATATTTCCTCTTTTTTATCAATAATTGGATCTATATATGCTTCCTCATAAGGAAAAATTATCCAAAACTAAGATGATGTTACTAAAGTAGATTCACCTACCTCCGAACAATTTTATAGAATTGGAGGATGATTTGGGATGTGAATAGTGATTTCCCTTTCCTAACAGTTTTTTGGATTTATATAAATATATCCAATCCATTCTAAATATAGCATCAAATTATACTAAATGAAGTATTATAAGATATGATGGGAGGTTCAGCCCTCAAATATTAACTAAGGAGGAGTTATAATCATTGTATTCAATAATTACCCTACTTTTCGTACACATAGATAACTCAACCTCAAAATTTTGAGGTTAGGATTAAATTGTTCTACTAACCATGCATGATATGGAAGAATGTATAGATCCCAAATCAAAAATTAATTTCACTATTCTAGAATAAATAACTACTATACCTATCACTACATCATTGCTAGGATCCACCTCTATAGTAGTGATATCATATTACATTCCATGCATCCTTGGAAGTTGTTGTTGTTGTTGATTTACTTTAATAATCCTTATCTTAGAGAAATGGTAATAATAATGCACATGTTCCTCGTAGTTTAAATATTGCATTATAGGTTGAGTGTTTATTTGCATCTTCCTTCAATATTATGAATTAGTGGTATTATTCATATCACTTCATTATTTTTTATCAATATTCCCTTATCTTTCACATTTTAAGAGTCTCTTGGTTCCCTTAAAGTTGTTTCTAGTATACTTCTTCTTATACCTTTGACAGGGGGTATGTAGGGTATTATTTCAATCATGGGATTTATCACCCCTATTAAACTCCATTTATCCCTTTTTTTCACCAATAATATGAGACCAATGAGAGTCTCTGATCTCTATTGCAACCTTGAGGGAACAATGGAAAATCACTTCATAATTTTTTACATCTCAAATTCACCAACGAATTTTATAGTCTCAACATTTGTCTTCTAAATAAGTGATCCACATTGCATTCGGTGCTCATGACAAATATAGAGGCATATTTTGCAATACTTTTGAAGTTTTCCTCATATGACTTGATAAATAAATCTTCCATTTTCTTCAGACTGGGAAATTCTATAACATATTGAGACAGAGGGTTTGTGGAAAATATTATTTGAAAATTATTTTCTGTAAATCTTCCCATTCCATATAATCAATTTCCTCCTTATACTTTGTGTTATTAATCACTTTCCACTACTGACCAGTTTCCCCATAAAAATTATATACCACCAATACAAATTTATATTGTTATGAGCACTAGAGGATAGATAACATATTAATAATGTAGTTAATAGATTGTTTTTCTATGAATGGGATCAAAAGATACACTAAACATGGGAGGCCATTTCCACATGAAGGATTCAATTTTGACTTTTTCTTTTATTAGAAAAGGTGGGAATTCCACAAGATTTATGTTATTATTAAAAACATTTGATAACTGATCAAGAACGATAATAATGTTTTGAGAACCCATTCCCATTATATTTGTCATATTATTTGGGTAATCATTAAATTTCCTGTCATATTAACTGTTGGGACATGTTCTTCTATTTTCAACCATTAAATAAAAAAAAATGTACAATAAAGGGGCTTTAATACTATGCTAATTATCATATAAAAAGAAAACATTGAACAAAGATGGATAAAATTGTAAATAAAAGCATATACAATATGTGATTCCTAGGTTTTCAATCTATGTTATACTTGTTCTATTTATTAGAAAATATTCTTACGTTAAATTATTTTCCTTAATTATTGTTCATAATGAGATTATGAATTTACTATAGAATATCCCCTATAATTTCAAACCTGGTGCATATTAAGGCTCATTGTCATGTACCAGGATTCCTTGAGTTTGGCCTATAACGACTATCACTATTGTTACTCCAAGGTACATCTTTCCTAGAACCAATTCCACTTTTAGTATCCAGATAGGGACATTTTTTATTGACAGACCACTTACTCTATAGATACCAAAATTTAGGAATGTATTCTTATACTTAGTCTTATCCTTAATCCAATTTCTAGATTTTTCTAGTCCTAATTAAAAATATTACTAAACAATTCCTCTAATAAATTCTATAGAGACCCTATCCTTTCACACCTATCATTACATGATTTTAAGCGTAAATAACAGTAAAATTAAAATCCAAGGATCGTAAAGTCAATTTTCTTTAGAGGATTAGGTACATAATTAAATATAATGAAAAAATATTTTATTTATTCTGCATAATGATATCCTAACTTCCCTTGAGCTCATATAACTGCATAGGATATACTTGGGAATTCATGAAGAAAATGGATGAGCTAAAAATCCTAGTAAGGAAATAAGAATATGAATAAAATTATAAAATGGGTTAGAAAGAATAACATGATGAAATAAAAGGCATTTAACATGAATAATTATAAGGATTAATAACATGTATAACATGGGAACATAAAATCATGGAATAATAGGATTGTGGAAACAATAAATAGAATGAAATAAACATGAGTCAAGGCTAATCGTCGAGTCATGGTAGACAAAGTCCCATAAAACAATTAGGTTCACTCCTTATGCCAGCATAACTTATCATGAGACTAATCATTACCCAATGAATTGAATAACTATCTATTCACACCCATCCTGACATGTTCATGAATATGTGTTCCATTTGAATAATAAACACAAGGATTACCCATGAAAATAAATGGGTATCATAATCCTGTGACAAGGATTAAAAACGATCATATCATAAATATTTCCATTAGAGAATATATTAAAATCATACATGGAAATTAATAATTTAAAATAATCATGTATCATTATAATATATATCCAATTATAATGGAATATTGTAAATGTATTTTTTAAGAAACATTAGAAATGAAACATTTTAGTGTGGTTTAAGAAAAATATTACCGAGAATTTCAAGTTGAAACTGAATACATGATTTTATAATACCAAAAATTACCAAATTTTAGTTTTTAATGATAAAATGAATGATTTTAGAAAAAAATAATTGTGTCTTAAAATAGATTATAGTGTGAACTTAGAAGCAGGTATGATATTGGGATGTTCCTTTGAATCGGGATTTCTTGCCGGGAAGAAATGAAAAGGGAACATTTCTAAAACACATATTACCCAATCAAATAGGGATGATATGACTTGGATAAATTATTTTCTAAGGAATAAAAAATAATTTATAATAAATATAAAAAAATAAATAATAATTACATTGTGGTAAATAGAGATAAAGAGCTACTCTAAGGGAAAATGGTAGTAATGGTAGAATCCTTTTTCTTATGTACAAAATGGTTCAACACTTAATCATGATGTCCTAAATAATAAATTTATTTCCATTAATTAATACATTTATAACATTTTATACTTGTAATTTTTATTTTATTTTTTTGTTCATTTATGGGTTTTTTAGTGAGTGACAGTGTTCAATTTCATCGTTCGGGAGTGCTTATTTTCTTAGTTTTCATGATTAGTTAACTTGTATAAGAGTATATAAGTTCATGTAAAATGAAAATAGAAACAAAGAATTTAAGTTAGAAGTTATTAATTAATATATATAAGGTTAAATGATTATATAAATAATATGGTTATGTTGGGTGTGGATATATAATTAGATAAAATGTTAGTGATAATCGTTTGGATTATTTTCAGAGGTTTTAGCTCACAACAAACTTGTTTATTTTATTATTTAACTTAATGTGTATATAATGATTATAGAAAATCTCATGGGATATAATACATATATTATATTTTTTAACCATAAAAATGGTTTTATGAAAATCCTCGTTGGCGTTAATGGAAAATGAAAATTTCTCATCCTTGAAGGCGAAAAATGAACACCTCATGAATGAAGTTTTCACTTTTTGAATAAAAAGGATGGTTGAGTGGTTTAATGATGGATTATAACAATAGAATATTAAAATTGTAGTATATTCAAGGTACTAGAGTTATCATACTATTTGGATAAGGGGAGGTGAGGAGATAATAATAAAACTACCTGAAATTAAATAAAAGAAAAGTATAGAGGAATTTACCTCTTGAGTTTATCCTCCTTGAAAACCTCATTTTGGAAAAGGTTTTGGCATATTGACAGGAAAAAGAGCTATTTTACTTGGGAGAGGGGATTAAAAATATTATTGGGTAAAATTTTTAGATTTCTCAAAGCATTGAAGGTGTGATGAGAAGAGGTGGTTAGGGGCGGTATCTACAGAGGAGGAAAGGGTTGTTTTCTAATTATATTACTGATTAGTTTATTATTTTCCCCTAGACTATGAATAGTTTTATAATTGTCAAAAAATTATTTAAATGATGAATAATATTTCTATACTTTTGGGTAACATCAAACTTACATCATCCATGACTCCATAATTCAAGTATTTATCTTAAACATTAAATTAAAATTTATTACTATTCACCAAAAATTCATTTTTTTAGAAAAATCCAAAACATAACCCTAAATTTTTTTACATGTATAATTAAAAAATGAACACTATTTTTTGAAAAGGATTTTATAAATATGATAAATTTAATATTTTCTTACTTAGAAAATATATATTTTAAAATTATAATTGTTTTTGTAACACATTAAAAAAATTAAATAAGGTATTAATAAATTATCATAAAATAATATAACAAAAAAATATTAATTTATTAATTTATTTTTTGAAATTAAATTTTCTTCTAAATCATTGTAATAATTTTAAAATATTAATTAAATATTTATAACTAACCAAAATACCAACATAGAATTAATAATTTTAGAAACATTTATTAATGTATACTAGTATATAATTATATCATACTTTCATTTATAGGATAAATAAATTTTATTTATACATTCATGGGGGATGTTAATATTTATTTTTCTAGTTTACTATTCATAAGGGTAATATTACTATTCCTAAGCTCAATTTACTATTTTATCTATAAAGGTTCCTTATCTTAAAAAAATACTATTTATTTTATTTATTCTTTATTTATAATGTTTATATTTTGTTATTAATATGATTTTAGGTTATTATATTATATGAAAAAGTTATAAGGGAATTTAAATTGTTATAATTTTGGGTTGTTACACCTTGGGCTGCCCCAATGCTATTTTCAAATAAGGTCATCATATCTCTCCGATTTTTCATCGATTAATAATCATTGAATAGGGTAAAAATTAAGAATAAGTACCCTTTCCCCAGATTGTTAAATTTTTTGATCAGCTTAAGTGGCTGAGGTGGTTATAGAAGATTGATTTTCATTTTAGTTATCAACAATACTATGTTAGAGGGATAGATGTTGTTAAAAATAGCCTCCCAAAGAATATAGGGCTATTTTCAATACATAGTCATTACTTTCGAGTTTTTAAAATGCTCATGTAGTCTTTGTGGATGTTATGAATTGGTTGTTCCACTAGTATCTTGATTCGTCTGTCATGGTATTCTTGAATGGAATCATGGTCTCTTTAGAGACCAAGGAGGAGCTTGAGAGGCATTTCAGAATTGCGTTGGTAATCCTTCTAGATTGTTGTCTTTGTGCAATGCATTTTATGTGCTCCTTCTGGATTGGGGAGGTGATGTTTATGGGTAAAGTGATATCAAAAAGAGGGGTTTTTAGGGACCCTAAAAATATTAGTGCGGTTATGTCATGGGAAAATATGAATAATTTTTTTAATATTAAATTATTTTTCACACTGGAATGGTATTACAAGTGGTTCATTTGAGATTTCTCTCAGCTTCGTTTGTCCATGACAACGCTTAACTGGAAAGTGGTAAAGATTTAATGGAGGCTAGAGCCTCAGGCATCCTTTGAGGAGCTAAAGAGTTGTTTTACCATAGCCCATGTTTTGATCTTGAAAAAATATAGAAATGGATTTTTGGTTCATCATGATGCATAAGGTGTGGGCCTTGGGTGTGTGATGATGTAAGATTACCCTAAGGCGGATTATGGTTCTCTCTAACTCCTACCACCTAAAAAGATTTATCCAAATCAAAACCATGAGTTAGAAGTAGTGTTGCTTGCCCATAAACGGTGGTAACATTATCATTTTGGGAAGATGTTTTTGTTTTACATAGATCATATGAGTTATCCAACATTTTCTCTTAGAAGGATTTTAATTTAAGGAAACATCATTGGGTTGAATACCTTTAGTGGTTCAACATTGATATCTTTTATACCCCATAAACAGGTAATGTGGTGGTAGATGATTTGAGTAGGAGAGGACCAGTGAAAGAGTTGAAGGTGTCGAGTGAAGAGTTTTTTTAATGTGTCTTTGTGCTCAAATTCATCTAAGGACCATGGAACATAGAGGAGGTGTGTTCTTTTCCAGTGTTCATCTAACACCTTACCTTATAGAGTTAGTTTGGAAAGAGAATCAAATTGATGAATTGTTCCAACATTACATGCAATTTCTTAATGGTGGAGAGATTCCATTCGATTGGTTGTTGTATCCTGAGGAAGTATTATGTATCAAGGGTTACTTCATGGTGTCGTTGTTATTGAGGAAGGTGGTGATGTAGGATAGACACAAGTCTCATTAAACTATTCACCCTAGTTCCACCATGATGTTTTATGATGTCCATTAGCAGTTCTGGTGTCCATGTATGAGGTGAGACATAACTGACTTTATATCATGATGTTATACATGTTAATATGTCAAAGTAGATCACCAATGTCCCTTTGGTATGCTTCACCCACCACCCATTCATACATGAAAGTAGGAAGTGATTGAAATTGTTTTTATTTTCAATTAGCGTAGTACACGTCGAGGAACTAAATCCATTAGGGTGAGGATTAATCATCTGACCAAATGGTCCCATTTAATTCCAATCAGGGATTCACCAAAGGTGGATGACTAGGGTCAGTCATACGTTCATTAGGTGGCTAGGCTTCATGTTGTGCCATCAAAAAAAAATTAGATACGATCCTCCAGTTTTTTCTCATGATTTTTGGAAGGAATAAAAAAGTAAGGGGGTTCAAATGTTAAGTTGAGTAGAACATACCACCCTCAAAAGGATGGCTAGACAGACTGGGAGAATCCTATTTTGGAAGAAATGCTTTGAGGATGTGTTTTAGATTTAGAAGTGTTGTGGGATAACCATTTGGGATTTTTTTTTGTTATCATATAACTATAGTTACCAATCATCGATTTGAATGGATCCTTCCAAGACACATTATAGTCATATTTGTCGCTCTCAATTTTATTGGGATGAGGTGGGTGAGACTTGTTATTGGTAATAATCCTTGGGAATGAATCTTCTGATAATGTTAAATTGATTAGACAACATTTTTTGATAGTAGTGAGTTGTACTAAGTCATATGTTTATTAGAGCCACCAAGCATCTGATATTTTCATGGGTGACCAATAGTTCCTAAAAGTTGAACTTGACATGGTTCACCATCATTTGGGTAAGAAATTCAAGCTAAGAAAGCGGTATGTCAGACTAGTTGAGATTACCAAGAGAGTTGGTAAGGTGGTTTACATGTTAGATTCTACCTCTTAGTATAAGTCAATTCACGATGTGTTCCATTTCTCTCCAGAGAAAAAGTTTAACCCATACATGTCTCATGTGTTGAGTTGGAAAGAGTTAGAATAGGAGCTTAATTTTTTGGTTCTTGAGAAGCTAGTGTGGAATGTGGATTCTCAAGATAAAGTTATTCATGACAAGTCTAATCCATTATTTAGACTTATTTTGTATTTGGGTAGTGAAAATCATGAGACATGGGAGAAGAATTAATGGGTCGACAATGAGTATCCATTCTTATTCTCTGATCCTTCTTTGAGTTTACTTTTAGAGGGGGGGATGTTTTTATGGTTGGATAAATTGTCACATATTTGATTATTTGGAAGTATTTTTTTACTTTTTGTCATGAATTTATCCTTCGGTTTCTCCTTCCTATTTTTGGTAAAAATGGATATTTTGGGCTTGAAAATAGGTTAGTGCATAGTTAACACACGGTTTTGGGAAGCCATGTACATTCACCCCAAAAACCATCTGACAAATGTTTATTTTGGAAAGTAGTGACCACATAGTTGTCTCACAATTTAAAAAATCCTGAGGTCAAACCATGGGACTTGTTCCTCTTGGAGAGTAAGGGATTCAAGGTCTCCGAACATTTTGAAAAACCATTCATTATAGCTGTGTAACCTATACATGTCATTAAAAATAGAGAATTACACTTTTTCCTCTTCATATTTAGCCCCAAAATCACACCAAATCATCCCTATTCGGGATTTGAATCCATAATAGATCCCTTTTCTACACCTTGGACCTCTTAAGAATCAATATTTGATTGTTTCCCCTAGTTCTTCATGGAATCATCATGTTAGCGTCATCTACGTTGATTTCTCCCTCTTTCAATGGTTCTTCTCTCATTCTTCATGGGTTTTCATTTTCTAGAAATTTTTTTGATCTAATGAGGGATTTATCTTTTCTTATTTGGGGAAATATTGGTTCTTTTTATTCAACCATTCCTTTATAGGGTCTTCTTGAGGTGCGGTTGTGGTTTCTCACCGGTTTCCAAAAGCTTCAAAGTGTGACATATGTGGTTCCATGCTTTTACGTTATTTTATGAGTTTGAATTTCTTTCTAGATTTTTTAAATGCGTTATGTTTATTAATTATGGGGTGAGAAATGTGTTATCGAAAATTTTTGAGATGCACATATTATGAAAATGATATTTATAAAGAAAATTGGTCATTTTTCATGTATGATTCATTATATTGTTTCTTGAATATGTTTTATTCCTTCTGTGAAAGGTGTGATTTAAAAGAGATTTAATTGTTTGAATGGGTAGAATGTGAATTTTCAAAGTGAAATGGGTTTTTTTGCATGTTACATTCTTTTATGTGCATATTAAATATGTATTTTAATTGTGAAAGTAATGTGAATATTTTTTCAAAATGGTTTGGATGTGAGTTTGAATTTGACAAGGTCTTTGTCCCTGGAAATGGTTAGATTCCATATGTGTTGTTCTAGTTTTATTTCCAAATGGGATTCATAAAATATGAAAGTGGTGTGAAATTTATTTCAAAATTTTTTTGGTGTGTATGTAAAATGGAAAGTTGTTTTATGGAAAATAGTGGTTCAATGTGGATTTTTTTCATTGGATCAATGATAAAATGTGAATGTGGTGATTTTATTATGTTATTATGATTCCTGGTATGTGTATATGAACATTCTGATTTATGTGATATGTGAAATGGAATTTGAGTACAAATAGAATTTTGGGTATCTTGGTTGGTGAACTAGAACAAGTATTCCAGTTGATTTGGAATATTTATTGGCCCATATTCATCTAGGAGTATTGATGCTACAACACTAACTGAACATGTGATATGATGAGAGACCACTATACTATGGAATGGGATCCCCTCTAGTGGATTATTCATGGGAACACTGTTGGTATTGGATTATGATTTTGAGACCATTAGACAATGGGATACATTCCCCTCTAGTAGTTCATTCATAGGGACATTGTTGGTTGTTTAGTGTTGGATTCAGATCATTATGGTATGAGGTCGATACAGGCACACTTGTTCTAGACACCTATATGGATTTCCCATGGTTCTATCATGTGTCGTGATGCGCATGTGATGTTGTGTTAACCATTGGTGTACAATAGACCTTGTGTACATTTTTAATTCAAACTATCAAGTTTGTGAAAAATGTTTTCTATAAAAACTATTTCCTGGGAAAATTTTCCATAAATTGTTTTCTTATAGATATTTCAAGTATTATTATAGAATTGTGCATGTATATTTGTGTTATAATGTTACAAAACTAAATCTTTATTTTGGGTGGCATCCTACTATGTTTTGGCTCACACCCTTTATACACCTTTGAGTTTATGTAAACTTTTTTATGTATGGACCCGCTAAAACCATTATGACTCTTGGTGGTGATATTGGATCCGGGTTCTAGAGCTCCACTTCTTGTAGGTGTTTGTGGTGATGTCCTGAGGGTAATTTTCCTTTATATCATGAGGGGTTTTTGGATATTTTTTTCATTATCATTATGTGTTAGTACTTTTGGTTTTCGTTCATGTTATAAAACATGGAATCTAAATTTTTTTGTACTATTTTGGTTTTGGTTACCAATTAATGCAATGCTTATTATTTTTTGATATTTGTGATTATATAAATGTGTGATAGCATTCCAAAGGGGTATTTCTGATACCCAAGAACTAGTTTCCATCCCATGGGGATAAGAAACTCCCTTTGGACCATGACATGAATTTGGATGGGTGTCAGGTTGGATGATATTGAAGCATGGTTCATGACAGGCTTTCTACTATTTCCATTGGGGATACCACTATTCATTTTGAACATGAGTGATTTTAGTTTTAAAGGATTCTTATTTTTTATGAAAATTTATCTAGAACATAATTTCTATATCATTCATAGATATAAATGGGTTTATTTTCAATATTTGAAATAATTTTTTTTCTTCTATAAAGACAACATATATTAGGATGCAGAAAATTTAAATAATGGTCCTTATGTATTAAATTATGAAATCCAATTATTATAAATTCATAACAAATCATGTTCACACAACTCAAATAACACCCTGATATGGAATCACCATTTTGGTCATGTAAATGGGAATTGTTTGATAAATGCTTTTTCAATAGGGTAATTTAGAATCTTTTGAGAGAAAACCACATAAATGATGTCATGCTTGTTTATAAGGAAAAATTGTCGAACCACCATTCAGTGGATACGGTGAATGGACCACATCACATCTAGGATTATTACACACTAATGTTTTCGGACCATTTATATTATAATCTATTGATGGGTATTCATACTTCAAAGCATTTATGGATGACTTTAGTAGATATGGTTATGTATTATTTGTGGGGTATAAGTCCGAGTCCATTTAAAAATTCAAGGAATTCAATTATTAAGTAGAGATTTATCATGGATTGAAGATAATGAATCTTCAATCAGATCGATTTGGTGAATATATTAACAAATATTTTATCAAATTGATTCTGGAGTTTGGGATTCTATCTCAACTCACTCTACTGTACACACCACAACTGAATGGTGATAGTGAAAGGAGGAATTGTACCATGTTATACATGGCAAGGTCAATAATGAGTCATTTGGATGTTTCAATATCCTTTTAGGGATATGAATTACATGTACATTAAACTGAGTACCAAATAATGAATAAAATATAATTCCCTTCAAGTTATAGAGTAGAAATAAACCTATTTTTTCATTCACATGTATGGGTTTGCGAGACATTTGTGTAATGAAAAAAAATTATAAATACAATTCCCCGTGAAATTTAATTAAATGAATTATTATGTAATATGGTTATAAAAAATAATTTCACTCATTTTGTTTTATTATATCCAATAAAATTTAATGGACCATTAAGAATCATTACCATTGATAGTATAGTCATCAAATAGTGATCACCTGATTAGTATAAATATTGGGTTTTAACAAATCTAGTTGAAATAGGAAAAGAAAATGCTGGCCTCAACTAGTAGGATCATCCCCAATGAAGCCCATTTATCAAAGATTATGAGGGAGGTAGAATCATCAGGCTTTGACCATGATCAATCCCAATATGAGATCGAACAATATAATTATGAGTGGAACAGTTTTACAGGGGAACTTCAAGATCATCGACATCATGTCCCAAACCATGGTCGCAGAACCACCCAATAAATGTCTTATTGATTTGCATCTTATGGTTAAGGATTTTTTGGTGTATTAAATGGATATGTATCAAGACCCTACCATTATGTGTATGTAAATTATTTTTTATAGAATAATGAATATATTTTTTCATATTATTTTTACTTTGTAAATGATTTTTATTTTGATACAATAAAACACAAATAGTATTCTTTGGAAATATTTGAATTAAATTAAGGAAATTATTTTGATATATTAAAGGATTTTTGAAATAAATAATATTTTAATAAAATATTTTCATTAAATAAATTTTATTAAATATAAATGATCATATGACTTTTATCAAGACAAATGTAATTTTTATAAGGGTCTGAAAATTGTTATTGTCAAAAAACGCATAATTTCTTAATAAATTATGTTTTTGTTTTAATGTGAACATTCACATATTAAGAAAATTATTTTTTATAAAATGATCATTATTTATGTAATCTGAATGTTTAAATTATCCAATGGTGAAAATTCTAAATTTTTCTGAGACAGTGGAATTTTTGAGTAAAAATTAAATTCGGTATAAATATACATTTTGTATTATGACACAATAATGACCCAAAAGTGCGGTAATAACAACCATAAAATGTATCCATGACCAAATAAAGGTTTATATTTAATATAATGTGGTTTTATATTTATTTTATTTATTTTATATTTCCATTATGAATCCACAAAAACCATTAATATATTTTTATGTTTTAAAATCATTTCTTTAATAGTTCAACTTACCTCCACATAAGAAAATGACTTATTATATTAAATTCGGCCCATGTAATTCTGAAATAATGATATATACTACCATTTTCTAGAAACCATGGGTAAAACCCAATGTATGCTTTGTAGTTTTTGTTATTTTATTTTGTAGAGTCCAAAACAAAAAATATAAAAAGATCCCCCTCGTTTCTTATATAAACCCTACCAAGATCCCATTTCACATCACTAAAACTACTTTTAGAAAATCTATAATCTTTCCTAATCTCTATCTAGTCCTCCCAGGGGTCCCCAATCTCTCCTGAATCCCCTCCCAAACATTTAGAGACACACATTCAAGTAAGGGATCATTTCATTACTTCTATTTATTCATGTATCTTCTCTACCACTTTTCTTTTATCATCATTTACTTATGATGGGATATGTTATTAAATATCACCCTTATAGAACATTTGATTTCCAAATTAATAGATACCACTTTCTCTCTAATAAATTCATTTTAAGAATTTTTAAGTGACACTGTTATGCTGCCGTGATTTCACTATGATTTTTCATGCCTAAACAATTGTGTAGTGAATACCATAACCATTTCCTATCAATGGAATTAACCATTATACACTTATTAAACATTGAAATGGAAATTACATTAATATGTTCCATAGTCCTTGATAATAGGCTAAAATATATTGATGAATGTATCCATGTTGTATGATCTATGTGGAACACTTAATCATGATAATGGAATGAAAGTGAAGATTGCACCTAAAATAATATAGTGATCCAATGAATTGGATAATGTTTTCTCTCATGAGACATCATCTCGGGATACAGGGTGAACCTAGTTCTTTTATAGGACTATTTCCACCAGTATATCAATGCAATTAATCCTTAACGTATGTTTATCATGCAATGTGTTTTGTTGTTTCCACATTTACTATGATATGATTATCACTCTATATCATTCTATATTTTTCATGTTCCTTTTATTCCCCATTAACATGCCTATTATAAAACATGTATTACCTTATTCATGTTATTCCATGTTTATTCCCTCACTAGGAATTATAGCTCATCACTTTCTTATGTATGTCCCCATGTCATCCCAGAAAGTTTTAGAAGACATGATATTTTAGAACCATGTCGAGGAGGGTTTTAATAATGTGGTTGTATCCCATATTCAAGATGTTATAATATATACCTAATTACAAAAGACAATATAATTATCGATCGTCTGGTGTGTATTATGTCTAATTTAATTTAATAAAGCCTATATTAATATGAAATAAAGATCATGGTTGTTAAATTTGGTATCAAAGGAATATTTTGGTTATTTTTTGGATTCAGATTAGAGAACTCTGAAGAAAGCCTTATGGATTAGACTATATATATGAGAGTATCCCCAAATTTTGGTATGTATACAGTAAATGGTTAATCATGAAAATAAGTCCCTATCTTGATACTACAAGTGGATGTGGTTCTAGAACAGATTTACCTAGGAGTAATAACTCTGAAAAGGTGAATATTGTTTTAATCTGTGTAACATGGAACATGAAAAGGGGCTTTACTATACACCGGTTTTGACACTATTAGGGGACATGCTTTGGAAAATAAATAATCTCATTATAACCATTATTATGGGTAAAAGATAAGTATTATTATGAGATGGATCATGATTATTGAAGTACATGTAACCAATACTCAATAATTATCTATGTCTTTCTGTATTTCAATTCATGACCCACTAGAATATCATATATTTTTTATATGAACATTGAATCACCAAATGAAATGATTTGATATCATTAACAAAATCTTCTATGATTATGTACCACATGTGGATGTTTTTGAAAATTATTCTTCTTGAAAATAATATTTTCTCACTTCTCTGGAATTTGAGGTAATTATACTAATGGATTGTATTTACCAACAGAAATCCAACATAAATTTCTAAGAGAAGGAAATCACTCTCCATATTGCGAATTGTCCTTCAATTCTATACAAGTGAAAGGAGATTGATGAATCTTCTTTAGCACAAGCATCTAAAGAATGTGTATTATTTTACTATGAGTAGGTTTATCTATCTCTATAGATTTTTTATAATGAAATAACCATCCTCAAAGACATGCCTATTGTGAGGGAGTACACTGATGTGTTTCCCTAGAATTTTTTTAATCATAGTTGAGAGGATGAATTTTCAATCAAGATTACGCATGGTACATTACTATTAACCAAGACTCCGAATACAAAGGCTATTGTGGAACTTGAGGAGTTGATGAGAAAACTATTGGAGAATATAGATAAGGGTTCAAACACCAAAGGACTTAACCATGAGGTATACCGGTCCTCCTCATCAAGAAGAAGGATGGGTCAATATTCCTTTTCATTGGTTATCACGAGCTCAAAAAGACCATGATAAAGAACAATTATCCTCTTGCAAGGATTGATGACTTGTTCAATCAGCTATGTAGATCTCAATACTTCTCCAAGTAGGACCCATGTTATGGATATTACCATGTTATAGTAAATAAAGAGGATATCCCCAAGACTAAATTTTTTCAAGGTATATCCACTACGAGTTAATAGTGATGCCTTTCGGTCTTAGTTTGGGCTCCAAAAATATTAATGAACATGATGAATATAGTATTTAGTGATTAAATTGAAAAATTCGTGTTATCTTATATAGATGATATTTGAATATACTCCAAAACCAAGGAGTAGCATGAGGATCATCTGAGAATTGTCCTAAAGACCTTTCAAATAGAGAAGCATTATGGAATTTACATCAAATGTGAAAACTCGTTGAAGGCAGTCTCATCATTGGGGAATATCATCACAAGAAATGGGATCTGTGTGGACCCTTCAGGGTTATATGTAATTGAAGAATGGATGGGGCTGACCTTGGTGATAGATATCCATAGTTTCTTGGGATTATATGGGCTCTATCTTAGATTTTTTAAAACATTTATCATGATTTTCAATCCTCTAACCTAGATAAATCGAATGGGATTAATGATTTCGTGGAATTTTGAATGTGGGGAGAGATCCAATGAACTAAAAAGGAGGATTATCACTACACCTGTTTTCACCATACACTCATGTGAAGAGATTTTTTTGGTATTCAACGATTCTCAAAGAAGGGATTTTGATTTGTATAAATGAAGAATGACAAAGCCATAGTATCTGCTTCAGGGAAATTGAAATTTCATGAATAGAACTATCCAAAAAAGTATCTGGAGTTTTCTATAGTGATTTTAACATTAAAAATATGGTTGCATTATCAATTTGGGGAGAAGTTTTAAATATATACCGACCAAAAATGTGTCATGTATATATTGACACCAGATATATATGAATATGTGCCAATGAATGTTGTAAGAGATGATAAGAGACTATGACATCTCAACCCACTTTCGTCCGAGTAAAGAAAATATTGTGAAGATTCTATAAGAATAAAGGATCTAGAAATACTATAATTGAGGAGAATTGAGAGGGAATCAATCTTATTATATTTTTAAAGGATGCACATGGGAATAATAAAGGAAGGAACTTCATCAATCCCGTTATAAATGATTTCATAACAATATCTTTTGGAGATATTAAATGATGACCAAAGAGATGTAGTGAGAATTTAGAATAAAGTGGAAACTATATGAAAATGAAAATCATTAGAGTTAAATGTCAATGAATAAGGTGTTTTATGATTTTTTAGGACTATGTGTTTATACAAATCATGAGTTAAAGAAGGATTTATAGGATGATGCACATATCTCAACCTTCTCTATCCACCTAAGAATAAAAAATATGTATACAAATCTCTTATAACACTATTGGTGGGACAATATGTAGAAGGAGATCATAGTGAATACATCAAGATGTATTATATACCATAAAATAAAATCAGAAATGAAATAATCATAGGGGTTGATGCAACCATTACCCATACCTACACGAAAATTGGAAAAATCACCATGGAAGTTTTTCATTGGTATTTTGAAGGAATTAAGTGAGAATAATCATATAAGGTTTGTGGTGGATAACCTTATAAATAATTCATACTTAATTTAGATACCACTGTATTTCTCAATGGATAAAGTTTTACAAATATAAATTAGATAAGTGGTGAAGCTATATGAATTTCCACTATCTATTTTATCTAATAGAGATCTGATATTCACCTCCATGTCCTAGAAAGGCCTACATCATTATCTATACACTAAAATAAACCTCAAGTAAACTTTTCATTCTCATACCGATGGCCAATCTGAGTGGACTATTCATACATTAGAAGTTATGAGCATGTTAAATGGAATTCAAAGGAGGATGAGACCAATATATTCCACTAGTCGAATAATATTACGAAAAAAAATTCCAATCATGTATCAAAATAACTCCATATGGAGGCCATAATTGGAAGAGGTGTGGAACAACTGTATGCCAAAATAATGTGGGGGAACAAAAACTGATAGGTCCTTAAAGGTTTGAGGTAATTGTTGAAAAGGTATGACTATTCAGTATCACATCAATGATTCTCAAAGTCAACAAAATGGATTTTATGTAAATCGTTGATTAGAAATAAATTTTGATGTTGGAGATTTGGTATACCTCCAAATATCTTCATGGAAGAAAGTTTTGATATTTGTTAAGAAATGAAATCTTATTCTATGATATATCGACCCCTTTTATATCCTTCATCGCATTAGAGTGGTGGCCAATCGACTATCACTCCCACTGAACCTATCTCAAGTACATTATATATTCCATGTATCCCAATTTAAAAACTACATACTAGACCCATCACAATTACTCTATCTAGAGTTGGTACCATTGGATAATAATCATTCTTATAAAGAGTTTCCGGTGAAGATCTTAGATTATAGAGAAAAAGTTCTACAAAATAAGACAATTCACCTTGTCAAAGTGTTGTGGAGGAACCAAATGTTTAAAGAAGAAACATGGGAACTAGAGTAGGTGATGAAACAACGTTACCCAAATTTGTTTTAATGTTGAAATTAAAATTTCTTCAGAGAAATTTTTAAAAGGTGAATGATTATAATGATCTGAATTGTTATAAATACAATTCCCCTTTCAATTTAATTAAATGTATTATTATGTAATATGGTCATAAAAAACACATGAAATCTTTTTGTTATATTATATATTATCATATTTAATTTTCTATTAATATTTCCTACAATTGATAATAAATACATCGAATATTGATCACGTGATTAGTATAGATATTGGGTTTTAACAAATCCTATTGAAATAGAAAAAGGATGTTTTAGCATCAACGAGTAGGATCATACCCTATGAAGCCCATTTATCAGAGGTTACCAGGGATATAAAATCACTGGGAATTTCCCTCAACCATTTCCATGTTTAGATTCAAAAATATTAGTTTGATAGAAATAGTTTATGTGATAATTTTGACCTTTTCGGGATCACGACCCAAACCATGTTCGCTGAACCACACCATAAATGTGTCACCATCACACACAATACTCTTAGGGTGTTTTATGTTGTATTAAATGTATATGTATCAAGAACTTACCAATATGAGTATATACATCATTTTTATATAATAATTAATATATTTTAAACCTATTATTGTTACATCATAAATGATTTTTTAATTTTGATACAATAAAACACAAATAGTTTTTTTGGGTAATATTAAAATTCAATTAAATAACCATTTTTTATGAATTAATGAATTTTTTAAATAAAAAACACTTTAATAAAATAATATTATTAAATAATTCTTATTAAATATGAATGATCGTATGATATTTATGAATTCAAATGTAATTTTTATAAGTTTTTGAAAACCATTACTATCAAAAAAACCCATCATTTCTTAACAAATTTAGATTTTATTTTTAATGTTTAAATTAAAATATTTAGAAAATTATTTATAAAAAATGAATATTTTTTATTATAATGTTAAAATTATCCAATGATGAATTTTTCAAAATTTTCCAAGAGAATCAAATTTTTAGGTAAAATTAAATATCGTATAAATATAAATTATGTATTATGACATAATAATTACCCAAAAGTGTGTTATAAATAGTATAAAAGGTATCCATCAAAAAATATATGTATTCCATTTAAAATATTTAGATTTTAATTTTATTTAATTTATTTAATAAATCCATTATGAATCCTTCAAAAACCATTAATATATTTTATGGTTTTAAAATAATTTCTTTAAGATTGGGATTCATCTCTGCATAAGAGAGGGTATCATTTTAATAATTTTTGAATTTTTCCCTCTAAAATTTTGTGAAACACTACCTTCTGAAAGAAATAGTTGTAAAAAATTATGGGTTTTTTAGTTTTGGTTAATTTATTATATAGATTACAAAAGCTAAATAATAAAGAAATCCCCCTCATTTCCTATATAAACCCACCCAATCTCCCATTTCACTTCAATAAAACTACTTTGATAATTGCTATACTCAGTCCTCCATTCTTTAGAGTACTTTTGAGGTTCCCACATGCTCTCAAGAAGCCCCTCCCAATCATTTGGAGTCACAGACTCATGTAAAGGATCTTTTATTTTCTCCTCTTTATTCATTTATCTTCATTGTATTATGTATTTTATCTTCATTTTCTTAATATGGGATATTTTATTTCATATCTCCCTTAAATCCAATTTTAATTAAAAATGGTTAAATAACCCTAAATAACTATGTAGTGAATGTCATACTCATTTTCTATCAAGGGTTTTCACCTTTATATACTTTTACCTCATTGACTTGGGTCTTACATGTTAGAACCAAGCTGATAATGAAGGTATTTATCTTCAACTGTTGTATTTTTTTGTAAAGTAAAGTTTTTTATGAAAGAAAATCAACTCACATTGTGTTTGGTGAAAATTGTATTGTTTTTTGTTTTCTAAAGAATCGCACTCACCCTAGGTCTGGTATGAGACATGATCGTAATAACGAATTTTTAGTAATCAGATTAAAACTGAATCCAGAATGAAAGATTCAATTTTTTTTTAAAAAAGATATAATTCTAGAATTAAATTTTCATCAGATTCACTCTGGGTATGGTGTTGAATGAGTGGTTGTTTTTAAGAAGAATCAGAGTCTCTATGACTTTGATAAATAAGTGACGATGCTTTTCTGATTTCTATTTCTCATAAATCATAAGTTGGAAAAATTACGATTGAAACGTGATGAAAGAAATGGGAATTGAAAGATATCTAAAAAATTGTATTCAGGGAAGAAAAGGGTGATGAGAATCATACTCAAAAGATCATATTTAGTCCAATCATACCCAAAATTATCATAACTAGAATGATATTATCCATGATAATCATTATTAGGATGATCATAAACGGAATTATTTTACCCAGAATGATCATATCTAGACTGATCATTATTAGGATGGTCATAACCCAAAACATCATACCAAAGATGATCATATGTAGTCCAATTATACTCAGAAAAATCATTATCAGAACAATTAGACTCAACCATATTGTATTTGGATTAATTGTTTTTTGAAAAATAATACTTAGCAGAGAAGGAAAAAATACTGAAAGAATATATAGATGAAATACTTTCCAATGTCAATCAGACAATGTGAAATATGTTCTCAAATGAATTCAATGTAATGATACAAGAACATGTATTTGATGGAAGTATGTTTCTGAAGCCGAGGCAGTTGATACCAGTCTATCATACTCAGTGAACCATCATACTCAGGAAAAATTTATTTCAGCAAAGACCAATTAAAAATTTATTGAACTGAGGCTCATGAAAATTATAAAGATATAAACTGATAAAAAATGTAGTCAACCAATCAAAAGTGGTTGAATTAATTTGTTTTCATTTCAAATGAACTGTTATGTGAGTGAATAGAAACAGTGAAGATATAAAAGTTATTCAATAGCATCGATGAGAGGAGGTTATTCAATGTGCTATCAAGGGGTAGCCCAACATTCAAAATAATGAATGTATTGAATTGATATAGAGCATCATATTCATAAATCCTAGTGGTATCAATTTCATCATAAATTTAATTTCAATGGATACAATTTTTTTGAATAAGTCGGATTGATATGAAGATGAGATTATGTTTGAAGAATATTTGAGAGGAATTAAGAAGCATTAAAAAATTAAAATTACAATTGATATTATTGGAGAAATTCATATTTCGGTTATTTTTTTGAGTAGGAAAGGTTCTGGGATTTCTTCAAAAACCTCTTATGAGTCACCTATAAAAGGAAATGTGTACTTTTCACTTATTCTCCTCAATGTACTATTCACTGCAGAGGAGAGAGATATTCCCTGTGTTAGATAGAAGAAGAATTTTTTTTATTCACTTCTATTGAGGAAGTTTTGAAGGAGATATAAAAGGAGAAGAGACAATATTGCGATTTTGTATTCAACTGATTTTCATATTAAGTTATTAGTGTATTCAGCTGATTAACATGCTCCGATTTTCAATCATATTTTGTTGATCATCACGTTGGGATAGATTATCATATTGAAATTTCCATATTAGGGATTTCTAGACTAAGGATAAAGAATTTTTTATTTTTCTCAATTTTAAAATGGTGGTGCTATATCTTTTCTTATTGGGAAATCATATTAAGAATAATTATACTCAGAATAATTGGGCTGAGAGAATCGTACCGAGAAGAATTATATTGCTAGAATCATACTCGGAGGAATAAGTCATGGAAAATCAAACTATTTTTTTCAGAACAATTTCTATGAGTTTTTTAAAATCTTTTGGGTAAATAATTTAATATTTTTATAAAATAGATACATTTTTTAAATTGAATAGAGTAATAGTTAACAAGATTTATTACACAAACTTTCCATTACCCTATATGTGCTAAGATGGTGTACAAACACATTTGGATTGTCTTCAATGTGCTACATGATTGAAATGGTATACCATACTCATTGTAATTCAAGAAGGTTTCTCTAGTGGATTGTGTCGTATTGGATTATTTACAAACCATACTAAGGATGTAACTATTCGTACTAATTAGTGAACCTTTTAAATACTTATGTTTTGTGGATGTGTTTGTGTTTTTTTTCTAGAGTAAAACTAATCATTAACATGAGGAAAATAATTTTCAATTGAAAAAAAAATAAAAGGAAAAGTATCATTGATTCACCCACCCCTCATAATGATACAATTACACTGAATGAGAACATTCAAGTGGTATGAGAGCCAGGTTCCCTTCACTTATTCTTTGATGATAGAGAATTTTAATTATTTTAATAATAAAGGCATTCCATATTTTTTCAGAAATAATTTTCATATCTATAATGATTGAATATTTCTTTATCATATGTATATTAGATATGATTTTACTGAAGCTATAGAAGTTTTGTTTCCTTCCATTGATTTTAAATCACCACTTTCATCTATTGACAAGATGAATCCTATGAATTATGGAAGTTCCAAGAATGTTATATTATCATTACTTTCCAAAATAGAATTTATAAGAGGTAATGGTGTTTCCACAACCAAGGGTACATAGGATAAATTAAAAATAATATACCTAAGAAATACAATAATAAAGAATTAAAACCATTACATCTAGAGATTGAAGTATAAAGAAATGAATTTGGGTGAGTAATAATCTGTTGGGGACTTCTTTAGCAGGGTAAATTACATTGTGAGTACTATTAGATGTCTTGTTGAAATTTAAAATGATTCTATAGTTTTTAAAAAGATACTGAGACTCCTTCCCAATATGTTAGATGAAAAATATTATTCATTAGAAGATATAGATATTGAAAAATTATCTCTTGATGATTTTCATATAAATATATTCACTGATGCAATAAAAAGGGAGAAATATATTAAAAGAAAAAAATTGATAAAGAATTTCATTAATGGATTGTAAAAAAGAAAAGTCAAATAATTTTCTTATTAAAGATGAATATGGTGATTCTAACTCCAAAAATTATGTATGTAAACATCTTGAAGATATATTATCGTTGTTTTCAAAAAAATGTTTGAAGAGGTATAAGGGAATAAAAAATTAAAATTCCTTTAAAATGTTTTCAATGTGGAGGAATTAGTCATATTGATTCTAATTGTACATGATGGAAGAAAGAAAAGAATATTGATAAAGAAGAAAGAAAGATAAGATGATATTGGATGAAATAGTGAGATAAAGAAATATTGTATTCAACAAGGAAAGAAAGAAAATTATTCCAATAAAAAACGTTTCTTGTTTAAAGATGAAGAAGATGAATCAAGTTATGATTAATCCAAAAAATCAGTTTAATATAGTATTTAAAATACTTTTATTTCAAAAATTAATGATGAAGAATTCATAAGTAGTAGTTTTGAAGAAGAAACTCAAATTGAACATTATTTTGAAGAAGAGTTGAAATAATTTCTGAGATATATTATAAGACACGAAGATCAAAAAAAGTTGTAAGATAAATTTAACCCAGCAAGAAATAAAGAGTGTTTTGTTTAAGAGACAGTAATATTGGTGAAATAGATTGAGGACTTGAATAAATCTATTGAGGAAGAAATGAATTATAAGGAGGACCTAGAGGTTAAGCTAAAGATGAAAATAGAAGATTTGTAATTTTTACAACAAAAACTCTCAAAAGAAGAATTAAGAAATACATGATTCTAAAAATAAATCATTGAATTTTTTGAATGTTCCAAAAATTATAAACTAGATATGGTTGAGAAAAATATACCTTCGAAGGTTAAGAAGAATGATGGAATTGTTTTTTTAAATAATGAATGCTTGGAATGTTTTGTGTGTGGAACAGACCAACAATTTTGTGTATTCCAAAGTGTAAAAGAATCCTATGTTTGGAAAAGTTTTGATAAAATATGAATCTATAATGGTTTCAAACACTTCTAGTTTCTATAAATATGAAATTAAAAGGATTGCACTTATTGATAATAGAATGGTTGGTGGCTCAAGAAAGAAATAGAAAAAGGTGGTTGGGAAATGTATTCACAATTCTGGATAGTATGGTAGTTTTAGAGGGAAATACTCATTTTATATCTATTTCTAGTATTGTGGAGGATTTAGACCAATGAAAAATATGTTTTTGTTTATCCAAAAAAACTACGATTATTCCATAGGTTATGAAATGAAGAAGTTTAGGGGGAGTCATTTCCCTCAAAAGTATAAGTATGAGATGTTTTTTTGAAGAAACCTGAGAAAGGTGGAGTTAAAATAAAAAAATGTTCAAACCTTTGGAAACTATTTGTGACTGATTTGAAAAACATAGACACCTTGAAAATGGATGTCTTGTTTTTCAACCAGCATAACAAAAGATTCTTAACAATTCTTAAAAGCCTAATATTCAAAACAAAATAGAAGAGGAAAAGACTCTTGTTGTTGAAACATCTTCAAATGATACATGAGGAGAATGACCTTGGACTCTTGATAGTGAGTGTTCTTATAAAAGTATAGTATATTTAAAGTTGTTGAATAATGTGAAAGACTTCAACGAAGGAATATTGAAATTTGGCAATGATGAATCCATGAAAATAAAAGTTGTTGGCTCATCCATCATTTGGAAAGATAATTTGAATTTCAAAAAGGATTTGTATGTTGATGGGAGGAAACACAATTTTATATGTGTTTTAATTTTTTTTATGTGGATAAAAAAGTTTTTTTATTGAATAATAGTTTGTTGAAAATGGAAAAGAAGATGGAAAATTTGTTACATGAGGCCATCATACAAAAGGAAACTTATTTCAATTTGGTGAAATAATAAAGTATTACTACATGAGTACGATAGAAGAGAATAAATTATGACATATAATTCTAAAAAAACATGTTTCAAAAAAACATGAGAAAGTTATCCAAAAGAGAAAGTTTCTGAGACATTTCTAATTTTCCATGAATAAGTGATTGATGTTGCACAATTTTTCTTAAAGGAAAGATTTCAAATGTTGTGAATAAAAAAGACAATATTTGTTCAATAAAACCCTTTGACATGATTCATTTTGATATATATAGGCCAATGAGAAATAAATAAAAAATTATAGAAAATTAATTCATAAATTTTATAGATGATTTTCCACATATTACTTTTGTTATGTTTATAAAACATATGTCAAATTATTTTTAAATGTTTAAAAATTTCAGAAGGTAAGATGAGAAGTTATATGAGTATTATGTGAAGAAGTTAATAACAGATAATGGTGGTGAAAACGAAAGTGAATAATTTGAATTCTTTCTAGATCATCTTGGTATTCTTTCTGAGTATAGTTCCCCATAAACTCCACAAAAAAATATTGTTACTGAAAGACAAAATATAAGTTTGGTGGATATTGGAAGAACCATGTTACTTGAACACGGACTCTCTGATTACTTTTGGTGGCAACACATCAAGAACATATGCTTATATTTAGAACCATTGTTTCTATAGGCATCATTTATAAATGACACTATGTGAACTATTTTAGGTAAAAACTCCATGTTTCAAACACTTTAGTGTTTTTGAGAGTCCATGTATTATAATAAAAGAATGTGGAAACTATTGAATGTTTGAGATGATAGGTGAAGATAGAATATTTCTATGATTTTCTATGGATGGAAGTGGATAAAATATTTTAACAAAGAAACAAAATTAATTTTTATACTATTAATGTGAATGTAATTTTAAGAGTTGAGACAGAAAAAAATAATCATGCAGAAATGGATGTTCATAAAGATGTGGAAAATGATTCCGATAAGGATATTGACAAATTTGATCCTACACAAGAAGAAGAATCATCGTGATCTATTTATAGTGTTGAGGAACATAATTGAAAATATCATCCTAGTATAATAAATAATATGTTATATTATAATATAATTGGGGATCAACATCAAAAGGTCCAAATAAGAAGAATAAATAATGCTATTACAAAAACTTCTCTGAACTCAAAAGTGAATTCAAATGTTGTAATAGAAGATTTAGAGTATCCTTAATGGGTTCAAGGCATGAATTAAGAGATGTATTAGATTGAAAATAATGATACATGGGAACTCTTACCCAAGACATAAATCAAAAACACCATTAGTAAAAACTAGGTTGTTTGGTACAATATGAATGAAGAAGGTGATGTAATAAGAAATAATGTAGTATTGGTTTGTAATGATTGTTCAAAAATTGAAGGTATTGATTTTGATGAAACCACTGCTCTGGTGGAAAGGTTACAACCAATCATAATATTTCATTATATTTCTACACAATGAGGTCACATGATCTTTCCAATGGATGTTAAATCCGTATTATTCAATGATGATCTTGATGAAGAAGATTACATTGAAAAAGCTTAAGGATTTATTATTGGTAAAGATGAATGTTATGTGTAAATATTGAAAAATTAATTTTGTGGGAAAAATCCAGATATAAGGTCTTGTTATTCAAAATTGGATACATGAATAATGTTAATGAGTTTTAGGAAAGGAAGAGTGGATAGAAATCACTAAATCAGAATAAGTCTAGTGTTTTCCCTAAATGTAATTATTTATATTGATGATATTTTCTTTACTGGGAATGATGAACGAAGTTGTGAAAGGTTTGTGGGAGAAATGAAATGGGTTTTTGAAATGACCATGTTGGGGGAAACAAAAAACATTCTTGGGTAAAAAATCTTAAAAATAGAGAAATATTTTTTTTCTTTCTTAGGAATGGCATTCTAAATAACTTCTAAAGAGATTCACTATGGAAAACTAAGAACTTTTTTTCACACTGATTTTATTGGGAACAATGATATCTACTGATGGAGAAGGGAAATAACTTGATCAAAAATAATTTTGAAAGCACATTAGAATCTTGATGTATTTTACTATCTCAATATTAGACAATGTTTTTATTGTTACTTTATGTGAAAGATTTTAGAGTGCTCCAAAAGATTCACATTTACTTTATGAAAAATAACTCTCAGATAAATCTGAGGTAAATTGTATTTTTCAAAATCACGTTTGAATTCTCATGTTGTATTGATTTTTTTTGGGTATTCAGATTCCGATTAGGAAGGAAATTTTGATGATAGATTTTTCACATTTGGTGGAGGGCACTTTCTGGGAAAAAAAAATTTAGTTGGAATATAAAGAAATATAATTATATAACTCTCAGTATTGATGAATCTAAGTATGTTTCTACCACTCAAGACACTACTCATCATATGTGGATGAAAAATCATTTTGAAGACTTACTTTTTGAGGTTAAATTACCATTTCTCTTTGTTTGTGATAATCAAAGTACAATCAATCTCACTAATAATCCAGTTCAAAATTATCCTTCAAAACATATATATATAAATTTTCATTTCATCAAATAAAATGTGGAGAAAAATAATTGAATTTATAATATGTTCCTACATTTGAATAGCTTGCTGAAATTTTTTAAAAACCTTTATTAAAGGAATATTTTTTATAAATTGAGTTTGAACATGGGTGACCAACCTATTTCTCATCAAGGATGAGGTATTTGTATCTGTATCCTATATCATATTGCCTTAGGATTTTACTATCTATTGAGGATAATTTTTTCATAAATATATCCTTAAAATGCATGTAAAATGGGTGAGTTGTGGGTAAGCTATGAATTCATCTATTTATTATTTCTGAAATGTTCTAACTGTTTGTTGGAGTGGTTTTTGGAAATGTTTTTTTTATTCTAGGAATGTTTATGTGTAGGGGAAGAAAGTTGTTGAATATGTTTTCATAATCACGTATTTTGGAAAACTTGTTATTTCTGTCAATGATTCTTGTTTCTTATAATGAATTTACTCATGTAGGCTTAGAGTTATTGATAAGTAATCAATTGACTGAGGATAAAAAGTTCAGTGATTTATGAAACATGGATGGAATCAAAATAAAAAAAGGGATATTGGTAGGACTAAGGTGATAAGGAAAGTATTTATTTTCAATTGTTGTATTTTGTTGTCAAATAATTTTTTCAAGGAAATAAAATCACATCACTTTTTATTTGGTGAAAATCATATTGTTGGTTGTTTTCCAAAGAATCAAACTCGCCTTTGGTCCTATATGAGAGAGGATCTTATTGAGGAATTGATGGTTATAAAATTTATACTGAACCCATAATGAAAGGATTGATGGATTTGACAATATATCTTTTTGGAATTAAATGTTCATCAGATTAACTCTAGATCTACTGAGGAAGGAATGGTTATTTTGATGAGAAAAACATTCTCAATGAATATGATAAAAATGGGATGATGATTTTCTGATTTTTATCTCACATAGATCATTAGTATGTTGTAAAACTTATGATGAAATCTTGATTAAAGAAAGGGTGATTGAAAGAGACCCATGATAATTGCATTCTAAAAAGAAAAGGGTGTTGGGAATCGTACTCAAAAGATTGTATTTAATCTAATTGTACCTAGAATGATCATACCCAGAATGATCATATCCATGATTAGTGTTATCAAGATGATGATACCTAGAATGATTGTAACTAGAATTATTGTATCCAGGATGATTGTACACGGGATGTTCATACCAAGGATAATCGTATCTAGTTCAATGGTACTCAAAAAAAATGTAATCAGAACAATATTACTCCGCATGATTGTGTTTGATCAAATTTTTTCTAAAAAATTATACACAACTGAGAAGGAAATAATGAATATATAAATAATTGAAATCTACAATACTTTTCAATTTCATTCAGATGATGAAAAATATGTTCTCAAATGAATTCAAAGTCATGAAGAAAGTCCTGATACAAGAACAAGTCCTTGAATAAACGATGTTGATGAAGCTAAATCAGATGATATAATTCATTCATACTCAGTGAACCATCATACTTAGGAATAATTTTTTTCAACAAGGACCAATGGAAAAATAATTTATCTGAAGCTGATGAAAATCATTATAAAAAAAATTGGTCATCAATGTAGTCATCCATTCAAAGTGGTTGAATTACATTTTTCTCAATTAAGATTAATTTTCAAGTGGGTCAAATGAAAAATGAGAATAAGTAAAGTGATTTGAGATTAAAGATTAAAGGAGGTTTTAAAATTTGATTTCAAGGGGAAGCCATACATTCAAAAGAATGATGGTATTCCATTGATACAGATAATCATATTTAGAAATCATAGTGGTATACATTCCATCATAAATTTAAATTCAATTGATACATTGAATTATTTTAATGAAATATGATTGATATGAAGAAGATATGATGTTTTAATAAAGTTCAAGAAGAATCAAGAAGCATTGAAAAATAAAAAATAAACCCAATATTTTATAGGAAATTAATATTTGGGTGAATTTGTTCGAAGAGGAAAGGATATGGGATTCCCACCAAAACCACTAATGGTTCATCTATAAAAGGTGAAGTGTACTTTTCACTTTTTCAGACCAATATACTATTCAAATTAGAATAGAGGGAAGCTCCAAGTGTTAAAGAGAAGAATAAGTTTCATATTCAATTGTGTATAAGAAGTTTTGATGTCGAAGTAAACTGAGAAGAGACAAGATCACAACGTTGTATTAAACTGATTATTATATTCAATGATTGTTGTATTCATATAATTACCATACTCTAATTTTCAATCATATTCATTTAATCATAGTATTAGGCTAGATTATAGAATCAAGATTTCTATATTGGGGATTTCTGGACTAAGGGAGAAGAAGTTGTAATGTTTCTCAATTGTACTCAGGTGGGGATATATCTTTTCATATTGAGAAATCATACTAGGAATAACTAGTCTTGGAAGAATAAAGATGAGAGAATCATTCCAAGAAGAAATATTTTTGGAGATTTATACTTGGAGAAATCAAACATGGAAATCATACTTGGAAGAATCTAATTGGGAAAACCAAACTGAATTTTTTCTTAACAAAGTCTTGAGAGTTCATACCTTCTTCTGGTTAATAAATTAAAGAACTTGTTTTTAAGGGTTATATTTGTGAAATTTAAAAGAATCACAACCAACATTCTTTGTTACACAAAAATTTTATTACCCTATTAGTGCTAAGAGGGTTCACACATGTTTTTTTATAGTATTTGTAATACTATACGAGTGTAAGGGTATATCATATTCGTTGTAATCCAATGAGTTTTTTATAGTAGATTTTATTGTATACGATTATTTACAAACCATATCAATGACATAACTATTATTATTGAATACTGAACCTTGAAAAACCTATAATCCTACAGATGTCTTCTTGAATTGTTTTCACCAGGTAAATAAATTTTTAATAGGAGGCCAATGTTGTTTAAAATGAAAAGAAACATACAAGTAAAAGTATAACTGATTCACCCCTTACCCTTCTTAGGGATACAATTACACTGAATGTGCTCTTTTATTACATTCATTTATTACATATAACATTATCATGGAATAAAATATTATTATGAATGAATACATGTTATATGATATATGTGGCACTCTTAATAATGAGAATGTAATGAAAGTGAATGGTGCACCCAAAATTTTATAGAGCTCCAATGCATAGGGTAATGTTTAGTCCCATTAAAAGTCTTGTTGGGACATATAGTGGACCTAAATACTTTATTGGACTTTTTCTAGATTGATTCCCTAGCATTTTAGACTTGAAATATGTTTAGGATATAGTGTTTTACGTTGTTTCTCAATTTCTCATGTTACGATTATCATGAAATATAATTACTTATTATTCATGTTCCTTTTATTCCCCATTGATATGCCTACTATCTAACATGTATTACATTATCCATGTAATCCCATGTTTATTTTCTTACTAGGATTTATAGCTAACCCATTTCTTATGTATGTCCCCAGGTTTCCCAATGCATTTTTAAATCCATGGAATTTTAGCTACATGTTAAGGGGGATTCTAATAATTTTATTGTATCCCATGTGTAAGAAGGTATTCTAGCTACCCAATTCCTATAGAAAATTGGATTTAAGATCTTCCATGTTGTATTATATGTAATTTAATATAATTAATCATTTATTAATTTGAAATAAAGTTAATGGTTGTTATATTTTTTTAAGGAATTCATTGGAAAGACAATAGCACCACAGTGCACAAAGAATATATTTATATGTTATCCCAAGTAAACAAATGGATACTACCTGTATAACCCCATATTCAAGAATGTGATTGTTGCTAGACAAGTCATATTTCATAAGAGGGAGAACATCCTCAAAAGGGATAGTGGGAGAATGATTTAATTCGATGATTTTGATTCTCATGATATACAAGAGTTAGTACATGAACATTTTCCACATGTCCCAGTGGAAGAAGTAGTTCTTGAAACACAAGTACTTCATTGGATTATAGGAGAAGAAAGAGATGCAGAGAGATATGGTAGTCTAGTAACTAAAGATGGTGACTCATGATTAGTTGAAAATGAAAAACCTCTATCCTACAAAGAGGATGTAGAATGCTAAGAATTATACTTGTTATAGCAGCTTACCAGGACTATGAAATTTGAAAGTCGGATATCAAAACTACTTTACATAATGGGAATCTTCAAAAATATTTCTATATGTCACAACCATAAGGTTTTTTAACTCACGGTGATTGCAAAAGGATTTTACTGTTGAAGATATCCATTTATAGATTGAAACAAGCATCCAGTTCATGGAACATTAAATTCAAAAAGGCTATAAAATAATTAGGTTTCATTAAGAACAAATGAGATAAATTTGTTTATAATAGGTTTAGTGGAAATTAATTTGTTATCCTAGTAGTATATGTTGATGATAAATTACTTATTGAAAATGACATACTAGTCTTACAATCTTTTATGGACTGGTAAGGCATATGTTTCTCCATGAAGTAAATGGATGAAGAAACCTATATTTTTGGGATTAATATAATTCATGATAGATCCAAGAGGATTCTTGGAATAAGTAAAAGAATATACATTGATAATATATGAAAAAGATTTAGTATGAAACAATTCACGAGGGGATTGGTTCCAGTGTAACATTGTTTACATATTTATCATAAAATGTTTCCTCAAAAATAGTAGGAGAATGAGAGAATGATTAAGATTTCATACACATCCATGATAAGATCAACCATATATTCCACTTTATCTAATAGTCTTGATGTTTCCTATTAATTGAGAATGGTAGGAATATATCAATAATATTTAGGAGGAAAATATTGTATTTCTGTTAAGGATATCCTTAGGTATTTATGATGAAGTAAGGATATGTTCCCGGTGTATAGAGGATATGAGGATCTGGTCTTTAGTTGTTATACTAAAGCTAGTTTTCAAACATACAAAAATTATTTGAAGTCATATCCAAGATATTTTTCTGTCTCAACGGAGGAGCTGTGAGCTTGAAGATTTCAAAGCCTCTATTTTTTGCTCAGTCTACAGTAGAGTTTAAATATATATATACTTATGATGTAGCCAATGAATCTATTTAGATACAGAAATTTTTCTAGAAACACTATGTTTTACCTTTAAGTTATAACCCTATCAAATTTTGTTGGGATAATACTATAGTAGTGGCTCTTGTAGAAGATCCAAGGTCACACCAATAGATAAAGCATATACTCTAGAAGAATCATATCATTAGGGATTTATATTATATAGATATTTTTTTGTAATAAGATTACACACAAAAGAGAATGTGGTGGACCCCTTGACTAAAGGCCTAACTCAACAAAAGCAAGATTATTATGTGATAGCTAGTCGATTGAAGGATGTGAGTAGTTTTCTCTAGTGCAAGTGGGAGTCTGTTCGAGTTGGTTTTGATTCTATGTACTTTATGAGAACTTGTATTCATAATTTTAAAATTAATAAACACATTATCAAATAATTATTATTATACAACATAACATAGTATCTGACAATGTCATAATAGTATCCATTTCACTAAAAGGTCGTACCAGTTCTGCTCTATGATGAGAACCCAGAAGTGCTAAAAAACTATTTTTAAATATAAGTTATACAGAAAAATGATATCATTTTAGGGATAAACATTATACATTCTATTACGGGTGGAGACTTATATGAATTTTTGGCACATTCTCAAGGTGTACTCCCTTTGTAATATCTACTGTAGGATATTTTGAGGATAAGTCCAATTAGAAGGAAATTTACTTTTATTTGTGTCATTGGATGATATTTTATTCTAATGTGTCTATTTATCCTTATAATTTTTTATTATTAATTATTATTATAAGATTCATACATTGATGTGTTTATGAAAACCGTGATGACATATTTTCACGGTGAGGTATGATATGTTGGGTGTGTCATGAGTAATATTTCATTAATGGATAATGTGATAAAGGATCTATACCTTCCATTATTTAATGGATATTTGAATCATATATCGAAATAATGGGGATTATTTATTCTATATGTCATATTTTTGTTATGGTATTTATTTATATACTCCAAATCCTCGATAAACTCAATATTGGGGATTGGGATTATGCAGAATTCTATTTCAAAAACTTTTGACAAGGTCTATATTGTGGAATAAAAATATCCCATAATTGTGTGAAATGATATTTTTTTATCTGGACAAGGAACAAATTGATAGTGGCGTTGAAGGACATTAAATAGATACCTTGGTTAAAAAAACAAAATAGCATAGGATTAAAATTTTGATAGGTGTTTCTCTATATTATTTTTAGAATTTTTATTGGACATGTCATGAAGATCCACAATCATGGGAAATGGATTAATGGGAGAAACATTACGATAAATGGGTTCATAGGATGGGGCATTTCATGATGGAGAGTTAAATTTTTATAAAATATGGAATTACTATATAGGGTATCTCAGTGAGATGGGAGTGAATATAATCAAAGTAAAAATTATTTGAAAGGTAGAAAACATGGATTAAAAACACTATAAGATTCTATCTTTGGGAATTAGAGATATGATTCCTTCCACATAGAAAAAAAGTTGAAAACAAAATGGAATTTTGAGCTAGTTCACATAGAGGTTTATGGAGAATCAATTGTGTGATATCCTAATGGTTTGCTCATATGTGTCACATTCATTAATGAATCTACAACACAGATGCATGAGTACTTTCTAAGGAACATCTCAGAGTTGTTTCAGACTTTTATTCCTTGGAGGGCCATGGTAGAGGAAGAGTGTTGATGAATTTTTAAATGACTATGGTTGGAAAGCGGTGAAGGTTATGTAAATAGAGATCTCTAAAAAAATACTAGAAAAAAGGGATTTAATTTGAGAAGAATATAATATATACTCTAGAACAAAATATATTTATATAAGGAATGGATTAAAATATTGTGGATATGGACAAGAGTATGAGAATTAATGTATGTTTTTATATGTTATTTTTGGAAGAATCATTAAAGTGTGTGACATAAATATTCAATAAGAGTATTTTATAGAAAATTGGGGAGTATCTATTGGAATAATGATTTTCTAAAATTAAGGGAAACTTCACCCACCTCAATGTCTTTGTTTCACTTTCCTACATTTAAATTGTTTTCATAGAACAAGATAATCTAGAGGAAAGTTTTCAATCATATTATATTACTCGATATGTATAGATGAATTTTTTATTTGGATTTAAGGAAAAAACTCTTAAAAGGTCAAAAGATTACAAAATATGATATTTAATGAATATATCATATAAAAGGATCAAACCCATGAAAATTGTTTTATAGGAGAAATGTACCCTCCAATGATGAGGTTCGAATGAATGAGACTAAAAAACATGGAAATTATAATAAACGTAGTAGTCAGAGTAGTACGGGACTCACCATTCCATATAAATAATTCACAAAAATAAGGGGGTCAATATTTGGTGAGTTTTCATAATTTAAATGTACTGGAGAATTCAAGGTCTATAGAAGCTCGAGAGCTTGAAGTTATGACACTGCATGTTGAAGTTCCATAAGGAGATCAACTATAAGGATAATTTTAGTGATCTAACAAGGTGATTCATCTAGTGTATAAGTATGATGAATTCTTAAAAAATCACTATGATGGTTTACTAATATCATTAGATTCAAGATAATTTGCAGATTTTGATAAACTCTAAAGAGTCGCAGTTAGAAAAATTGGATGAACATGATTTCCACCATATTTCTAAAACATAACAGCTGATATAAATACTTTTTAAGTAAAGATTTGTTAAAAAATGTTTATCATGTAATGGAAGTGGTGAATGCTTAATGGAATCCAAATTTTAAGCTTTTCATGAAGTATTTTAACAAATTGATATAGGTGACTTCTCTAAGATATGCTCATAATTAGAGAAACACAACACTATATGACTTGTGTTAAATATGACTACATCTAAATGAAATTATATAGATATGATAATAATAAATAAAACATTAAATCATAGGTCCTTAGATGAAAAAAGCTTCATGGAATATCTGGTAGTTTTTTCAGATCACCAAAATCAGTTATTTTTTTATTGGCTCATGTGTAGCCTCTACTACATGAAGAAAGAACGAAGAAATTGGAAGAAAAAGTAAAATTTATTTACAATGGAATTAAATTAAATCCCATGGAATGTGGATCATCATTATTACTATAATTCATTTGATAATTTATGTTTCATCAACATTATACATTATGTGGTTGATATTCTAGTATTGGTTCCAGTGAAAGAAACGGTCAACAAGATGAAGGTGGTTTTATCAAAAAATTGTGATAATGAAGTACCTCAGTATAGAAAAGTTTATATTTGGTTTAATAAGAGATTAATGTTCCCATATTTTGCAACATACATAAGCCAAATATATTTGGAAGTTTGTGGTGTGTTTTAAAATAATTGTAGTTAAATCATGGACTACACCCCTCGATACACATTTCTTGGTATATGCGGAGAAGTCACAATGAATGGAATAAAATCTTGTGTATATGTAGAAGTTCCCATATGAATTATCAATCAAAATCATTATTTAAAACATGTTCAATAGTTTTCTAGACATTGTTCAAGAATTTAGAGTCATCCACTGGTTTATGTAAGGCAACTATTGAGAACACTATGAGGTTCTGATTTGGATACTCTGGTACTAGAAGGGTTATGATAAATTGTAACATTTATTTAAATTATAAGAGACATTGTGAATGGAATGAATAATTTTAATTCTATAAAATACATAAGAAAATAATAAAAATTATATATATATTTTTTACTTCAGTGAAATAATATTTAGATTCCAAAACATTAATCAATAGCAGCATTCCCAACAATGGAATCTAAAAACTTCTCATTTAGGGAAGTAGGAATGGTGTTGATCAGAATAAAAGTGTTTATATAGATATCTTAAAAAGTATTTAAATATGATGTTATTTTCTTACTGAAAATTTTCAATACACTTATTAAGTAAGTTAATGTTTCATTCAATAAAAAAACACATTCAACTAAAGATTTACTTCATCCAGAAGTTATTTCCGGATATTATTGGACTTCAAAGAGGTCTAAAGGACCCTGTATATATGGAAATGTTGACAATGTTCTTGAACCAATAAGTAATTATGGAGTGATACACCTAAATAGGTCACAGTTTATTAGATATTTGATGGGGATCCATTCAGATTCCATTAGAAATTCAATGAATAGAAGGTGATATATGTCTGTTGATGGACGAGTTAATGTTGAAGCCTTAAAATAATTCTGAAAGGGGAGATTGTTAGGATCATATATAAAAACTGTTAATAGGATAGGGGATGAGATTACTATAATGGGGAAACATAGGATTTAATTTTTTGATGACCAGATGGAGATTATAGAAATAGTAGTAGTGATGACCTGTAGAGAAAATTTTATGAATAACAAATGTCAATGCAAGAAGGTATCATTGTAATATAAGATATTATAAGGGTTAAATGATAGAAGTTTGTAAGATGTTAGAGGAATATCTGGATGTGGAACTATATTCTAATGTGGAAGGTTTATGTGGTGGAAATCCAAGACCATAGGAACAATTTATCCATTAATCTTACAAATGGTTGACTTTATGCTATGAAAATAGGATGGTGGTGAAAACTAGAAGAATCAATTAATTTCTAATATTTATTTAAGGTAGATAGATTTTTTTATAAAATGGATTGTATTTGTAATAATACCTTGTTTATATGAATAAATTTAAGCGGTTTTTCCATATAGAGTAGAATTGAATTTCAGTCCTTGTAAAATTTTTGTGTTGTTCTTTTTCTATTTAGTGTTTCTTTCGATCATTATTTATAATTGTTCTTTTATAAGTCATAATTTTGGTTTTTTTTTCATGTGATAATGTAGTGGGAAGGTTTTTATTCTACATTTTGGGCATTGAATCATGGTTTTCATTCTAGTAAATCTACTTCACTATGGGATGTTCTTCCTCTGTGACCTCCGATGGTTTACCAAAACATTTCCAAAAACCCAATAATCATATCATCGATATAGACTAACAATTTATGATATTTTTTCAAGGATAGGTGATTATTCATTTTAGGAGAACCCACATGGATAAGTTTTTAATATAATTAATCTATTGTGTCATTGAGAAGAAGTTTACAAGACTTTTACTTGGGTATTTTAACAGATATTTTTCCCATATGATGATGGAATGTCATAATGACTTCATACAACTCTAAATAAATGTTAATTAAAATACCTTGATGATTAAATGATGTTTAAAGTAATTAATTAAATCCAATTAATAGAAACATAAAATTTAGACTATTTAGAAAATATGTAACAATGATATTTTAATATGTGATGGAGATGTGATATTTCCATATACATGTCATTAAAGTGACTATTATATTAGATATATCTTTAAATTATAAATATTATTTATTTAAAATAGAATTATATGATTTTGTGATGAATATTAAAGGGATAAAATGTAATAATTCTAAATATATCATGGCTCATGAAGAAACTTTCTTAAGGAAATTTTATCAAAGGAATATTTAAAAACATTATAATTTTTAAGAAACTCTATCATTCATATATTTTATTAGAAGGTTGTTCATTTATACTCCAATAATGATATATTTTAGTATCCGTATGTGACCCCTTTATCGTATGATGGGATTAAATCCATGACTTTGAAACTACTAGTCATAATAAGGTTGTACTCTCTTATATGGGAGACAACCCCTCCAAAAATTATATTAACACTAACTATATTATATTTTGATGTTAGTAGGGATCATATTAAAAAATTAGTGGATTCATACACAAAAAAAAGTATATATGTTTTATTAGAAGAAATATAATTACTAATATTTTATTTAAAAAATAAATCAAAAAAATTAGGAAACACTAATTTTACCTCATTTATCATAATTAAGAAAATTTCTACCTCCATTTTTTGTGTTGCATCCATCCATTATTGGGTGACATTAATCAAAAATAAATTTAAACTAATACATATAGTAGAGGAATTTAATTAATTCACGAAAAAACTCCCCATTAATTTTGTTATCTAGATCATCAAACCATTATAGATGAGAATTGGAATATATAACTATATATTTATTTCGATTCTTTAACATCCTCGTAGAGAACATTAAAAAAACCCATTTTCATTATAAAGAAGGTAAATCAATAAAAATGGAAATGGAAAATGATAAAATTGAAAATGGGACAAAGTTATTATTTTTTGGTTTTAGAAAACATTTCATGGTTTAATTTTCCATATAACCAATAGAAAATATGTTATTAATTTTAATGGTGGTATGAATGTATGAATTTATAATTTTAATTATATGAAAATATGTATGAGAATGAATATATGTTTTAATGAAAAAATAATAACCATATGAAAATTATATAGTCTTAGGAAATAATTTTTTTTCATGTTTTCATGAAAATGGTTATTCTTGGATTTGTATATATTTTAATTGTTTCCTCTACATATTTCAATGTATTTTCTAATATATTTTATAATAAATATTTAATTTTTTTTCAAAACCAATTTTATATAATCATTTTAATTTTTTATATAATATACAAAATGATATTTCCTTTTAAAAAGTAATCATTTTAGTTTTCCATATGAATAACATAGACTTTGATAGGACACACAATTAGTTTCACTAACGTTCAAAAATAAAAATCTCTTAAAAGAATAAGTTTCATACCTCAGAAGTTATTTGGGTTAAATTTTTTCAATTATACACAATGAATACATGAATAAACTATTGTGAACTAATTATTATTTCTATAGAAGTCACATTTTGCACTAAATTCTCTTTTTAAAATTAAGATACAACTATAGCCTATTGTTTACAATTATTTTCTTGAGTAAAATTTGAATAAAATATTTTTATTAAATTTATTGAGGTGTAAAAAACTAGAATAGGTATTGTATGATATTATTATTAATAACAAATTAATTTAATAATATAAATTATTATTTAATGAACTAGTATACATATTTTTCTAAATAACAACCATTTACTGGGTAAATTATACCTTAACAGTTTATATATATTAAATTATTTTAAAAATCGAAAGAAGTAACATCACCAATGAAAAGGTATATTATGCACATAAGAACAAATAAAATCCTAAAGTCTAACCTAAAATGAATGTAAAATTATATATATCATAACCAAAATGATACTAACCCAAAATAATTTGTATTAAAAAATTTAAATTTCAAATATATATAGGAAATACAAAAGTAGTATCATGTTAACACAAATTTTATGAAATAGATACATGGAGAATAGATGCACAATTTATCCCATATAATAAATTGAGAAGGTAGATTAAATCTAACTAAAATTACCCATCTATACATTATATTCCCATAAAAAATTATACAATATGAATAAAATAGAAAAATATAAAATGAACCCCATAGGTCACTACCAACTTCAACACATTCAAAAAAAATTCAATCATCCAAAATTCCACATTGCATAAACATCACCCCAAAAAAACTAAATAAAAATTGGGATAGTTTATTTTATATAAAATATAAAGCATAATGTAAAATAAAATTTTTATCCTTAGATTAAGAACCCTTTTAAAAATATGTAACTCTCAAACCTCAATATCAACATGATCTTCAATTACCCATCAAATGATCGTAAACCTTAAAATTCCACTCATTCTATATACTCTTAGCTATATATGTAGGGCCTCAGAAAAAATTTCCCAATAATGATTTAACAATGAGTCCTTAAATCCCCAATAAAAAAATTCATTGTAAATCCAAATCACATCATCAATTATTATATAACTAGTAATTACCCATGCGTACGAATGTTGATATGTATTAATGGCTATTTTTTAATAAGGGAATAAAATTTTTAAATGTTGAGAAGAAATAGTAATATTGAATGAAATGTAATCACATTTTCAAGTGCATAATATTTGAATAGAAGTGAACAAAAATTGGAGACACTATTAAAATATCAAAAAAATGATAAATTTAAATAAATGAATTTCTAATTTTTTAAGATAAAGATTTAAAATCAATTTCAACTACATTTATGATAAAATTTTTGGGAACAATGAAATCCAAATTAGAAGAGAAATTAAATAAAGAATAGTGGTTGTATAAGGAATAACAGGAAATGTGTATATGATTAATTTTAATATAGAAATGAGAAATAGTTAGTCGGTAATTATTTTCCAGGTAACAAATTTTTTTGGCACAGTTAACAAAGAAGAAGATATGGATTACTAATTTTTGTTAGTCTGAAATATAATGGATTCCTTTGTTAAATTCTAAAGGATCCAACCATTAATAGGAAGAGGTGATAATGGAATGTGTGTGCCTCTCTGTGTGTTGCCATTTGTTTATAGTGGTTCTCTTATTGAATTATTATAAATCTTAGTTGATGTCATTGAACACTTTACAATAGATGTAGACACTATTATTATTGTACTGGTAATGAATACAATAATCGGAAGAATGATAATATGTAGATCAACAAAAAGTGACTACAATATAGAACTCACAAAGTTTCTACCATTCCTACATTAGTAGTCTCTTTTAGAACCTTGCATCTCTATATTTTGATGTGCTATGTATGTTTGTATGGGTTTTCTTTATATTTAATTGTAAATGTGCGCTAGGAAACCGTATTATGCACAATGTATAGTAAAATTAATGTAAAATTCACTAAAAATTCGAACACCAGATTGGATGAAATTGCAATTTCACAGTTTTATACAATCAGTAATGACAAAAAAATGAATTCTAGAACATAGAAACATTGAATTATATTTATTGAATAAAATAAGGTAGGGATACCCAGGTTTGACGATTTGGTGTGGTGTGAAAGAATGTTTTAAATTATTCTATTGAACTGAAAGTACATCACTATTATCGCCAGAGTCCCTATATTGGAAATAGAGTAAAAGATTTATGGGATGTGTATTGAGACAATTATTCATCAAAGATAGGGTAAATTGTTAATTATCTTGGAATACTTTATTATTATGTATACATCATTAATTTAGGAAGACCTTCCTCTTGAAATCCTATGTAATTAATAGTCTAGTGAGATATTGTGGAACAATGGATTTCCCAGATAAGAAAAAGATACCTTTTAAACCAACATGGCCTGAGAAGGTCCTTGAAGGCTGATTTAGCAGAAATGCATCCGTATTGAAGAATCTGATGTTAAGGTTGAAGTAATAGGAATAATACAGATACTAAAGCTGAAGTAACTGCCAATGTCAACCACAATGGAGTTGAAATTTATGGAAGGAGTATTCTAGAGTTTGTAGTAGTGGGTGAGAGTGCGGAATATTTGGATGAAATGAGGGATTCAGAGAGCAGGGACGCGGTATGGTAAGAGGTAGGGTTATAAAAATCATTCGATCAAGATTCCATAGATGACATGTTTTCGGAGTAGTACAACAACTGAACACCAATGATATGGGATGATGTGGTTTAAGAGTATTAGAATACAGTGAATACCTCTAGGATGCTCGAGAGGCATAGCTAGAGGATCAAAGAAATTGGGAGTGGAGGATAAAAGAAATAAAGATGAATGGGGTCTGGAGGTTCAAATAAATTAGAAGTCGTAGCTGGTGTAAGAACCCGGTTTCTGCTGTGAAAGACTTTTGAATATTCTTGACGCTATTCCAGAGCAGCGCCTTCAGACGGCGTGCGATTCCGAGCCCCGGTGTGGCTGGAATTAAATTTTTAGTCTGTTCACACTGGAAACTCCAAATAAATGGGATAAATTCTAAACGGTGTTCCGGATCAGAGATCTGAGTGTACGGATGGGTCTGGAATGGGGTGTTTACCCTAGGAACGACCTAAAATTTATTAGCGCAGGACGTTTGGACCCCTCGCCCACTTTCGGAACGTTAGAAGGATAATTAAATTAATTGATTAATTCATTTAATAGTGAAATTCTAGTATCTATTAAATAGTGGCTCGGATTGGAAAACCAAGGGCACCGTTGAGTTCGGAACGTGCCGTTTACCCTAGGAGGGGTGTAAGTTTCACGGGCGCGGGTCGTCTGTGAAAAATGGCCCCAGGGGCGTTTTCATAATTTGGCGGCTGTGGGCGTTCAGTTTTATAACTTTTGAATGGGGCCTCGGATTAAAATTCCAAGACCTCTGTTGCATTCATAGCGTGGTTTTTAGCCTAGGGGAAGATTAATCTCGACCTCGTCGGGAGTTCGGGTTCGGGCCGACGGGCGGCGGGTTAAGTGTTTTCTATTTAAACACTTTACCCATCCCCTCCCACCTTTTTCTTCCTCGCCTAGACAGCAAAAAGCAGCAGCCCTCCCCCTCCTCCTCCACTCTGGTGAGGCAACTCCGGCGAGGCGCGTTAACTCCGGCAAGGCGCGGCAACTCCGGCGGTCCATCCGCGAAGCGTCGGTCGAAGCCCAACAAGGTAGGATTTGTCGTTTTTGTTTTATTCTCCCCGCACCTACATTGAGCCCATTTAATCATGTTGAATTGTTGTTGGATTTTCTAAAAAATCCTATGAATACGTATTATATTCTATTCCCTTTCCAACGCATCTTTCGGATTCGAATTCCGAGCTCCGTGGCGTCCTCAATCATCCGCCGAAGTTTGCGGGTTTTCAATTTCCGGCGGGTTCGAGCGGCGGCACGGCGACCCGAGGAGGCGGCGGCGGGGCTCTCAGACGGCGGCACGGGTGTTCGGTGGAGCGGCCAGGTGAGGCCGGGGCATGGCGATCCTTCAGCAAAGGGGAGGTCAGGGCCAGGCTGAGGGCCTCGGGGCGGCGGCGAATTGCTAGGGAGCGGCGACCGCGGGGTCGCGGCGCGCGTCCCCCGTGCGGCGACAAGACCCGCAGGACGCGGGTTTTCACGAGGCTGTCGTGACCGGCCCTTGTGGCCGGTCTGCACGTGGACCACTGGTCCACGGCCGGCCCGTGCATTAAGGCTGTGGACCGGCCTAGGCCGGGCGGACCGGCTGGTCCATGCCGGTCTAGCCCAAGAGGGGAATTCGACCCCTCTTCGGACGTCCGTAATTTTCGTTACGGACGTCCATTTTGCTTGCTGTCTGTGGCAGTGAACTTCTGACTTTGAGACAGACTTTTTGAGATGGTTTCAAAAAAATTTAGTTCCCTAAATGAGGGGCCTCAGAGGCGTGACATGTCTTTAAGTGAGTTGACGTTTTTCTGGGGGATTTTTTTTGGATGGGACGGACGCGTCTGACGTCCGTTTGGAGCGTCGTCAGCGGCATTGGGACCCTGGCGTCGGGCAGAATCATTCCAAGGTTGTTTTGGGCATTGAAGCTGGAGTTGAGGCGCGGTCCCCACAGCCTGTCTTTTGTGCTGCGTGCAACATTTTGTAACTTTTTCATCGGACGTCTGTTCGGGGCGTGCGAGCAATCGATGTTGGGTGTTTTTCCGAGGGAATCGTTTTGGCGCAGTCTTCCCGCTCTAATTCTGCACGCTGGTGCGGGCCCCAGGAGGGTCATTTCGGGAGTTGACGATGGATTTCATCATTATCACCAGGTGTCCGTTTTGGACAAGTGATTAGTCGAACTTGTGTACTTTTTTGAGAGGATCGCAACGGTGTGATCCGTCCGTTGAGTTTCAGGACTGGGATGTGGGTCCCATGTAGCACCACTTGTGTGTGGTGCGCCGGAATGCATCTTTTTCTCCGAATATCTGTTGTGCTCAAGTGAGCAGTCTTTTTGACGTGTTTTCCTGAGAGGATATCAATGGTGAGATGCGCCCGACTATTTTTGGGGCCAAGGCTCGGGATCACGGGTCGTCGTTCGGGCGTAAAGCGGTGTTGGCGACTTTTCCGTCAGATATCTGTTTGAGGTGAGTAAGTAGTCTATCTCGCGTGTTTTTTCGTTGTGTAATCTGTTCAGGCGAGCGGAGCCTCATATGCGATCTTATTAAATGCAGAAGCAAGTAAGGCGCTCTGGTGGCGGTTCGTCCTACTGTGTTTGTAGCAGACCCTTGGCATGTGATCGCGTGCACTCCCGTGTGAGTGATGTAAATGCATGAAGAGATGTCGTGGGCTGTGCCTCAGCCATTGAGGTGGCAGGTTGGAGTTGTTACGTTACACCTTCGCGTTGACGTAGGGTGCCAGGTGCATGTTAGCCTTTGGGCTGGAGACGTGGTATACTCTGGGAGTATACGGGAGCGCTGGGAAGTACATGTGGATGTTGGTACCTGAGAATGTTTGTGCACTTATTTGGGGTTGACTTGGGGTCACATGTTGTGTGGGCCTCATGAGAGTGTCGTGTTCTGCTTTACGTACCTTTGACCTCTTGCGACGTAGAGGGTCCCTCTGTTCTCGATGGTTAGACCAGCAGGGTTGAGTGGTTTCCCCTGGCTTTGTTCTGGAGTAGGGTGGTTGCACGATACCCACTCCGAGTTTTGTTGGCCTATGATTGTACCATCCAATGGAGATGGCCAGAGAAATTCTGGGCTTACCCTTCAGCGGGGCTGGGCAGTGGGTTGCTCATCGACTTCTTCGGGTTTACCCTCCAGTAGAGACTGGGAAGTGGGTTGCTCACTGACTTTTAGGGTTTACCGTCTAGCAGATACTGGGTAGTGGGTCACCCGACGACCTCTTACGGTCTACCCTCCAGTAGGGCTGGGTAGTGGGTCGCCTGTCGTCTAGTTCTAGGTCTACCCTCCAGCAAGGCTAGGCAGTGGGTCGCATGTCGACTTATTCCAGGTCTACCCTCCAGCAAGGATGCGCAGTGGGTTGCCTGTCCTCTTATTCCAGGTCTACCCTCCAGCAAGGCTGGGCTGTGGGTCGTCTGTCTACTTATTCCAGGTCTACCCTCCAGCAAGGCTAGGTAGTGGGTCGTCTGTCGACTTATTCCAAGTCTACCCTCCAGCAAGGCTGGGTAGTGGGTCGCCTGTCGAATTATTCCAGGTCTACCCTCCAGCGGGGCTGGGCAGTGGGTCACCTGATGATGTATTAGGGTTTACTCTCCAGCAGGGCTGGGCAGTGGTCACCCGATATTTGTATTAGGGTTTACCCTCCAGCAGCGCTGGCCAGTAGGTCACCCGATATCTAGTTAGGGTTTACCATCTAGCGGGGCTGGGCAGTGGGTCACCCGATATCGTATTATGAATTACCCTCCAGAAGGGTTGGGCTGTGGGTCGCCTGTTGGCATTCCAGACTCAGTCTTTTCTACTAGGATAGTCTGTGGCTTTCCTCTGTGTTTACCGGATCGGGACCCTTGGTTGTACGGGTTAGTGATGGAACGACCTTGACTTTGATAAGACCTCTCGACCGCGGGGCAATGATGAGGTGTGGTTTGACTTAACCCAAAACTATCAAGTACGAGGGGCACTTTCCCCACTGAGATGCGTCCTTATGACGCGACCTAAAACTGTGCGGGCGAGTCAATGCCACCCAAAGCGGATAGTGTCGAGGTGCGGTGATTTGGGCCCCTTGACTTGTAGTTCGGGGCAGACGTGCGGGATGCTGGGCATCGATGGAGTTTACTTCTGGGACTATTGGAGACTCACCTTTCTTGGGCTGAGCTATGGGACGGAGATCCCCTTACGAGCTTGTTCGGGATTCTTGACAAAGCATATATGTGTATATACCTCGTACCAGTACCCACTCCTTGGGTTTTGGCTACTCTCCTTCCAGGAGAGGCGAAGACGTGCGGGGTATGCCACGTGCTTTCCATGTCTAGATTCTCGTGGTTGGACGAGTCTACTCTCCTGCTATAGGTAGGGAAGACTCGACGAGAAGTTCATCTTCTCACCGTTTCCATCTCCTTGTGTCTGGACGAGTCTCCCTTCTTTCCTCTTATTTGGTTGAGCTGGACTCTCTACTGTTACTCTACTGCACTCCTTGTTATACTCCTTTACTTTTCCTATTCGCTCTACTGCTCACCCTTTGGTACCTCTTTTGTTTCTCCCTTGAACCTTCGGGGAATCCTACTGAGTATTTTTATACTCACCCCTTCTTTGGCTTTTCCCGCACTTGGTGTGCCCTTGCAGACGACGGACAGGTTGGTCGTCATTTCAGAGGAGCTTAAGAGCTTGGGAGCTTGGACCGTGTGCGGTGGTCGGATTCGGGTTCCTGGTGGGGGACCCTTCTAGCTGTTTTCTTTTTGTTTACCTATTGCCGGGTTGTGGCACTTTTCCGGTTGGGAGTGTGTTTTTCCCCTTTCCTTTTTAGTGTACCTTCAGCTTTTACCTTGTACTGTTTAGAGGTCTATGCACATTTGTGGTTTATTTATAGCAGTTTCCCTTTTCTTTACTTAACTTTTCTTTTACTCTGCAGTTCTGCATTGAGTGTGATGCATGTGTGTGTGTACAGGTACTTAGGCAAAGGCCTCCCCGAGTTATTGTGCCTTCGGTGCTGGTCTCCAGCCCCTAGCCTATAGAGGCGGGCTTGGGGTAGTTGCGGCTCGAACCCAGGTAGGGTCGGGTCGTGACAATTTGGTATCAGAGGTGGTTTGTTCCTTGGGACATTGTGCGGACATCCCTAAAAGAGTAATTGGTTGGGATTTAGGGCAATGGTGTTAACGTGTCTCGAGAGCAGCTCTCAGGCCAGGGAATCCAGTGATGGTGCAACGGTCGACGTATCCATTCACCATGACCTTGATAACCCACTTGTCGACTCACCATGCTGAGACACTTGTTTCAAGGAAAATTGTTTTGTGAATCACATAGGATTGAGTCTTTGGTTGTCCTTCTTGAGTCAGCTCCCCATCATTGTTATTGGTATATACATATATGCTCATCTGATCGCGACACTCCTTGATAATATTCAGGTTGTCTCTGTGAAGACAGCCAGCCAAGATACCAACTTTGGTGTGTGGCGATGACACTATGAGCTATGAGGCCTCAGTATAGGACCCATCATGCGATCCCCTTTCTCCGGGTGGGCTGGTAGCAGCACCCCCACCTGTTGAGAAGCAGAAGGATTCAGCAGTGCAGGCTGGGATTTAGCGCAGGTCGAGCACGCTCCGTGAGTTCTAGCGGCAGAGAGCGTTGAGGTTCAGTGGTGAGACAGACCCTCAGGCAGTAGAGGTTTGGCTAGAGACAGTAGTTCACCTTTTCAGGCTTGTGCAGACGCCGACAGATCAGAGAGTGGCTTTGGCAGCCAACCTTTTTCATGGGCAGCTTGGCGTTGGTGGAGTCTAGTGACTCAGTCTCTTGACGAGTCGTCGCTTTCGTGGGGCGACTTTCAGTTGTTGTTCCGTGAGGAGTTTTTCCCCTCCTGCTTGCGCTTCGTTTAGATTCATGAGCTCCTGCAGTTTCAGTGGGGTGGGATGACGGTGGCCGAGTACGCTGCTAGTTTCGAAGACCGTGCACGCTCTTACCGGGACTTGGTCTATGATGGCAACTCCCGAGCGCCGAAGTTTGAGCAGTGTCTCCGCTGAGAGATTCGTGCTATCATAGTACCCTTGGGATTTTCCACATATGTCAGGGTGCTAGAGCAAGCGCTGGTGACAGAGAGCTCCCTGTCACGTTCTATATTTGGTGGTGGCAGCAGGCACGTTGGAGCCGAGACGTCTGTCGCGGCTAGCGAGCATCGATAAGCAGGACCTTGATGCAGGTGGCATTCTGACAACCGGAATCAGGGGCGTGGTTGTACACCACATTGGCACCGGAGGGCACTAGTGCAGCCCGAAGAGAGTCGGTGCTATGGTTGCGATGGGCGATGTCACCTGGCATGGGACTGCCCGACCAAGCATGCAGAGAGCTTCGGGCAAGCAGCAGGTGCACCACCACGACGGAGGCGGCGCCATGATCAGAGTAGTACCCAGAGAGGTGGTGCTAGCAGAGGAGCAGGAGAAGCTGGTAGTGGGGGACATCTTTATGAGGTCTTCCCGTCACCACTAGGTGGTCCACATCAGGCTTCAGGAGCTGAAATTTGGGACCACCGACAGTCATGAGCTTTGGATGTCTACGATCCTACAGAGCATGAGGTGGCAAGAGGTACGCTCTACAGCTCTTCTACTTTTTGCAGTAGAATTGTTAGACTATGGGTGTGAAATACATTTCTCCCTGCTCCTTGTTTGAGTTGTTACCAGGGTGGCGTGGGGCATCGATGTAACCCTGTGTTGGTAAGGTAAAAGGCATAAGACCTTTTTCTCTAGTCAATGGTGTTGACTCCTTCGATCCGTGAGCGTGTAAGAGAGTCTTGGTTGCAAGACATCGACTGTGAAACCTTGTGTGACCAAATATCCTTGGGTGTTTCACCATATGGATATTCTGAAGGAGGGAAGCACTGGTCCTTGTTCCAGGTGCGGGCAGTGATTCTAGTCATAGCGTGCGACGTAAGGGTTCGGTCGGGGAGGTGAGCTACCCTTGAGAGCCTTTGGGCTGTTTGAGACCGTGCGAAGGGATGGTGAGGTTCCCTATCACCTTTCCCTAACCCCAAAGGCTAGTTTGGGTGCACGACGTCTTCCACGTGACACACCCAAAAAGAAATGTGTCTGCTCCTATGCAAGTCATCGGCGAGGGTAAACCTCTCTTGAACACATCAAATCCTTTGGTATGTGTGCGGTGACGCAGAGTTGTGCGTGAGTTCTTCTAGGTACGGGAGAGCCAGGATTGGGATTAGTACCCTGAGTTGTTCCCTAGTTTTGCTTTTCGGGGATGAAAATATTGAAGGAGGAAATGATATAAGAACCTGGTTTTTGCTGCGAAAGACTTTGGAATATTTTTGATGTTATTCTAGAGCAGCGCCTTCAGACGGCGTGCGATTGCGAGCCCCGGTGGGGCCGAAAATAAATTTCCAGTGCGTTCACATTGGAAACTCTAAATAAATGGGATAACTCCTAAATGGTGATCTGGATCAGAGATACGAGTGTACGGATGGGTCCATAATGGGTTGTTTACCCTAGGAACGACATAAAACTTGTCAGTGCAGGAAGTTTGGACCCCTTTCCCTCTTTCGGAACGTTAGACGGATAATTAAATTAATTAATTAATTCGTTTAATGGTGAAATGCTAGTATCTCTTAAAGGGTGGCTCGGATTGGAAAACCGATGGAACCGTTGAGTTTGGAATGTGTCGTTTACCCTAGGAGGGGTGAATGTTTCGCGGGGGCGGGCCGTCTGTGAAAAATGGCCCCAGGGGCATTTTCGTAATTTGGCGGTTGTGGGCGTTCAGTTTTATAACTTTTGAACAGGGCCTCGGATTAAAAATACAAGACCGCTGTTGCATTCAGAGCGTGGTTTTTAGCCTAGGGGAGGCTTAATCTCGACCCCGTCTGGAGTTCGGGTTCGGGTCGACGGGCGGGTGGTTAAGTGTTTTCTATTTAAACACTTAACCCACCCCCCTCCATCCTTCTTCTTCCTCGCCTGGACAGCAGCAAGCAGCAGCCCTCCTACTCCTCCTCCACTCTAGCGAGGAAACTCCGGCGAGGCACGACAACTCCGGCGAGGCGCGGCAACTCCGGTGGTCCGTCCGCGAAGCATCGGGCGAAGCCCAACAAGGTAGGATTTGTCGTTTTCATTTTATTCTCCCCGCAACTACTTTGAGCCCGTTTAATCATGTCGAATTGCTGTTGGATTTTCTAAACAAATTCCATGAATGCATGGTAGATTTTATTCCCTTTCCAACGCATCTTTCGGATTCGAATTCCGAGCTCCGTGGCGTCCGCAATCATCCGCCGAAGTTTGTGGGTTTCCGATTTCTGGCGGGTTTGAGCAGTGCCGCGGCGACCCGAGGCAGCGGCGGCGGGGGTCTCGGATAGCGGCGTGGGTGTTCGGTGGAGCGGCCCGGCGAGGCCGGGGTGCGGTGAGCCTTCAGCAAAGGGAAGGCTAGGGACAGGCGGAGGACCTCGGCGCGGCGGCGAATCACCAGGGAGCGGCGACCACGGGGTCGCGGCGCGCGACACCCGTTCGGCGACAAGACACGCGGGACGCGGGTCTTCACACAGCTGTCATGACCGGCCCTCATGGCTTGTCTACGTGTGGACTAATGTTCCATGGCCGGCCCGCACAGCAAGGCCGCGGACCGGCCTGTCCAGGCCGCGGACCGGCCTGTCCAGGCCGGTCCAACCCAAGAGGGGAATTCAACCCCTCTTTGGACGTCCGTAATTTTTGTTACGGACGTCCGTTTTGCTTGTCGTCTACGGCAATGAACTCCTGACGTCGAGACGGACTTTTTGAGACGGTTTCCGGAATTTTTAATTCTCAAAAAGAGGGGCCTCATAGGCGCGACACGTCTTTAAGTGAGTTGACATTTTCTGGGGGATTTTGTTTTGGACGGCGCAGACGCGTCTGACGTCCGTTTTGAGCGCCATCAGCGACGTTGGGACCCTGCCATTGGGATGAAGCTTTCCAGGGTGGTTTCGGGAATTAAAGTTGGAGTTGAGGCGTGTTCCCCACGGCCCGTCTTTTGAGCTGCGTGTAGCGTTTTGTTGCTTTTTCATCGGACGTCTGTTCGGGGAGTGCGAGTAGTTGATGTTGGGTGTTTATTCGAGGGCATCGCTTTGGCGCAGTCTGCCCGCTCTAATTCTGCACACTGGTGTGGGCCCTGCGAGGTCCGTTTCGGGAGTTGACGGTGGTTTTCAGCATTATCACTGGGTGTTCGTTTTGGACAAGTGATTAGTCAAACTTGTGTACTTTTTTGAGAGGATCGCAACAGTGTGATCCGTCCATTGAGTTTTGGGACTGGGATGCGGGTCCCACGTAGCACCTCTCATGTGTGGTGCACCAGAATGCATCTTTTTCTCCGGATATCTGTTGGGCTCAAGTGAGAAGTCTTTTTGACTTGTTTTCTTGAGAGGATCGCAATGGTGCGATGTGCCCGACTGTTTTCGACGCCGAGGCTTGGGATCACGGGACGCCGTTCGAGCGTAAAGCGATGTTGGCGACTTTTCCGTCGGATATCCGTTTGAGGTGAGTAAGTATTTGATCTCGCGTTTTTTCCATTGGGATTACAACGGTGTAATCTGTTCAGGAGAGCAGATCCTCATACACGATCTTATTAAATGTGGAAGCAAGTAAGGCGCTCCAGTGGTGGTTCGTCCTACTGTGTTTATAGCGGACCCTTGGCATGTGATCACGTGAACTCCCGTGTGAGTGATGTAAATGCATGAAGAGATGTGGTGGGTTGTGCCTCAGTCGTTGAGGTGGCAGGTTGGAGTTGTTACATTACGCCTTCGCGTTGATGTTCGGTGTCGGGTGCACGTTAGCCTTTGGGCTGGAGACGTGGTATACTCTGGGAGTATATGGGAGCGCTGGGAGGTACATGTGGATGTTGGCACCTGAGAATGTTTATGCACTTGGTTGGGGTTGACTTGGGGTCACACGTCGTGTGGGACCGATGAGCATGTCGTGTTCTGCTTTACGTACCTTTAACCTCTCACAACATAGAGGGTCCCTCTGGTCTCGATGGTTTAGACCAGCAGGGTTGAGTGGTTTCCCCTGGCTTTGTTCTGGAGTAGGGTGGTTACATGATACCCACTCCGAGTTCTGTTGGCATGTGATTGTACCATCCAGTGGAGATGGCCAGAGCAGTTCCGGGCTTACCCTCCAGCGGGGCTCGGCAGTGGGTTGCTCATCGACTTCTTTGGGTTTACCCTCCAGGAGAGACTGGGCAGTGGGTTGCTCACTGACTTCTAGGGTTTACCCTCCAGCAGAGACTGGGCAGTGAGTCACCCGACGACCTCTTAGGGTCTACCCTCCAGCAGGGCTGGGCAGTGGGTGGCCTGTCGTCTAGTTCAAGGTCTACCCTCCAGCAAGGCTGGGTAGTGGGTCGCATGTTGACTTATTCCTGGTCTAACCACCAGCAAGGCTGGGCAGTGGGTCTCCTGTCGACATATTCTAGGTCTACCTTCCAGCAAGATTGGGCAGTGGGTCTCCTATCGACTTTTTCCAGGTCTACCCTCCAGCAAGGCTAGGCAGTGGGTCGCCTCTCAACTTATTCCAGGTCTACCCTCCAGCAAGGCTGGGCAGTGGGTCGCCTGTCGAATTATTCCAGGTCTACCACTAGCGGGGCTGGCAAGTGGGTTACCTGATGATGTATTTGGGTTTACCCTCTAGCAGGGCTGGGTAGTGGGTCACCCGATTTTTGTATTAGGGTTTACCCTCCAGCGGGGCTGGGGAGTGGGTCACCTGATATCTAGTTAGGGTTTACCCTCCAGCAGGGTTGGGCAGTGGGTCACCCGATATCTTATTATGAATTATCCTCCAGCAGGGCTGGGCAGTGGGTCACCCGTTGGCATTCCAGACTCATTCCTTTCTACTAGGCTAGTTTGTGGCTTTCCTCCGTGTTTACTGGAGCGGGACCCTTGGTTGTACGGGTCTGTGATGGAACGACCTCGACTTTGAGGAGACCTCTCGACTACGGGGCAGTGACGAGGTGTGGTTTGACTTAACCCAGAACTCTCAAGTACAAGGGGCGCTTTCCCCACCGAGATGCGTCCTTGTGAAGCGACCTAAAACCGTGCGGGTGAGTAAGTGCCGCCCAAAGAAGATAGTGTCGAGGTGTGGTGATTTGAGACCCTTGACTTGTAGTTCGGGGCGGACATGCGGGATGTTGGGCATCGATGGAGTTTACTTCTAAGACTGTTGGAGACTCACCTTTCTTGGTTTGAGCTATGGGACAGAGATCCCCTTACGAGATTTTTTGGGCTTCTTGAAAGATCATATATATGTATATACCTTGTACCAGTACCCACTCCTTGGGTTTTGGATACTCTCCTTCCAGGAGAAGCGAAGACGCGCGGGGTATGCCACGTGCTTTCCGTGTCTAGCTTCTTGGGGTTGGAAGAGTCTACTCTCCTGCTATAGGTAGCTAAGACTCGATGTTAAGTTCATCTTCTCACCGTTTCCAGCTCCTTATGTCTGGATGATTCTACCTTCTCTCCTCTTGTTGGGTTGAGCTGGACTCTCTACTGTTACTTTACTGCACTCCTTATTGAACTCCTTTACTTTTCATTTTCTCTCTACTGCTCACCCTTCGGTACCTCCTTTGTTGCTCCCTCGAGCCTTCCGGGTATCCTACTGAGTATTTTTATACTCACCCCTACCTGGGATTTTCCCGCACTTGGTGTGACCTTGCAGACGACGGACAGGTTGGTCATGACGTCAGAGGATCTTAAGAGATTAGGAGCTTGGGAGCTTGGATCGTGTGTGGTGGTCAGAGTCGGGTTCCAGGTGGGGGACCCTTCTAGCTATTTTCTTTTTGTTTACCTATTTCCGGGTTGTGGAACTTTTCTGGTTAGTCACATGTTTTTCCCCTTTCCTTTTCAGTGTACCTTCAGCTTTTACCTTGTACTGTTTAGAGGTCGATGCACATTTTTGGTTTATTTATAGCAGTTTCCCTTTTCTTTAATTGTCTTTTCTTTTACTCTGCACTTCTTCATTGAGTGTTCTGCGTGTGTGTGTGTACAGGTACTTAGGCAAATGCCTCCCTGAGTTATTGTGCCTTCGGCGCTGGTCTCCATCCCCTGTCCTATGGAGGCGGGCTTGGGGTAGTTGCGGCTGGAGCCCGGGTAGGGTCGGGTCGTGACAGTCGGAGCTAAGCGGTTGGAAAAGGAGGAATGAATGAAAAGATGTATTCATAACCCTAGTATGGTTGGGAGTGGATAGTGGAATGGATGTTCAGGTAGAGGCGTAACCCTAGAGTGCTTAAGAAATCACAAATATGAATGGGATGTGAGGGTGGGAGGGATAAAAGGAAGGGAGTGTTTTGGAGGTGCAGAACATTGTAAGTGTGGAATGTGTAGCTGTAGGTACCCATTAATAGAAAATATAATAGATTTAAATTATTTTTCATTTAAATGAAATAAATAATTTACAAAAATCTTCATCATCCTAAAATTCTATTTTTGACAAACCCCATTTGGTAATTACATTTTAAAATATTTTATAAACATGAATTTCTCTCGATTTTTTATCTTTCAAAACAGAATGGGAATAAATAAATACATAATTAAATTATAAAAATAAATAATGAAAAATTATATTATAATTTATAAAATAAAAAAGCTAATATGAAATAGATAATTTCAAATGAAATAAAGTACAACGAAAATATCTATTTTATAAACTCTCAAAATAGGAAAATCCCTAGTGAATCTATGGTTAAGGTCCCTAAAGATAAATGTATTAGATTCTGATATAATAGGTGAAAATAAAATGCATTGAAACACCTAATTTATGTTATAAACTATATATTTTTTTAAAAAAATTGATTTTTTTGATGTCATTCATTACACGCATCACTGGCTAAACTTTCATTACACAAAGAATTGAGTTTCAATAAAATAAAATTGTATAATTATAATTAATTAAACAGTAAAATTTTAAAATGTCCATTATAATGGTGGGTATTAATTGGAATAATTTAATTATGAAAATATGGCTTACACATGTAAAATCCTTTTTATATTAAAAGAAAATCTTTTTTTGAAAGACTATTTAAATTTGATCAAATTTGGTTTATACCAATAAAATAATAAAATCACACTAATTGGATTATATTAATGATATATATATATATGAAATATTCAATATATTATTTATAATAAATCATATATGTTTTCTAGAAATGATATAAAAATGAATCTAGTTTCATACATGAAAAAATATTTTTCTAAAAGAAGTTTTTTCGACTTTTAATGGGGCACTTGTTTTAAAAATAAATTTTGAAAATTTTATAAATTATATTTGAAAAAATAATCTTCATATTTGAAATAGAGTGTTCAAATTTTAATGTTTTTGAATGTTTTGTACTTTTATGATAATTTTCAAGTTTTGATAAATAATGAAAATTATAGAATTTTAATTGGAAACCATTTTTTCATTCATAGACTATATTATGTTAAATTTTATATTTTATTGGTTTTAAATTATAATTAGATCCATTTTATATTATTTAACACAATTTATGTCATTGGAATAAATTCCAAATTAATTTGGGATGTATAAACATTTCAATATTTCAAATGTTTTCACTTTAAAAAATCATTTTCCCACCCCACATACGAGATTAATATTAAATTAATTTTAGCCAATTTTGTGTTTTGAATTTTGAAAAATGGATTCCATAATTTTAATCATAATTTATTAATATATTAAATATATTTCTTTTATTTTTGGACAATATGAACAATAACATTTAAAATTTTTGTTAACACGGTAAATGGTAAATTGAGTAATTTAGCTAAAAAATAAAGTTATAAGAACTATAAAATTATACTAACACAAGAAATTTTTTTGTTGGATAATGTTAATTCACCAATTAACACATATAGTTCTAAATTGAATTATTAATGGAATATTTTCCACGAAAATGAATTAGATATTATTAAGATCATCGGAAGTGACAAAATGCCACACTCTTACTTTTAAAAAGTATAATATTTTTAATATGGGTATAAATTGAAGCTATGATAGATTATATATATTAAAAAATATATATGTTTTATCTAAATTATGTTACTTATTTAAAATTTCCTTTGAAGAAATAATTATCATAAATAATTATACAATTATGATGTAGTAATTATTTAATTAATGAAGAATTCAATTAAGTGATATTTAAAATGGTTAAAGAGATATAATTTGAATTAATTAATGTTATCCACGAATTTAATATGTGAATATGAAATATTAGGTGTTTATTAAATGATTTTATTTGAACTTATCTTATTGTATTAATTTTATTAATATCAAAGTAATGAATAGTTTAAAAAATGACACTAATGATATTTTATGAAAATAATATTTAATTAAATAATTTTAAAAATGATAATTAAGGAAAAATGGGAGAATTTATGGTATATATTATCATAACTTGACCATTTATTTTTCAATTTACATATTTTAAGTAAAAAACTCAACTTTGATTATTGAAAATGTTGCTATAATTGTTAAAATTAAAACATGTTAACTAAGTGTTAATCAAAATGATTGTGTTTAAAATTACACCAAAACAATATAAAATAAATTAGTTTATTGAATTACCACCCTATAATAAATTATTTTAGAATAAGTTTCCATTTTTTGGTATTTATATTTATATTTAATTTATTACAAATTAATCTTTTGAGAAAATTCCAAAAGTTCCCCTCACCATCATTATGAAAGGACACATCCTCCATCATCTCATTTCACTAAATTTAGACTTCTATATTAACCAAAACCTTCAAAATTCTCTTCTAAAATTACCTATGGATATTCTAGAGGTTATGAACTTCCCAAAGGACCAACTCTAGATTCCTTTAGAAGAGATCTAAAGGAGCCGTTTTGAAGATAAGGTAATCAATCTAACCATTCACTCTATTTTTTTATATTATGTAAAACCACTAAATTAATGACATATATCATAAAATAATATATTCAGAATATAAAATATTTTAAATTTTTGTTATGATTATTAACACACCATTATATGGCTCCATTCCCATAAAACTAGAAGTGAAAGTATCGCTCGTGTGTACGTACGACTTACCGTCTCCACGTATTGATACAATTTATTTTCCATCACCATATTTTATGAATGAAAATTATTATATTTTTTATTTTCGTATATGATATTTATGAAATAATTATACTTCTGTGATAATAATATAATATCCACCTTTATACCACCTAATCATTTGGAAAATGATAACATTGCTTATGTGTACGTGTGGCTTACCATCTCCATGATGAGATGTGATTTGTTTCTAATTTATATTTCACATGGATGGTAATAAAGATTATTTTTTTGAATATATATGACATAAATATAACCTATTAATTATTATGTAAATGATTTTACCATGATAAATTTATAATTATAGAGGCAGAAGAACCGAAATATAGTTTGAAAACAAAGCACATATCACCCAAAACAGTGGATATAAATTATTAATTACGGGTTATAAGATGGTATAAAATAATAATACCAAGAATTATTGATATTTGGTTATGTAATAAATGTATAACAAATCAATATTTATTATATATGATTTTTGAATGTCATTAATGAAAGACGAGACATGAGGTAAGTGATTTATTAACTCAATTTTTATTCATCGGGTTAAACATCATTTTAATTGATTATGTGATTCTAAGGATACATGTGAAACGAATTTTGATAATAATATGTTGTATTTAAAATTTTTATATGTATTTTTATTTTATATACAAAATTTATTCAATTAATTAGTTATATGATCTTTGTATGGGATTTTTGTCTCACATTTATTTATATGGGACACATGCCTTATACACTACTTGTTTCATTTTTGTGGTGTATTTAATACCCATGATTGTATTTTATGAGCCTTATAATGATTACTATATTATTTTAAAATCTATATAATTTTTTTATTTTATGGGGAATATGATTCAACTAATTATAAATTGGTAAGATTTTGTTTCAAAATATCATCAATATTCGGGATTATTTTGTTTTATGTCTCCATTACAAAATATTTAACTTCCATATACTAGTTTTTCAAAGATGTTTTCATAAATTATTTTACTATTATACTTGAATATTTAATGTTTTTCTACCCATAATTTAATTTTTAGATAATAGTTTGTAAATAATATTTGTATCATTATCTAAACAATGACATTTACGACTTTTTGAACAAAAACACAAAAGTAATGTTTTTTAACTTATACGGCATGAGCGTCCCTTCCCTCCATCATGATACCCTAATTACATAGAGAATCATTTCAAATATCACATGTTTATTTCCAATGTAAATATTTTCTTTTTAAAATTTGAAACACATTAAAAATCATTTCATAAAGGAATGTTTATTTTCCTCAAGAATTATTTCAAGTATTGTTTCAAACCCATTTTCATTCTAAGAAAAAATTATTTTATGATTATTTAAGTTTATTGGGGATATAATCCAAGGGTACCATTATTATTTATTATGTTTATGATGGTGTGATTTTTATGAATCCCATTAATTTTTTATAAACCCATTTCTTTTCATGGGTTCTGTTATGATGAATGATTTATGTTCTTATGGAACACATATGTATTATTTTAATTATTCGATGGATGGGACCAATATCTACCTCCAATTAATTGGTTAATTAATTATATATAATGATATTTTTAGTTGAAACAAGTCAATGTTCTTTCCCCATGATGTGAAAAAAGATGTTGGGCTTGATCTGTGATGGGAAACAAGTTGATGTGCTTGATCCTTTAGGGAAAACATGAGTTAAGTTCGGAAATGAATGTCTTGGTTTTTTAACATGAAATATGAAATATTATTATATATTTAAGATTATTCTACACACATTTTGGACTTGAACATTTGGTTCAATAATGGTTTATGATAATGTTTCATTCCTATGATCTAGGTTAATGTTTTATGCCATGACTCGTGTTTATGATTCAAGACAGGTTGGGGATGAAATTTGTTTGTTATGATCATGATAATATACCCATATTTCTTCTCATATTATTTCATAATATGATAAATTTTTACCTTCCATATTTAACCTTACTAAGTATATGATCTCACCATTTTATTATGTTTCATTTAAAAATGTTATTATGAATGGTATTATGTTGGGTACCGAAGCAGCACAAATTTAAGGGAAGTATTGAAGATATTTTACTAGAATAGAAGTTTTTTTATATGTTTTCAAATTTAACTAAACTATTATGGTCCTTTGGTATGTGTTAGTGAAATTTAATTAATATTCATGTAAATAGATGTAATATTGATGTATAAAAATCGTGGGATGTTATAGTAAGTATTAGAAGAAATGTTTGGTTAAAATTTGGAAACAATAATGAAAAAACCATAGAAATATCCCTAAGGATAAGTGTAATCATAGGTTACAATAATAGAGTTTTCTAAATGATCCTGGCCAACCTTGGATTTATCATAATCTTTCATATAATGAAATTTAAAAATTAATTTCCCTTTATTAGGTGTTTTAAAACCTATTATTAATGCTTCTCACACTATGATTTTTGGTTTTAGTCAATGGCTAGAACCTAAAGCAACCACATTAACAATGAATGAGATGTTCAATGCATTTATTTTCCATCATAATGAATTAGTTTTATTGGATTAAGAATGAAATATCCTAGTGATATTCTCACACACCTTTTTCATGTTATGAATCCAATTGGGTTTTTAAATAAGAAAATGAGAGAACAACACCCTACTCAATCCTTTATAAGGAAACCTCCACCTTATTTCAGTAGGTCTTCTGATCCAATAGTGGCTGAGTAAGGGACCAGTACCAATGGAATCATATTTTTGGTTCTCTAATGTCTAGAACATGATAATGTCATTTTAGATTTCTATCATTATAAAGGTGAATCAGGTAAATGGTGGAAACTTATCAATAATAGGAGGCAACATGATAAAATTAACTTTATATAATTTGATGAGTTTAAGAACTTATTTTCCAATTAGTTATTTCCCTGTATTATTTTTATGAAAATGGATATTTTGTTATTTGAGCTTAATTATAATGACAAAGAATCTATTGGTAATTACAAGGAAAACATTACAATACAAACAAGGTAATCATTTGGTATTATCATCCAACCAAAATGTAAGGTTGAACAATTCTAGTGGATTAAAACCAAGTCTCCCATGGTAGTTATCCATAATATACATTAGTATCTATGAATAAATTGTTCTATGTGAACTCAAATTAAAAATGATAATTGGGGATACCCGCAATTCCCATGGTTTTTATATGAAAAGAAAGATCAAACCTCATGAAAACTCAAATGAAGAACATGGTGGGATGAAATTCCATCCATATATATGATAGAAATGTGGGAAGAAACACCAAATAATTTGATTGAATGAAACTGAGAGTTTATTTAAATGTGGAATGGATGGAAATAAAGCTCATGAAAGTCGAAAGGTGATAAATATGCATATTATTGAAATTGAGGTAAATAGGATTCCAACTAATGCACTACTCACACATTAGTGCTTCATGTGTAATGAAAATGGGAATTATGATTACCAGTTACCAAATCCTATAGTTAATGATCATGACCTACACTAAAAACCTATTAAAACAAATGAAAAAGAGAAATCTCATGCACTCACTTTTTACAATGTGGAGTACGACAAAGAAGTTTTGGAATAAAAGAGTTATTATGTAATTTGAATTTAAGAATAATGTTGTAGATGTACTTATATGGCATTATGGGTTAATGAAACATTTATGGATTGGTCTACTATAGTATTTCTTAAGTATTTTAAACCATATATTGAATTGTATTGTTAATTGTGAAACATGATTTAGGTGGTAAAGTGATATTGAAAGGGAAACATAACCTTTAATATATGCATGAAACATGGATAATATTGAGTAAAGGGTTGATTTATTTTCATTTAATAATTGGGATAGTATTTTTAACTTGAGATATTATATGTAATATGATGACAAGGTGGATTGTGGATTTATTTTATAGTTTTTAGAAATTTATGTAATGAAGAAATACTTAATTTTTAAAAGCATGCATGTTTTTACTAATTTTTTATTTTAACTCAGGTTATTAGTATGTTTCAACAGAATACATGATAATGGTATTCATGTGTTTTGTATATGAAAATTTAGATCGACATCATGTTTTTTTAGTGATAACTGATATGTTTGGTGAATTTCTTTCGTAGGAAATAAAATTTTACTCATTTGTATGGTTCATAGGGGTAATATTTTTAGAAGTTGTTTAAATTGAAATTTAGGTGAGGTTTCAGAGGTAATTGTTTCTTAGAATGATGGCTTATTCATACTAGAAAACATTCAATAATCATTTTTTTTATGATTCATAGAGACCAACATAATAAAATATCACATCATTATGGATCTTATGATGCACTAGTTATTTAGGCATTAGAATTTCATCTTTTTCTTTTCATGGAGTATGTGATGAAGTGGAAATTGATCAAGGCACAACCATAGAGTGATATTGTATATATGATATGAAATAAAATAATTACATATTTTCTATAGATTTCTAAATAAAATTTTATTTTATTATTATCATTTTAAATGATATCAATGACCATTTCTAGACATATATGGTCAATTGTTTTGGGGTTATTTAATTTATCTTGAAAATGTTCTTTATCATTCTATGTTAGAAATTGGTAGTAAATTTTCTCTTATATGTCCATTTTTCACATTTCACATATGATTTCCTATGTGTTAACCTAGTTTGAGTTTATTTGTTTAACCGTTAAGTTTCTAGATTTCCTTTTTTTAAAGTATGTTTTAATATTCATTTTTACAATGTGTGTTTCCATAAAAGTAACATTCGTGTATTAAATATTTGATGACACCGAATAAATTCAAGGGTGAAATTATTTTTAATAATGGTATAATGTGACACACTATGATATTTTTTCATTTTTTTAATAAAATAACTGAATTTCTTTGTGGTCATATGTTACACGGAGAACCGACATAACTTACGTTACGTGAAACATTATGTTTCTATGAAATGTCATTTTATTATTGTAATTATTTAAATAGAAAAATTATAAAATTTCCATTAGAATAGAAGGTATCGACCTTATTAATTGAATTACAAAAGTATGGTTTGAACCTACAAAACCCTTTTTAAATTAAAATGAAATATTTTTCTGAAAAACTAAATAAATGAAAAAAATTTGTTTTATACCAATAAAATAAAAAAAATAAATCTTATTGGAAAATATAAATGATATATATATATATATATTATGAAACATATTGTTTTACATATATCCAATTTGTTTTCTATACATTGTACACAAATTAATCTAGTTCTAGGCTTAAAAAATTGTATTGTTCTAAAAGTAGTTTTTTCACATTTAAATGGTGAACTTGTTTTTAAAATAAATATTTAAACTTATATAATCATATTTTAAAAAAACTTTTTATTTGAAAAATGAATATACAAAGCTAATTTTTTTTAATTGTTTTTTTATTTTTCAGATAAGTTTCATGTTTTGATGAATGGTGAAAATACTGAAATTTAATTTAAAAAGGATTTTTAACAAAAATAATTTTTTATTTGATGTTATATTTTGATTGGTTTAAAAGTGTAATTAGATCAATTTTATATCATTTAATACAATTCATTACATTTTAATCAATTTCACATTGATTTTAGATATAAAAACATTTCAATCTTTTGAACATTTTCACTTTAAAAACCAGTTTTCTCAACCAATATATTGGAAAAATTTTAAAATTATTTCAGTCAATTGTGTGTTTTTTAATTTGAATTTTTTTTATATTTTGGAAATAATAATATCCAAATTTATTTAATACATAACTTTTATTTTTTACAATATTAATAATATCATTTGTAATTTTTGTTACTATTGTAAAGGGTAAATCGAGTAATTTAGGTTAAAAATGAAGTAATATGAACTATAAAATGACCCTAAAACAATACCAAATTTTATTTTATGAGCTTAATTAGACCTTTAACACCTATGTTTTGAAATTTAATTATTTAATGGACATGTTTCTATGAATATGACTTATATATTATTATAATCAAAGGGAGTAAAAAAATGTCACACTCTTTCTTTTAATAATTAAAATATTTTGAATATGGGGGTAAATAAAATATATGATTGACTATATATATTATTATCAAATATAAAACATTTCTATACATCATTTTATTTTATTTTTAGACATTTGAGAATAAATTATTATCATAAATAAATTTTTTGTGATGATGTAGTAATTATTCAATTATTGATAAAATAAATTAAGTAATATTAAAAATAATACAAGTGATATAATTTTAATTAAGTAATGTCATATAATAATTTTATATTTTTATATTACATATTTTTGTTATATTAAATTAATTGGTTAAAAGTTATCATGATTTATTGATTTTATTAACGTAAATGTAATGAATACTATCAAGATTGGAAATAATGATTTTTTTAGAAAAACAATATTTCAATAAATTATTTAAAAAACATAAAAAAATTAAATACAGATAAATAGTATATATTATGGTCTATATGATCATAAATATACAATTCATGGTTCAATTGACATCTTATAAGTAAAAATATCCACATTTTAATGTTGAAAATGTTGTTAGTGAGGTATAAATTAAAATATGATAACTAAGGGTTAATCAAAATGATAAGGTCTAAAATTACACAAAAAAAAATCTAAAATATATTATAATATGGTATTACCCCCTTATCCCATATTATCTTCTAATTAATTTCTATTTGTGGGAATTTATATTGAGATTTAATTTATGATAAATTAAACTTTTGAGAAAATATGAAGAGTGCCCCTCACCTTCATTATAAAATTACACATATTAACTAATATAATTTAACCGTATTAAATATTATATATTGACTAATATTTTCCAAATTGATTTCTCCAACTCTATAGCCACATTATAGAGTTTCTGGGCTACCCAAAGGACCATATCAAGATTTCTTTAGAGGAGATCAAAAGAAGCCGTTTGAAGGAAGAGGTAAATGCTCCAACCAATCACTCTCTTTTTACACTCTACATTACCTACTATGAATATAAGATATATAATAAAATAATAACTTAATAATTTTAAATATTCTTAAATTTAATTATCCTTATTAACACACCATTATACAACCCCTGTCCCTTCGAATAAGAAGTGACAATATCACTCATGCATACATACGGCTAATCGTCCCCACGTAGCGATACAAATAATTTTCCATCACCATCCATTATGAATGTAAATTATTTTGGTTTTATCATATATATATATATGATATTAAGTAATTAATTATACTCAGATAATTTTAATATCATATATACCAATTTATCTTCTAATCTTTTGGGAAATGATAACATCGGTCGTGTGTATGTATGACATACCATCTCCACAAAGTGATGTGATTTGTTTTTCAGAAATATCTCACATGGTAAAAAGTGTTTTTTGAATATATATTATATATACATTAATAATGATTCTATAAATTATGATACCATGATCAATGTATTAGGACCGGGACTGCCGAACTAAAACATGCTTGGAAAATGATGCTGATATCACTAAGAATAGTGATATTAAATTATTACTAAACATGTGGTAAAATGTTATAAACAAATAATACATAGTATTATTGATACATATTTATGGAATAAATATATAATAAATCCATATTTATTATAAAAAAAAATAACGTGAATAATAAAATGTGAGACTTCAGGTATGGAATTTCTTAACACAATTTTTATTCAATGGGTTAAACATATTTTTCATTGAATATATGAGGTTGAGGTTACGTGTGAATTTTTTTTTCTAATATTATGATTCATTCCATTATTTTTCAATTATTAATTATAAAAATAATTTATTCACTAAATTAATGATATGATCTTTGTAATGTATTTCTCCAAAATTTTATTTGATCGGGACACATGCCTTACACACTAATTTTTTCTTTTTTGTGGTGTATTTACTAATCGTGAATTTATTTTATGAGTATTATCTTGAATATTATGATATATTTATATCCATATAATTTTCATTCTTTCATGGGGGAAATAATTCAAATAATTATAATCTTTTAATGGTTCATTTCCCAATGTCATCAACATTTAGGACTGTTTCATTTTAAATATTTATTATGGAATATTAATCTTCCATGTACATATTTTCTAAAAATGTTTTAAAAAAATTATATAATATTCTCCTATGATTATTTTATTTTATTTTACACATGTTTTACTTTTTAGATAATTGTTTTAATTGAATATTTTTGTTTCTTTCTAAATAAATATCTTTACGGATTTTTCAAGAAATGATAGAAGGAATGTTTTTTTTTGCTTTTACTACAAGATAAAACTTTCATTATGTAACGATTCCTTATTTCCTTGAATAATACTCTATAATATTACAAGTTCATTTTCAAGTAAAATGTATTCCTTTCTAATTATGTAGCTCGTTTAATAAAATCATTACATAAAGGAACATATATTTTCCCCAATAATTATTTCATGTAATCATTCTAAACCATTTTCATTCTAAGAAAACATTATTTTATGATTAATTATGTTTTCAAGGGATATTATAAAATGATACCATTATTATACTTTATTTTTATGATGGCATGAATTTTATGAATCCCATTACTTGTCCATGGGTAATTCAATGATCCAATTATAATGAAACTAATTTCTTTTCAGGTGTTTGGTTATGATGAATGATTTGTGTTCATGTAAGAAAAATATGTATGGTTTTTATTATGTGATGGGTGGGAACTGTATATCCCTCCAATTAATTGGGTATTAAATTATATCTCATAAGATGGTTAGGGGAAACAAGTCAATGTGCTAGATCCAGGATGGGAAATAAGTCGTTGTGCTAGATCCAGGATGGGAAACAAGTCAATGTGCTTGATCCATGATGGGAAACACATTGATTTGATTGATCCATTAATGAAAAATTGTGATAAGGTATGATTTGAGAGTATTGGTTGTTAAAATTGACATGTGAAATTTTTTTCTATACATATGATGACTCCACACACATTAATGACTTTAATGTATAGTTTATGAATAATCTATGATGACGTATAATTTCCATGATTCATGTTAATGTTTTATACCAAAACACATGTTTATGATCCTTGATAGGTTGGGTATGAAATTTTTATTTTATTCTCCTAATGACATACCCATATTTATTATATTTTGATTTCATAAGATAATGAATTTATATCTTTCATTTTACCCTTACTAAAAATCTAAAATCTTCCTTTACGTATGATTAATTTCCAAAAGATTTGATGAATAGTTTTGAGTAGGGTAATAATGGGAAATATATTTATTGGAAACATTGATGATATTTCACCTGAATAGAATTCTTTTTTCCATCAATCCAAAGCCCCTAAAATATTACGGTACTTAAGAATGTGTTTGTGTAATGTAATGAATATTAATTTAAAAATATGTAATATTCATGTATAAAAAATATAGGTTATAATATGCATGAGTTAACCTATAAGGATAAAAGTCCTTTTCATAATGGCACAGTGACATTCTTCTATGAAACCCCATCCAATCAACCACTAAGGAGTACATTCCATGGGCTAACTGTGTGGCGATTCCCTTCGATGAAAACTTAACCATTATCCAACATTGATTTTATTTTTTAGTGTTGATAAATCCATAGATATAAGTAATATAGAAATGTACTAATAGATAACTGGAATCCTAGGTGATATAATAATTTCAGGAGGGAATATTTCAATTTTAAAATATTATTCTCATCAAGACATTACAATAAATTAAATTAATCAAGTACCACATTCAAAATTAAAAAATATCATTTATAAAACCATTGAAAATACATTTAAAACAACTATGATGAATGTAATTAACCATCAAAATTATTATACCATAACTTTATTTAATTCAAACGCCCTTTATAATACCTAGAGAGCATTGTTGTTTGATAATAAAGAGTGTCACACGAAACCACCTACAAATATAAGGTCAATAAATAAATAATTTATATACCATAACAATAAATGTAAATCATTCAAACTGGTATGTTATAAATTACATTATAAATCCAATTATAAAATTGATTAAAAAGTGTGTTTTGAGTATCAAAATTAAATTCTATGAGTTCCCCTGTATAATTATTATCATACATGACTACATGCATGAATACACACACACACACACATATATTTTATAATGTAATAATTTAAATATTTTCATGGGAATTTTATCATATATATTTATATATATATATTCCCAACTATATTTGTATAATAACCACATACTTCAAGATACATTTGTATTGTAAGTTGTGATTGAATGACATAAGAATAAAATAACATGACTTAATAAGGGATTTTGAAAAAAAAAACTAATTAACCATTTAAATTCATACATCAACCCATACATTTTCCTAAACAATATCAAACATCACTAAAATAGTAAAATTTTATGATAAAGCTACACCATATATTATATCAATCAAAAGTAAAATGATTCTTTATGTTAAGACATATAATAAGATAAAATACACAAGGGACCATTTAGAAATCAACCATAATCTTTTAAAACAATTATTCTTATATATATGAAATTTTATTTAGCTAAAATATCTTATATAAATTTTAATAGAACTAGTTTGAATAATCCAAGCACACATAAAATTTAATGGGAAATAAAAATAATAAATACAAAAACCTAAGCCATCATAGATAATTATAAACCATTAATAATGGAGTAAAGGAGTCCCATAGGGAACTAATCACACTGTATGAACCAAATACACAATAGAATACAAGCATATAAATCCAAACTAGAACATTGGGATCAGTTGACATAATGTTTAGTAAAGGGAAGGAGTGATGCAATTGGATCGTGGGGATATGTGAAGGAAGAGAGTAAGAATCCCAAAATTGAACTACTTCACTTTTAAATCACAATATGAAGCATAATAGAATGATTGAGATGGAAATCAGGGAGAGGAAGGGAAATCATAGGTGTCCTCTAAAGCATTTCATGTGTGTGAGGAGAGGGAGACCAAGTTTTAAATTTTATTTCATTAGGGATATAAATTAAATAAAATCCAATTTTTTAATCCCTTAGTGAATCACATGGTTTGGATACATGGTTGGATAAACACTTAGCCAACTATGATCCCCTATAGGAAACCCATGGGTACTCAAATAGTTTTTCAAACTGGTTGGGAAAACTGTGCACCAACTGTGAGAAATAGGTCTATGAAAATTGCATTCCTATCCTCATGATCACCACATAGATGGGAAAATTAATCAGGATAAATATGTAGGTGGATACATCCCTAGAATTTCTAAAAAAAATTAAATAAAATATGGATCCAAAACTGAAGAGAATCAATAATGGCCCATCAATAAATAAATAAATTCAGTAAATACATGTTGGGGTGTGATATGTATATAATAGGAAGGAAGTTTATTTTTTTTGTATATACTCATGTGGTATTTGGATATCAAATCTTTGGTCTTATTAGTAAGAGTATTTTTAGGATCAGAGATGTGTTATTTCTTTAATATTTGGTAATTAGGGATTTTTAGAATCTATAAAATCTATTGATGTAATTGACTTAAGAAATTAGAGTTAATCTTGAACCAACCGCATAACCATATTTTCTATATATTGAGGTTGATATTTTAAAAATGTATGATACGTAAACACTAACTAATATGTGTGAATATTTTGATATGTATCCATCATATAATATTCTAGAACATATTCCTTCTGATTCATATTTGAAGGGATCCACTAAAGGATGAAAATCAAGTAATAGATACTCACCACAAGATTATGTGATTCTCACTGAAGAGGGATATACAAACAGTTAAGATGATTTTATCTGATGTAAAAAAATATAGAATGCAAAATGTATATGAAATTGGTGATTTGGTCCTCACTATAGAACCATATATTTTAATTGGTAAATATACCACATAAAAATAAGGTTCTCAGGAATAAATTGAGGTGAAAAATTAGAGGAAGAGATGTAATCATGAAACCAAGCTACCAAAACGGTATGATTATGAAGGGATTAAATTAGATTAAAGGTATTTATTTCAATGAAATATTTATCTATTGTAGTAAAAAAAAACTCATATTTGAGTTTTTCTTGGATTTGGGATTAGTCGTGGTTTAGAGGATCAAAAACATAATGTAAAGACTACATTATTACTTGGTGGTCTCGAAGATGAGTTATACATGGAAAAATTAGAGGGATTTCACGTGAAAGGAATGGATAACATGGTATGTAATTTCAAGATAATTTTATATGATCTAAAAAAGTAATTGAAGCAATGATACAAGATGTTTGAATCATTCATTGAGAAAAGTGGATGAACTATAATTATTTTTCATCACATAATTTTCCTGAAATAGTTTCTAATGGTAATTTCATTTCATTGGTTTATTTATTATCATTATATATTGACTGGTGAATGATATATCCCCAATACTGGATTGTTGAAGAATGATTTGAAAATTCTTTTTAGAGTGAAGGACCTAGTAGATGCTACTCAGATTCTATGTATGATGATTACTAATGGCATGATGAATCAAAAGATTTAGTTATGTCATGACCCCCCCCCCCCACTCCAAAATTATAATAATTAAGGATGTAAGATAATTCACCATGAGTGTTTCCTTCTGTAGGCCCTAGGTTTGTAACTAGCATCGAGGGTATAAAAATCTCACTGTATGAAAGGAATTAACCTCTATAAATAAAACAGGATTTTGATATTGGATGGACAACCACAAAGAAAATCTTGTAAATAATATAAATGAATATAAAACACTATCTCACAATTCATGATTATGGTAAACCGATACATATAAAAGTATCCAATGTGAATAAAAAAAGGAAAATTTTTTGTAGTGACTCTAAAGTAGCTTCAAACCAGCAATTAATCTTTCTAGAACCCCAAACTCCTCCAGGAAACATGAAATGAAATTTATATATATAGGGTGAGGAAAATAGTTATACTGAATATAGAGATAACCAAGGTCTCGAGTGAACATGTAAAAATATCATGATAATTCTCCAGTGAACCACTAGATGAAAGTACAAGAACCTAAACTGATCAACAAACCATACCTGCCTCACCATGGATTATTATCTAAATTACATATTAAAAATAACAATATAGCATTGATATAATAACAATTTGAGGTGCCTCACTGCTGACTCCCCTATGATTTCAACTCTCAAGTCTTAATGTTGAATCTACTATTCTTTAATCACATCCATTCACATCAAATCACATCACATATCACCCAAAGACAGCTCGGTTATCTCTGATGTGGGTCAGGATGAACCCATACCTACAATACCCTCACAAGGTCTCGAATCATATGATAACATCAGGCATCACCACAACATGTCTCAACCAAATAAATATACTCCATTACATATCATCTCATAATGTAACCAGTGTAGTGGGGTGTCATAAATGTTAATGACATCAACCTTATTCATTCCTCCTTCCACGCATGACCCCCACCACATTTAACATCACATCACTACATCATCATATCTCATATCTCCTGAAAATTCCATGGCTAACACTACTAGATAATCTCTAATACTGACCTGAATCATCTCTACTACTGAAGGATGAAAAGGGAAGTTTCAGTATCTCCCCATCCATGTCACCACCATCCTAGATGTTGGGACAAATTTAGAAAAACCGTGACCTATGAGTTTTTTAAATTTATCTAACATGGGTGGGGAGTTTATGTAAATAAAAAAAGTACATTATATATATATAACACACAACACCCAATATGAGGGTCTACATCAACTAAACTAGTAGAAACTATATCACTGCCATCATATAACACACCACGCACTGGCCATCACAACCACTTCCACCAATATATGAAACACATCACAGAACAACTACACATTCCACATGATTAAACTTTCATTTACAAAGACACATCATTCACATTTACACTAACTGTTTATTTATTGTTCAATTCATTTAATCAATTTTTAATACAATAATTTTAAGCCCATATATTTTATTAATAATCTTTTTTTTGTTTCATTTTAATATCATAATTTATTCCACATATAATGGGGAAACTAACCTAACCACACCATGTAACAATATGCCCATATCACACAAATATCAACACAAAACCTCATTTCCACCATCATCATCCCACCACACCAACCAAACCATTTCACCAAAAGAGACAGATGTATAATCCACCACACACCATCACTACAACACAACCAAAAAACAACCAATATCCACTATGAAACAAACTCCATTACCACACATCATAGACAAACTACACATCGTAACCACCTCACACAACACCATAATACATCATCTCCTCTACGCACCAACACTACTATGAACTACATCACACAATAGCCCATATCACATATATTTCAAACTGCCATTCGATTAACAACCATACAAACTAAAAATATCATCCAGTCATAACTACTAACTCTCAACGACCCATAACAAATAGGAAAATAGAATAATGAAACCAAACACAAAAACAAGACAAACCAAATTCCTCAGTTAATTTAATGAATTTAATCACATTACTTATTTAAATAGCATGATAATTATTACACCATCATGGTTCCATGGAAAACCATATTATTAACCAAATATGAATTCTTACCCATTATTTAAGGTTCACCCACAAAACAAAAGAATAATGGTCTCATCATATATCATGTATAGTGAAAACAAGGATTATAACAACTGTTATTTTTAATATTGGTAATACGCATGCACAATATCATCAACAACATATATCAAATCAATAAAGCATGTGATATCTCACCATACCAAACAAATAATGTATTCCAATTAAATTATCATATTATTCTAACCCGTACTATACAACCAATATAATCAAAAATCATGAAATCCCCACACATAGAACAAATAAAGGTAGAGAAAGAGTATCCCATAACTTAATACATTTTTTCAATTTTACTGTACACTATAGGGGAAAGAACCATCATACAAAAAAAACAAAACTACACCATGACGTAACAAATCAACCATATATCTACAAAAAATAACTAACAGAACCAATGGATCAAACTAGAGAGAAGAGGGCTAGAATATCTCTTAATAGATCTTAGGGTTTCTTATAAACTGAGAGGATTAATGTCCAACTAATGAATATAACGACCAAACATAAATTAAAAATAGAGTGTAAAATGCCAATTGAGCATTCTAATGTCCAAATTCACATCATGAATTCCAAGGGGGCATGAATTACAAGTCGGAAAACCACCAGAAGGCTTAAATTTCTCATATTTTTAAGTTTCATTGAAATTTATGTTCTCATAGGTCAATTTCATTACACATCATGAATTAAACTTTTAAAAAGTGGATATATTTCATGATCCACACCTTATCCAGAAAAAATTCATGAATCAACCAGCATGACATCTCATGAATTTAAAACTCTTGAATTTAATCCAATTCATATCATGGACAACCTGATATAGTACTCATGTAGATCCAACTCAAAAGGATTCTCCTTCAACGTCATCTAAAACACATCCAACACCCAATATTTCAATGTTATAGGCTATGAAGGAACAAAATATTACATTACATACATCTCAAATGATACCCTTCCTTGAGAATCAAAACCAAAAATTGGAAAATAAATGTGTCTGAACAACCATTACATGAGATACCCTTCAAGGACCTCATCAGATCTAAAATGATCCTAGTAGCCAAACACGCTAAATAAAACACCAAAAAACACAAAAGGAAACCACATCACCACCACTCATTGGAAAAAATTCATCTCATTTGATAACAACCACAAGACACCCTTTATCACATAGCCACATAAACCTCCACAAATTCCAATAAATCCAATGGAAAAACAAACACAGAACACTGCAACAACCATGTATATAAATCATGGAATCCCATATTCCATGTCAAGATATAATATATCTTGGATGACACTCACTCACATGAATTTTTTTAATCATGTCATATTATATATCATCTTGATTTGGATTTATGTCTTCCCCTTTTTATTTGTTGGGAGATTTATCACACACCACACATCAAAAATAGATAACTCATATCATAAAAAAATATGTTCCATAATCACATCATCGACTAAAAATCAAAAGAGGAAGGTTAAACTCAAAAAAATCCTTGTACAAGTCACACATAAATATCTCTCACTTGAATATACTCTCCTTTAGGCCACCATTCCTCCACAACATGTGATCCAATGGGGTAGTTCATCAAGAAAACCAGCTATTGATTATTTGTATGACTACCAGATTCTCTAAAAGCATCATGTACTCCCTGATATTGAACAATCCCCTATTGATTCCATGGGAGTCATCATGAAGACACTGATGATGAAGATACATGTGAAAGATTTCCTAGATCCTCTCCATCCATGCTGGTAATTCGAACTGATCTTCCACGTCTCAAACTCGACCCAACACCTCAAAAGGATTGAAGAATATGTATGAAATCTTACTCCCCCTTCCAAACCCCTGCTTCCCTAGTTAAGGGGAAACTCTCAAGAATAAACAGTCTCCAAACACTAAGTCTAGGGGCCTCCATATAAGATTATCACAAGCCTTATAATGGTCCTACGAATACCTGAACCACTCTCAAACCACCTGGATATTCTCAGTTGTGCTCTGCACCACATCAAGACCAAGAACTACTAAATCTCAAACCTCCATCTAGTAAAATGAAAAAAAGACATGGGAGTCTATAGAATACATAAAATAGAGCTATAAAAGAATTTGAGTTCTGGTTAATTTTTTTTGAAAAATTTACTAGTGGTAAGTGCCTTTCTAATGATCCACCGAAATCTAAGATATAGGCTCACAATATACCCCACTCAAATTTTTGGACTTTCTTCCTTGTCTTCCAATCAGTCTGAGGGTGGAAAGTATTGTTATAGTACAACTATGATCCAAAATCATGATTCAATACTCTCTATAATGATGATGAAAATGAGTATCCTAATAATGTATAATGGTACTCGGTTCCTTGTGAATCCAAACCTTATCGTTCACATAATTCCCCAAAATATACATAGATCACCATAAAATGAGATGAATTTTCCAATTAGTCTACTATCACCCAAATCGTATGACAACATCCCTTATCATGGGGAAAAACATTGAAAAATCCTTCGATATTTCATCCCATTTCCACTAAAAACTTCTAGGGAATGCAACAAACCTCACATAACCTAGTTCTCTTTGTCCACCTACTAACAAACCAACACCTCACCACAAACTCTACTATTGAGAATTTCATCCCCATATTCCAAAATATATCTCCTCAAGAAAAGATAATTATTTGTTATATTGGGATATACTACTAATTGTGATATTTTCAACTCACAAATAACATCGTCATGCACTAACAACATAATGAAAAACCTCCCATAATATAACATCTGATTCAGACCATCCTCTAACAATCCATCAGGGGCATCTCCATGGTGAAAATGATCATGAACCACCTTTATCGTTGAGTATCCCCACTGAGACTCCTCCACATGAAACAACAATGTGGATTCCATATTTATATGAAAGATACAACCACAACTAACTATCTCTCTAACATCAATATAAATCGTTGTAGGCTCCCCCATCCCTTACCAAACATCGACAGAATTCTGAAACACATTTACTATGGATTGATCACTCAAAAAATTGACAACAACATTCCCATTTATTAGGGTCTCATAGATATAAAAATAAAAATATTGAGGAAAATAAAACCACCTCCTATAATTTATATTTACATCTCATTGAGAGATAACATTTTTCAAGATCTTATGGTCTTTGAAAATGATAAATCACTCACCAATGAGGTAATGCCCCCATAACCTTAGTGAAAACACACCCACTTTCAAATCCATATCATTAGTCGACTAATTACACTCATGGGGATGTAACATACTAGAGACATAAGATATCACCAAACTAATCCTCATAAACTCACATCCACAGACAAGAAACGTTGAGTCACATAAAAATTGAAACAACACACCCTCCAATACTAACAAATGCACTAGAGCACTAAATAACTTCTCTTTTAGGTAAATGAATACGTCTTGTCACCAATGACTCCAAAAAAGTCTTGGTCTTTTATAGTCATTGTTCTCAATAGTGATGAATCATTAGAGTAATTAGGTACAAACCTTTGATAAGAGATTATGAGACCAATGAATCTATGGGCCTCTACTATGTTCTTGGTTTTAGGAGAAGAAAAAACTTCCTTGACCATCAATGTAACACCGAGAGATTTTCTGAAAAGTATCTTTTTTAATTTATTGGATGTCTTGTGTTGTATGTTACTCCAAGATTATCGTGTACTATATACAACAACGTATTAGCTTTCAGTATACACAACACTATTCTTGGCTCGTGTTACACACAATTTCAAGTTCGTTTTATGGAAATTATTCTTCGCAACATTAAGTATAGATTTTGTTTAATGTATAAATGAAATAAGTTTTGATTATGTTATACACAACAAAAAATAGTGCTTTCACTACACGCAACCCTGACTTGGGTTGGATTACACGCAATCAAGACCTTTTTCGATAGTGTGTGTAACGCAATACTGAGTTTTACTAAACGAGATATTATTATAATTTTATTATGAACTAGCCGTTATGAATAGTAATACCAAATTTTTGAAATTTTATAAATTTTATCTCTCAAAATGGACTTCAGTTTTGGTTTTGTAATATTGAAATTATCCTAGGGTGAAGTTTTCTTATTTTTCTGAAAACTTTTAATTTTTTATGAATAGTGAAAACACTAGGTTACTATTTTAAAATCGACTTTTTATTTAAATAATTATTTATTTTATTTAAATTTATTTTAGGTAAAAATTGATACATAATACCTATATAAGTTCAATATAATTCATTGGATTCATTTTATAATAATTTTAGATATATAAAAATTTTATTGAACTTTTCACCGTCTTTTACCCACCTCCTAAGAGAATTTGAAAATTTACATAAAACATAATTTTACCGCTTCTGTGAGTGGAATTTAAAAAATCCTAGAGACATAGTTAATATCAAGGAGTAAAATGTGGTTCAATAAGATAAAAATAATTTTTCTGAATTGTAACTTTTTACTTTTATTTACCACGGTTAAAACTAAATAGGGTAATTAAAGGTAAAAATGATATTATTATTACCCTAACACATGTACTAATCCTATTGGATATGTGTAATCCGAACAAAAACAAACTTAGGAATAAAATATTACCCTTTAGGTCCACTTGGATTAGATTAGGATATTTATTATTATTTTATTTAAAGAAGAGATAAAATAGTTAAAATCAACGTTTAATAACTAAAAAAAATTAATATAGGGTTATACATAAGATAAATTAGACTATAAATATTCATTAGAAAGATAAAAATAGTTTTTACATAATTGTATTTTCTTTATAATTTTTAAACATTAAATAAATTAATTTATTTATGACACATTGATGATGCAATAATTACCTTATTAATGAAATATTAATATAATTGATATTATAAATAACCAAATAAATTTAATTTGAGACTTTTTATGAATTAAACTAATTTTATAGGTTAATATGACATGTTAGTGTTTATTTAATTAACTTTTTTCGAACTAATCATGATGTTATGAGTTTTACAAAAATTAATTACCAAATAGTGTCAAAATTGACATAAAATAGTTTTTACAACAAATATTATATTATTAATTGTTATTTTATTACTAAAAATATATGGTTCATCCAAATGACTTATATAAGGTTATATATATTAATAATTAACCACTTGAGATTCGTTTGTCTTGTTATAGTAAGTTTATTAACCATATTGTGTAAGAAAAAAAGAAGAGACGGTTAAAGTTAAATTATTTAACTTAGAGTTAAATCTTAATGATAAGGATAAAATAGTAACCAAAACTTGTCTAAAACCTATTGGTTGAGAGGATTTAGACCCATCCCCACTTTATCTTAGAAATAAGTCACTTTGGAGCCATTATTAACCGAATATGACTTTATTATAAAATAATATTTTATATTTTTTCCTAAAGTCCCCCTCTCCTCCCTTATAAAAGGGAACCTCCTCCCTCTTCTCTTTACACAATTTTGAGCTTTAAATATTGGAAAAACCCTGCCCATTTCCTTTCTAAACTTCCATAGAAATATTATAGAGGTTCTGGTCTCCTCAAAAAATCAACCCTAGTGCCTTAAGAGGAAGCTTAAAAGAGGTGCGTCGAAGAATATGTAATCTCTTCTACCGATTCTTTCAAGTTTCTTTCTTCTTCAAATTATTCTTCTTTAGTTGTTTCATTATAAAGTAATAACCTCAGTATCAATAATATACTGATATTTTATTATAAATATGAAACAACCCCATTTCACCTTTTATCCGTCCTACGGAAAACGAAATCACCGCGCGTGCGTACGTACGGAATACCGTCTCCACGTCGTGGTGAAATCTTTTTTTCCACCACCACCTTACTTGGATGGGTATAATGGTGTAAAGAATAACTATATATGGTTATTATAACATCATACTAATTCTGAGATATTATATCATCCACTCCAATTCCATTCAATGCTTATGGGAATGACATCATCGCTCGTGCGTACGTACGGATTACCGTCTCCACGACGCGATGAGATTCATTATCCATGTTAACCATTCAAGAATGATTATAAAGTATATATAATGAATAATAATGAAATATATTACATAATTAAGATACTGGATTTATGTATATATATATATATAGTTCATCTACTTACTTCCATTCGAGTCAATTAGGAAAGGAAAACAACGTTCATGCATACGTACGACCTACCGTCACCATGAATGGTGTATTTCATTTCATTCATATATATATTATATATATATATACTGAATATATATGATATATAAACCATGATTTACATTCTGTAATTAAGTAAATCATTATATAAGTAAAAATAATATCAATAACAACAAGTCCAAACACGTACGATAAATAAAACGATTTTACCTGAAACGCTGCTTTAACATAGAATTTACAAAAGAACGGGTAATATAAAGTCATAAGTGAACCATATATGATATCGTAAAAATAAATATGATTCTTTAATAAGTAAATGACATTATTTAAATCATTATACAGGAGGTTTGGATACGAACGAAGCATATAGGACCTAAGGTAAGGGACAATTATTCCAATCTCATTCTTATCCGAGATTGTTTATTCGTAAGTATTTACTGGTGTTATATTTTTCATCCATGTCCATAAATTTTTTTTTCATAAAGTGTTTAATATTCTTCCGTATATGTTTAAATTCATGTTTACCCATATTTGGCTTTTACTTTTTGTTATGGAAGTAATCTTTCTTTTGTTTACCATATGTGGTACTTTTTGACTTTTCTGGAAAAAGTACGAGGAGAATGTTTTTTTAACTTATATGGCATGAACGTATTTTTACGATTTCATGACGCCTTATTTTAATGAAGTTTAATCTATAATATTTAATGGTTATTTTCAATAAAATAATTTTATTTTAAAATTGTGTGGAATTTTATGAAAAGAAATTGATTTTTTAAGAAGAAATGATATTTTCTTCAAGAATTCTTTTTCAAATGTTTTATCAAAACCATTTTCCATCTAAGATGACATTATTTCATATGTGTATGTTTCAAGTATAATATGTATATGATTTACATGGTTTCACTTTTCTGATAATGAAATGATGTCCATTTTTTTTATATGGATTATGTTATAATGGTATGATGTTTATAAAACCCATTTTTATTCTTTAGGTTATGATGAATGATTTATGTTTATGTTGCGGCACAAGTAAAAATGATTTCATTATGAGATTGGTGGGACCTATATCTCCCTCCAATGAATTGGGTAAATATTGATATCTCATGAGATAGACATGGCTGGAATGGTAAGTTAATCTGGTTTAGTGATACAGGACTGGAACGAGGAGTGAACTCGATTAAGAAATGGACTTTGTCCACTAAGATGGTCTTGCCAGTAATGCCTTAGCTACTATGGAAATAATATCATGTGATTAATGGTTTTAAACAATTACATGTTTTATTCCCATGCTATTTTATCATGATTGATGTTCCATTATGATTTATGCCTTACGTACTGCCATGTTTTATGACATTGCTCAAGATTTTGATGTTTAAATATTATGTTCATGTTTTTAAGTTCAAATGTATATGGATTGTTTTATTTTCTCCATACTTACCCTTACTGAGCATTTGAGCTCACCCTTTATATGTTTTCTTTTCCCTGGGATATAAATAAAGGTTTTATGTAAGAAAACAAAATGGTAAGATCTTTATGTGAGATGTTGAAGATCTTTCACCATGATTAGAAGATTATGTTCCGAGTTTCCAAAGACAATAAACTATTATGGTCCTTGTGTGTTGGTTTTTGTTATATATTAATTATTCCGAAAAATTAATGTAATGTACATGTACGCCAAGCATTGGGTCTCTACAGTTGGTATCAGTGGAAAGGTTTAGTTAACCTTTGGAAACTAGGATGCGAAAACTTTAGTAAGATCCCCAGAGATATTTCTAAGGTATGTCTAGGGATTTCCCTAAGGATTAGTATAACTATAGGTTGCAGTCCTAGAGTTATGTTGACGATCATGAATAACCTAGGGTGAACCTAAGGTATCATGGATTAAATAATGTGTGATAAGTTAGAAATCCCATAAGTGAATTTTAATGATTTTGTGGTTCCTCGTTATTTTAAATGTTTCTTACACTATGGTTTCTGGTTTTAGTCAATGGAGTAAATGAGAAGAAATTCAGTTAATGTTGATTCCGATGGAAAAATTAGTGACTGTGATCAAAAAAATCATGTAATTCCTAGAGAGAAAGATATTGTGATTATGCCGAATCAGTCATCATGATATATGATTAACAAGGTGATCTTTGGTGGTATTTCTATGTCATCAAATAAGAGTAAGATGAAATTTTATACATGTTCTCATAGAGAGGAACATAGAGGAAGGAAGATGAATATTTCTACATATCAAAAAAAATGGAAGAAGATCCTTGAGGAATACCTCAAATAGAGGGGAAGATGTTATCTGTGTAGAGAAAAGGGTCATAGAGTGACAGACTGTTATGGAGTTCAATGTCTTATTTGTGGAGAACATGGGCATTACCCAACTCAATTCCCTGACCTAAGAGGTTACTTCTAAATCAAGGAAGGACATATTCCATGACAATCATTGAAGAGGATGGATTTAAGTGTTTATGTATTTGTATTCAAGAATAATGTTATTGAGGTACTTTTATGGTATATTGGAATATTTTTGAATTTGTCCATTATGGTTTTCAATAATTTTATGGTACCAGAATCCATGAAAAGTGACTGAAATATTTTTGTAAAGTAGATGATATGTTCATAATGAAGGGATAATGAGAAAATGAAATTTTTCATAGTATTCATGAGATCATGAATGATATAAGGACAAAGTGATATCATGGTTTGAGTATATAGAAATTTTGGGATTTTAGTATGTGGAAAGAGTTAACTTTTGACAGCATTCATGTTTTCACTAAGGTTCAATGGGTATTCATTTTTCAAGAGAATACATGATTAAGGCATTAGAATGTTTGAACTGTGACCAACAAGATATATCTTATGATATATGGGGATAAATGACAGTATTTACATGCTTGGTAGATGACCTCTCTATCAATATTTTTCCTTATACTTTGAGTTTGGGTAAGCCTAAAGATTAGAATAGATTAAGTTATACATCAGATAGTATTGTTTAAGGCTAGAACTTTTTGATATTATTTTTGGAATGTTATAATAGTATAGTTTTAGAAAAAGGAAAACCCGTAGGATGGGCGACTACCCATCACGTCAGACAAGGATGTGGGAATCGAACCCACAACTGAAGTGTGGCATGCCTTTATCACCTACCACTGGCCTACAGGAATTCCCTGGTTAGTAGAAACTAGTTTTATTTTATTAAGCGGTATGATAGATGATGTATAAGTCCATTTTTGGAATCATATACGATTAACCTCACCATAGATGGACTTATGTATATTTGATAACTTTTTCTATCCTTTTGTTTAAGATAGATGCAATGACCCATCATTCTATCACATGATCTACTAACACTTCACTAATGACAAATTCAACTTCTTTTCTTTAAGATATGAAGTGGAAATTGCTCAAGGAACGAACAACGGTGAGATTGTACCAAAATAAAGTAAGTATTTCTTCTAATTCAAATTCTTCAACTTTAGGGAAATGATCTTGAAAACAAAAAATGTTGTCCCAGTGTCCTCATATCTGATGAATCAGATGGTACCTTAAATCATCACAAATTTATGGCTTTGTGATTGTTGGATTTTTCATAGCCATGTTCTCTACCACTCTCTATCAGAACTTGATGGTTATATTTTTCTTTCATATCCATATTTTCACCTATGTTCTCATATGTTGAAACCCAGTGATGAGTTAATTTGGGTAACCGTTATGTTTCATACATCACTTTTAAAATTAAGTTTTAGTATTCCTTTTTGTAATGTGGGTTTCTATGAAAGAAACTTTCAAGTAGTAAATTATTTATAACCCCGAAAAATTTCGAGGGCGAAATTCTTTTTAAGGGGGTAGAATGTTACACCCCAAGATTTTATGAGAAGTATTCTTTTTAATTTATTGGATTTTTTGCGTTGTATGTTACACCAAGATTATCTTGTACTAGATGCAACATCTTATTAGATTTCAGTATACACAACACTATTCTTGGCTCGTGTTACACACAATTTCAAGTTTGTTTTGTGGAAATTATTCTACGCAACATTAAGTATAGATTTGGTTTAATGTATAAATGAAATAAATTTTGATTATGTTATATGAAACACCAAATGGATATTTTACTACACACATCCTAGACTTTTCTTGCATTACACGCAATCAAGATCTTCTTCGATAGCGTGTGTAGTACGCAATACTGAGTTTCATTAAACGAGATATTATTATAATATTATTATGAATTAGCCGTTATGAATAGTAATACCCAATTTTTGAAATTTTATAAATTTTATCTTTAAAAATGGACTTCATTTTTGGATTCGTAATATCAAAATTTTCCTAGGGTGAATTTTTGGTACTTTTTTGAAAACATTGAATTTTTGATGTACAGTGAAAACACAGGGTTACTATTTAAAAGCCGACTTTTTATTTAAATAATTATTTATTTTATTTAAATTTATTTTAGGTATAAATTGATACATAATACCTATATAAGTTCAATATAATTCATTGGGGTCATTTTATAATAATTTTAGATATATAAAAATTTTATTGAACTTTTCACCGTCTTTTACCCACCTCCTAGGAGAATTTGAAAATTTACATAAAACATAATTTTACCACTTTTGTGAGTGGAATTTTGAAAATCCAAGAGACATGGTTAATATCAAGGATTAAAATGTGGTTCAATAAGTTAAAAATATTTTTTTGGTGAATCGTGACTTTTTACTTTTATTTACCACGGTTAAAAGTAAATACGGTAATTAAGGGTAAAAATGGTATTATTATTACCCTAAAACATGTTATAATTTTATTTGATAATTGTAATTAGATCAAAAACAACCTTAGGAGTAAAATATTACCCTTTAGGTCCACTTGGATTAGATTAGGACATTTATTATTATTTTATTTAAAGAAGAGTTAAAATAGTTAAAATCAATGTTTAATAACTAAAACATTTAAATATAGGGTTATAGATAAGATAAATTCGACTGTAAGTATTAATTAGAAAGATAAAAAGATTTCATTCATAATTTTAATTTATTTATAATTTTTAGACATTAAATAATTTAATTTATTTATGACACAATGATGATGCTGTAATTATCTTATTAATGAAATATTAACATAATTGATATTAAAAATAACCAAATAAATGTAATTTGAGACTTTTTATGAATTAAACTAATTTTATAGGTTAATATGACATGTTAATATTGATTTAATTAACTTTATTCGAACTAATAATTCTGTTATGATTTTTAAAAAAATCAATTACCAAATAGTGTCAAAATTGACATAAAATAGTTTTTAAAACAAATATTATATTATTAATTGTTATCTTATTACTAAAAGTCTAAGGTTTAGAAAAATGACTTAGATAAGGTTATATATATTAATAATTAACCACTTGGGGTTCGTTTGGCTTGTTATAGTAAGTTTATTAACCATGTACTGTAAGAAAACAAGAAGACATGGTAAAAGTTAAATTATTTAACTTAGAGTTAAATCTAAATTATAAGGATAAAATAGTAACCAAAACATGTCCAAAACCTATTTTTTGAGATTATTTAGACCCATACACACTTTATATTCGAAATAAGCCACGTTGGAGCCATTATTAACTAAATATGACTTTATTATAAAATAATATTTTAAGTTTTTCCCTAAAGTGCCCCTCTCCTCCCTTATAAAAGGGCTCCTCCTCCCTCTTCTCTTTACCCAATTTTGAGCTTTCAATCTCGGCCAACCCCTTAAAATTTCCCTTATCGGCTTTTCTAGAAACATTATAGAGGTTCTGGTCTTCTCAAAAGACCAACTCTAGTTCTTTAAGTTGAAGCTTAAAAGAGGTGCGTCGAAGAAGAGGTAATCTCTTCTATCGATTCTTTCAAGTTTCTTTCTTCTTCAACTTCTTATTATTTAGTTGTTACATTAAAAATTAATAACATCAGTATAAATAATATACTGATATGTTATTATAAATATAAAACAACCCCATTTCACCTTCTATCCATCCTATGGAAAACGAAATCACCGCGCTTGCGTACGCACGGAATACCGTCTCCACGCCGTGGTGAAATCTTTTTTTCCACCACCACCTTACTTGGATGGGTATAATGGTGTAAAGAATAAAAATATATGGTTATTATAACATCATAATGATTCTGAGATATTATATCATCCACTCCAATTCCATTCAATAATTATGGGAACAATATCTTTGCTCATGTGTACGTACGGATTACCGTCTCCACGACACGATGAGATTCATTCTCCATGATAACCATTCGAGAATGATTATAAAGTATATATAATGAATAATAATGAAATATATAAAATAATGAATCTACTTGATTTATGTGTGTATATATATATATTTCATCTACTTACTTCCATTCAAGTCAATTAGGAAAGGAAAACAGCGTCCATGCGTACGTACGACCTACCGTCTCCATGAACGGTGTACTTCATTTTATTAATCTATCTATTATATATATATACTAAATATATATGATATATGAAAAATTATTTAAATTCTATAAGTAAGTAAATCATGATATAATTAATAATAATATCAAGAACAACAAGTCCAAACACGTACGATAAATAAAACGATTTTACCCAAAACACTGCTTTAACATGGAATTTACAAATGAACGGGTAATATAAAGTCATAAGTGAACCATATATGATATCATAACAATAAATATGATTCTTTAATAATTAAATGACATTATTTAAATCATTATACAGGAGGTTCGGAGACGTATGAATCATATCCGACCTAAGGTAAGGGATAATTATTCCAATCTCATTCTTATCGGATATTATTTATTCGTAAGTATTTACTGGGGTTATATTTTTCATCCATGTCCATAAAAAATGTTTTTCATAAAGTGTTTAATATTATTCCACATATTTTTAAAGTCATGTTTACCCCTATTTTACTTTTAATTTGTTTTATGCAAGGAATCTTTCTTTTGTTTACTATATGTGGTACTTTTAGAATTTTCTGGAAAAAGTACGGGGAGAATGTTTTTTTAACTTATACGACATGAACTGATTTTTACGGTTTCATAACGCCTTATTTTCCTAAAGTTTACTCTACATGATTTCATGGTTATTATCAATAAAATCCATTTATTTTAAATTTTTTTGGCATTTTGTAAAAAGAAAAAGATTTTTAAGAAGAAAGGATATTTTCCTCAAGAATTATTTTCAAGTGTTTTATCAAAACCATTTTCCATCTAAGATGAAATTATTTCATATGTGTATGTTTCAAGTATAATATCTCTATGATTTACATGGTTTCAATTTTCTTATGATGAAATGATATCAATTTGTTTTATATGGATTATTTTATGATGGGATGATGTTTATGAAACTCATTTTCATTCTTTGGGTTATGATGAATGATTTATGTTTATGTTGTGGAATAAGTAAGAATGAATTCATTATGAGATGGGTGGGACCTGTATATCCCTCTAATGCATTGGGTAAAGATTTATATCTCAAGATATAGACATGGATGGAACGGTAAGTTAATTCGGTTCAGTGATACAGGACTGGAACGAGGAGTGAACTCTATTCAGAAAGGGACATTGTCCACTAAGATGGTCTTGGAAGTAATGCCTTGGATACTATGGAAATCATATCATGTTCTTAATGGTTTTCCACAATTACATGTTTTATTCCCATGTTATTTTATCATGATTGATGTTCCATTATGATTTATGCCATACATACTACCATGTTTTATGTCATTGCTCAAGATATTGATGTTTAAATATTATGTTCATGTTTTTAAGTTCAAATGTATATGGTTTGTTTTATTTTCTCCATACTTACCCTTACTGAGAATTTGATCTCACCCTTTATATGTTTTCTTTTCCCCAGGATATAAATGATGGTTTTAGGTAATAAAACAAAAGGGTAAGATCTTTATGGGAGATGTTGAAGATCTGTCACCATGATTAGAAGATTATGTTCCGAGTTTCCAAAGACACTAAACTATTACGGTCCTTGTGTGTTGGTTTTTGTTATGTATTAAGTATTCTGAAAAAGTAATGTAATGTCCATGTACATCAATCTTTGGGTCTCTACAATCAATGGGTCCACTACGATGCCCTGTCAGGATAATAGATGTCTGAGAAAACTCATCTCTCACATCTAAAAATTATAGTTGGAAAATATTGTATAGAGATGGTGGTGTTGAAGGACTTGAAAAACCGCTTTGAGAAACTCAAGATTATCCTCTTATGAAATTTAGTAGGCCAAGATATCATTAATGAGTACAATGATTAACTACCCCAACAGTCCTTAAAAAGGGAGTTTATAAGCCTCATGAACAAGGATAGGATGTTTGTAACACTGAATGGCATGAATAAAAACAATAAGTGTCTATATCTTAATCTGTAGGAAATATATAGATTATTTTTATAATTCAACCCCAACTAGTTCTTCGCAGACCACATATCAATCTTCAAAAACTAAATTTCTACACATAGTTGTTCAAAAGGATTGTCTATCCTCTAATGAGGGTAATGGTTCTTAACCATCGCCTAATTCATCCTCTACTAGTCTATACAAAAACGTAATAATACCATACTCTTTAAAAAACAACATTAGAGAACCCCATGATGACACCTTGGGTCAGATAAAACCTATTTTCATCATATAATCTATATGTGACCTGAACTCGTATAACTCTGTAGGTACCATTTGATGGAGATCTATTTAAATCATAGATGTGCATGACTAAAACTCTATACAAAAATCAATATTGTGGTGCAGATAAAGGGTCATAACCTCCCCTAAAAACATCTAATAACTCTTCTATAACCTTGAGAAAATACTCAACCTTATCCTCCACAGAAATATCCTCAAACTGTGACAAATGAAGCTCTACTTTCCCACAACCCATCTATTATCTCTCTCTCTAATGATTATAACTTTCTCTCCATCAACATTGAAAAATGAAACTCCCCTCTGGAAGAAAGAACTAATTTCACCTATAGAGTACAGTCAATCCCTGAAAATAATTATATCGTATGTTTATATCTATTGAAATAATATGTCTTCTATTGATCAATGCATCCCCATCACAGGTCTACATCCCCAGCACACATCAAATGAAGAATCATGACCTCCAACTGATATAGATAACAAAATGATAACTTGAGGCCTCTACACATCCAACCCAAAAATATAAAAAACAGAAAGAGAAATAAAGGAGTTGTAGTCTCCCAAATCAAATAAACCACCCATAATGGTAGATGATAAAGTAATCATATTATGGAAGACAATCATCTCTACCTACACATCTACCTCTAATGCACCCATATAACCACACCAAACTACTCTTCCTTTACACTTTATACCCATATGAGCATGCTCTTTATTATTTCCCTATATATGGGGACTGTAACGAGGATTTCCTATTCCAACTCCACCTAATATAAACTACTGGACAAACACTGACAATCTAGACTACCAAAACTTCCATAAATGAAAATGTTTCTACTCTCTAAAAGGGGCCTGAATACCCACATAATAATGGCCTCCCTAAGAGGATGTGTAGTATGTATGGAAGTTACCATGTCCTCCACAAATGTAGAAAGAAAAAAGAAATCCTCAATAAGGGGGATGGTCCTACCCGAGAAGAATAAAAATGGATCTTCCATAGTGGCTCCCCATTGGTCGGAACTCTAACCACCAAAATACCCATGACCAATTGCATGAATCCCTACTACTCATGATTCCATTTGTAGTCAATATCATCAGTCCCTATAATTAGATAAATCAATCAATTGATAAACTCAATATTTTTCAACACCTAAAGGTACATAGAGATCACAAACAGTGTGACCACAGGCCCAATCACTAGGTGAAAATCCTATTCTGGATATCATCCTCAAGGTTCAGAATCCAGGAAAACAACTATAGAAATGTATAGGAGGTATTTGAACATTATTTTTGAATCCTGAGTGCTCAAGATCCCCTTCATAAGGGTATAATATCATGTATCTTGGATTCCCTCATTGTTTACAATAGGAACACTATATAGAACTACATATGAAAGTATGAACACAATACATTTGTGTCTTTATGGTCACCAAGAAGCATCATCCACTACCAATTCATAGCTACCCACATATCCCTCACTACCAATATAACTTTGAACATAGATCTTACTATGATCATTCTAAAAGTGATATCGAGCTCCTCTATCCAATGCTTTGTATCCAGATCAAATATAAACCCTCATACATTCCCAAACTCTACTGTTAAAAGGAACAAAATTCCCTCTATCAAACATCATCCTCCCATGTCGGGTCAAACCTAAGATGATTAACCATATTATGATACAAAACCATAACATAATTTTCTACTTATAGACAATGAACTTGTTCCATTACAAATAATCATGTAGAGAATCCTAATCCTAATAACATGTAATTTTAATCAAACATAATTATTTAATTCAATTTTTCTAATAATAACCTGATTTTGACATGAATATAGTTAATCATAAAACAGGGACCTCTCCCTGGTCATTTCCATATAAAGAGCTCCACATCACATAGTTGTTCAATAATATCAGAGTCCATGAATTGGATAATGGTGGCACTAAAATCCCCTATTTTATCTAGTCAAAATTTCCTATGTCACGAACCAATATAAACTAGCATCGCTGCCCTACAAACACATATAAAACTCACATTTCCTTAGTCCAATATCCCTCCCATTTCTCTACCATCACCAATAATTATACTCTATGATGACCCCTCCTTAAAAATATAACACAATGAAGGGAGAGAGAAAATTACCCATGAGTCCTTCCTCTAGTAGGCCTCAGGCTGGAAACTAGCACTGAAGTATAAAAAAAATTGCATAGGAGGCATTATCCTCTAAAAATGAAATAAGATCATGATATGGGATATAAACCACTAGGAAACTCCATCATATTATATAAGTTAAACCAAAAACTATCCCAAAAATCATGAATATGGTTAATTAATACTTATAAAATTCTCCATGATAAATACGAAAGGACAAGTCAATTGAAGCAACTCAACAATAGCTCCAATGAAGCTAATAATTTCTATCTTGATCCCCAATGTTCTCCAAGAAACCAGAAAACATGTTATATAGATAAGGTGACTATAACATGTATACTCATTTTACAAATAACCAACATATGACCTGCATATATGAAAACAACATGCTAATGTGCAAGTGAAGAAATAATATATTCAAAAAGAATTTAAAATGATCAACTAACCAACCTTGCTTGACCATGTCTCACTATCCAATTCACGAATACATCATAATATTATAACATAAAAATAATGACAATTCATGGTGCACTGCTATCTCTTCCCTACTGATTTCTTGATCTCACACCCCATTGTCAAACATCTCATGCTCCGTTAGATTCCGTACACATCCAATCCCACCTGAAGAAACCAGATAAATCTCTAATGTGGGTTACGATAAATCACTACCACCCACACTCACAATGTCTAGCATCATGTACTAGCAGTAGGCATCACCACACCATGTCCCACCCAAATACACCTAAGCCATGACATCTCATCTCATCATATAACTAGATAATTATGGTTTCAAGAATGTCAAAGAAATAAAACTCATGACCACATCCAACCATGCATGACCCCCACAACATATCACATCACATCACTAACTCAACATATCATATCTCCCCTAAAAACACATTGGACATCACTTCTGAGTAATCTCTAACACTGACCCATATCATCACTACTGCTAATGGAAGGGTGGGGAGGATGGGGTATCCATCCATTCTGGACACTATGATTATATATATTGGGGAAAACCCCATAATCTAGAACCTCTGGTTAATAGTATGCTTATCTGACTAGTGTGGTGCATGTAAAGAAATAACATAAACATAAATGACATATAAATATCACACAACACCCCACCTATGGTTCCACATCAACTATATTGGCACACACCACATCACCACCACTATAACACACACCATCCATCACAACCACTACCACCACTACATGTAACCCATCACACAACCACCTCACAATCCACGTAATTAAACTTTCATTTACTATGAAAATTCATTCACATTTACACTACCCCTTAATTTATTGTTCAATTAATTTAATCCATTTTCCACACGTCAATTTTTATCCCATATAATTATTTACTATCCATTTTTTTTCTTAAATAAAAACTTATTCCATGGCTATACGAGAAACCGAAACAACCATGCCACACTACAACTGATTCGTCTCACAAAAATCATCGCAATGACACCACGCATCCACTTCCATCGATGCACTATACTAACCAAACCATATCTCCACAACAATCACATGCATCATCCACTGAACACCATTACTATTTCACAACCACAACCACTAAGAAACATCTAATATGAACCGCACAACATGACCCCACATCCCAACTATACCGAACACCATAACCACATGTCACAACAACACAACGCAACATCTCTAATGAATAATAGAACTATTTTAAACCACATCATACAACTACCCATGTCACTTTTTTATCATATACCACCACAACACAACCCCACACAATAAAAATACCATTTTTATCCCCACCAAATCACAACGTCTCGTAAAAAAATACAACAAACTATGTAAACCCTACTAAAAAACAACACAAACCTAGTTTATTCAAGGGGTTTCATCAAATTAATTCTTTAATTAGCATGGGAATTATCAAACAAACTAGGTTCCATGAGAAAGTAGTTTATTAGCCAAATATACAATCAATTCCTTTTATTCAGAAGGAGATCAAAAAATAACACAACAATGGTTTTACAATATATCATCTTTAATTAAAACAAGGCTTCTCACTATCATTAATTTTAGTATTGGAAACAAGAATGCACAATATCATCAACAAAATATATCTAAAAATTAAAGCATGCACTATCTCCCCATACACATCAATTAAATTATAAAAATTAAATTATCTAATTATTTCAAACCCTTCAATCCACTAAATGGGAATAAAAATCACGAAATCCCCACATATAGAATGTATAAATGAAGGGAATAAGGATACCATACCTCAAAAATGATTTTTGATCTCACTGCACACCACATGGATAAGAATAAACTTCTTGAAAACCACAACCACACCACAAGTTCATTGGTCAACCACGTATCACCAAATAGAAAATAATGAATCCCAATGACCCAACTATGGAGAAGTGTGATGGAATATCATTGATGTCCACCTAGGGTACGCTATAAATTGGGAGGAGGAATGTTTGAATGAGGAAAATATTAGTCGAACCTATATGAAAAAATATAGAAAATTACCCTTTCGCATTATAAAATACTATTTTACATCATGAATTCCCCAAGGGACAAGGAATACAATCCAAAAAACCATTAAAAATCATGGATTTCGCATATTTCCAAATTTCACAGAAATTTACTTCACCTTAGCTGGAATTAATTATAGATAGAAAATTACTAATTATTAACATGAATCCATTTCACACTATACACCCCATCCAAAAACAATATGTGAATTTAGTATCTCCACATATTGTAAATCACCAACTCAAGATGTAAATATGGTTCAATTTGTGATCCACCAACTATAGTAATCCTCCAGCTCAAACCCCAATTTTTTCTCCTTCCCCTAAAACAAGTCCAACACCCAAATTGGAAAATTAATGGGTTATGAAGGAATGAATCATTATAGGTTATCTAAATAATTTAAAATTTAAAAGGTTCTTGAAAGATTAAACATGAGTTAGGGGATACAGGTGAATAATATACTTTATAGGCATTTTGGGGTCATGATAAGTTTGAGTCCATCAACTGAAGAAGATTGAGTAAAAATAGAGAAAATTCCAATCAATCAATAGTTGATAGTATTATTTATATTATATTGTGTAGAAGAACAAATTTTTTTCACATTATATGAATTAGTATAACATGAATAAAAAATATTATAAAATATAACAAAAAATTAGTAAATTTTCTATTATGATATCTTCATGTTATATACATTCAATTTTTATATTTTGGATGTGATTAATATTTTTTACAAATATATATATATATATATATATGTATAAATATATATAAATGAAAAATCCATATATTGGTACCCGATATCATTTAAAGGGGCGTTTATTTTATTAAAATCATGAATTCAGAAGTTTTTTTCCATTTCTAGAATAGAATCATGTTATAACACAATCATTGAATGTTTCAATGAGATTATATGGATGCATAAATTTCTAATAGATCTGATATAAATTCAGGATAATTATATTATATATTTTGACAGTTAGAGAGGTATTTATCTCTTCAGGATCTCAATGATTCATACAAGGCCCCAACACATCAATGTCCTATGTCTCTCTATCTTCAATATAATGGAATATAAATTAGGAAAAAATGATAAAATACACATAACTGATGGTAGGGAATACATGGTGATAAATATTATATAAAAAGGAGAATATATAACCTAAAAAAGTGATTACAGTTCAATATTTTATGAAAAATTTGGAATAAGGGGTTTAATTGTGGGGGAAACCATAATTAAGGGAGTGCTCTTTTATAAAAATGGTATTTATTCACCAATATATACATGACTATTTTCATTGTTGAAAACCTGAATGGAATGTTGAATGTTTACATAGATGATGATAAAGTTTTTCATTGTTATATGAACAACACAAACAACCCTAAAAAGTGATAAAATCTTATAATTTAAATTTGGATAAATTCTTATGTAATTTTAACCTTTATATTAATCCAAACATTTATTTTTAGAAATAAATAGAACATTAAACCCATTTCTACCATGAATATTGGAACCTTGCTAAATCATGTAAAATCCAACCTATTCTCTATTTATTCGTGCTTCATCATATGGGGTTTTTTTGGAATAAAAAAATCATTATTGTATGAGAATTGTGAATCATTAATCCATGAAATCTCCTGTCATTATTTTCTCATATCTTTGAAGGAATACTACAATGAGTATAGTTATTATTGTGGAAATTAATAATAGGTGATCTCTATCCAAGGATATTGATCGATGAAGTGAGGATACACTATTGAGTAGTGCTAGTAGTGAGGGGAAGGATATGCATTATTTGATCCTTGGAGGAGGAGGATGTTGGGGTGGTGGTGTGCATTAGTTTGGGATGGGGAACTAGTAGTGGTTGCAAAAAAATAGTGTAGTGGATGAGCATCCTTGTCTCCTGCGATACTGATGATGTTTTAAAGAGAGACAAACATTAGTTGACAGAGGGTTATTGGAATCCTTATCGATAAAGAAGTGGTTATTGATTAGTATCTCATATAACCTATATTTTAAGAGAATTATGACACTTCTCATGGTTCAGGTGATGAAACTACTTCATTGTGGGGTAAAGAGTAAAGGGGGTGGAGATTTGGTATAGAAAATTGATAGTTAGTCTAGAGGGTGGTGTGACAGTGGATAGAGAGTAGGTCACTACTATAGATTTGACTATATTAGTCTCTATTCTTTATCATTTATAAAAACCCACTAATAAAGGGTTTTCTTTTACCATCACTATAGAAAAACCCTCATAAAAGTAATCCTTTATCGGTGCTTTATCTGTTATTGATATGTGTCTCCATTTATCCAGGGGTTTTCTATACCGATAATGGTTTTAATATAATATATATATATATACTCATAAACATGACTTATATCACAATAAAAAAAATATTTACATAAATATAATATATATAATCATTCATAATTTAGTTCATAATATGTATTTAAATTTAAATTATATAATATACAATAACATATATATATATATATATTCTTATTTAAATTTTTATATTCAAATTTATATTATATTGTTTACATTAAATAATAATATTTATAGTATAAATTTATTTATAATATTTGGTGTGTTTATTTATATACATATACATATATATATATATATATATATATTTACAGACAGAGAGACATATATATAAGAAAACCCATAATATATATAAAATAAAAAATCTGATGAACTATATAAATAAATATACAAATAATTTAAATATGGTTCATATTTAAATTTATTTAATATTTATATCCATATAATATAATTTACATTATAAATTTATATTTAAAATATACATATACTTATAATTATATATTTTTGTTTGCTTTGATATATATATATATGATTATAAATAAATACATATATGAATATTTTGAAATATAAATATACAAATAAAATGTATATTTAAAAATAAGATTCATATTAAAATAAAAAATTTCATGACTATTATTTTGATAATTTATATATGAAAATATTTCCCAATATATATTAATCGAAAAAAATAATTATTAATTAATTTAAATAGAATAAAAATTGTGTAATTTTAAGATACAAGAATTTTGTTTCAATATTTATATAAATATATAATTGAGCATATACTTACTAAAGTATATTTATATATAGTATATGTATATGAAAAAATATATATTAATAATATAATTGTTGTTCTGATGAAAATCCTTGTTATGATTTGAAAAGCATGTAGTAGGACAAAAAAACAAAAGTTAAATATAATTTGGGGTCAATACAAGTGTGTATGAAAAATATGTATATATATGTGTGTGTATATTCTGGTATATATTTTTGGTGCGTTTATGCATGTATATTTATTTATATATCTCTATGTACGTATGTATGTATGTATTTTTTTAATTTGTATGTGCATGTATGTTTTTGTGTATGTGTTTGTATGGCCATGTGTGTGTATGTGTGTATATATAATTTCTATCTATGTGTATGTATTTCTGTATGTGTGTGTATATATTTGTATAATTGTGTATGTATGTTCATGAATGTGTATATATCTGCATGTATTTGCGAGTGTGGGCTTGTTCTTGTGTGTGTGTATGCTTGTTTACCTATTTATATGTATATTTTTCATATATGTATGTGTATGTGTATGTATGTTTGTTTTTTTGTATCTGAATCCATGTGTATGTATTTACATATACATGCATGTGCATGTATGTGTAAGTGTATATATGTTTGCATGTGAATGTTTGTACATATTTGTGTATGTGTGCATATGTGTATGTATGTATATTATGTTTTAATATATGTATGTGTATGTATGTGTATGTATATGTGTATGTTTGTGTATGTATGTCTCTGTGCATACATATGTGTACGTGTATGTATGTGTATGTATGTGTTTGTATGTGTATGTATGTGCATATACGTGTATGTATATGTGTACATGTGTGTGTGTGTGTGTCTGTGTCTGTGTGTCTGTGTATGTATGTATATGTCTATATATTTATGTTTTTGTACATGTGTAGTTGTATGTTTATGTGTATAGATGGACACACACATGCATGTGTTGGTTCACTTATATAAGACGCATAAAAAATATCTATACATTTATATAAATAGTAATTATTATTATTATTATTATTTATAATTCTAAATAATGTTATTAATTATACTTGCTATATACAATAAACAAAATATGTACATCCATATAAATAATTAATTATAATATATATATATATATTAGTAATTATAAATCTATTTAAATATAAACATTAAAATTCTCACTTTTAATTTTATAACATTAAAATTATTAATATACTATGGAAAACATTTATATATAATATTAATATTTTTAAAAATATAAATACATTTATCAAAATATGAATACATTTATTAATAAAATATTTATTATAATATTAACATATTTGTTATAAGATTAACGCATTTATTATAACTTAATAATATTAATATATTTATTATAATATTAATACAAAATTATTATATTATTAATACATTTATTATAATGATAATAAAGTTATCATTATATTAATACATTTAATATTAATTTTTTTAGATTGTATTATTTTTTTATATATTTTTACTTATATTATAAAGTAATTATTTTAAAATTATTATAATATTAATAACATAATTATTAATATTTATTATAGTTTTAATACATTTAAAAATATAACATTTATTATATTATAAATGAATTTATTATAATATTTATAATTCATTTTTCATAATGTTCATAAAATTATTTATAAATGTAATTTTTAATATTCACTTTTATAAAATTGCTAATTTATCATATACTTTCAATGTAATTTTTAATTTTCAATATTCTCTAATTTTATCCTCAATAATATTAGTTCTGATAAATAAATCATTTTCATCCCAACTAGTTTGTGTTGATAAAGGATTGGTTTTTGTGATAATAAAGCTATTCTTTTATCATCACTAACTTTATCACTAATAAAGACAATCCATTAGAATCGCTAACTTTAACACTGATAAAAGTATTGTTTATAAATGATTTTTATTTTAGCACTAATGATGACTATCCTAATAACCTTTTTCTATAGCGTTGATAAAACTATTTACCACTTTTTAAAATAACTCTATCTATTGCGTGGCTCCTCCTCACTCATCAAGATCTCATTGAACTCAAATCATAGTATTGACATTTGTGGAATATCTTGGATGAATCAACTGTAAAAAACAGAATGTATTGTATTCAGAACATGTTTTTAATGAATTTTCAACCAACCATGCATGAATTTATTTTGATTTCTAGTAGTTCTTCCCCTGTATAAAATGTGATCCCATTTTGTTTTTCTTTCTTCACTGATCATTCATGAAATTTCATTATTTTTGGCTGTTCTTTGTTCGGAACCAAAATTTTCAAAAATAAATATCAGATATTTTTAGGTGAATATTCATTACATAAAGTTATAATCAACAACACAATCATATTGGTTTAGTATCCTTAGAAACATGGGTATATAAACAACTGGTTCATAAGTGAACTACATAATCTCCAACCAAGTTATTCATAACTAGCACCCTTATTTGAAAAATAATACTAAATATATATCATCATAACCTAGGAAGAAACATTAGAAATAGTTATATCTGATGCGCAGTATGGGTAGAGAAGGGATATATCAATGACAACTTAATCATATCATCAACATAAGGGTATTATAACATGATCTTTCCATTTTAGGACCATTCCTAGTATATCACATATAAAAAACATGAATCATGGCAAAAATCATGGAAGTTCATATGAAATGAATAATAATTTATTCAAAGAACATGATCAAATGAGAGCATAACATTGGCATAATACATAAGTTTTTGGAACACACACTACAAAATAAATAGTGTTTAGCGGCGGTTTTGTGGCGGCGGTTCACAAAACCGCCGCTAAAACTTTGTTTTTTTTTTAAACCCCGACCCCCATTTCCCCCGACCCCGCGTGCTGCAACCCTCGCCCGCAGCCCCCCGTGACCCCCCGGCGATCCCGCGACCTCCTCCGGCGACCCCGCGACCTCCTCCGGCGACCCCGCGACCTCCTCTGGCGGTGCCTGCGACCGGCAACCCGCGACCCCCTTCTCCCGAAGACCTTTCTCACTTCGACCTCGGCCCCAAAGTGAGTTTTCTCTATTATCACATCCATCTTGATGATTTGTTTCTAATTGAATCTGAGATTCATTATATGGGTCTCTTGGTTAATGGATTTATTTTAGTTTTTGATCCTGTTGGTATTTATTTCATTCATTTTTAAAAAAATTATGTGTTTTAGGTAGTAGGATTTAAAGATATCTTTTATTTTATAATCCATACTTGCAATATCATTTTTTTGGATTATATAAGTTGATTAATAGATTGATTTATGATTCTTATAATGGTTTGTTTTTTGAATTATTTGATTAAATGATTTATTAATTTGGAATTGATTTTGAAAATTGATTTTGAATCATGTTTTATTTGAAATTAAGTAGTTTGATTATTGATGTGTGATATTCCCTCCAAATAGTTTGAATTTTTAATTTAAATCCTACATGTATGGGTCATTTGTGAAATTGAAATCCTTTATGTGTGGGAAAATTAATAAATGAAATCCTTCCAATATGGGCTACGATAGATGGGATCATGTGGTACTTAGTAAGGGATATAATAAGAAAATAATTCTAGGATGAATTGTGGCTACCTATCAATGATTTACACTAAAAATATAACTAAATATTGTTTCCATAGTGGATTCACTTATCAGGGTGATTACCTCATTTAAGGGAACATATTTTAGGGATATGTATGTAAATAGTCATTTGACCATAGATTTAAAAGGATCTTAGATAACTTATACCTAATATACCATAGGAGTATTTTCTATTGTTTTCCTTTTCAAAGAGGTTATTTATAAATACATTATGAAATGGTTTAATCACATTTATTTTAAATGGAATATGATGTATCAATTTGATTATTCTTTTTAATATATTCTAAAAGGGTGAATTACCATTTTTTTAATATATATATATATATTTTTTATTATTTTATTTTCCCTTAATAAGAATAATTTTTTTATTTTTCTAATGTCTCCTTATGAAAAACATGGTGTAATATTTCTAATATTCATTTTCTCACACCATACACTGACCATTGGGTGTTTTCAGGTCCTTTTTTATATAATGTATGTAACGGAAAGGTTCCTCATAGAAGTCATGGGTATCCATGTTAGTAGGGTGTGTGATATCTATGGTTACATGGTGTAATTTGTTTCATCATATCACATGGATAAGGGTTGGGATCTTAAAACCTCCCCACCTTATAACATATCATCACATATCCAAACTTCCCAAGCATCACAACACCCCTAAGGCCAATTTTTGTTCCACAGACCCACCTATAAACTTCCATCTTCTAATATACTCCTTGAACTCAACCATGTTATAACAACACTCGGACTAAGGAAAAGGTCCTACCTGAAAACATTTTACCCAACCATGAACCACAATTAAAACCCAATTATATTTGAGGACGCATCCACCTCAACTATTTATTATCAACATCAAATGAAAATTAAAGGTTTAGGTAATGTTACTATACCACCGCACAAGAGGATATCGATAAGGCACTACACTACCCTGTGGAGAGCCAATCGGAACACCTTTGTTCCAATCCTCTCCACAACTCATGGCCCAAAATTCTTAGCACCGCCTCACCTAGTTACCAAAATTATAATGGTGACACAAACTCATTGTCGCTGAAGGGATACATAGATTCCAACCACATTCTCTGACCTACATCAATCCAGAACTCAAGGCCCAACAGCCTCACTCCATTTCAAACATCCAAAGCACAACCCAAGCATAACCTTCATCTCAAGGTATTCAACCATCCAAAACCTGATCCAACACCCATCACCAAAACTAATACACTAATATGGTTCCTACCTGAGACCATCCAACTTGAAACGCTAGCCACACCATTAATCGATTAATTTCCTTCCATGGTTCTCAACACCATATTACTTACTTCGTCACCACAATTTTCTAGTTTTGAGAACTTCACTCATCATAAAAGAGGTCAAAAGAACCTCAACTCAACCTTCAAAACTTCCCTAACCTGTTTTCCAACTCACAACATCCATGAAAACTCCACCCAATTCTAGAATTCATTATTTCTGCCAAAACTACCCAGATTTGTCACACTTTCACCATCCATATCTCAACCAAGGACTACTTGGTTCTTCTTCAAAACTCATTCACATTACTAGGATAAACTTATCATTTCAACATTAACTTGAGGTGCCTCGCAGCCCACCACATCAATTCCCTTTCTATCCAACTATGTCTTTCCATTCCTGCTAACTCACTCCGTTGGTTCCGAACTTCCCCTATTGGCATGTCGCCCCTCTACCCAAACACGAAGCCTTCTCACTTAAGGTATACCTCCATCACCTACACACACCATATCCAAGTTCCACATGTCCTTCCCTAAGAACCCCCAAACATGTCCCTTATAGGTTTCTATTTGGAACCTTGATTCCTCCACATCCACGCTACAGTTTTCTCCACATTTCCATGACTAACATAATTCTCTCCACCTTAGGAGGGTCATTATCACTAATTTATTCAAGAAATTCAAACACCATGTCTCATGCTTTCATCACAAGATAAACCCCAAAACTTAAATGTGGCCATTTAGATTTCCCTAGAACAATAAAACAAACATTACCCATTGTGAAAATGGTTTCAGTGAATGTACTTAACTTGATTTAAAATGCATTATGATCAGTTTCGATCACACATCAATGGGGTGTTGTTTGAGGCAACATAAATGTGTGATCGATGGTGTTATGATAAGTGTGTATCCCGATATTCTTATTACTCCTCAATGAGGTGTTGACGCTATCTCCTATGGACCAGACTTGTTCAGTTGGTCTGAAATGGTAAATGTGGTCAATGAATCATCTTTATTATATTATGCATACTTTATGGTCAATGGTTCATCTTTATTATATTATGTTTCTGTAATCTTACACTATTGTATATTTTGTGTAGGCACATTGTGATATACATGGATAAAAGCTGGATCACATTACCGAGGAACACACCTCAATATGTTAAGGGTTTGAATGGGTTTTTAGATTTTGCAATTTCTAATCGATCCATTGAAGGGAGAATAAGATGTTCATGTCCTAAATGTAAATTTAGAACATGGTTGAAGAGAGATGAAGTTTATGAAAATTTAATACTGAAGCAATTCCCTGAGCAATATTTGTGTTGGATTTGGCATGGAGAATCAAACAATACAGAAAGATTGAGGAATGATGTTAATCCACAGAATGAGGTCCCAAGTTCTTCGACAATGGAAAATGAAATGAAAACCTCATAAATGATGCATTCGTCACTACAAGACACCACTATGAGCCTCAAAACATATCAGAACAACCAGAAGAGGGTGCTACAAATTGTAACGTGACAAGTGATGTTTCTGAGACTGTAACACAAGCAGATCAAGATTGTAACATATCATTGGATCCTCTTGATTATGTGGAGCCAAATGTAAGGGAAAACTTAAGTGAGGAAAATGCATTTCATGATTTAGTTGACGATGGAAATCAAGAGTTGTATAGTGTGTGTTTGAAATATTCAAAGCTTTCTTTCTACTGAAGTTGTACCATATCAAATGTCTATGTGGAATTACAAATAAGGCAATGTCCATGTTATTGGAATTGATTCGTGATGCATTTCCTGAAGCAAAAATCCCAGAATCGTTTTATGATATGAAAAAAGTTGTTAACAAGCTTGGTCTGAATTATACAAAAATACATGCGTGTCCCAATGATTGTATGATTTACTGGGGAGAGGATTCAAGTAGACAGAATTGTAAGAAATGTTCTTCTTCTAGATGGCAGTCAAAGGGTGATGTTGTAAGTATGACTGAACATAATTTCACGGAGAAGAAGAAAAGGAACACACTTGCAAAAGTTTTGTGTTACTTTCCTTTGAAGCCTCGATTGAAAAGATTATTCATGTCATCAAAACCCGTCGAACAAATGAAGTGGCATGCTATAGATAATAACAATGATGGGTTAATGAGACATCCACGAGATTCCCAATTGTGGAAGATATTTGATTCATTACATCCAGATTTCTCAGCTGATCCTAGGAATGTTCGATTGGGATTGGCTGCCGATTGATTCAACCCATTTGGGACTTTGAGTACGAGTTATAGCATTTGGCCAGTTGTTTTGATCCCTTATAATCTGCCTCCATGGATGTGTATGCAACAAACATCTTTTATCATTTCTATGATTATTCCTGGAAAACAAATGCCTGGAAATGATATTGATGTATACCTGCAGCCTTTGATTGAAGAATTTCAGGAGTTATGGAGCAACGGTGTTGAGACATTTGATGTTTCTTCTAAAACAATGTTTAAAATGCATGCTGCTTTAATGTGGACCATTAGTGACTTCCCTGGGCTTGGGAATTTATCTGGTTGTAACACTTATACGGGTTTGGCTTGTCCCATTTGTAACTTTGATTTCGAGCCCAAACGGCTACCTCACAGTAGAAAATGGTGCTTCTTGTTCCATCGAAGATTTCTTGATGCATCTCATAGATTTCGGCTGAACAAATCAAAATTTAATGGTTGCATTGATCGTAGACCACCTCCAAAGTTGTTAACCGGTTTTGAAATATTGACATAGCTTGAAAATGTTAAAACAGAATTTGGGAAGGTTCATCATTTGAATGATAGCGGAAAACGAGTGCGAAGTGCATCGTCAAGTGAAATCAGAATGCAACAATGGAAGAAAAAAAGTATATTCTTCAAACTTCCGTATTGGAAATTTAATTCTTTGCACCACAATCTTTATGTGATGCATATTCAGAAGAATGTATGTGATAATTTGATTTTCACATTACTTAATGAGCATGGAAAGTCGAAGGATCATCTCAATGCTCGCAAAGACTTACAAGTAATGAACATAAAACGTGATCTCTGGCCAGATGAGAATGAAAAGTATGCTCCGGCCATTTTTTCATTGAAAAATAGGGATAAAGATACGTTCCTTCAAATTTTAAATAATGTGAAGGTATCTGATGGGTATTCGAGTAACATCTCGAGGTGTGTTGACTTGAATAATCGTAAGTTATATGGATTGAAAAGTCACGATTCACATGTTTTGTTACAACAGTTACTACCATTGGCATTGCGTACATTATTACCTGAAAAAGTTACTGCTTTGTACTCCATTTCTGCACATTTTTCAAACAGTTATGTGAGAAATCTCTACATCCATTTCAGCTTGACAACCTACAAGAGAGGTTTGTATTGACCCTTTGTGCAATGGAGATGATCTTCTCTCCATCGTTTTTTACTGTCATGATGCATTTAACTGTGCATTTGGTTGACGAAGCTAAATTAGGAGGCCCCGTTCATTATCGATGGATGTATCCAATTGAGAGGTATTTTATTTATATGTTTCCAGTTAAGTAAACAATTTTTGGCATTTAAATAAATGCATAATATTATTATTATTTTTTCACAGATATCTTGGGCATTTGAAAGCATGCGTGAGAAATAAAGCTCAACTAGAAGGCTCTATTGCTGAAGGCTATTTGGCCGAGAAGTGTCTCACCTTTTGTTCCATATATTTGGATGATATTGAGACAAGATTTACTTGAGTTGGACGTGTTGACGACACATCAACTCAATCTCAAATGCATCAGAAATCAAAAATATTTCCTGCTATTGGCCGATCAGTTGGGAGGACATCATACGCGACACTAACAGAATTGGAATTATTACAGGCACATAGATATGTGCTGATGAATAGTGAAATTGCAGATCCATTTATTGAAGAGTTGAGGATACAAACAAAGAGACGAATGAGAAGCCGAACACGAAATGAAAAAGATATAACGAAAGCTATGAATAAAGAGCTGGTAGAATGGTTTGCACGACGTGTAAGTTTATAAATATTGCAATAAATATGAATATTACTTTGACACATACAATTTGCAAATCTATTAAATTCTATTTTTTTTAGATCATGAATACTGATACTCGAGCTGACTTTTCAGAATATTTGAAGTTTCTTGCTAGAGGTCCTATAAAACAAGTTAGAAAGTTCAACGCTTATAATGTGAATGGTTTTAGATTTCGTACAGTCGATCGAGAAGTGGGTTTGAAAACACAGAATAGTGGTATTTTTACATTTGCTAAAGTGGAATACTATGGAAAGCTGCATGATATAATTGAATTAAACTACCATGGGCATTTTTCTGTTGTTTTATTCAAATGCAAATGGGTCGATTTTATCAGAGGTGTTAAAAGAGATTCCTTGCAATTTACTTCTGTAAACTTCTCTCGCTTGATGGATGTTGGTGATCGTGAACTGCATGATCCATATATCTTAGCATCACAGGCAAAAATGGTATATTATGTGAATGATGTTGTGGATGAAGGGTGGAGTGTAGTTACTCACGTAATACAAAGAGATTTGTATGATATGGGTGATGAAGTGGAAGATTTGACCTCTGCAATTGAATTTCATCAACAACAGGAAGCAGAATTATTTGTCCATCATGATATTGAAAATATTGGTCTAGAAAGGATGAATGAAGTGGATGAAGCAATGGAGCAGGAAACCGACATGATTGAAGGGGAAAATGATTGTATGTACAATTATTTATTCATTCAGCAACTACTTGTTTCATTTCTGTAGTCATTCATTATCATTGTTATATATATTTTGTTTGTTAATACTGGGCATTTATTATCATTTTTAATTTTTTTTCTGCATAAATTTTTTGAAATATATATTCTGACCTTAATTTTATTTGATTAAATGACAGGAATGCCAAGGAAGAAGCGGTACACTATTCCTTCTTCTTCTACGACAGATGATGATCCGTCTGTCCCCACGGCATCATCTCCCCCCGCACCATCTCTGACACCATCAGTGGATGCCTCATTAGAGGATGAGTCATCGCCTCCCCCTACAGGAGCTTCAGCAGTGGGGCAGCGACACGCCCCCTCTAGTTCATCACGGACATTCTGGAGGGTCGCAGTCATAGGTAAAAATTTTAATTAAATAAATTTATTGCATTTTGTTTATAGTAATTGTTTTCTCATTGCAGATGAAGACAATGAAACCGTGGAAAAAGACATAAAAAGTTCTGTTGTTTGGAACATGCATGGCAAGAAGATAGTGGTGCCATTTGATTCTTATGGGGTCCCGACGGATGACGCCGCAGGTTTACTTGGTCAGATTATAGGTCAACTGGCAGCGGAGCCCGTTTCCCTGCCTATTTCATATGATGATTGGAGGCATATGCCTCCAAACTGGAAAAATGAAGTTTATGATTCTCAAATAAAGGTAATTTTATTACTTTATGGTTTAATTGAATGTCATTTTACTAATATATTCAAAATGAATTTTTGTATACAGATGTTCTTCCACTTTACCGTTGCTGATGTGATAGCACGGAAGTGGACATTGAAAAATCTTGGAAAAAAATGGAAAGATTTCAAATGGAGGTTGTGGTGTGATGTCAACGATTCTTCGTTGACCGTGCAGCAAATGTATGAGAAGATACCCAGTGGGGTACCGAAAGAACAGTGGAAGGATTTTGTCGATAGACATCGTGATGAGAAGCGGATGGTATTGAAATATATATTATTATATTATCCTCATTTTACATTTATACATGTACATGAAGAGGAGATAGACATTGAATATAATACTGTTAAATTGAATTTTATTTATTTCAGGATCTCTCAAGAAAGAATGCTTCAAACCGGGCGAAGCAGGTAATCCCGCACACTGCGGGTTCAAAAAGATTTTCAAGAAGCCGAATTTCATTGGTAATCTTTTAATTAGTTTAAATATTTATAAGATAATATTATCTATTTAACATATTTGATTGATGATTTATCTTTGTTTAATGCAGTCACAGAGTTTAGGGCATGAAGCATCCCGAACAGAACTGTGGCTGGATGTTCATAAAAAAACAGATGGAAGTGTTGTTAATGAACCTACCAGAGAAGTTGGGGTATGAAGTCAATTATTTATTATAATAACTTAATATCAGTTTTTACTATGTTAATATATATTGATATTTGATTTATAGGTAAAAATTAAAGAAATATGGGATGCCAATCCTGGGCAATCCTACTCAGTCTCCCAGGATGACCCGGTTGGTCAAGTCCTTGGGAAGGAGAATCCTGGTAGAGTGTGTGGGATGGGTTTGGGACCCGTACCATCTGAGGTCTTTCCCATGCCATCAGGGATTTCGGCCTCATCTACTCCTGGTTATAGTCATTTCATACATGAAGATGCTCAGAGAGAGATGTCTGCTCTACAAAACACAGTTCACCAGCAGGGGGATCAGATATCTGCTTTGCAGAAAGAGTTGCTTGAAATACGTTAGCATATGAGCAGATATGCCCCCGGTGGTAGTGCATCGGGTAGTGGTGAGCAAGTAAATCACAAAAAAATCAAAATCATTTAGTTTGAAAACTTTTATTGGTTTTAATTTTTATTATAAATATGCAACAATATTTAATTTTCAATATAATGTTCTTAGAGGTGGCAGCAGGTGGTGGAGATGAAGGTGGAGAGGGTGACGATGCAGTATCAGATGATGAGTAGTAGTATTGTTGATGTGTTGAACAAGTATGATAATAGTTGGTTTTTATATGTAACATTTATGGCACATAGTTCCCACCAAACATTTCCATGTCCTAACATTTTCTTGATTTATCATGTTTCCTTCTATGCATTTTATTTATTGTGTTCTGGATTCCTCATGTGTTGACAAAAAGATTATTAATGCAATATGCATGTGATGATACCACATCCAATGAGAATACCATATATGTAACCCATATTCATACCCCTATTGGATCCATATCCAATATGTATCACACTAAAAGACCAATCCCATGACCATAAATGGCTAAGGCATGAAAGGTTAATGATAAAAGGCTCTGTCATGGCCTTAAAATTTTTACACCACTCCAATGGGTCCAGGAATACCAATTTGTTTTTAGTTTAGGCATGGTGGATGTCATTGGATTCGGTGGATGTTGGTTGGAAATTGGTGGTAATACCTTCCTTCTTCTTGGTTAGTTTCCTCTTATTATTCTCTTGGGGATTCAATACAATGATTCCTTTTTGGTCTAGGGTCTGAGTTGGTTTACATTTTGATGATATTTTGGCACAGTGTAGGTTTATTTGTGGGTTTTTCATGCATTTGTGGTTTATGGTCATTTCTTCTTCACCCTATGGTGTGCTGCGAGTCGAAAAATATTCTTTAAGGTAGGGAATCCGTTATTTCTTTTTATTGTGTATCATGCATGGGGGGTTACTCTTGTCCATCTATGGGTTCTAGTTGTGCTGGCTTAATCAAAGATAAATAATTGGCTAATTGAAACTGAAGGGGGAAAATAGGAATGATTCACATGTTTTTACAGCTTTGATATTATTATGATATGATGGATTGTATGGTATTGATACCTTGGTTAAAATTATGGTCATTGGGGGATTTTCTTTCACTGGATGATATGTGTTGTGACTGTTGTGTCTATTGTTATTGTTGTGATATCACCCTAAAAGGGAAATTAACCAACCACTTATATTTTTCTAATTAAATGGATACTCTATGATTATGGATTGTGTTACAACACTCCTAAAATAAAGTATCATGTGATAAAATACCCGTTGATAAATCTATAAAATAATCCTTGATGTGTTGTGATGCATGTACATGATTATGGGATGATGATGTGTGGATGTGATATTATGTGGGGCTGATGGGTGAGATGTGGCTGTGGTTTGGGAAAATTTAGGGCAGTGGTGGAGTAGATCCAACATATTTTTTTTTCCAGTTCAACATTTAGCGGCGGTTTTAACCGCCGCTAATGCCAAACTAGTGAGCATTTAGCGGCGGTTAAAACCGCCGCTAAATGATGAACTGGGTAGCATTTAGCGGCGGTTTTAACCGCCGCTAAATATATTATGTTGATATTTAGCGGCGGTTTTCACCGCCGCAGAATAGGTGCATCAAACGCCTGAATTTAGCGGCGGTTAAAACCGCCGCGAATAAAAAATGTCAGATACCCATATAACCACTGCTAAATGAAGAGAAACCGCCGCTAAATGACGAATCTACGACCCATTTCTAAAACCGCCGCGGAATCGAAAAAACCACCGCTAATAGATTGCTGACGCCAAACTTAGCGGCGTTTTTTGTAAACCGCCGCCACACAATATAGCGGCGGTTTAAACCGCCGCTAAACAGGAAAAAAACCGCCGCTAGGACCGGCTTTTGTTGTAGTGACAAATAAGTATAGAAAGTCATTTCCTTTGTAGTCAGCGCTCACTTCCAAGACTACAATAGTAGGATGGGTTCACTCCCCAAATTATTGTATTATTTGAGTCTCACTCACAATACTATCATCGTTGATATAGTCCCCAAAATATTTTGGTTCACTCCCCATTTTACTCTTTATTGTCCCAAGAGATATCCATATTTACCCAATATATTGCAAGGATATATAATTTTTTCCTCACCCTTTACATAATCCAAATCATATATATATTTCTGCCAAAATATCTTTAATTAGTCATTATATCAAAACCCATGAAAAAGAAATGGATTTCATAAACATTTCATCATTTCATCACAGCATAACCCATGGAAATGAAATCTGGTCTATAACATAATTATTCTATTGAAAAGAAACAAGTTTCATAGAATCAACGTTAAATCATTATCAAATTAAAACATCAAAATAATTAATGTGGATGATATCATTGGATTACAACCCCTATAAATCATAATTAACATCAAAATATATTATCATAGATGAAAAATATCATCAAAATATCAATGGAATGTTTCATAAGGAAAATAAACTTTTACCATGAAATAAATTAGTTAACATATAAAAAATTACTAATATCATGGGAATATTTTTTTGAGGATAAGCATTGAATAATTTGAAGGATGTTTTAAAACACTAAGCAGTTATGATGGTTGTATATTTTGTCCATGCTATATAAATTAAAAGAATGATTCCCTTTACATTTTTAGTAAAAACTATAATAGTACCTCATTTAAAAAATTATAAGAAGATTACATTAAAAAATTTGTCAAAAAGTTATAAATTATAAAAAATTAATTTATACATTAATTTAATAATAGTAAAACATTCTTCAAAACATTTTAGAGGAATCATGAACATATAAGAAAAAGGATTTTCAACTGAAGAGTGAAATTTAGTCGATATTACATAAAACAATTATTTTGGACTCTTGATTTCTTAAAGAGTGGAAAATGAATTTAAATTTTGATTTTATAGAGAAACATATAATATAAAAAAAATATTATTGAGTGGTTGATCATGAAATTTAATCATTGGAATTATAGTAAAAACAATCCTGATAAACCATGAGATTGTAATATAAATCCCTTACCTTGGCTTCCACTTTCATTGAAAGTGCAACAAAATAATTTATAATAATTTTATATATTATATATTTCTATAGTAGTGTAATTTATAACCAAATATTATTATCTATTATTAATTTAAAAATTTAAAAAACCCATTTATTAATAATTCCATATTTAAATCATCTTTTCCATGTGTTAACAGTTTCACATTTCATAACGATTTCTGTTTGGTAGTTCCAGTACATATTATTTGATGAGCTTTCTATCAACTAAATAATGTTAATAAATAATTAAATATAATATATATTAATTATATATATATAGATAGATATATTCATTCATAAAGAATAGATATGAAAAAATGTATTACACCGTTCCCGAAGATGGTATGTCGTATGTACATTTGAATGTTGTACTTACATTTCGACAGATGGAACACATGAAAGGTAAATAAAAATTCATTTTTAGAGGATCAATTTATATCAAATATATATTATATAATATTTAAATATATTATTATTACCTTTAATTTGAATCATAAATGAAAACTGAATCACTTCACATTGTTGAGATGGTATTCCACACATACAGAGAAACGACGCTTTCATTTTCCAATGGATTGGAAGAAGGTAAAAAATGGTTGTTCCATAGTAATAGAATCTCAGAATATTTATGTTACAAAATTAAATATTTTATAATTTATATAATGAATTTATAGGTTGTATAAGAAAAAATAAAATTGAAAATGGTTGGTTAAAAGTTATACATCTTCATTGAGAATCCTTTTTTGGATTACGACACGAGCATTGAAATGATGGCCTTTTAGGAAGAAAAAAATATATTGGATGTGGTAATGGAATATAAAAAGATATTATTTCATATATGGGCTAAAATATAAGACTGAAACATTGTGAATAATGAAGGAGAGTGTATTTTGTTTTACATGTGAGGGGATGGTCGCTCTTAGAATTTCATAAAGCTTTAATTTCATAAAACATAATTTTCAAGAAAAATGGATCCAAATTTATATCGTCAAAAATAATATGAGGATTAGTCAATATACACTCAACCAGAAATTTTTTAAAATATTAGGATATTTTTAACCCCTATCATTTATTTCAACCTCTTTTAACCCATTTGACAATTACTAAAAAACAAAAGTTTCCTACTATTTAAAGGACATCAATGTTACAATAAAAATATAGGTGACCCATAAATAGACTATGGTTGAGACATTAAACTATATCCCATTCACTTTTTTAAAGATAATATATTTATGATTTTCAAATATTTTAAAAAATATCATATATTAAAAAATATCATTAATTTTCTTCTTGGAAATATTTTTTGAATTTAACGTTGAAAAAACAAAAAACAAAAATAATTTTTAAATACAAATTTTAAAGTCCCAAAATATGATTAAATTATCTATAAAATTCATGGAATAAAATAATTAATCTAAATATTATTACTTGTAATATTTTTAAATTCATTAATTTTATTTTTCAATTTATTGAATAAATACTATGTTGGTGATGTGTATGCATTTAATATAATTATTTAGTCAATAATAAATTTAAAAATAAATTTACATAATAAAAAAATTATTTTTTATTTCAAATTAATATTTATAGCCCAACGTATCCACTTTTAATCCCTATTTTAAAAATATAAATTTATTTAAGTTTATAGAGTGAACTTTTGTATTTATTCTTTTCATAAATTAATATTAGGGTCATAATAAAAGAAAAATGGTACCAAGTGGAAATATATTCTAGAATTGGATATAAAATAATGAAATACACTCAACGTATTAGATAAATACAACTGTTATAACTAGTTTTAAGCCTTACACCAAATGGTTAATAAATATTTTATCCATTTTACCCTTAACGAGGTGATAAAATTTTACCATGGTTACTATTCACAATGAAAAAAATAAAAGAGACCTATTTACCAAATATGATCATTCTAAATATAAATATTCAATGAAATTTTCAGTATTGAAATTATATAATATTATGAAATAAATTTTTTAATAAATGCGCAAAATGAGACGAAAACTATTATGTAGAAAACACATTATTAGGCATAAAAGTAACATTATTTTTATTACATTCCTAGAAAAAAATAGATGACTACTAACACATTTTTTTAATATACAAGAAATATGTATCATTTAAACAATTCCCTTATATAGATTAATTTAATTTACTAAGATAAAAAAAATTGTGTGCATAAAAATAGTTTTTTAGAAGAACATATGTTTTACCATCAAATTATTTTTATTCTCATTTCTAATAAATTTATATCTAATGAATTTATTTTATACAAGGGTAAATTATACATTTTTTATAATAGAGTCATTTCTATTTAGACCCACCATTACAATAGTTAGGCAGTAACTATCACATCAAATAAATATATTTCAATAGTATATCATCGTTAGTTTAAACATAGGGTTGTGTGTATCACAAGCTATTGATGAAATTATATTCAATATTAAATAACAAAGTTTTAAATTCTACCCCTTTATTATTAATTTATCTCTTGAAATTATATCACTAAGATAAAAAAATGAAAATATCTCTATTTTATCACATCCTTGGATTTCCATGTAAAATTTCTAATTCCTCCATTGATATTTAACTAGGTGAGTAGTCATGTTTTGTAACACTTAATATCTAAAAACAAGGATTGATTCAAGTTTTTATTCATATGAAAGGTCATTATTCATTGGAATAACCTCATAATTTAGTACATTAAAGGATCGGGTATCTAATTAATCAAGAGACATATATGAAACACGTAGTTGACTTGGGAGAGTGTCAATGGAAGCTCTAAAAGATAAGCCTCTGACCATACTCAATCAAGAATATCAGAGGGGTAAATAATCATAGAGCTCCACATTCAATGCATTATGAATATCAAAACCATTTTTAAAGATAAAATTTTTAAGAATACCTTATCATAAAATTTTAATTCAAAATTTCATAAATGATTATTAGTATAACATTTTATCTGACACTTAGTTTCCAAGATGTGATACTGAATTTATGAGAATTTATCTACAATTTTATTAGATAGATTTTGTCCTAATAAAATTATTTCAATAAATTAATCCCGTCAAATTTAGTTATAAACGTATTTTCAAATAGTTTTTTGAAAGGACCCATATGAATTCTTCAGTGAAAGATATTATTGTAATGGAACTCAACTAGAGGAAGGTGTTGATCACAAAGACCATTGAAATCCATAGAACCTGATATCAACATGTTTTATTGGGTTTTAATCAATCTCTTAGACACACCATTAGTTTTTGGATGACAATTCATACAAAAATTAAACTATATATCCAGAGCATACTAAAGACTTATTTAGTACTTCATGTTAAATCTTATATTGTAATTAGATGTATTACAATGTGTTACTCCCTGAAACCTTACAATTTTTTTTAATTTATATTCTAGAAATATGATCATGATATAAATAGTATCTTATAGTAATGAATTTTTAAAAATTTATAATGCGATTTACTTCAACCCAAATAGAATTATAGACTTTACATGTTTTGGGGAGTCCAATGAAAAAATACATGGTGGTGTTTATCAATTTTTGTTCTACTATGAGTAATGGGTGTAGAAACCCACAAGAACTCTTCTTCATAGACATAACATGTTAACATACCAAGCATATAAATAAATAATTTAAAATATCAATGTTTCAAACATATCACTATAACTACTCTTTCAGATCTCTATACATCATCATACTTTCTGGATGAATAATGAATGATGAACTATGAGCATCACATAATAGATCACTCTTCAAATCTGGTATGGACTGAAAACATAAATGGTTCATGAATCTTTTCATTCCATCACAATCAATGTTGAACATAGAAAGATTTATGAACATATACTATTTTTCCACATCTTCCATCTATTCCACTTTAATCATCACATGGATATATTATCGAACACTCATTGGAGGAAGATGACAATTCTCCCCTTCCTTTATGATTACTAGATATACCCTTTGAAAATATAAAATTATTATATCTTTTTTGATCCTCGTCCTATATAAGATATCACGATCCTTTTAACTCAATGCATTGACCACCTTGTTCTCTTTATAAAGTCGGTAATATATTTAGAATTCATAAACCTTAATCAACCCATACAATCTTTTCTAGTGCATATTTAGCTCTTTCAGAGTAAATAAATACATTAAGAGTTTATGATCAAAATATATATCACAAAATTATCTACAAAGATAATGAATATATATCTTTAATGAATGAATTTTCATAACTAAATTTAAATCATGAGTTATGTAATTTTTCTATTGAACCATTAGTTTTTATGAAGTATAAGATATTACTCTATCATTTTTCATTTTGACACATTCTATTCCATTTTTTCATGATTCACTCTGGATCACAATCCCTTATCCAATATAGGGAAGATTAATTATAGGTGTCTTGAATAACATTTTCTTTAATTCCTTGAAATTTTCTTCAAATTCATCTATAAAAAGAGATATGGGTCCCTTCAATTCAAAACATGTTAGAAGATTATAATTTCATGAAATAATATATACAATGTGTCAATTATAACATTACAAATCAAGAAAACTATAAATCACATTTATATTTTGGGTCTGGTTCAACATTTAATGACTTATTCCTTTGATGGATCCAATAATATACCCTCCCTTGAGAATATATTACCAAAAAATGAAACCTATTACAGAAAAAATTCTGTCTTGGTAAAATTTGCATACACATTATTTTTTTATAAGATATTTAGTATAATCCCCAATTATTCATCATTATCTTCCTTTCTAATTGAATATATAATAATATTTTTTATAAATACTACCCAAACCTGATCAAGGTATTCTTTGAATACTCTATTCATTAAATATATGATGATATTAGAGGAGTTATTAAGGCCAAATGGAATCACTATAAATATATATTGTCCATACCATGTATGAAATACTACCTGGGGTTTATCCTCCTTAAAATTCAACTGAAGATATGCACAACCAAGGATAATTTTATAAAATTATTGTTCTCTATGTAGTTGATCGAGTGGTTCATCACTACAGAATAGAAGATTTTTATTCTTGATAGTGATATTATTAAGTTACCAATAATAAATTTAAAGTTAAATTGATGCATCACTCATCATAACTAAAATAATATGTGTTCCCCATATTGACACACTTGAATGAATTAATCCCTCGTCAATATTCTACTTGAGTTTCTTATTCAAGTCATGTAACTCAATCAAGGATATTCTATAATCAGTCTTTGAAATAGGTGTGTTATAAGGTATGAGTACTAGTAAAAAAATATTATAATGATTGGGAGGAATAATATGAAAACAACATTTTAATGACTCCAATAATTCTCAAATAATATAAATATCTTTGATGTAGAGTTTCTCTTCATCCATCAAAAATAAATACTCCCTTTTAATAGAAATCAAGTAAAATATAATGGATTTAATTTCCATTGGAAGTACATGATTATCATAACCAAGATAGAAAATCATAGTATGATTAAAAATAAAAAATGTGACTTCCCTTATGAATTAATATAGTATTTGTCTATAGAAATTAAATCCATATATAATATGACATCAAATTAAACTAGAGGGAGAATAATGAGGTTTTTAGGAAACACATTCCTGAAATAATAAATCATAGAAGAGTCATAGACAAGAGATGTGATCATCATGCCATTTTTATTTTTCCTTAGTAATTAAATATATAATCATTGGGGAGGTATTTTGATACCATTAATTTTTATTTCTATAATATGTGGGTTTTTCCTGAATCAAATATGAAACTTGTAGTTTTATATTTTATGGGAAGTATACCATTGAACACATTTTTATCCACATCAAAAATAGTGATCACATTAAATTTCCCATTATCTCTGCGATTAAGTGATTTCTAACCAAAATCATTGGAATTAAACCTCATATTTGAGCACTGATTATCATATTTCACCTAATTCATATAGTAGAGAAACTATAGTGTTGGTGGTATATTCTATGGAGTTTTATATTCATAATTTTCTATATTTTTCTTCCCATCGCATTAGTATTCAATTTTCTGAGGACCTTCCACTCCAAAAAAATTTTACAAGTCCCATTAAGACAATTTCTTCAATTTTTCATTCCTTACTTCGACCAAAAATGAAATATCATATTATTATCTCTATAGTAATTAGTATTTTATTTTGAATTTTGTCTTTATTTTCTTATCAAAAATATTAGAATGATGGGTAACTCTAATCTATATTTCCAACATGAGTGAAAATATTTCAACTTATTCATATCCACTAATGTTTCTTATGGAAAACACTGTTTTGATACTTTGTTTTACACCATTGAAGAACCAATAAATATTATTTTTAGGTTGGATGATAATACAAGAAATGTACCTCCCAAGTCTATTAAAAGTTTCCCTTTAGGTACAAATGGATTCACTATCCTTTTTAGTTTTCACAAGTAATTCATTCTATAATTTTGTAAATATAATATGATGAATGTAATTATTGAAAAATAATCTAATAAAATAATCCTACAATGTGGAGTAAATTTTATCATGTTTTCTCATAATACTTCTTACTGTGAAACATTGTTATTATTCACCTTTAAATTATAAACTACTAAAATATATTTTTCAGGTTCCAAACAATGGAGAAAGAAAAATAAATTTTCTTTGGAACTGATATATTACTCAAAAACTAGTGGATCCGAAAATTCACCAAAATTAGAAGGATGTTTACTCATGAATGACTAAATGTAAATTTGTTCCCAAATTTTCTCTTTTGAATGATAAGATTTATTAATTCCTTAGTAAAGTTTCATAAGAATAGAAATTATATTTTTCATCCTATATCCCATAAAATTTATTTACCTGAGAGTAAAATCAATTCATTTGTCATTACATTTAGCATTAACAAAGTTACTTCAAGTTCTAAGCGTTGAATGAAACCCAAAAGAAATGTATGATCAACAATAATCATTAGGGGAAACCACATAATCCCAAATAATATTTATAGGTTTTATAAATCATAAAAAAAATTATTTTCAATTTATTACACATTAGATTTAACATCGATCATCCATGATCATCATTTATATAAATATTTCATGATGGTTCATAAATAAAACTTGACTTAACCACAGAATATTTCACAAGAGTGTAAAAATAGGTGGGTAGTAATGGAATAATCACCATACACTAGAATGATGGTAAAGATATTTTTAATTAACTCTCTTTGGTGTTATTACCCATATATGAATCTATAAAAAAAATTAACTTGTAGTATCCAGACATGGATCCATTTATAGAAAAATGACACTTTCTTATTTACAATAATATAGGACAATTTACTATACCTATATCATATGAGTTATCAAAAAAATTTCTCATAATAGTTTCAAAACAAAATAAAAAATTATTATGATATGAAATTTAGTGACCCATTTTTCACAAACATAATTATCATATCTTTTTAGATGAATATTTATTATTTAATATTATGATCCAAATTATGATCATATATGATTAGTATCTTTTGAAAAAAAACTTTTTAATATGTGTACTACAACATCTCCCACTAAATTATTCATATTTATCACACTTAAAGACATATCTTACATAATACCGTTATTCATAACATTGTGAAATGAAACAAAATAAAAGATGATATCAGACTCTATATAAAGGTATACAAGGGATATATCAATGATCATTGAAAAATAACATGAATATGAGTGTATGAGAACAATATATTAATATATAAAAACCATATCCAAAATATAATATATTATAAATATAAACCATGTCATAGATATGGGTATTTTATAATATTTAAATAAATATGAAATTGTTGAACATGATCTATGACATCAAAACATTGGAATAAGACATATTTTTGTAGAATACACCTATTCATTGAAAATAATTTTCTAAATAGTCCTGGATCACTTACATGAATGTCATACTGGATTGGGTTCACACCCCAAATCATCATATTAGTCAATGATTACTCACAAGACAATCATAGTGGATAAAGTTCCTTATTAAAGTTCATTTTCCATTTCAGTCCTTATTATCTCATGATATATCCATATAAACTCAATGAATTTGAAGGCTATATAATGTTGGCACCAAACATAAAAAAATAGAAATAATTCAAATGCGTTACAAATGAACATAAATCATCATTATATAACAATATCTGTAAAGGAAATGAGTTTTAGAAAAACAATTCATCATTTAATCATACCATGAACCATGAAAAAGAAAAGTTTTTCATAACTTAACGAGCACATAACGATAAACTAATTTTCTAAAACATTACTTAAATCATCATCCTCATAATCCATCTCAACAATGAAATTGTGTGGTATAATTGGATCATATCCCTTATAAATAATAAGTAATGTCAAAATAAATTATCATTATTGATAATTTCCATTAAAACATCACTATAACATTTCATGAGGAAAAATACTCATTTTACCTGGAAATCACATATATAGAAAATAATTTTTTTCTAAATATTTTGGAAAATGTTTTATTTGAAAATAAAATTTGATTCATGTAAATTGAAATTAAAATAATTTAATAGTTATGATAGTGTGAGAATATATTTATTCTGTGTATGTTAAAACAATGATTCCTTACACAGTTTTAGTTAAAAGTCAAAAGTCCATTAGTCAAAAAAAGTCCAAAGGATTGCTTTTAAACAATTTTTTAAAATATAAATACATTGGTAGAAATAAAATTAAACAATCATATAAGAAAATAAATACATTATAGAATTTTTTTTAGAAAACATGAAATTGAAATAAAAGGGACTTTTAACTGACGATAAAAATAAATTTGATTTCCATAAAAACATTATTTAAGTATCATGAGTTATTAATTAGAGTATAATGAATGGAAAAATGTATTATACATAAATAAAACTATTAGAAAAAAATTTATTTGAATATTTAGTGGTTGATTATGAAATTTTATTATAGGATGCATTGTAAAAATTAATCATTTTAATCAATGAGATTGTATCATAATTACCATACCTCAACTTGCACTTTCTTCTAAAGATCTATATTTTCATTTATAATAAAATTTAATTATCTTTAATTTTTTACTGGAATCATATTAATATTTATAATACCATATATGATCCACTTATAACAATTTATTTACAATTTTTTAAAAATTTCTTATTAAAATCATCATTCCCACGTGTTAATAATATCAATTTTCCTAGGATTTTTTGTTTGGTAATTCTGATCCTTATCATTTGATCCTGGTGACATCATATTCTTAATGTTTTTAGTGAAATAAATAATATATATTCATCATATTTATATATATTTAGATTCATCCAAAAGTGGAGGAGATAAAAAAATGAATTATACCTTTCATTGAGAAGATAAGATATACATACATGTGAATGAATTTTCCACTTTATGACGCAATGAATGAAAGAAATTTAAACAATATTTGATATTTATAGAATAATATTTATATCATATATATCATATATATTAATTAAATCTAAATTTATTAAAATATATTTAAATTAGAAAATAAAATCAAATCGCATCGCATCATGGAGGTGGTTGTCCACATTTACTCACAAGTGGAGGTATCATTTTCCAATAGAAGAGAAGAATGTCGATAATGGATATTCCGTAATAATAATAATAATAATAATAATATATTATATTTAGGAAATATAATTAAATATTTTATAATGGATACCTAGAGTTTTGTGGAGGTAGAAAAAGAAATATAATTGAAAATTCTTAGTTAAGAGTTAAACCTCTTTATTGAGAAATATTTTTTTCGTTCACACCTTGATCCTTTAGATGATTGTATTTTGGATAGGAAAAAAATCAACAAGATATTTTAAATGAATCAAGTATAGTATTATTAAATTTCATTTTTGAGAAAGATGGCTCAAGAATTGTTAATAATGAATGAGTGGGTGTGGCTATTAATAAGTGGGGGGAGGGGCACTCATGGAATTAATTAGATAATTAAATTAATATAAAATAGTTTTCTTTTAAAAATTAATCCAAAATGACATATTTTTAATATAGGATTTTTCCTATCATAAAATAAATTTATTCCAATTTTAAATTATTTTTTTACCCAAGACTTTTTGTTTTATCCCCTGGCAACACTTTTGACAGTTTCTTCAAAACAAATTATTTTACTCTTTAAGGGTCAAGAATGTTACCATAAAAAAGGCATGTGACCCATAAATGAACCGTGGTTGATATTTTCAGCCATATTCCATTCAATTTTCTAATGAAATTTTTTTATGAATTTAAAATCATTTATTAATTTATTAATTAATATAAAATATAATTAATGTTAATTTTGGGACTATTCCATTAATTTGATTTCTAAAACAACTTAACAAAAAAAATTATAATATAATCTTTTAAAATGCCTATTATATTCTATATTTATCTAAAAATTTCATTTATCACAATATTTCATCTAAATTATATTACATTTAATATTTTTAAAATCTTTTATTTTAATTTTCAATTAATTTAATTAATATTTTGTTAGTGTTGTATATGAATTTAAGGTAATTATTTAAAAAAATTAAAAATAAAATTTCATGATAAAAAAATTCATCCATAATTAAAAAATAAAATTTATAACCATAAATTTCTAATTATTATTTATATAATAATATTTTAGAGTCATTGGATTTTAGAGAGTGACATTTTGTATTTATTCTTTTATAAAATTTATATAAAGTTCATAGTAAAAAATAAAAATTTCACAAAGTGGTCAAATAATAATGAATTGTATGTATATCGACGAACTATAGTCATCATATAAGTTAAATTATATTATTGGATAAATTTCTATTTTTTATCACAAATTTTTAACCTTGTTATATATAGTTTTCCCTTAAAGAGGTCACACAAATTTACCAAGATTACTAATCATAATAAAAAAGGGCCTTATTTAAAACATCTTTATCCTCATGATTCCAAATATAAAATAAAATTTTCACCATTCAAATTTAATATATGGATAAATTTTATTTTAAAATAAGTGTCCAAATGTGACAGAAACCATTTTTTAGGAAAATACATTGTTAATCATGAAAATAGATTTATTTTTATCTATGTATTAGAATATTTTTTGATTAATTTCGAAAAAAATATTCTATTTATATATTTATATTTCAATAAAATTATTCCCAAAAGGGATTAATTTAATTGATTAAAATAAAAAAAAATTTTGCGAAGAATTTTTATCACAAAATAATTTGTTTTACCTTCAAATGACTTTTTTAAATATTTATTCAATCCAGAAAAAATGAACTCATTTTATATATGTGTAAACCATAACATTTTTATAATCTATTTAATTATATTCCAACACACCAAATTTGATGATTTGGTGGTAACTATCACATTATATAATAATTTCTCACAAGTATATCGTTGTTTGTTTAATAACGATGTCTCATGTATTGAATGATATAAAAAATCAAATTTATTTGAAAAAAATATCATAAAATATTAAGGTATTATATTATTCTTGTGATTTTATAGAAATTTATATATAGAAAATAAGATTAAATTTCTCCCTATTTTTATTACCCTTTTCATAATCGTTTATGTATATATAAGTACACATATATATACATCTATATAAATGTGTGCCTCAATTTTTTTATACGTATAAATATTTTTATATATATGTTTTTTTTATGTATTCTTGTGTGTGTGTGTCTATATTTATATATCACTATATGTATATATATAGAACATTATATACTTTTATATTTCTATAAATTTATATCATATTTGATATTTATTGTTTATTTATATTTTCATTATATATACCAAAAAACAAGATTCAAAATATCATTAAGATACAATTTAAAAAATTAATATTAAATTACATCATTTGAATATAAATTTATACACTAGTGGAAAAATTGTTTTTAACGTCGGTAGTTTAACGTCGGTTCTAAGAGACCGAAGTTAAAAGGCCCTTTTTGGCGTCGGTTTTACAAACAACCGATGCCAAATATCAAAACAAATGTTTTATATAATTTCCCAAGATTTAATTTTACAGGTCGTGGAGTGAAAACGGACTTACGGATCAAAAGTTATGGGCGTTGGAAGTTGGAGATTATATGACTTGATTTTTGGTGTCGGTTTTTTTCAATAATCGACGTTAAAAGTCCCTTTTTCGTCGGTTTTACAAAAAACCGATGCCAAAGATAAAAATAAAAGGTTTAGATAATTTCAAAATATTCAATTTTACAGTTCGTGGAGTGAAAATGGATTACGGATCAAAAGTTATGGGCGTCGGAAGTTGGATATTATATGACATGATTTTTGGCGTCGGTTTTTTTCAATAACCGACGTTAAAAGTCCATTTTTTGCGTCCGTTTTACAAAAACCTGACGCCAAATATCATAATTAAAGAATTATATAATTTCCCAAGCTTCAATTTTATATTTCGTGGAGCAAAAACAGACTTACGGATCAAAATTTATGGGCATCAGAAGTTGGAGATTATATGACTTGATCTTTGGCGTCGGTTTTTTTCAATAACCGGCGTTAAAAGTCCCTTTTTTGCATCGGTTTTACAAAAACCCAATGCCAAAGATCAAAATTAAAGGTTTAGATAATTTCCCAAGCTTCAATTTTACAGGTTGTGGATTGAAGATGGACTTATGGATCAAAAGTTATGGGTGTCAGAAGTTGGAGATTATATGACTTGATTTTTGGCGTTAGTTTTTTTGAATAACCAACGTTAAAATTCCCTTTTTTGCGTCAGTTTTACAAAAAAACTGACGCCAAAGATCACAATAAAAATTTTAGATAATTTCAAAAGCTTCGATTTGACAGGCTGTAGAGCAAAAACGGACTTACAAATCAAAATATATGGGCGTTGGAATTTATAGATTATATGACTTGATTTTTGGCGTTGGTTTTTTTCAATAACCGGCGTTAAAAGTCCATTTTTTGCGTCGGTTTTACAAAACACCGATGCCAAATATCAAAATTAAAGTTTTATATAATTTCCCAAGATTCAATTTGATAGGTCGTGGAGTGAAAACGGACCTACGGATCAAAATTTATGGGCATTGGAAGGTGGAGAATATATGACTTGATTTTTGGCGTCGTTTTTTTTTTCAATAACCGACGTTAAAAGTCCCTTTTTTGTGTCAGTTTTACAAAAAACCGATGCCAAAGATCACAATAAAAGTTTTAGATAATTTCTCAAGATTCCATTTGACAGGTCGTGGAGTGAAAACGGACTTATGGATAAAACGTTATGGGTGCTGGAAGTTGAATATTATATGACTTGATTTTTGGCGTCGGTTTTTTTCAATAACTGACATTAAAAGACACTTTTGGCTTAGGTTTTACAAATAACCAATGTTAAAAGTCACTTTTTTGCATCTTTTTTTCAAAAAACGATGTTAATACCCCAACATGAGAATATTTTTAGCATCGGTTATATATTTAACCGACGTTAAAAGTAAAATTTCAAATACGCGGCTTCGATATTTCAATTTTTTCCCAACGCGCGTTCCTATTTTCAAAATCCCGCTCAAATTTTATTGAATTTCCATTGTAGAAATTTTCATTTACACTATATAAAAGCTCATCCTTTTTCTTTCAACATTTTTGACATCTTCGATACAATCAATATTTCAAATATTCTTCAATCGACGATTTGTACATGGTATTTATTTTCATCATTTAATTTCCTTATTATTGTTTTCCTTATCACTAAAAATATTATTATTTTTATAATGATGATGAAGGATTCTTCTATCTGAGATACAAAAATAAAACTTCTGCATAAGATTCATTAGTTTTTCGGAATTTTTTTTATCACTCACTATTTTCATTACCGCGTGACTTCTCCCTTAAAACGAAGTGAAATAATGATAACCAACATATTGATTCAAATGGCCTAATAAAATAATTAATTATAGTTTCAATCATTAATTATATTTTTTTGTTCATTTGGAATATTCATTTTCGTTCTTTTTTTTCATGTATTCTTCGAAGAAAGTTGTATATATCGACCCATAACGAGGTACAACTTACAGCGACCATAACTTTTGATCTGTAAGTCCGTTTTAGCTCCATAACCAGTCAAATCGAAGCTTGGGAAATTATCTATATTCAAATAATCAGAGTTTCGAGGTTTTGACGTCGATTTTTTTGAAAACAGACGTGGAAAATATTTTTTTTATAAAACATATTTTTCACGCCGGTTTTTATCAAAACCGACGTTAAAACTCATGTAGAATCCATATTTAGACGTCGGTTTCCTAAAAAACCGATGCCAATGACCCCCTAGGTCATGAATTTCGGCGTCGGTTTAAAAGAAACCGACACCAAAGACCACCAGGGCCTGATTTTTGGCGTCGTTTTATATAAAAACCGACGCCAAGATCCCCGAGGCCCTGAAATTTGGCGTCAGTTTTTATATAAACTGAAGCCAAAGACCCACATGGAGAAGGTTTTTTAGGTTGGTTTATAAAAACCGACGTTGAAACATATATTTTTTACGTCGCCTTTATTGACGTTGGTTAAAAACCGACGTCGAAATATATTTTTCCACTAGTGATACCATGAAATCATCACAATAAATCCTTATATTTCTATGGTAAAACCCATCATAAACTCATAGCTATGGATTTAAGTTCAGTAGATGTCATTAGACTTTATACACTTGTAGTTCCACTAAATGATATTACAAAACCATATAAAAAACATTTACAATATTATAGAAAATATTTAAATTCCCTAATAATGATTACATTGAATTCAAAATTGACTTTATCATTTCCCCCATTATACAATCATGATGAGCTTGAGGTTAATTACAAATCTCTAGGAAAAAATCCACACTAATAGAGAAGAATTGTTTCTTTCAAAACCATAGGATTTATTATATGTAATTTTTTTTCATTGTATTATAAACCATTTTTTCTATATATTATCTTATATAATTTATATATGTATGTATTATAATTTTTAATTATATTTTTTCTTGTTGTGAATTAAATAATTTATAGATGGAAAAAATCACACATTATATGCACACATTATGTGTATTTATTTTAAAGTTAAGGATCCAAATAAGATGGATGTGAATAAATTTTTGTTTTATGTAGATTATATTATAAAAATCATTAGAATAGGTTTAAATAGTTCACCATTCCTATAGCAGAATGTGCATTTAACCCTTCTATAATCAATTTTCTATGTTTACATATTTTTATTCAATTTGAATCTATTTAGGGGACTTGAATAAAAACATGATAATTAATGGAATAGATAAAATTTATAAATGTTGGATGAAACATGTGGAATAATTTAATATATATTGAAATTTTTGTAACACATTGATTTATTGATAATATGAAATGGTTACAAATGTACATGATTATGTAGATAACATTGCAGTGCATAGACAATTGAATATGACTATAAGTGTAAACAATGTTGGATATCATATTGAAGAAATAGTAGTGGAATTTTATGATTAACTTTATGATTATCCAAATATGTTTGAGAATGTAATGAATAATTCAAATACACCAATTTATACTAGTTTTATTAAAAATACAACATTGAAATCCAAACTGAAGCTATACATTTTGAATGAGGGAAATGGATAGAAGGAAAACATATTTAAATAGTTAATTTATCTCTTGAATAATGTGATACAAAAAAATAATGATATTATTTTTCAAAAAGAATATGTTAAATGAATTATATGACATATAACAACCCACTACCCTATACCAATTGATTGGTTAATGAACCAGTAGTTTGAAGTTGACGTCAAGCATGCCCTAAGAAATGCCAAAGGCTGTTGACTAACATTGAGGTTCTATGGTTCTATCATGGGGATACTATACCTCTAAAACATAGTTAAATTACTAAAAAAAGTACCAAACATTATTCATAACATCCATCAACATATGGTGAATAAATAAACCAGAGTCATAAATTATTAATTAATCCAAAAACATATTGCCATACAACTATATGGTGATACAATAACAAATCAATTGATCTCCCACTAGGATTCTAACATATAAAAATAAAAAAATAACAAAAATCAAATGCATGATTTTCTAATAACTTATAGATTTATTACATGTTGTAATTAAATTTCATCCATTATATCCCTCTTGATAATTCAACTCTCACCCTTTTAACTACTTAAACAAATGATTGGTAAATAATGCTCAAGTACCCATGTCAGATGACCATTGTGTAGGGTGTTAGTAAAACTCAGTAACGAACCACCAATGGGGTCCAAAAGCTAATTGTAATGTAGTCCATGCACATTTTATATTCTCATAATAAAATAAAAAAAATATAGCTTCATATTCATAAATAAATAAGAACCATAAATACTCATGATTTAACTTGAAACCCAAGATTAACCATACCCGCATTGGTTAGATTCACAGTGTCTCTGAGCATGATATGTAGTCACTGAGGAGACATATTTCCTACCATAGGATCCTATGAACATGAATATCATTGGTCTAAGATCTAGACCCTAGGAATTTTACTAGTAATTTAATAGTAATAGAAGTTGTTACACCAAACCCTATGTAATATCCTAGGAATACATAATAATCTAGAATAAAATTCATATCTTGGAGAGTATCCAATGCCTTTATAGACATCTAGAATAATAACCATATTCTATGAATCCAAGGAATCTCATAATATTAAGCATAATGAGTTTGATTCAATGCATCGTAGGATTTCCATAGACATATGATGAATCCCAAGTGATATTCAAGACATTTCATACAGGCAAGACTATAGGATGATAGGTAATATCTAATGAAATATAGATCTCATATCAAGGACCAATATCCACCAGGTAATTTCATTTATCAAATAATCATAGTTCAGAATATATATAAAACTATCACATATAATTGGGGTAGACCATTCAAGTTCCTAGACAATCCTCTTCACTACAACCCTAACATTCCCAAATGATTTATTCGGGTTCTATTAGTACAATCAAAATCATTAATACTAAAATTTATATAACAATCATCTTCTGGGGAAACATAACACAAGGAAACCCACCAAGGCCCTATAGTTATCATCATTAAATAGACATTCAATATCAACTTCACATTCCCTAATCTAAACTCTTTGTAAATTCTCATAACTCATATGTAATAATTTCCATTGTCACAACAATGAAAACATAATAACATCACCAACCTCATAGTATAATCCATACTAGAATTACTCAAGGGTTATAACATAATTTAAATTTCACATCCCAATACCACCAAGGTTGGTACACACACACACAACCTATCATAATCTTAGTCAAGGAACACATCCTTCGGTACTCGCATATAAAGAGTAATAAAACACCAACCCAAGTCTCATAACAACTAGCCTAATGACTACATGGAACCTCATTGCATACCATGGTTTACCCTTGGGTTCTAAGGTGAGACTCATTTATCTAATACTTAGTATATAGCTTCAACCGTCTTTGATAATACAAAAACTTTTCTAACTCCACTATATTTACATAATTTATTAAATTTTCTACCCAATAGGTTCTCTATATATAATTTTAAACATCAATAATCCCTCCCGTATCCATCGATACCCAAGGGATCAACTAGTGTCCAAGGGAATCTTGTGGCCCTTGATACTTCCATCTATCTATCCATGGGAATTCCATTTTAGTTAAAAAAAATTAATTACAAATAATGATTAATCAACTACATTGAAGTGTTCATATGCCACATGTTGTATAAATCACATGCATATGGTGTAGGGAAACTCATAGAGACATCATACCTCGTATAGATTCATTTTCTATTAATCTGATCCCAAATCCTCTCATTTGAGCTTGACCATGTCAAATGGGAAGTGTCCTATCTTTGGAAGGCCCTATATCATGTTATGAATTTTACTTAAAATAATTATAACAATTAATGATGATTAAATAAGTTTAGTAGGAATATTCACTTAAAAATCATCAGGAAACATACATTATTGAAAAACCACAAGCAATGTGGTGTGATCTACTCCTATCATGAACCTATGATAAATAAATAAAAAATACCAACCATTCACCAATTATTTAGTATACAATTTACTTGAATTTTTTAAAAAATTATAAATAAATTCATTAAGTGATGTTCTTTCAATAAAATGGTGTTTTATGATACACATTTATCATCCTAGGATATTATCTTGCTTCTATAAGTAGAATCTATATTAGATAAGATGATGTACACTATGATTTAGTGGATATCATCAATAATATTTAACACAAATTTCAATAAAATCAGAGGTGATTGAAGGGAGACAAGAAAAAATAATGGTGTGGGAAAATAAAACCTCATGTCTCCAAATAAATTTCTATGAAACCACCAAGGTTCGGGGGAGAATTGATAGATGATAAGTAGGGGTTTGGAATATCAAAATTAACATACTCATGTGACTATTTAACTTAAAAAATGGTGTTAAACCTAAATTTATGGGTTCAACAATGTTCTAAAAACACGTTTATAGGTTTTTTTGCGACATGACCAGGGGGTTGAGGTGTGACATTTCAGTTTTCCTGAAAATATCATTCCAAAAATAGGGAGTTAATGATATGGAAATTCTAGGAAGAGAACATGAACCCCCACATGAATTCACAATGACAAGACCAACCCTTTTCATATAAAAAAAATTTAAAAAATAGAAAGGTTCATCGGGCCACATTGTAAGAGTTGTTATAAGGGCATGAATTTCCCCCTTTACAATATATAAAAATTTTAAGTTTCATTTCATTATAAAAAAACTTCATACTTCATCATTTCACGAATCCCTTGGCCACTGTGTGACTCCTTTATAGTAGGTTATCATGATATGACCTAAGAGTCAATGGGTGATCTTATAAAAGTTTATAATTTAAATATGTCCACCGAGTCATTCCCCAACACTCCCAAAAGAACACCAAATACCATTTTTCCCTCTATTAATATCCAAAAAATTCTTTCCAAAATGTTCTAATACTCAAATTTTAATTCAAAATCCAAATATATTAAACTACCCATACTCTAAATTCAATAATTAAAGTTTCTTTTGAAATGTAAAATTTTAATCGTCATAGGGTTTTACAACCTACCCACCATAACCCCTATCATCCCTGAGAATCCCCAATTTTACATAACCCTTATGACTGACCTATCACAATAGCCAATTCATGATCCAATCATCATGACATATCCTAGAATGTCGAATGATCATATTTTTTGAAACTCCAACAATGAGGGTCACTACTCATAAAAAAATCCACATTGTTATCATCATAACTAATAGTGATAGAACACTCAATGAAACCCTACTACCACAAGAAAACAAGTGGTAACCACTCATTTCATTCCTGGGACTTTAGATCTTATCATAATAAAAAACTATTCATTAGGGCCTACTCCAAGCTGTGGTACTTCAAAAAATTATAATTACCTACTGAAAAACATTTCCCACTATCCGATGACCTGATCAATGTGAATTAAATATCACTACACTGAGTCATACATGAAAAAACCTTTTTGTCCTCCTATGGATTACCACTAAAAAAAATTCTCAGACACACCCATCAATTAATTTTCACACCAAGGATTATATTACGATAACCCCTCAAAGAACCATTCGATAACCAATGGACCCACAATAATGTTCATTCTCAATTATCGGTATAATTACATTGTTGGATCCTCCACAAAAAATATTTTACGACCTTTCTCTAACCCTAACCATCAATGTACATTCAATACTACTGATTCTAAAATCAATTATAAGAAATTCCAAGTTATATTGCAAACTAAATAACACATCTAATGTTGTATTCAAACTTCATATCTATAATTATACATTCTCTATCCCAGCAGTTATAATCAGGTCCACTATTAAACTAATAACCAAGTTCCACCTTTTCCATCCAATGACCAATATCATCCCACCCATGGCCCTGTATTCTTGAGGGTCTTTCTTCTATGACACAAACAAAATCCATTACTCCACATAATGATTAGATGTCACTACCCCATTCATACCTAGGTACCAACATGAAACATTGATCGCTACCCATTCCAGGACTACTAAGAAATTTACACTCGACATCCACTGAAAATCATCCATAATGGGGGTTACACCCTCTAATAGGCAATGATGCTCTCCCCACTATATGTATTTCCTCACACTACTCTTTGGGAGAGAAATAAACACATTCCAACATATCACATGTGTGCCTATTCTTCTATGAAACGATCACTAATCCAGTCAATACCTAACTAGGATAAAACCAACATTGACTATGACACGACACACTGATCCATTCTCGATTTCTCTTCATACCACATATAGAAATTTCCCATTTCCAATTAAAACATTGGGTAACAAATATAGAAAGAGTACCATCATTCCCATAAGTCATCTTACTTTACACGGTCTCTCATAGATTCACAATTCAATGGCACCATGCATATCAAGTGAAAACAACCTTAGCCTCTTCCAACCTAATCAGGTTTGCACCATAGTACAATGAAATAGTATAGTACAACTTCTGATCCAATTAGTTTTATATAATTAAATATAGGTTAACATGTGAAAATAATTTATAATGACCATAAAAATTTTAATCTCATGATGATAGAAAATCCTCAATGCTTACTTTTCAACAAGCCTAGTATATCACCTATGTCATCGAGAGTCACATGATCACCTTCTCATCTAGGAATTGAACCTGATTAGAATAATCTACCCAAAATCTATCTATCGTAGACCATAACATCATGGATCATAGTATTCAATTTCATTATAATATATGATAAAAATCCATAGGGTCTTATAAAATAATGGACATTCCCTAAAGACCAAATCATGACACCAAATCACTCCCACTAATTTACCATAAAGGTCTGAGGCATCTCATAAGTCTAAACCATATACCCAATATCATCCCCATGTAATGATATTATATCCTGAATCATCAAAGCATGCTTCCCATCATGAAACAATCACACAACCTAGGTAAACCCTCTCTCAAGTTTCATCCATATATCACATATATCTTATCCACAACACTCACCTCAACACTATTTGGATCCACACCATAATGTTTTAGGATCTTCCACCTAGACTACAAATCATATCAGACATATATCATAACTCATAAGAAACACCTCTATATTCCCATCTAAAAATCACCCCAAAACCTATATTCAAGAACCAAATCAATGATACTCATGTATGTATACATATCAGATATCACATGAAGGGTCCTTATTCTACAAGTTCACCAATCCATACTCTGTATCTAAAAACCATACTACTCTATTGATGAAACTTATCTTATCTATATATATATATATAAATAAATTGATCTTTGATGATCCGTATCAGGTATAATATAGTCACATGGATTAGAAAAATTGAATGGCACCAAGAATCTATATCGGAATCACTATATAGGTTTTTGTAGAAACTATAAATAACTAGACAAATTTTAATTTCAAAACTTTTATTAAGACATCAAATTCATAAACCAAATCAATAAGTGTCACTATATAACCCTTACAAGAGGGACTATATAGTATCCATTAAGGGGTATACCTCTATAAGATTCAACTGACTAGTCATTAGAATAAAATATAAAATGGTATTGATGAGTTGAATTCCCCAAAATTTTATATGTGAAAACCATTTATAAGTATTTTTGAAATATTAAACAACAATACAATATTTTTTATGGTATTAATCACATACAGTAGGCATATGTCATCTATATCCAACATTGCAAGAATGATGCACATATGGATGCCTCTTCCGAAGGGACCAAGATTAAAACCAAAATCATAATATAAAATACACACATCATCATTATATAATTATCTCAAATACAAAAATTAAAAAAGAAATCCTAGGTATTTATTAACATAGACATCCCATTGGAATCTTTGATCCCAATGCACCAGTATGAGGTGCATTGCAAGCTATGAGTTATCCTAATCAAAATATACAATATCCAAAATAGAAATTCAATGAAAAAGACACTCTATTACATACTTTTAATGGATCACTACCCTAGGTAACTCAAATGGTTCCTGAAGTATCAGTCATCACTTGATTTTATGTGTATAACCCCATACACAACACACAACTGACTAGTATCATGGGTATACAGGTTTATAGTGGGGATATTATAAACTCATATTAGAAAAAAATAATAGAGATAACCAAATTTAACTATACAATCCATTAAATGTATATATAATAAATAAAAAGAAAACATGAATAATAAATGAATTTGGAAGCATACAGTCATATAGAAACATGGCCCTACATAAATTCATCAAAAAATTTCATGTTGGGATGATAACATATAAAAATAAGTAAAATAAATAATTTGAATTAGAGGTAATAATACTATCTATGAGCCTTGTCACATCATGTTATATCCAAACTGATCATAAAAATCAGGTCATATTACCTACCTGAACCTATGATCGGTGAATGTTTCTCTAGTACCCAGGTGCCATGGTTTATAGAGAAGGTTTTGAGAATAATATAGTAGGGAACCCCCAACACAGTACTAACCATAAACTTTAAATAAATTTATGTACATGTGATATTACTAGAATAAATAAATAAATAAAACTGCTAATGTGTAAATAATAAGAAACCTTTAATTCTTGGATTATAACATGAGACATGGGATTGACCATACATGCTTTGAACAATGTCATGTTTTCATAGAGCATGATATGTTATCACTTAGGGGTTAAATGTCCTACCCTGAGATCCCATGAACATGTATACCACATGTGGAAGAACCAAATCATAATATTCATCCCAGGTTTCTCATAACAGTAGTAGGTGTGACATAGAATCCTATGTAATTTTCCATGTAATTTATAAGCATCAGGAATAATATCCTAATCATATGAGTATCCCAAGAATCCATAAATATTATGAATAAAACAAAAATCCTTGGAATCAAAGGAATTTCAAAATATTTGGTGTTAAGAGATAGATCCTAGGTAATATAGGCAACCCATTAGCACAATCTGTATCCCATGTAATATCTATAGAATTTGATATAGGTAATAACACCTAATTCTTGGTAATATCCTATACATTACTGATCTAATTTTCAATGCCAATATCTACCCTATAATATATCAAAAAAAATAATAGTGGTTGAACATATCCCCAAGCCCATCACATATAACTAGGCCCATCATAGCATGTGCTTGAAATATCATCTTCACTACTACCATGAAAATCCCAAATGGTTGATTTATATTCTATGGTTACACTTGAAATCATCAATAATGAAATCCTAATAATAACCATCATTATGGACAACATAACACATTTCCCCCCCCATTAAGGTCCACAAGGTCTCATCATATCTCAAACACCCTTTATAGGAACATAAATATCAAATATAAACTCTTAGGCCAATCTTATAAATCAAAATGAATAACATAATTTAGAGAAACATAGGTAACAATACAGCCTTAGTAGCCTCATAGGATAATCCCTACTAAAATTAATTCAAAGAGGTGGCCTAATTCCCATATTAGATCCCAATTACTCCTAATTCATGACTCATGCACCCACCTAATCACAATCCAACCCAAGGAACATCTCCCCAATAACTAACATATTAAGAGAAAAAAAACACTCACCCATGTATCACATAATCTAGTTTGATATCTATAAAGAACATCAAGTATTTCATGGTCTACCCTAGAGTTCTATGTCGATATCCATGGTCCTCAAATGTAGTTCATTACAACTCCCAACATAATGAATAAAAATCCACCTATCGAAGTCCACTACATTAAAATTATTATTTTTATTTTACATATAAACCACTCCTCTATCTCTCGTTCATCATATTTATAATCAAGCCCTCAACCATCCACTATTGAGACATCAAATAGTTTCCATGGATCAATCATGGCCCTTGCTAATTTCATTTATCCATCAATAGAAAAGTAATTTTGGTTAAAAAATATAATTAACTAATATTGTAACTCACCAGTAATAGAGAGAATACATAACACCTATTTTATATTCTAGATACAAATACCACAGGAGAATTCATATGGACAACCCACCTCTTATAATGTCATTTCCACCCAATACCTACATAGTTTCTCTATCTTGAGTTCATCTATGTCCAACCAACCATCACTCATCATTGTGAGGCCCTATCTCAATTCCAAAAATATAATTAATTTAATTATAACTATTTTATATTATTTAATCAACTTAATTAAAATATGATTATTTTCCTAAAACTCACTAGGATGCATCCACTAACTAAAACCTCAAGTATAGGGTATAATATACTCTCAAAATGTAGATGGGAAAAATTCACACATAATTCATATCATTCTCAGACTATTCAATTTCCAATTATTCACATAATTTAGAAAAACAATATATAAATTCACTGAGTCATGAAACTTTAACTAAAAAGCATCTAACGATATGATTTATTTCTACCAGAATGTACTTAGGAAATTATGAGGTTATGCACCACCATATTAGATTATTTACACCATAATCTATTAGAAATAGTCAATGATTTATACCTAATATCTCAATAAAATCAGTGGTGAGATAAGAGAGACAAGGGTAATGGAAAAAGGATAATAATTTTACCAAATATATTCAATAATATCACTAAGAAATCACCCTAGATTTATGAAGAACCAAATGTATAGAAAAAGGGGAGGACTGATAAAAAGTTCCTCTCCAACATGGTTGTTTATCCAATGAAAAATGGTTGGAAAACTCTAAAATTATGGTTTCACCACTATTTTAAAAACATCTTTTCATCATGGTCATAGTGTGACAAAGGTGGTCTTGACGTGACACACCCATTGACCAGACAACCTCATGACATGACTATAGAGGTCATGACATGGGGACCCCAAGAAACGAGATGAACCCTTAACCATAATTCATTTTTATGTAACCTAAAGTACATGGGGAACCATAGTGTTATCCATGAAAAAGTAAGGTAAAATACATAAGTATTATAGAACAACTTCATAAATACCATCATCACTACATAAATTCCCCTTTCATGGAACAAATTCTTCATAAGTTCTCTACACTTATCGAAAATCCCAAAAACCATACCACACCATGAATCCCTTCATCATAATTTAACCCCTATATTAAAATCCATTATAGAAAGACCCATGGATTGCAGCATGATTTGTAATAGTTTCATAATTTCCCAATGTCCACCCATCCTTTCATGGATTCTCACTCAATAACATGAAAAACAACCAGATCCTCAATCAATATAAAAAAAATCATCTTCCTAATATTCTATAACACTCTAATTCTTATTATAAATAAAATTTCTAGAAACAATCCCTACATATGGATTAAAAAAATCAAATTCCTTCCATGATTTATAAAGTGTACAGGTGTTAGGTATTATATGTCCAATGGGTTTGATTTCTGAATGAATGAATGCAAATCTAATTGATTTTATGTTGTTTTATAAGGACCATGAATAAAAAATATATCCCTTAAGAATATTGTGGGTGAATTATTGAATGATGAATAAACTAATTTTAAAATTGTATGTTATTTTCCAATAATCAAAGGTTGATACATGTAACAAACTGGCAGAGGTTTCCACCTGATCTAGCACCAGAACTATCATACCAATTTTCTATAGGATTTTTTTTAATTTCCCCATTAAAGAAACTAGAATTAAGGTATCAAAAGTGATTACATGGGAATTATATGACCCATAATAATCAAAATATAAGAAATGGATTCTAATAGGAAACATGAAAAGAGGTAAAAAATATTAGAAAATGTGGAAATTTAAAAGAAAATGTTTTATAACCATTTCCTCCAAATGATGCATAACAATAAATAAAAATATAAAATACTGATAAATACATCACAAATGAAAATAAAATTTCATTTTAATAGGGTATAAATCTATAACATGTATCCAAGATAGAAAAATTTGGTTGGAGTGGTTGATACGTACCATGAACTGACTGGTCTATCAAACCCAAGAGACCAACCATTATCACTATGTGACTATCAACTCAACTACATGAAAAAATATTCTTCTACTTCCCATTGGGATGGTCATGAAACCAACCCAAAATACTTGACATTGAAAAACATTATTATAATTTAATCTTACATACCCACTAATTCGAGTTTGTAGGATACTAGCTAATGGATAGAAGGATACAACAGTGAGTCCATTTCATTAAATTTATTAAAGAAACCATGTCCACTAGTTTGAAAATAAATATCAACAAATATGTTCTCATTTAATTTTTATGGTTTGAAAATAAAAAAATTCCATAAAAAATTTATAAATGAAATATATTTTCAAAAATAAAATTAAACATTTCCTTTATCATTTGAATTGTATATTATAAAACTCTATTTCTCGTAACATAAAAAACCTATAAGAATTAGCTAAAAACACTTAAAAATTGATAAAATGAAACAAAAGGGAATACCATGGAATAATTATAATATAATAATGAGTATGATTGAAGGAAATCCCTGTAATAAAAATGCTCAATAAAAAATAAAAATTATAAAAAAGGTATAAATAAACCAAGATGTATACGACCACCATATTAAATAAGAACGCAATAAAACATAACATATGATACATATCACGAAGAAACACCATAGTTACTAATAAGACAACAGTCAATATTCCTAGGTGGAACCTACTACCGGTAGGTTAACATTCCAACAACTCATTTCATGAATTGGTCAAGTGATATTTATCGAAGAAACATCCCTAACCATGTTCATAATAATAAAACTAGTTGATACTAGCCAGAGTATAATCTCAACTTGTAAATCATTCATACCTCAATCTCCGACTTAGTATCCTAGGGTTCCTCATAGAATAACTAAATGAGGCAGGCCACTATCAGGCCAATGTTAATCACATAAAAAACATATATCCTAAAGTATGACACCATAATCATTTCCATCAGACATGTAATACCCCCATAATAAAAGGCATAATACCTAAGCACAAGAACGAATCACAATTAATTTAATCAATAATAGAATGTACACCTACAATACATCTCAATAGTTCTCAAAAAGGGCTTGAACAAAAATAAATCAATGATTCTATTATATTACATATTAATCTACATTTAGGAAGTTCCATTTTAAAACCATTTTAAAACCAACAAAAACCAAAGTGAAATCACAATAATATCAAAATATAATAAAAAACAATCAATTTAAATTATTAACCAATTCCGTAAGTCAATCCCACGAATTTTAAATATTAAAACTGGTTAAAACCAAAAATAAAACCAACTTTATCAATAATTATTTATATAATTCACAATTAAAAATCATTTTTCATTATGGAAACTACATTTGAAAAATTATCAAACACATCTATTTCATAAAAAATCAAATTCCAAACAAAGAACCATTAAATTATAAAATTCATCTAATGTATAAAATTAAAACAAATCAAGGTTGTGGGAAACCTTTTGTAAAATAATTATAGACAACCTATAATATATTTATCGAGATATAAAATAACATTTAATGCAAGGATTTGATGTCTCACATTATCATAGGTTGTTAAAATTAGGAGAAATTTTACTTTTTTTCTAAGAAGTTTTTCAAGGTAAGAATAATAATTTATCCAATAAGATGATCTCTGATAATTTGTTGACCACTTATTTGGTCATATAATTTAAATTTTACCATAAATCATGAATTTGGTGGAAATCAAATCCATTTGAATTTTCCAAGAATATTTAATTTTTAATTAATTAAATATTAATTTATTTTCATGTGTTCATTGGAGAATATCATTTAAATAGATTCCATTATTTATATTTTATTTCCATGGTTGATTCCTCAATGGTAGTTTTTTCATCATCATTTCATAAATACATTTCAGGTTCCCAGCCAAGCCCAGATAAATTTTCTCTTTCTTTTTCATTATCATTTTCATTTTTCATCCCTATTTTTTTATATTCTCATTTATGTAATTTATATTTTTATTCCCATGCACAAATTTTAGGTATTATTTTAAAATATGATATAAGGAGAGGGACATGAGAGAATATGTAGTGGGGATTAGATCCAGAGAGTGTATGTACAAGGCCTGAATCAGAGTGTGGAAGTTACAAGTCATAGATTGGTTATGAAGCATTGATAGTTTACATTTAGAGGTAGGAAATTTTTTTATCCACTATAAATCTTTGTATTGTAATTTTTTTGTGTTTTAAAACCTTGTATGGGTTCTTGGGGACCCCCAGTGTTCTGATCTATTTTTTTTGGGGAGAAATCTGATGATTCGAGATATTTTAGAAATTTTTTGTTATGAAAATATATTATACAAGATATTTAGTTTGATGAAAACATTTCATTTGTTCTTCCTATCTAGAGAAGAAGTTTTTTATATACTAAAAAATAGTGTACTAGGGTTACAAGTTGTGTAGTAGCAACTTGAGGTATATTGAGGGAACCTGTTTGTGTAGTGTATATGGACAGAACATGCATGAAATACACAACAAGTGTCCATGTATTGTTCTAGGATAAACCCTTTGTGGGTTACAAGTATAAGTACATGTATGGTGACCATATGTGGGGTATATTCCATGTATAAAGCAAAACATTCCATGTTCCCATACATTTTATATGTCATGTGAGGTTTGAGATGCTCCAATAAGTAGCTACATGGGGGATCATGTTGTGTACATGGTGAAAACAACATGTAATTTGGAAAAGTATATAGTGACTTGCGTATGGCACATTTCTTGGGAGGAGCTCTACTGGTACATTCCATGTACCCAATGTATGCACTATGTAATTTTTCTTACCTTATATTATTTTGCTAGTTTCTTTCATGGAGTCATTTTTAGATATGTGATTAGCCCATTCCTTTTATTTTTGCATGTAAATTGTCATAGAGGGATCCTTTCAATGTTTATAGGTCATATAAAAGGTGTTTCAGAGTAATAGAGTTCTATATATAGATTTCATTGAGGTTTTGTTTCCTAATCCTCCTATAGATTGGGTTTGGACTTGTGAGGACTAGGTTAGGGGTGAGATATTGGTGATTGTCCCAAATTGGGAATGCCATGGAATTCAATTTTTGGATGATTTGGATGGATCCATTAAGGTGGGATCATATTGTATACCGAAGGAGATATTTTTTTGTTCCATTGTTTCTGGAAATGTGTATCAACTTTAGTGAATGGTTTGTATATTGTTCTTGAAGATCAGAGTTATTGTATCCTGTATTTTGTGATGATGTCATAAGATTATAGTCATGGAATAGCTGCATTGTGGTGTTGTGATTACTATGAGGGACTCGAGACAATTCCTGTGTGGGTATGTTTCAGATTAAGTGATTAGTGGATGTAAATTTCCATAGTTAAGAAACACCATGTGGATATCTTCTATTTTTTTCTCTTATGGGTTAGTTAGTACCAATTAATTGGTAATTTTTTTGGGAAATATTACTAAGGGTTTCCTACATGGTACTTTAACCAAGCCTCCATTTTCATTGACGAGCCCATGTGGTGGGTCTCTAACTTTTCAAGTTTTATTAAGGACCAATGAGTCAACCTTGTAGCTATTCTGGTGCTTTTGGGGGCTTGTATGTGCATTGTTGATCAAGGCTCATTTTTATTGGACTTAGGGATGTTTGTGATGTTCCCACATTAGTTATGTCCTTTTTATTGGATGAGCTAAAGGAACACCTCATATGATTTCATTATATTGTTTTAGTAATAGAGAGATTTGTGTAAATTATGTTTGGTGTGTCTTGAAAGCATGGGTGTGGCAATGGAATCCCCAAAATGACTTCTCTGTATTCTATAACCCCTAGGTCAATGGGTCCTCTAAGTTCTGGTTTGGCCTTACGGTTGTTATGGTTGTTTAATGGATAAGAAGATCAAGGGTTCCATGATAGGACCTATTCATTGTAGGTCAAAATCTTATAGACATTTCTAGATCATTTGTATGGATGGTTGGTCCAAGAGTTAGATGTTTCCTTATATGGTAGTATATTTTTTGTGTCGTTCGAGGAAGATTATGCTCCAGGATTTTTTTTTTGAGTAGGAGACCCTTGGGATATATTGGACCCACTATTGGGCCTAAGTTTTGATGTGGTTCTATCCTCTATTTTCATATAGAGGTTAGATTATATTAAAAATATAATGGGAAATCTAGATTAATAAATCCCCCTTCAAGTTGAGTGTGCACCCTAGCTAGAGTGGCTTTAGACTCATGAGTTTCTGAGTAACTCACTGAGTGGGTTTGACTATCGTGGATTCTATTTCACTTAGGGCCTTATGGATTCTTTGTTCTCTTAGGTTTTAGTATATATCCCACCTATTATTTTGTATTTAGTAGGTGTTGGATTCATTCTAAAATTCCTTCATGACTGAAATACAATATTGTTATGTTGGCCAAGATGTTTAGGTTGCCTATTCAGATCATGTTATTCTAATCTTAGATCTCGATAGATGTGTTTTGTTCATGTGGATTCCTATGGTTATTTCCTGGGTTCTTGAATTCATTTCTACAATGTTTATATGTATTGGACATCCTGTGTAGATATGGGAAATGTGTTGATTGTCATCTGGATGAGTGAACCATGTGAAGTAAATCCTCTAGTAGGGCCAGAGTGTGGGTATATTAACCTCAGGTGTTAGTATAAAACCTTGTGATTGATATTTTCTTTGTTTCTATTTGCCCATTATTTCTTTATATAATTGTTTTTTATACTTACTGTTTTTAGTTTTTTTCACAGTTGGTAATTTCACATGTGCATGCATTTTAATGAAAGTGGATTATATGTTCAATATTAGGATAGACAATTGAGATACATTTATTATCCCCTGTATGTTCACCTTGGTTTAAACACATAACTAAATATTACATTCAGGTTGTAGGACATGGTCTATAGTGGATGGGGCTAAGGCCCAGTTTTTATTGATCAGGAATATCCATTTTTATGGAGTATCTGAATCTAGTAGGTGATACTCAAGAATTTTGGGGACTATATTTGTGTTTTGAATTTGTGTTGTTAGTGTAGTATGATGTATGTATTTTTCTATTTTCTTTATGTGGTGATATTAGATAGGGTTTCACTATTGTTTGATTTTTATTGTTTGATTCTGTATGACTTTATACTAAATTGGATTTATTATAGTATTCTTATATATCTGTTTATTTATCATGTGTACTCTTATGGTCAACCTTGTGTACGAGTTTTGTTTTTCAAAATTGTTGTTGGACTCTTATTGAGTGTATAGTTTTTCCAAATACTCTTTTATTCCCTTTCCATTGGGTATAAGAATTTGGAATTCATGACGTCACAATTGAGGTCCTGTGGTGAGAAAAAATGTGTGGCGTGTATGGTAGACCTAGGCTGGTTTGTTAAAAAATGGAATCAGATGTGTTTGGTTTTATTATTTGGGGTGTTTTTAGAAAATTGGTCTCGGAATGTATTGGAACTTGGGATGTATATCGAGCAGGTGTGTTTTGAACACCTTTTCAGATAGAATTATCATGTTTCTAGGGAATTGTATTTCTATTATTGGATTCAAATTTTACTATTCTGTGAGTTTACCTTGTTTGATGCACCTAAGTTTGTGGAATTATGGTTTATTATGTTTTTTGGATCATCGACCATGGGAAGGCGGCCAGTGTTCAGGCATCATTCATGGAAGATTTTATTAACATGACATATTCCTGTCTTTGTGTGCTTTCACTAAAAATGGTGGTCCAATTGATTAAAGAGTCTACAGTGACCTATATGATTAATCACATATAAATATTTTTTGTAATTCTTCTCAAATGATTGACATGTGAATATTTTCTTCTGATGATTTTTCATGTGGATATTTTGGTGATAGGGTTTCTAGTGATATAGATATACTCCCTTTATCTAGGGACTCAGGGAGGCCCCTATGGGTCGTTGTTGGAACAAAGTTCATTGGTGGTGGCTCGATGAGGGAAAGGATTACTGATAGATGTTTGGATTGGGAACAAGTTCCCCTAAGGTGGGGGTGTCCCATGAATCCCCATGTTCATATTTCATTAGATGGATGTACTTTTCCCCGTGTTGTCTTCCATGTATTGCAGTGGGACCTATGTTCTAGCTATTGTCGATGACTTGGTGAGTGTGGAAACGCTTCATTGGTGGGGTTGTTGAGGTCTACAATCACCAAGTTGTAGTTAATAATGAATATTTCAGGTTCTTGAGATGTGTAGCACTAGGAGTGATACATTCTTCATGGATATCTTGAGAGTATTATTTTCTAATACCCATGAACATTATCATTTTTGTGGTGCCATGGGTAACATAGTGAGTGTGTGGTTGGATGCTTATATAATGGAATCAACACCTGAGTGGAGTTTGTTCACATGTATGGTCATGGAATGTGAGAGAAGTCCTAATTTTGAAGATGAGTACTGAGGATCCTAATTTTTCTTGGAATCAACCTACCTGATAAGCATGGTTAGTGGGTTTAGGTTTGTTAGCATAGCTTCATTATGACTTGGCCTGAATGTGCATGAGTCCCAATTCTCATTAGAGACTATTTTATGAAAATACATATCGTGGGGAGTAAAAAACCTTCTTTTGGAGGTTATGAAACATGTTTAATGTGGTTACTTTAGTGTAAAGGTTGTAAGTCATTGTGGGATGGTAATAATCATGGGTTGTTGTGGATTTCATGATCTCACTCATGTTTATGTTTTTTGAACAAATATATATCTGTTATGCTCGGTGATAGATGTATCATGGGCCATTTGGTTTATAATTTGGGTATTTGTGTGATTTTAAGTATACTCATGTGGTGGGGAAAACTTTGACGGTCATTGTTCAATGTCACTCATGGTGGGAGAGAGTTATAGAAGCTATAAGATGGGTCATCAGAATTTCGAGATAACATTGAATGTGGTAGTTCATAGGTGATATCATGTCATTAGGTTGACCACTGAAGCTTCTCATGGGAGAGAATTTTTTTTTTGGATTTTTTATGCCTCTCATCAACACAGCTTGTAAAAATAAGGATGAATTTTAATTTTTTTCCAAAAGTGATTTAGGGGGGCTGATATAATGATCATTTATATGAATACACTTTTTTTATCCAATACAATATGTAACACTTATCAAACTGGTTACCTAATCATTTTTCTATAAGTAAATAATATAATTATCATTTATAAGAATTTTTTTATTATATTATTTATAAAAACCTTAGTTTTATATTATATTTTATATATTTATCAAAATTACAATTTTTAACTAAAAAATTAATTTATCAAATTCATCATTTTTAGAAAGTATTTTCATACAAATGAATTGATGGAATAATGAATTTATTTAAATAATGTGATTACACAATAAGTATCTAAAGAATTATTACATAACCCCTTATAACACCTGCATAAGACCTAAGGGTAGGTCTACGATGGTGAAAGACTCTTGTGGCAGCTCAGATAACATCACTCAGGTGGTAATGTCTATTAACATGAACTTCTCCCATAGGTGATTCCATTCAAGATTAATATGTTGAAGCTTGGTTTTTTTATGGCCAAGAGTAATGTCCAGTGATGCTACCTCCTTTCAGAGAACCTAAAAATGAGCTTGATTTGGCCCAAGTATACTGGATGGGGCCATCATCTCATTTGTTTGTGTCTAAAGTATTATTTTTAAAAATAATATATTTATATCAATCGAGAAATAATTGTTGAATGGATATATTATCAATGGTAATGATATGTAACAGTCATTTAAACCTACTAATAATAATAAAAAATAGGGCATTTTTTCTACAAGACATTAAAATAAAAGGAATTTTATTCATAAATGAATGGGTTGTTACATGTGAGTAGTCCATTTTGAGTGCTTTTCCATTTATGTAATAATGGTTGAATTAATTTTGTGTTTAGAGGCTATTTGGATGGGGTTTTGGATTGAGATATTTTTATTGGGGGTATTTTATTAAGGATTGGTTTTTGAATATTTTTGTGGGTTGTGTTGTGATATATGAGGCCCTGGTGAGGGTTAAGAGCATGGTGACCACCTTTTCTTGAGCATGTGATGAAGATCAATTGTAGTTCATTTGGATAGATCCATGAAGGTAGGATCATGTTTTTTCTTTGTAGATATGATGGGTTTTCCATGCATGTCAATACCAATTTATTGAGGTTTGAGTCATCGAGAATTGGATTTTAGGACTGAGGATCGATGTTGTTGGATCCTTTGGGATTGATCAATTCTAGGGGATAATGTTTATGGATTGGTGATATTGTGGTGTTAGGAGGGGTTTTGGGACTCTTGGGGTTGACCATGTGTTCATGTTTCTGATCAAGAATCAGTATATGACAAAGTAAAAAATTGAGAAATCGTGGGTGGCTTATTGTTGTTTGGATACCCTAATGGGTGATTTAGGACCCATTTAGGGTTTTTTAGAAGGTTAGTTAAGGGTTTCCTACATGGGACTTTCCCAAATGATATGTTTTAATAAGAATCCTTTTTCGAGTGTTTTGTACCTTTAAGGTGGCCATGAGGTCCATTGAGACTGCCTTGTTAGGGTGATTTTGTTTTTAGGTGTCTTATTGGGGGATTGTTGACTGAGGACTAGTTGGAGGACAATGGGGGCTATTTTTGTTATCTCTTACCTATGCATGTCTCATTCATTGGATGAACTAGATGTACCCATTATAAGGTTCCCTGATCTTTCTTTGTCCTTTGGGTCATTTTTTGAACATTTGATGAGTGTATCCTGAGAGAATGTGTGCAGAAGGGGAGTCCCTCATAGGATGTCACTTTGTGTTGTGACTATAGGGATCATTAGATCCCTGGGCATTGGTTTGTCCTTATAGGGGTAATTTAGATTTTGTGGTGGATTTTTATTAGATGAGGAGATCAAGGGTTTTGAGAGAGGCCATTTTCATTATTGTGTGATAGTTGAGAAGTGTTTTTAGCTCACCTATTTGGGTGGTGGGTTCTAGAGTTGTGTTTTCTAATGTTTGGTAGGCCATTGCCTATGAGATTTGAGGAAGTTTCTACTCCAAATATGTTTTTGTGGAGGATACCCTTGAATTATATTGCATAAAGAGTTATCAATATGAATTGATATGGTTTTCTCCTATATTGGATTTCTAGGGTTATATGTGCCAATGTAGCTATGGGGAAATCTAGATGAGCACAACCACCTATAGCTGAGTGGTACCTTAGATATAGTGGATTTGGTATATTGAGGATATGGGGAACTCACAGAGTGGGTTGGACCACCATGGATGCTATTTCACTCCCCAAATCATTGATGTTGTGCGCTATGAAGTTTTTATATGAATACCATCCATTTTTGGATTCACATATTCTTCCAAATTCATTGTTTAAGGGTTTTAGGACTAACAGGTACTCTAGTAATGTCAACCTAGATGTTCCTATCATCAGTTTTTATCATGCTATAGGATTCCTACATCCCAATAGATTTTTTGTTTGTTTGTGTGCGTGAATATGGATATGCCTTGGGGACTATCATTCATGAACGATACATTCAAAAATCTTGGATCTCTTGTAAAGATTTGGAGGACACTCTAATTTTATGGACGATGAGAAATCCTCATGCTGTAAATCCTTTAGCAGGGGTAGATTCATCTCAGGTGTCCAGATAGAACTCATGGTTTTCAATTTTCTTTGTTTTTATCTACCCATTATTTTTTATTCATTTTTCAGTTTAATTATAAATTTTGTTTTTAGCTAGGTTAAGCATATCATGTGTGCATGCACTTGTTATGAAAGAATATGATATGTTCCCCATTGGGGGGGCGATTGAGATTTATTTCTCACCACATGTATGTGAACCTCGATGTGCATTTAGACCTAATGTTAGCTTTTAGGTTATAGAATAGGTTTTGAAGTGGATGGGGTCAAGGCTTAATATTGTTTGATTGAGAAGAGGAACTCTTGTGGAGTCTTAGGATTGGGTTAGTCCAACTCAAGAATCTTGGAGACAACGTATGTTGATTTGATCAACTTTTGTAGTAGTGCATTAGTTATTTATTTTTAGTTTGTTTGTTTTTTTGTGGTCGGCCCGATGGGAGACCGAATATAGTAATTTTTTCACAATTTATATTTTTATAACTATATTCAGCATTTATTTCTATTATTGAATGCTTCTGTATACAGTTATTTAATATAAATACTCTGATGGTCACACCTATGTATGGGTTTGGTTATTTTTTGTTGTGATTACACTCTAAAAAAAGGATATAGTCTCTCCACTACATCATTTAAACCCTCTACACATATAAACATCATTTAGTGTTCTGGGAGGAATGAGTGAGAAATTTTTGTGAGATAGATTGGGTGACATGTTCGGTCAAACCACGTTAGATTGTTACACATGAATCCAACTAACTCCAAAATAAAATGAAATAGAACAGAAATAAATACCTCAAGTAGCGCAATTATGTTTCCTTTGATAAAAATCACTAGAAGTGGTTACAAGAGATGGTTCAAAACCATTATAATCGAAAATAACAATGTTTTCAATAATAGTATACATAAAATTGGTAAAAATGTTCCATTGGGCTAGGACAGATTAAAAAAATAAGACAAAATCATATAATAAATGGAGAGTATCGCTTAAATTGTAATCAGGGTGAAGAATCACTCAAAAACCAACAAAAATATACCATAAAAGGCCTTTTAGGAGAAGGTGTGAAACTTATGAGGTACATAGGTTTAATGGTTCAAATGGGTGAGGAATGAAGAATAATTTTCAATTAAAAAAGGCATGTAATGAAACAAAAACCCAAAAATAAGTCTTTCATATGATTTATAGGATGGTTTTGTAAACTGTGTGGTAACCTTGCAATCAATGCTTCTAAAATCTAAAATCCATACACAATTTCTCTTAAACTATTTCCCAAAATACATTCTTAACTTTGAATCCATGTAAATGGTTCAAAAATATAAATTCTTTACCCTGAGACACCTCAAAATTGATAGATAAATTAACCATACTAATTTGAATAAGAATGTGACATTTCAGGGTGTCATAATTCTCCCCACCATGACACATTATGCCCCTAGAAAATTTTCAACAACATATAACCAATATAAATTACAATATTACATTTCCCTTAACTAGGATATGATCAAATACCCTATATCCTAAACATTTTAAAAATAATAGAGGATACAAATTACTTATTCTACAGTAGAACATCCAAAATTAAGTTCAAGACTCATTATCGAAGTAAACACCAAGGTTATAAAAAGGTAGAATCCTCACCAATCAAGAATAGAGATAAAAATGAGATTTTTGGATAAAACATCAACAATCTGCATTGAGGTTGAAAATTAAAAATAAATAATAATCCTCTTAATATATCACGAAACATACCTCATGGCTCGTACTGTGACTACACCAAGCCAGCCTTCCATAGGCCAGGGGCTGGTGACTAGAATCGGAAAGGCAAATCCCTTAAATAGGAAGACATTTTATTTTCAACTTGTACAGACACATAGTCCAAGAAGACAACAAGAAGCAACCACACAGATTATAATGCAATAAGATGAAACCACAAAATATACTGCTATAGTAAACAATTGTTGAAAGTAAAAAAGGGGTTGGAATACAATCCTAATTATAAAAGTGCATGTATGAATAAAAGTACAGTACAACTGAAAGAAAAATGAAAACAACTATTGGGTCTTCCTCCAAGGTTCCTACCTATAGGGTAGGTACAGATCGCCTTCTAATCACTCCATGCCTGTCAGTCTCCTCCGCGTCCCGTCGCATTGCATTTCCCACCTCCGAGCACCATCTAGTCCTATCTCCCTCAGCCTCAAACAACATTGTACATCATCTACACCAGACATGATAAGGTGCGGGAAAAGCATGTGCAGGGGTGAGTATTACGATAATCAGTATGGACCCCAAGACCCCCATAGTTCTCCTAGTGTTCCACAAAGGAAAACCCACAAAGTAAGACCTCAACTATACATAGTTAAATGCCTATACATATACCTAAGTTATCAAGATATACTCATCTCATATATGAGGGAAGGACACCACATAGGTAACACCACGAAGGTAGAAGTACCACACATGTAACACCACGAAGATAACACCACAAAGGTAACTCCACGAAGGTAGATGTACCACACGGGTAAAACCACAAGGATAGAAGTATGAAACAGGTAACACCACGAAGACAATACCACAAAGGAAGAAGTACCACACAGGTAACACCACGAAGATAGAATTACAACACGGGTAACACCACGAAGATAGAAGTACCACATAGGTAACAAAATGAATATAGAAGTACCAAACATGTAACACCACGAAGACGATACCATGAAATTATGAGTACCACATAGGTAACACCACGTAGCTAGAAGTACCACACAAGTAGAACCGTGAAGATATAAGTAAGACACAAGTAACACCACGAAGCTAGAAGTACCACACAGGTAACACCATGAAGATAGAAGTACCACACAGGTAACATGACGAAGACGATACCACAAATGTAGAAGTACCACACAGGTAACACCACGAAGATAGAAGTACCACACAGTTAAAACCACGAAACTAGAAGTATCACACATGTAACACCACAAAGATATAAGTACCACATAGGTAATACCATGAAGATGATACCCTGAATGTATAAGTACCAAATAGGTAACACCACGAAGCTAGAATTACCACATAGGTATCACCATGAAGAAAAAATTACCACATAGGTAACACCACAAAGACGATATCATGAAGGTAGAAGTACCACATAGGTTACCCCACAAAGCTAGAAGTACCACAAAGTTAACACCACGAAGATAGAATTTCTACACAAGTAACACCATGAAGGTAAAGACTTATCTCAAACCAGGTATAACATAAGTACAGAAGTACAGATGATTAGTCATAAACTAGATCATCTTATTCGTTTAAGAAGCACTGTTGCTGACCAAAATAGGACTGATAGGTAACTAACCCCCACTGGCCACCATAGGATCTATAGGTAACTAACCCCTGCTGACAAACACCTGATCGATAGGTAACTAACCCTAGATGACTCACACCGGATCTGACCCACACAGGATCGATAGGTAAATAACCCCTCTGCCCACACAGGATCAGTATGTGCTGAACCGCACAGGATCGCTGAGTGTTGACCCACACAAGATCAGTATGAAATCACCCACATAGGATCGCTAAGTGCTGACCCACACAGGATCTGAAGATGACCGACACAAGATCTGAAGATTCTTCAAGTACAACCTGACGCATGGTTCCCACACTAATCATGCTTGATTCTGGGAGGATCCACTCCTCATTCCTTTATTCAATACATCAACTGCCACTAAGTACCACGATGAAGTATTCGAAAGGTATGCCATGTCATAATGGACCTAACACGACAGACAGCGCGTCAATCAGACGCCCCGTCTCTAAGTTATTAATGTTTCTATTCTGAGGGCCCAGTTGGATTTGTGGATCCCGGTGCTATAGATGGTTCATCAAACGGACACCTGATTCTCAAGATATGGCTATAAAAGCGTATCTGGGGTCCAGATGGTCCTGGGTCTGGTACGACCTAGTCATACAACCCAGCCTGACTTGGCCTAGGCTGACTTGACCCAGTCTGGGTCGTCCCGAACCAGTTCGGGTCCGGCGCACTGGGTCATAGGCTGGCAATCTGGTTCGTAGTCTAGCCCTGCAAAGGGGGTGGCCTGACCAGCTGGGCGTGACCCGACACGAGTTGGGCACAGGCCGTTGGGGGCGGCCTGCTGCAGCGTGGCCCACTAGGTGTGGCCCGCTGTGGCGTGGCCCCTCGGAGCATCCCACTGGGGGCGGCCCCCAATGCAGCCCGCGGTCGAGTGGCCCACCGTGGTGGGGTCCACCCTAACCGAAACCTAGGGGTAAGGAACCCCTGTTTACCGGAACCATCCAAAGGACCATTTTCCTAGCGCGCGGGACCCACTAGAGCAATCCCACTCGGTGTGACATGGTCAGTCGGAATTTCTGGCCCTCCTTCTAGCGGCGTGGATGCGCGTCGCACCTCTTAGAGCTGATCGGTTGTCGGCCGCAGCCAACGGGCCGCAGCCTTCTCCTCCACCAGCAACGCGGAAGTGTGTCGCATCGCCATCCCGCGGCCACCCGGTGTGCCGATCACTGTCATCCTACCGCCGTAGCTGATGGGCCATGACCTCCTTCTCTACCGGTGCACGGATACACGCCGCCTGGGTTCCACACGGCCGGCTGGGGTGTCGGCCGTGACCTTCTTCTACCGTGGTTGACAGACCGCGGACTCCTTCGGCTACGTGGTTGTGTCGCCGCCGTCATTGTGGCCTGTGAAGAATGCGTCAAATAAGGAGGATTGATGAGGGATCGGGCCATGATTTCTTTTCCCACACCCTCCATGTTAGACTAACATAAGGCAGTTCAATTTATTTAATTCGACGCAAAAACCACGAAGAAATATAAACAAATCCCTACCTTAACGTTCATTGGGAATTTCATGAGGAAGGAGATGAAGATGTTGAAGATGTCGGCATCCATTACTCCTGCAACACACGTCAATGTTGGTTCCTCGTTCTAGATTCGGAGGACTTTCTTCATTGTAAGATGTGTAGGATCAAAATAATGATGTAGATGCTCAAAATACAAGAGGGGGGTGAATTGTACACTTTAAAAATTCCTTTGGAACCTTTAAAGTTGGTCACAGATAACTATGTTTTCCTTAGACAAGGAAAAATCTATGTTTAACAAAGTTAAACTACGCAGATTCACAACACCTCTAATCACCAACTAGAGAATTGGAACCAATGTTAACAATATAACATTCTACCTTAAAGCGTATAGAATCTATACCAATCAGAGTACAAGTGTAAGGAAATATTAGAAGGTTATACTTTCCTTACAAAACAATATGCAGCGGGAACAAACAAGTAGTAAAACTACAAGTAACAAGATATAATTCTTTTAACCCAAAGATAAGGGTATCCAACAACCTAGGATAAAGGTCCCTTGATTTATACTTTCAAGCAAGTCTGTCTTACCCACACCAGGGTAAGCCCTCGATACGAAGATCGGAATCTCTGTCTTGCTATCCCCGCAAGCCCTCAACTTCATGGTAGTTGGAACCTCTGTGTTCCTCAGCAAGGAAGCCCTCGAAATTCAAGGTAGTTGTCACCTATGTCTTCCTATCCCCGGAAGTCCTCGAATATAATCACCAACATTCGGAGTCGCACGAAGCAATCTAAACGAGCAGTTCAGTACGCACAAGGCATGAAAAGATTCTCTCTATAGAAATCACCTTAACAGTGTGTGGTCTCTAGATCGATCAACTTATTCATCAAATTGTGTTGTTGTATAGAGATCTTTCAAATGAGATCCTATTTATAGGAAAATTTCCAATGGTCAGCTCCCTCCTCCAATGGTCATATTTTCCATGAAATTCATAGGGACCTTTACACGTGTAACTCAACCAATGTTTAATTAGAAACAGAATAGATGACATCATTTTATAACAAACCATGTATAACTGAATGCACGACATCATTTTGAAATAGAGAAAATGTAAGTAAAATCTATACAAAATTTCGGATTGTAAGCAAATTAAAAGTTTGGAGTCTAACCAAAATGAAATTCGGACTCTATGTTAAGAAATGTTCGGATTCTGTTTTATAGGAATTCGGAGTCTGGTTTCACCAGAGATTGGAATCTGAACTTGTAGAGTTCGAAGTCGAACTAGTAAAAGTTCGGAGTCGAACTACTTAAGAGTTCGGAGTCGAACTACTTAAGACTTCAGAGTCGAACTACTTAAGAGTTCAGATTCGAACTACTTAAGAGTTCGGAGTCGAACTTCTTAAGAGTTCGGAGTGGAACTACTTAAGAGTTCAGAGTCGAACTACTTAAGAGTTCGGAGTAGAACTTCTTAAGAATTCGGAGTGAAACTACTTAAGAGTTCAGAGTCGAACTACTTAAGAGTTAGGAGTCGAACTACTTAAGAGTTCGGAGTCGAACTTCTTAAGAGTTCGGAGTCGAACTACTTAAGAGTTCAGAGTCGAACTACTTAAGAGTTTGGAGTCGAACTACTTAAGAGTTCGGAGTCGAACTCATGAAAGTTTAGAGTCCAGAATTTGGATTAAAACTTCATTAAAGTTCTCATCCAGAATTCATATCCTAAAAACCGAATGCTCCAAATCTTTACATTATAAGGCTCTGGGATTTTGGGTATGAATCCAGTTTTTGTACTTAATAAAAATATTACTATGTATAAGAAAATCTAGGTTATGCTAAATTTCCTTGAAGAATTAAATTTTCCGTGTGAAGGTAAAATTTATATTTCCTTAAGTATAAGGTGTTTGTGATTTTCAAAACAAGAAGGAATGGAAATGTCATAAGTAAAACCTTATTGACTCAACAATCTCCCCCTTTTTGGAAAGCACAAACATCCTTACGAAAAAGAATATAAGGACTTTGAAAAATTTCATTAGACTTTGAAATTAAAACTTATCTCCCTTTGTTCATGGATGAAAGTGAATACAACTAACTCCCCCTTAGGAATTGAAACACTAAGGATTGTATTCTGAATTTTCAGAGTGAATTTTTCATTACTGTAAGAATGAAAAACTTCATAGTGGGAAACTCCCCCTTCCTTTAAGGATATTTCAATTAGAAATTTTTCTATTCTCCTCCTTATGAGTAGTTATTTTTCCTTCTCCCCCTTTGTGATTTTCAAAAATAATTGAAGGGAATGGAAAATAAAATATGGTACCTGAAACATTAGTATATAACAAGATATATCCATCCAAATAACATTTTATTAGAGTTGGGAAAAAAATTTACAAAAAAAAACAACTTCAACAAAAGATCAGAGTGGGTTCATTTGTATTCCTTTTCCTTCGGGATGAGCTTTTTCAACAAGTTTTGAGCTTCTTTAGGTCCCATTGGTCTTCCTCAAATTGCCTCTCCAAGGCTTTTGTCTTTTCTTCTTGGACTCTTAAAGCTTTTGCCTGAGCTACTGCCTGAGCCTCCATGGCTTTATTCTGCAACTTTATTATTTCATCTTACTGAACGACTATTTTCTCAAGCTCAATCCAGAGATTTCTATCATTTATAAGATTTTGAGCCAGAGAATTTTCTTTTTCATTTAGTTCCTTCACTTTCTGACTCCGAGAACTCTGTTCAATAATCATCTCATGTTGAAGATTCTTAATATTTTTATCTACTGTGTCAAAGGCATTTTGAACTTCAGCCTGAAAGCTTTCAAAATGAACTAAATCTTCATCACCACTCTTAGACCACTTTTTTACCTTACTGTAAGACTTTCTATGCACATCATAATCGATAAAAAAACTTTTTCGTTCAGATTCGAGCTTCACAAACTTATCCATGACCATGGATAAGGAATCTGATTTCTGATTCATACTTTGTTGTAGCATTTGACATCTGGAATCTATTGTTGGAAGAATCGGAATTGTGTCCACCAACTTCCTCAGAGACTGAACCACAAAATCATGCCCATGAGATGATGATTTTGAATTAGATACATCTCTTTGAGATTTCTCTTCTTCAACTTGCACTAGCTTCCTTCTAGAGGTACCACCAACCTCTTTCCTCCTGATAACATCTTTTATAGGTGTCTCCATGAGAGCTTTCTTCCCTTTATCAGATTTCGGAATGGGTTCCTCATTAGGAGATGCTTCCTCGGATTCTGAAACTTGAATAATCTGGTCTTCATCTGGTTTCTGTTTTTCTTGACCTTCCTCAAGAAAATTCCTCTCATAGGATTCTTCTTCATCATACAAGACATTTTCTTCTTCTTCTTCTTTCTATTTCTTACTAGCTTCCTCATATCCCTTTCCTGGAGTTACTAACTTTGCGGATTCAGCCTTATCTTTATATTCATGTACTTTCTTGATCAGGGTATCCAAATCTTCACTTCCCTACTCTTCTTCTTCTTCTTCTTCTTCCTCTACCTCTTCAGCAACTTCTTTTTCAGTTTCTTCAACTACATCTTTACCCTTGAATTTTTCGGGAGTGATATAGTTGTTGGCTGGAGTTTCTGGTAAAGAAGGATCTGTAAGGAAAGATTTCGGAACCGGAATCAACTCAGAAGCTAACTCTGTAGCTCTCAGAAAAGATTGTACCACTTCAGCTTCAGACATTTTCTTTTTCATTTTCTTCTCCTTCGCCTGTTTCTCTAGCTCCTCAGTAGATTTTTCTTTTGAGGCCTTGGCCTCTGTAGGGTCTAATCTGAATTGTGGATCCCCTTCCTTCCTCTTCTCTTTATCTTCCCTCCACTTGGCTGCCACTTCATCTGTATAAGTTTTTTGCTTCTTCGTCTTGGGGGGAGAAGATTGAGTTTCTTTAGACTTAGTATTTTCTTCATCAGCAACCACTTCCTTAACCTTTCTCTTCCTCCTTTGCTTTTTTGATGGTTCTGGATTCTGTGTTTCTTTCTGAGCTGCTTCAACCTATTCCACATATAGAGGGTAAAATTCTCCAGATTCACTGGAAAAACCCATCTTCATCCTCTTCAAGGTATCATCACTTACTAACATGAGCTTGCAATTCTGGATCTTTGATTTGCATGCAACCTTGAAGGATTCTAGGCACCGAACTATCATCCTAGAAAGTAAGGCAGGGAACATGATTATCTAATCTCTCAAATTGCCTTCTTTGATGTTCTTGATCGTAACCAAGACATGTCTCATCAGATTTATCTTTCTTAGATCTACCAAGAAATCTAAGACATAGATATCACTTTTCTTCAAATTGTCTTTATCACCTCTTCTTGGAACCAGAAATCCTTCTACCCAAAGCTGAAGGATTCTATTGTTCGGAGTGAGATGAGAAATCTTAATTGTTGAATCATCCTTAAGTTCGAGACACTTCAGTGCCTTCTCCTTGTTGAAACTTCATTGCACATAGGGAAGTTTGTGTGAGCAGAATTCAGATTCTCCTTCATATGATAAACCAACCAAGGTCACGGCCTTGGGGTAAGATAGCTTATAAGTCTTCCCATAAGACTTGAAAGAAAACCATTCTCTGTCATCTTCCCTCTGGAAGGAAACATACTCGTGAAACTCTATAAAAAAATCAGTATACACCGGATCCTGTTTATCTAACTTTTCTATGCAGACATATTCCCATCCATTCATTCTAATGTTCTTTGAAATAACAGAATCAAACTTATAGAAATCTAGATGAAATAACATTTCCCTGAAGACTAACCACTTAGAGATCGGTTTCGCAGTTGACATATCTTGAGAAGTTTCTTCAACAGACATTCGGAGTGAAATAATTTGAAATATTTGGAATGGCTTTGGAAAGTTTGGAACCAGCCTTAAGAAGAGCAGAAGGGGTTTGAGACGCAAAATCTTGAAAAACCGATGTGGGACGAGTCTCGGGGTCCCTTTTATATAGGCAATGGATGTGACCGTTGGTCTTCCAAAAGCCATCTAACAGTTGAAAAAGCTTTGATATGATCTGACGATTGAGAATAATCCCTCAAGGAAAACTTGACTCCGATCTTTTGAGATTTTTTTTAAGGAAAACATTCGTATTTGAGAAAAACTAGAATCCGAACTTTTTAAAAAACAAGGAAAATACCAGCAAGAAAAATATGATTACGAAACTATTAGTAAGAAAATAATAATTTTTGGATTGGCTAGAAATATTGTTCGTAATTGGTAATATTCTTCTTGAAGAAAAATAAATTTAAAAAAAACTCATTACGAAAGTCCCAATACGAAAATCTCGTTACGAAAATGCCAGTCCAAAAATCTCCATTCTGAAAGTTCCAGTACAAAAAACCTCCATTCCGGAAGTTCCCATTCCGAGAATTTCAATACTGAAAATTTCAGTTCCAGAAATTCCCTTTCCGGGTATTTTTGTTTCAGAAATTTCCATTCCAGAAACTTCAATTCTGATAGGTTTGAAAAAATAACTATGAAAAATTTTAGTTACACTATGTTTGAAAAACAGACTCCAAAATTTTAGTTACACTAAGTTTGAAAAACAGACTCCAAAATTTTAGTTACACTAACATTCAAATGTACTCCCCCTATGAAAAAGAGTTTATTACTGTTTGGAGAATTGTTCAACAAGAAGTTAATGTAGAATGATTACCTGACGGTTATCATTCCTACCTTTTGTTTAAGGTATTCAAATCTATCTGAGGGTAAAGATTTTGTGAAAATATCACCAAGTTGATCTTGCATTCTGATAAACTAAAGAATGATATCTCCTTTAAGTTTTGATAATCTTTTCAAAATAGCTTTTGTTACTAGTCACGTGCTGGGAACATCCACTATCCATGTACCATGTATTGTTTTTGGTACTTCCTCTATCTTCCTGAAAACAAGAAAATAATTAGACTTTCAGAATCCAAACTTGTTTGGATCCAAGATTTCTAGACAAAAAAATTTTAGGAACCCACACTTTCTTAGAAAAATAGGCTTTATGAAAACCTAGAGATTGGGTTTTATTTAAAGAACAATTCTTTGCCCAGTGACCACCACATTGACACTTGGTACAAAATGGGGCACTTTGTGGAACAAATTAGTTGTTACTAAAAGTTGGTTTTGCATGGGTATAATCAAATCTGGATTTGTTTCTTAAAGGTCGTATTTGAGAATACATTTTATCAATATTTTCTTTACCATGGGTAAAGTTTGATAAAAACTTCTTTTAGGAAAAAATTTCGAACTTGAGTTTAATAACAAAGTTTTTATCTTGAAAATCATTGGATTTAGAACTAGATCTAGGCTCGAAAACACTTTTCGTAGAAATTACTTTTTCTAACTCTTTAGAAAGTTTGTTCCTCTCAGAACTTACTTCCTCAAGATTTTTTGAAATACTTATAAAATCAGCATTTTTCCTATCATGATCTTTAGAAAGATCTGATATTTCTTTCCTAAGTATAGAATTCCAAGAGTTTGCCTTATCACGTTTTTTATTGAGTTTAGAGTTCTCAATCTCAAGAAGTTCAGCAAACCTAGACATTTCTTCTTAGGTAGGTGAGGTATCTTCTTCATCAGAAGAGGATTCTTCATCTGAAGAGTTATAATACTTACTATCATTAGAATTTAAATAAATATTGGTCAATGATTCAGCATTTAGTACCTTAGCCATAAAGCAATGATTGTCAATGGGTAATCTGGCTATAAGACCAAGATTCTTCTGTCCTAAAGATTCATCATCAGAAGATTCGTCTGAAGAGTCACCACCACTGGCACTCTAGGTTTCATTTGCTTTCAGAACTTTCTTAGCTTTGGTTTTGTAATACTTCTTCTTGTTCCTTTCAGAATGCCTTTCTTTCCTTTCTTTCTTTTTGAGTATAGGGCAATCTGGTCTAATATGTCCAGATCTCTTGCATTTATAACAAGTAACTTCTCCATCTTTCATGTCTTTCCTTTCCTTTTTCTTATACTTGGATTGGAAATTTCTCTGGCTGGCTATCTTGTTCATCCTTCGAGCAAGATTTTCTAACTCATTTTCTGAGACTTCACTATCACTGGATTCTGATTGAATAATCTCCTTCTTAGACTTGGATCTGGTTACTCTCTCAAGTGTCTTAGCTTTCATATGATTCGATGTTGTTGTAAAAGCAACAGTACCATTTCCATTATTCTTTTTTATGTTGTCAGCATCTCTCTTCATTCTTGTTTCATGTTGAATAAGAGTTCCAAATAGTTCATCAAGAGAAATTTGAGTGACCTTCCTGTTCTCATCAATAGATGTTCGTTTTGACTCCCACTCATTAGGCATAATATCAATTATCTTATCCACAAGGGCTTCATCATCCAACTCTTTCTCTCCCATAGACTGTAAGATGTTGACTATAGTCACAAACTTCTATTTAACCTTACATATTGGTTCTCCATAAAGAAAATTGAATCCATGGTATTCAGCTCTAAGCATAGATCTCCTAGTCTCAATCACTTTAGAAGTACCAAAGTGTGTAACTTCTAACTTCTTCTAGATACAATTAGCTGCTTCACAAGAATAAATTTGGCTATATATATTTATAGTCATTGAACATAGTAGAGTATTGTGTACCTTATAATTTAGTTTATACTCTTTATTTTCTTAGTTAGTGAAAGTTCTAACTTCTTTATCAGAAATTTTATAATCACTAGTAAGCATAACGAAATTATCCACTCCAGTATTGATAAAAAAATTATCCATTCGATCTCTCCAGTACTCATAGTCATTACCATAAAAGATTGGTGGTCTTTTAGGGTTTATATTTTCAATAGAACCAACATTGACTCCTGCCATTCTTAAAAAAACATGGCAATCGAACTTTTTATTAGAAAAAGTTCATAACCACAAAGTTCGGAATGACAATTCGGAATGATAAAGTTCAGAACGATGAAGTTCATAACAAAAAAAACATTCTAAGAAAGGATGAAGAACAAAGAAAAATATGAGCAAGAAAAACTTATACGTGAGTACAAGTATTTATGAGACCTGCTCTGATACCAATTGTAGGATCGATATAATGATGTAGATGCTCAAAATACAAGAGGGGGTGAATTGTACACTTTAAAAATTCCTTTGGAACCTTTAAAGTTGGTTATAGATAACTATGTTTTCCTTAGACAAGGAAAAATCTAATTTTAACAAAGTTAAACTAAGAAGATTCACAACACCTCTAATCACCAACTGGAGAATTGGAACCAATGTTAACAATATAAGATTATACCTTAAAGCGTATAGAATCTAAACTAATCAGAGTATAAGTGTAAGGAAATATAATAAGGTTATACTTTCCTTACAAAACAATATGCAGCGGAAACAAACAAGTAGTAAAACTACAAGTAACAAGATATAAGTCTTTTAACCCAAAGAGAAGGGTATCCAACAACCTAGGATAAAGTTCCCTTGATTTATACTTTCAAGCAAGTCTGTCTTACCCACACAAGGTAAAGCCTTCGATACGAAGATTGGAATATCTGTCTTGCTATCCTCGCAAGCCCTCAACTTCAAGGTAGTTGGAACCTCTATCTTCCTCAGCAAGGAATCCCTCGAACATCAAGGTAGTCGGCACCTCTGTCTTCCTATCCCCGGAAGTCCTCGAATGTAATCACCAACATTCGGAGTCGCACAAAGCAATATGAACGAGCAGTTCAGTACGCACAAGGCATGAAAATCTTCTCTCTCTAGAAATCACCTTAACAGCGTGTGGTCTCTAGATCGATCAAATTCTTCATCAAATTGTGTTGCTGTATAGAGATCTTTCAAATGAGCTCTTATTTATATGAAAATTTCCAATGGTCGGATCCCTCCTCCAACTGTCATATTTTCCATGAAATTTAGAGGGACCTGTACACGTGTAACTCAACCAACGTTTAATTAGAAACAGAATAGACGACATCGTTTTATAGAAAACCATGTATAACTGAATGCACGACATCATTTTAAAATGGAGAAAATGTAAGTAAAATCTATACAAAATTTCAGAGTGTAAGCAAATTAAAAGATCAGAGTCTAACCAAAATGAAATTTGGAGTCTATGTTAAGAAATGTTTGGATTATGTTTTATAGGAATTCAGATTCTGGTTTCTCCAGAGATTGGAATCTGAACTTACAGAGTTTGAAGTCGAACTAGTAAAAGTTCGAAGTCGAACTACTTAAGAGTTCGGAGTCGAACTACTTAAGAGTTCAGAGTCAAACTACTTAAGAGTTCGGATTCGAACTACTTAAGAGTTCGGAGTCGAACTTCTTAAGAGTTCAGAGTCCAACTACTTAAGATTTCGGTGTCGAACTACTTAAGAGTTCGGAGTCGAACTTCTTAAGAGTTCGGAGTCAAACTACTTAAGATTTCAGAGTCGAACTACTTAAGAGTTCGGATTATAACTACTTAAGAGTTCGGAGTCAAACTTCTTAAGAGTTCCGATACGAACTACTTAAGAGTTCAGAGTCAAACTACTTAAGAGTTCGGAGTCAAACTACTTAAGAGTTTGGAGTCGAACTCATGAATGTTCGGAGTCCAAAATTTGGATTGAAACTTCATTAAAGTTCTCATCCAGAATTCGGATCCTAAAAACAGAATTCTCTAAATCTTTAAATTATAAGGCTCTGTGATTTTGGGTATGAATCCGGTTTTTGTACTTAAGAAAAATATTACTATGTATAAGAAAATCTAGGTTAGGGTAAATTTCCTTAAAGAAGTAAATTATCCTTATGAAGGTAAAATTTATATTTCCTTAAGTATAAGGTGTTTGTGATTTTCAAAACAAGAAGGAATGGAAAAGTCATAAGGAAAACCTTATTGACTCAACAAGATGTTCTTCCTTTGAGAGTTCTCCTCCAAAGCTCTCCAAAAACCTCCCCTTTTCCAACACAAATCCTCCCCACAGGAGATGAGGAGCCATACTATTAAATTAAGTAAATTAAAACAATTAATTGGTGTCACATTTAATTGGGGAAAAACCAAGATAATCCACACATTAAAGGGGGTGTTCAAGTCTGGTGGTCCACACCACCAAAATTCAAATGCGGGATTTCATTAAAATAAAATAAAAGTTGTTTTTTTATTTGATTATTTTTCTTTAACTCTGCCACGAAATTCCAAAAAAAATATATTCCACCTTCAACCTACAACTGTCGAGGTGAAGGTCTCCTTAAGCTAATATCGGCACTTTTAGTTCAATGATTTTCTCAGATTTCAATTCCAAGCACCAGTTCAAAAGTTACAAAATGTCACTTGCGTGTTTACTGAAATTGCCCGAAAAAAAGTTTGGAAAATTATTAAAAATCACCCGTAACCCTCGCCGGTCGAGGTCAGGATATGACCAAGTGAAACACACCCCAATGAACCCAACAGTAATCTGAGATTTTCAATCTGGTTTACCCTTTAAATGTTATAAATTTTACAATAAAATAATTTTCACATAATTATTTTATTTACATCCAAAAACTAAAATTCATGGGTTTCTTGTGCCGGACAATGTTAGAATATTCCTAATGAAATCATACCCTCATCAGTTTAGTGGTGGTATCAGATTTTTAGTCCGAGTTATCATTTTTGAGTTACAAGCATTTGAAAAATAAAATAACTTTATTTAATTATATTATTTACGGTTATGTCATTTTCAAGTTTTCTCACATGAGGCCCCCGCTAACTAAACATAAGTTGTGTCTAGGGTAAACCCTCCATCTTGAGTGCAACAATGCCATCATATTTCTAATTTGAGTTACCATTTATGAGTTTTTGCACTTTTTATGGAAAACTGCTTACGCGTGCTAATTAATGATTAACAAAACTTAAAAGGATCATTCCAGGCACTCTAGGCCTCAGAATTGTGCGCCTTCAGATTTCATGGTCTCTAAATAATTCCATATAATTAAAAAAAAATATACTGAATTTCCGGGACAATCCATTCTCTCCACCTTAGTGATTTATGTCCCGAAAAGCCACAACATAGACTAAAGAAACAAATGGGGGTACTGAGCATGTATTTGAGCCTCCCAATCCCATGTGCTCTCCTGGAGGTTCCCATGCTTCCAGCAAACACGCACCATAGGTATAGACTGCCCATAAACGTCCTACTCCTATCGATCCTCAAACAACACTAGGAACTTCATAAAACTCACCCCATCGTCAAAGTAAAGCTCGCCCTAGTTAATGACATGTGATGGATCATGAACTCATCTCCTCAGCTATGACACATGGAAAAAATTATGTCTCTAGTGCATATTTAGGGAAACAGAGAGACAGTACACCACCTTGCCCACTCTTTTGAGAATATAGAAATGTCTGATGAACCTCAGAGATAACTTTCCGCACTGGCCAAATATCCTCAAACCTCGTTGAGGAGAGACCAGTAGGAAGACATGGTCTCCCTCCTCATATTGGCATAAGACTTATGCTAGATCTGAGAAGTTTTCACTTTCTAAAATGTGAGGCATGGTGATACAAAATCTACCACTACTATTTGGAACTAAAAACTGAAAACTCATGTTACCATGAGGGTAAGTCTGGTCAACTCAAGAGTGATCGACTGCACCCTCCTATGCATGAGATTATCCCGTGCTACCTGGCTTTCCTTTTTTCACCGATGAACGAAAATAACATTCTAAAATTGTAGGCAAACCATATCCTTTTTTCCTAATATAGTAAGTCTAGGTATGAACTGTTGATTTCCAGTCCATACCCAAACTAACGTCATAAGGCCACGACGCTTCCACCAAGAGGATCCAACCGTAACTCTCACCTCTAGGATCAGATCACATTGTCGCTGTATGTGTGATTATTGAGTCTCCTCCCAAAGGTATCTCCAGATGTGAGGGTCAAGTCAATGAATTAACCAGAAACTCTAGGTCTTGGACAAGATTCATGGAAGGAAGGAATGATTGATACCTATGTCTATTAATACGGCAGCTAGTAGTAGACAAAGACCGTTCATCGAATCATTCCTAGAGCCCTTGGGTCGCACTCCTTGACCATATGCAGCTACTCCCTTCCACTTTCCTCTAGCTCCCTGAGCCTAGTGGAGACCACAAAGGGGGGTGGCTATAACATGTTAAAATACACACCACCTCATTTTGCTCTCTAAGCTCTGATTCCATGTATGCGGCCCTACAGATTCATCTATCCTAAACACTTCTTCTTCCCAAAACATTTTTACATGCCCAAGTCTCTGAGACTGGCCCCGGTTTCCTTCTTTCTGACAAATAACATTAACTGGATTTATCCTCTTAGCCAAAGTAAATTCAACCAAAAAGGTTCTCTCTAGAACCCTAACATTGGTAGGAATGCATAGAAGAATAGTGTTGGCTCGTACATCCTTAAAAACACCGTGCTCGGAAGTCTGAGCCCTGAAGCACTAATCGTATCGTATTCATCGAGTACGAGGAATGGTCAGTACACCTCGACGAATACTCAAATACCAACTTGTCTTCCTGCCGAAGCTGTAGAATCTTTAGAGAACTCTCAGCCACCTCCTCAATCCAGTCCTTAACTGCATGTGAGTCAGGATCACCCTAGAACATGAGGGGTATCTGATGCTGAAACTCATGTAAGGCACTAATCTTAAATGTGTCCTATACCGGTACTGCTGGTTGTAATAGCATCTCAACGGGTGGTGGTGCTACTAGTATACAACCCGAAGGAGCCAACACAGCAAGAGGGCCCTGCACTGGAGCCTCATCTCTCGGTGGGCCATCGTCTTGTAATCTCTCATGAAACCTGGCTGAGTGTCTTTGTGGAAGCATCCTTATATGGAATGTGTGTGCCATGGTCATTAAGTTATACCTGCTGAGATGACTCCAAAGAAATAAAAATAAAAAAATTTCAAAAACACACGCAATCTGTTTTTTCGAGCGCTGAGTCGGAAATTAGAATTCAGTGTCCTGGTGTATGGATACAACAACCGCCACACCAACACTGGACTCCCCAAACTAAAAACCACAGTCATAACACTTAACACTATTTCCACACATAAATGATCAGAGTCCTAGTTCTTCGGTAGAACCGATCTCCTCTGATACAACTTTTTCAGGACCCGTTCCTCGGAGCTCATGCTGTGGCTGCCACAATTCTGCCTTCCATAGGCCAGGGGCTGGCAACTAGAACAGTAAAGGCGTATTCCTTAAACAGGAAGGAATTTCCTTTTTAACTTGTACATACACACAGTCTCAGAACACAACAAGAAGCAACCACACAGACTATCACACAATAAGATGCTACCACAAAGTAAACTGTTGTAGTAAAAGAGTGTTGGAAGTAAGAAGGGGAAGGAATACAAGAACAACTGTAGAAGTACTAGTGCAACTGGAAGTATGGTACAACTGAATGAAAAAGGAATACATCTACTAGTTCATCCTCCGATATTCCTACCTATATGGGAGGTATAGATCACCACCTCAACACTCCACGCCCATCAGTCTCATCCGCGTCACTTCATGTTGAATGGTCCTCCTCCAAGAACCAGCCATTCCTAGCTCCCCCAACCTCGATAAATGTTGTACGTCATCTCCACCAAACACGACAAGGTGTGGGCGAAGCCCGTGCATGGTCGAGTATAATGATACTCAGTAGGGACCCCAAGACCCGCGTAGGCCACCTAGAGTTCCACAAATCAAGACATCAACTCTACATAGGTATATGTCCATACATATACCTATGTTATCAATATATACTCATATGTGAGGGAATAACACCACATAGGTAACACCACAAAGGTAGAAGTACCACAGAGGTAACACCACGAAGACAATACCACAAAGGCAGAAGTACCACATATTTAACACCACGAAGATAGAAGTACCACACATGCAACACCACAAAGATTGAAGTACCACACTAGTAACACCACAAAAACAGAAGTACCACACATGTATCACCACCGAGATATAAGTATTACACAGTTAACACCATGAAGATATAAGTACCACATAGGTAACACCACGAAGATGATACCACGAAGGTAGAAGTACCACATAGATGACACAACGAACCTAGAAGTACCACACAGGTAACACCACGAAGATATAAGTACCACACAGGTAACACCACAAGGCTATAAGTACCACACTAGTAACACCATGAAGGTATATGTACCAAATAGGTAACACCACGAAGTTAGAAGTACCTCACATGTAACACCATGAAGATAGAAGTTCCACAAAGGTAACACCACGAAGATGATACCACGAAGGTAGAAGTACCACAGACGTAACACCAAGAATCTAGAAGTACCACACAGGTAACACCATGAAGGTAGAATTACCACATATGTGACACCACAAATATGTTACCATGAAGGTAGAAGTACCACACAAGTAACACCAAGAATCCAAAAGTACACACAGGTAACACCATAAAGATAGAAGTACCACACAGGTAACACAAAGAAGGTAAAGACACATCTCACACCAGGTATAACTTCTGTATAGAAGTACATATGATTAGTAATAAACTAGATCATCTTATTCGATTAAGAAGCACTGCTGCTGACCCGCATAGGATCGATAGGTAACTAACCCCCATTGACCCACACAAGATCGATAGGTAACTAACCCATACTAACCCACATAGGATCGATAGGTAACTAACCCCTCCTGACCCACATATGATCGATAGGGAACTAACCACCATTGACCCACACAGGATCTAACCCACATAGGATCGGTATGCACTGACCCACACAAGAACACAAGAACACTGAGCACTGACCCACACAAGATCTATATGCACTGAGCCACATAGGATCACTGAGTGCTGACCCACATAGGATCTGAAGATGACCCACATAGGATCTGAAGATTCATCAAGTATACCCAGCCGCAGGGTTCCCGCACTAAGCTTGCTTGATTCAGGGAGGTTCCTCTCCTAAATCCATCAGTAGATACTTCAACTACGACAAAGTCCCCTGAAGAAGTATTCCTAGGGTCTTCCATATCATATGGGTCCCAACGCAATAGATGATGCATCAATTGGAAGCCCGGTTTGTAAGTTATTAGTGTTTCCGTTCTGAGGGACTGGTTTGATTGGGGTTCGATCCAACTCGGATGTACTCCAACTTTATCCAAAACATTAGAGAAGTATACCAAAAAGAACCTCTCGATACAAGGATCCCAGTTACATAGATAGTTCATCAAACAGATTCCTAGTTCTCATGACATGGTTATAAAAGTGTATCTTGGTCTAGATGGGCCCGGGTCTGGTCCGACCAGGCCGTACGACCCAGACCGACCCAGCCTGGGCCGACCCAACCTGGTCCGGGTCCAGCCCGCTGGGTTGCGGCCAGCCTACGAAGAGGTGGCCCAGCTTGCTGGGCATGACCCGGATCATGCTGGGCACGGCCCACTACAGTGTGGCCTGCTCGAAGCGGCCCTGTGGGCACGATCGTCAGTGCGGCCAGTGGTTGGGTGGTCCGCCGTGTCGGGGTCTTCCCTAACAGACACCCAGGGAGAAGGTGCCACCCAATTTTCCTGAACAGTCCAACGGACCATTCGGCTAGTGCATGGGACCCACGTGAGTGGTCCCTCTCTACAAGACGTGGCCAGCAAGAATGGACATCCCTCCTTCCAGCATCATAGATATGTGCCGCTCCTCCCGCGTTCAGCCGGTTGCCGACCATGGCCGACAAGCCATGAACTTTTCCTCCCCTAGTGGGGCGGACGTGCACCGCCCCGCCTTCACAAGGCTGGTCGGTGTGCCAGCCGATGGGTCACAGCTTCCTTCGCTACCGATGGCGCAGACACGTGCCACCCTAGTTCCAGGTGTCTGATCAGGATGCTGGCTACCATCAACCTCTATCATGGTTGACAGACCTCGAACTCCTTCGGCGGCTCAGTTGTGCCACCACCGTCATTGTGGCAATTGAAGAACATATCAAATATGGAGGATTGTGAAGGTATCAGGCTGTGTTGGTTTGGCCCTCACCCTCCACGTTAGACAGATATATGGAGGTTCAAGTGATTCAACTTGACATAAAAACCACAACGAAATATAAACAAATCCCTAACTTGAAGTTCATTGGAGATGTTGTGAGGAAGGAGATAAAAACATTAAAGACGCCAATATCTGTGGCTCGCACAACATGCTTCAAATTTGTATCCTAATTCTTGACCTCGAGGATGTTTTTCATTGGAGGACAATATTTCTTCGAGTATTCTCCACCAATGCTCTCCCAAAACTTCCCCTTTCCAACACAAATCCTCCCCACAACAGATGAGGAGCCAAACTTATTAAATTAATTAAATTAAAACAATTAATTTTTGGCACATTTAATTAGGGGAAAACCAAGAGTTTCCATACATTAAAGGGGGAGTTCACTTTGGGTGGTCCCCACCACCAAAATTCAAATGGGGGTTGCATTAAAATAAAATAAAAGTTGTTTATTTTATTTTATTATTTTTCTTTAAATCTTCCATGAAATTACAGAAAACTATCTTCCACCTTGAACTTACTGTGATCAAGGTAAATGACTCTTCAAGTGAATATCGACGCTGTGAGTTCAACGGTATCCTTGAATTTCAATTCCAAGCACCGGTTCAAAAGTTAAAAAACACTGCTTGCGCATTTTCTAAACTTAAGCAAAAAAAAGTTCGGAAAATTATTAACAGTCACCCTCAACTTGCGTCAGTCATGGTTAGTCTCTTCCCAAGTGTAACATGCCTTAACAAAGCTAACGGTAATGTCGAATTTCCAATACGATTTACCATTTAAAAGTAATTAATTTTATGATAAAACAATTGTCACTAAATTATTTTATTTATAGACAAAAACTAATGTTCACTGGTGGCTTGCACCGAAAAATGTTAGCATCTATCTAAATAAATCCTACCATCATAAGTTTAGCACTGGTCTCGGATTTTTAATCCAAGTTACTTGTAACGACCCGAAATTTTGAATAAATCTTGTTTTTTAATTTTTTTGTGTTATTTTATTTTTCATACTCAACAAAATTGTTTCATTTAATAACATGAGTATAATTAAAATGAGACTGTTGGGTTTTGACTATTATATGACCGTTAGTCAGTATACCGTTGAAAACTTAATGTTGCGACTTTTGTCTCTAAATAAAAGTGACCTTGGTTAATTAATATAGAAAGTAGATTCAATGGACTCATCCAGTAGTCTCAGGCCAATCGAAGCCCATCTAACAGAACTTGGGAAAGAGGTAGTACCACTGGGCTTTGCTCTGGACCAAACCCAAGCTGAACTTCATCGTGTGAAGCTAGAACGGAATCGCCTTCGCGAGAAGTTCAAACTGATAGAAATTACTACTCATGCGATGTTGGTCGAGCCTCCCTCAGATTCTCTCACCTTAGCACACCTTACACTTAGGTCCTATGCTGGTGTGATAAGGGGCTTTGTAAGGAGACCGTAACTGCCTTGTGTAATCCTTTGTTTTAAATAAAAATTTTGATTTCTTCTTATGATGAAGTTTATGAATTTTTAAATGTCCGGATAAATATAGTATGCATATTTTTGGTGAATTTTAGAGAAAGGATATTTTTAAAAAAATGTTTATGTAAACCTTAAATAATTAAAAATATGTAATGATTTTCAAAAAATGGTCTTCTAAAATTATGTTCAGTACGAAATTTAGAGTCTAATAATATCAACTTGATTTTTGATGAATAGTAAATTATGAATAGTGATTTTATGTTTAGGATTAGTAATGTGACCAAATGGATTAGTAATCTCACTTAAAAAAGCATTAATATAATTTAGACACCTTGATTAAGTAATGTGAATCAATAAAATGGGTAAATAACGGTTTCATAAATATTTAGTCAAGTATTCGTTTTTTGGGTGAATAGTTTTTTTTAATTAAAAATTAAATTAAAAATATTTAGAAAATTATTTTTATAAAATGGAATTTATTTTTGAACTCAGAGCATTGATATTATGTTATTGTAATTTTTGGGGTTTTTTCTGAAAAAAATGATTTTCAGTGAATAGTGTATTTATTTAAAAATTAAATTAAAAATATTTAGAAAATTATTTTTATAAAATGGAGTTCATTTTTGAAATCAGAACATCGATATTTTGTTAAGGTGAAATTTTGGGATTTTTCTGAGAAAGTTGAATTTTTGATGAATAGTGAAAATACAGTTTTAGGGTTTCGGTATGTTTAATGACATCATAACTGTGTCATGATGATGTCATGAGATATTTTAAGTGTTTTCCGACCAAAGGTGATGAATTATTGTATTGGGGGCCCCATGTGGCCTAACTCCATGGGAAATACCATGGGAGAGCCCATGGTTTTGAGAAAACCACTTGTGAGGTGTCCCTTGAAATTATTAAAGTATCACCTCACCTTTCCTATAAATACCCACCCTTTCCTCCTTTATTTTTCACTCCCAACTCTTCCCCAACGATTCTCTGGTCTCATTACCTCCCAAGGAGTCCTCCCAAGGTGCCCCCAAGCCCTCAATGTCCAAACCTTTGAGTTTTAAGAGTTACGTTTTAAGGTAAGGGATCCTACCTCCCTCTTTCTTTTCAAGTAATCTCTTTTATGTCATTTCTTTTATGCTCCATGCTCTTATGTTGGAGGATGTTCTTTTATATTCATCCTACTGTCTTTTTAATGTTCATTTAATGAGATACACCCTCTTTCTCTCATCATTTAATTTTAAGAATGTTAAAGTGGCGTTGTTAGGCTGCCGAATTTTTAAGGGATTCTTTCACCCTTCTCAAGTTCTATTTTCATGTCAAGTATTTCAAGTTCTTTTTTATTTTGTTGGGGTATGATCTCTATATCTTTAATACTGATCTGTTTTTTTCATATGATGAGAGACCCTATTTGATCTCTTCAATTCAGTATTTTGAAGTTTTAAGTGGCGTCGTTAGGCTGCCGAATTTTTAAGGGATTCGTTCACCTTTCTCATTTTTCAAAGTTCTACTTTCATGTCAAGTCTTTAAAGTTCCTTTTTATTATGTTTTGGTATGATATATATATCTATCATACTGATATTTTATTTTCATATGATGAGAGACCCTATTTGATCTCGTCAATTATTTTTTTGAAGTTTAAGTGACGCTGTTAGGCTGCCGAATTTTCCTAAGAGAAATCTTATTTTTGTCTTCCTTTCATATTCTTTATTTCATATGGTATATCTTTCAAATTTCATTACCATGTTCATATATCCTTCATATTCTGTCCCTCTACTGTTTTATGGTTCATTTATTAATGTTTGACCTATGTCCCCTCTCTTTTCAATGTTTTCTAAAACCCCGAAACATAGTCGTTATGTTGCAGAATTTCCGTCTCAAAATGTATCTCTCTCTTGTTCTAAAGTCCTTTTATTTTATTAAGTGAATACTCAAATCTCTCTCTTCTATAGGGGTATTCACATATATACCAAAATTTTCTATTTTAAATTCTGGGATTTACATACATGAGACCCACCTTCCTTTTCTGTGGGTTTTAAAGTGACACAAAGATCATGTCTTTAAAGCAGTTTTTAAAACATTATGATTATGAAATGAAACCCATTTATATTATGCTATATGGTTTCTTTATGAAATTATTGATGATTATATATGTGGCTCACATGATAATAAAGTCAAATTTAAGGGTGCGCCCTGATTGCGCTCCAATGCATTGGGTAAAGACTTAATCTCTAGAGATGACCATTTAGACTGATACCTTGGTGAATAACCTTGGTAATTTTTATTGACACCTTAGGGATGGACCTTGGTGAAACGGAAATGATTTTATTTGTAAAATGTTGTAGCCACATCTTCAAGTTAGGAAATACGTTATTTTTATTATGATATGCCTCATGATTTCATTATCATTCTTTAAAGTTATTTTCATGACTTTATTAATGTATCTCAAGTTCACATGTTAAATGTTTCCCTTGTTTCCCTTACTGGGTCTTCTGCTCACCCTTTCTTTTGATGTATGTACCCAGGTTATGAGATGCAATAATGAACCTAGGATGAACATAAGGAGAATCCTTTCAAGTGTTTAAGAAGAATGTTTTTTTTGTTTCATGTATTAAGTTCCTAGTTTCCAAGACACTAAACCTTAAAGATCCTCAGTTTTGTATAATGTAATGAAAGTTTATGTGACAAAAAGGCGGGATGCTATAGTTGGTATCAAAGGATGGTTTAGTTATTTTTGTAAATTAGGATATGAAAACTTTAGGAAGAACCCAATAGAAAAGTTTAAATATAGGAAATCTTCCTGGTATTTTGGTGAGTATTGAGTAAAGGGTTTCTAAGCAAATACATCCATGTCTGGATACGAGCAGGTAGAGGTGGCTCTGGCATAGATGTACATAGGGGTAAACCCCAAAAACACCGCTTTGAGTTAGACTCAAATGGGAACTGGTACACGACAATGAGCATTGCTGCACTCTTGGTTACGACAATCCCGGGGGATATGCTTTGGTAAATTCATAAGCTTAGTATGAACCATTATTAAAGGAACAAAGATAAAATAAAATAAAGATTCACATAAGAATATATTATCATGGATAACCTATATTAGAACCTAGGGGATCACAAGTTAGGGTATACTTTCCTTCTACAAGTTTATCCTTTTATGCTTAAAGTTTCCTTTTAATGATTATTGGCTAAGTATTCAAGCCCCTAATTATAATTTCTTTTCTTAGTTAATGGCAGGAAATGGAAGAACATGTCCCAACAACCAATGTGATAGGAAATGTGATGATTTCCCTATTGATGTGACAGAGATGACGAAAGATCAAGTTGAACATATTGTGATTATGCCAAACCAGCTATCAAAAATCACAATTAATAATTGGTACCTAGTTGAATTCCCAAATTCATCAAGGAAGAAGAAGACAAAGTCTCAAGGATGTTCATCTAATAAAATTGATAAGGTAAAGAAGACCCAATTTCCTTTGTGCAAAAAGTGTGGAAAGGGGCACCAAGGAGAATGTCACAAAGGAACCGGGAGGTGTTTTAAGTGTGGGAAGATAGGGCATAAAGTAGCCAATTTCTTTAAAAAATGGATAATGTGATGAATGGAGATAAGGTTCGATCTAATGTGCCTTATACATTTCGATGTCATAAATGTGTAGAAGTTAGAAATTATCCAAGGAAATGCTCTCTTAGAATGGGTGAGAAGCATGATGAGCATCAACAATCTTCGAGGAAAAGGGAACAATGCAAGTCCTATGCTGAGATGGATCATGATGACTGAAGTGCATGTAACTTCTTCACAATAATTGTCTATGTCAGGTTGTATTTTAGTTCTTGCTCTATGAGAATATCTTTTATGTTTTCTAAGATCATCGAGTCACTACCTAAGATGATTTTATATCATTAAGGAAAACATCTATTGTTATGTACCACATATTTATGTAGTAAAGATGTTCTTCTAAAAAAGGGTGATTAGGGGATTAAAAGATGATTATTATTTTGGAAGACGTTCACTATTTTGGAAACCCTATTTGATCGAGGTAAATAGATTACTACGGTATTTTATTTGAGGAGTAAAGGTTGAATTATATTTTGAAGAAACGATGAATTTAAGGCGGACTTATAGTAATTTAGGTTACATATGGAAATAATTAACCTATATTGGGTAAAATATGTTTAGGTTATCTACTTTTGTTATAAGATGTTAGGAGTGGTTGATGTTGTTTGGAGATGAGCGATAAAATTTATCTTGGAAGACTATGTTATCAGATCCTTCTTGTAGTTGGGTTTTAATATAAGTTTGGTTTATTTTGAGGAATTTTAAGGATAGTTATTTATGGAATGGTCTATGATGAACTTTGGGTAGTACCGTGGAACTTTGAATATTTAAAGTATTTTCCCTTCCTCTGGGGTTCTTTATTTTGGAAGAGTTGTTTTATCTTACCCTTTCTGTTTTTGGGATAATGTTTAAAGATAAAAGAAATAGATAGTTAATCTTTGGTGGATTATGTGATTCTCTATAAGATGATTCTTGTGCTTTGATGAGACCAAGTAGTTTTGAATGCTCATCGTTTAGAGAAAAGATTAGTTTTGGTAGAAACTTATTAAAGGATGAAACTCTAATTAAAGGTAGGTATATTTCCTTATGTTTTTATTCTATGTAGTAAATGAATTCCTCAAAACCATGAAAAGGAACATAAAACAAAAACGTTGTCTGTTAATGTTTCCTATTGGGTAATCAAAGACCATTTACACACATCATAAGTTTGTGATTTTCTTATTGTTAACTTTCTTCTAATAATGTTTTCTATCACTCTCCCTCAGAACTTGACCCTTTGTTTTTTCTTCCATATCCATGTTTTCCTACATGGAATCCTAGTATGGGTTAACTCGGATGATCTTTGTACTTCCTTTTCTATCTTTTAAAGTAATAGTGTTACTGACTCTTTTTCTAATGTGGGACTTTCAATGAAATTTCAAAACCCAATTTTAAAAATTGCGAGGACGCAATTTCTTAAGGGGGAAGATTGTAACGACCCAAAATTTTGAATAAATCTTGTTTACTAATATTTTGTGTTATTTTATTTTTCATACTCAACAAAACTGTTTCATTTGATAAAATGAGTGTAATTAAAATTAAGCTTTTGGGTTTTGACTATTATATGATCGTTAGTCAGTATGACCATTGAAAACTGAATGTTGCGACTTTTGTCTCTAAATAAAAGTGACCTTGGTTAATTAATATAGAAAGGAGATTTGATGGCATCATCCAGTAGTCTCGGGCCAGTCGAAGCCCATCTAACAGAACTTGGGAAGGAGGTAGCACCACTGGGCTTTGCTCTGTAAAAAACCCAAGCCGAACTTCATCGTGTGAAGCTAGAATGGAATCGCCTTCGTGAGAAGTTCAAACTGATAGAAATTACTACTCGTGCGATGTTGGCCGAGCCTCCCTCAGATTTTCTCACCTTAGAACACCTTACACATAGGTCCTATGCTGGTGTGAGAAGGGGCTATGTAAGAAGACCTTAACTGCCTTGTGTAATCATTTGATTTCAATAAAAATTTTGATTTCTTCTTATGATGAAGTTTATGAATTTTCAAATGTCCGAATAAATATAGTATGCATATTTTTGGGGAATTTTAGAGAAAGTATATTTTAAAAAAAAAATTATGTAAACCTTAAATAATTAAAAATGTGTAATTATTTTCAAAAAATGGTCTTCTACAATTATGTTCAGTACGAAATTTAGAGTCTAATAAGATCAACTTGATTTTTGATGAATAGTAAATTATGAATAGTGATTTTATGCTTAGGATTAGTAATGTGACCAAATGGATTAGTAATCTCACTTAAAAAAAGTATTAATATAATTTAGACACCTTGATTAAGTAATGTGAATCAATAAAATGGGTAAATAACGGTTTCATAAATATTTAGTCAAGTATTAGTTTTTCAGGTGAATAGTGTTTTTTTAATTAAAAATTAAATTAAAATTATTTAGAAAATTATTTTTATAAAATGGACTTTATTTTTGAACTCAGAGCATCGATATTATGTTAGGGTAATTTTTGGGGTTTTTTCTGAAAAAAAATGATTTTCAGTGAATAGTGTATTTAGTTAAAAATTAAATTAAAAATATTTAGAAAATTATTTTTATAAAATGGAGTTCATTTTTGAAATCAGAACATTGATATTTGGTTAAGCTGAAATTTTGGGATTTTTCTGAGAAAGTTGAATTTTCGTTGAATAGTAAAAATACAGTTTTAGGGTTTTGATATGTTTAATGACATCATAACTGTGTCATGATGATTTCATGAGATATTTTAAGTGCTGGACGACCAAAGGTGAGGAATTATTGTATTGGGGGCCCCATGCGTCCTAACTCCATGGGAAATACCATGGGAGAGCCCATGGTTTTGAGAAAACCACTTATGAGGTGTCCCTTGAAATTATTAAAGTATCACCTCACCTTCCCTATAAATACCCACCCTTTCCTCCTTTATTTTTCACTCCCAACTCTTCCCCAACGAAGATATGGTCTCATTACCTCCCAAAGAGTCCTCCCAAGGTGCCCCCAAGCCCTCAAGGTCTAAACCTTTGAGTTTTAAGAGTTACGTTTTAAGGTAAGAGATCCTACCTCCCTCTTTCTTTTCAAGTAATCTCTTTTATATCATTTCTTTTATGCTCCATGCTCTTATGTTAGAGGATGTTCTTTTATATTCATCCTAATATCTTTTTAATGTTAATATGATGAGATTCCCCCTCTTTCTCTCATCATTTCATTTTAATAATGATAAAGTGACGTCGTTAGGCTGCCGAATTTTTAAGGGATTCTTTCACCCTTCTCAAGTTCTATTTTCATGTCAAGTATTTCAAGTTCCTTTTTATTTTGTTTGGGTATGATCTCTATATCTATCATACTGATATTTTATTTTCATATGATGAGAGACCCTATTTTATATATTCAATTTAGTATTTTGATGTTTTAAGTGGCGCCGTTAGGCTGCGGAATTTTTAAGGGATTCGTTCACCTTTCTCATTTTTCAAAGTTCTACTTTCATGTCAAGTCTTTCAAGTTGATTTTTATTATGTTGGGGTATGATATCTATATCTATCATACTGATATTTTATTTTCATATGATTAGAGACTCTATTTGATCTCGTCAATTCTTTTTTTGAAGTTTAAGTGACGTCGTTAGGCTGTCGAATTTTCATAAGAGAAATATTATTTTTGTCTTCCTTTCATATTATTCATTTCATATGATATATCTTTCAAATTTCATTAACATGTTCATATATAATTCATATTCTGTCCCTCTACTGTTTTATGGGTCATTTATTAATCTTTGACCTATGTCCCCTCTCTTTTCAATGTTTTCTAAAACCCCAAAACATAGTCGTTATGCTGCAGAATTTTCGTCTCAAAATGCCTCTCTCTCTTGTTCTAAAGTTCTTTTATTTTATTAAGTGAATACTAAAATCTCTCTCTTATATAGGGGTATTCACATATATACCAAAATTTTCTATTTTAAATTCTTGGATTTACATACATGAGACCCACCTTCCTTTTCTATGGGTTTTTAAGTGACACAAAGATAATGTCTTTAAAGCAGTTTTTAAAACGTTATGATTATGAAATGAAACCCATTTCTTTTATGCTATATGGGTTGTTTATGAAATGATTGATGATGATATATGTGGATCACATGATAATAAAGGAAAATTTAAGTGTGTTCCCTGATAGCGCTCCAATGCATTGGGTAAAGACTTAATCTCTAGAGATGACCATTTAGATTGATACATTGGTGAATAACCTTAGTAATCTTTATTGACACCTTAGGGATGGACCTTGGTGAAACGGAAATGATTGTCTTTGTAAAATGTTGTAGCCACATCTTCAAGTTATGAAATAAGTTATTTTTATTATGATATTCTTCAGGGTTTCATTCTCATGCCTTAAAGTTCTTTTCATGACTTTATTAATGTATCTCAAGTTCACATGTTAAATGTTTCCCTTGTTTCCCTTACTGGGCCTTCTGCTCACCCTTTATTTTGATGTATGTACCTAGGTTATGAGATTCAGTAATGAAACTAGGATGAACATAAGGATAAGCCTTTCAAGTGTTTAAGAAGAATGTTTTTTTGTTTCATGTATTAAGTTCCTGGTTTCCAAGACATTAAACCTTAAAGATCCTCAGTTTTGTATAATGTAATGAAAGTTTATGTGACAAAAAGGCGGGATGCTATTTTACTATTTGTGTGTTATAATCATTTGAAAAATAAAATAACATTATTTAATTATTTTATTTATGGTTATGCGATTTTCATGTTTTCTCATAGGTGGACCACGCCGACTAAACTTAAGTAAAGCCTAAGGTAACCCACCATCCAGAGCACAATGTTGCCCTCAGATTTTGGATCTAAGTAAACATTTAAGAGTTATTCCACTTTTTAAGGAAAACGGCTTACACATGATAATTAATGCTTAAAAAAATTTGACGGATTATTCTGGTCGCTCCGGGCCTCGGAATCACGCACCGTCATATTTTTCTATCTCGAAATAATTCTATAGAATTAAATAAAACTTTATATGTAATTTCTTAGACATTACATAAGATCCTCCCAAATCCAAATCCAGACTTTTGAAAAAAAATTATTACTACATATCAAACATTATTGGTCACAATCAACAAAATATACATCATATCACATCCTAAGAAAATCAATAAGATACACAAAATGAATGAGGAGAACACATGGGGACCTAGAATAGGTCTCCCCTTAATTTATAAATCTCAAAATTTGATCAAAACAAATGGGAGACACATCCCTTGGGAAAAATACATATCCAACTCAATTTATCAACACTAAAATAAGAAAAAAGGGATAAAAAACACGATAATCCCATCAAATAAAAATGTAACAAATGAATTTCTCCAAAAAAAATTAAAACACAAGAAACACTCTCATAGAAAATAAGAACAGGAACAAAACTATTTTAATAATTTTATACAAATAAAAATGATATAATTGACATGTAAAATGTACTATGTAAAAAAATTAATATAGTACAATATCGAAATTAATTCTTCCCCTCAAACTCCTCAATTGAAAGATCACCATATACTACTTCTTATATTAAAAACAGATATAAGGCTTCTTAATCTACTATATTTGAAATCTATAAAAAAATTGAAGGTAATATAGATGGCCTCCCTGATGATAGGAGCACAATTTTGTCAGTGAAGAGGTCTCAACATGCTCATATTTCTCACACTGAAAATATGCTAATGGTTTCTGCTTTAATAAGACCTGAAAAACAAGTTGAGAAGTTATATTCCCATCATTTTCATCTTCCTACTTCCACCTATCAATAGAATTCTAAACATTACTAACACTAGAAATTTTCATCATTTTTCACAAGATTCCTAACTATTATTTCCTCAATGACAATGAATTGATCATCCACATAAATACCCAAAAAAATACACTATTTTTTATAATCTTTTCTCCTTGGTATAAAACTGATAGATGAATGTATCATTGAAATAATACTGATATAAATCCTAAAAATATGGGATGTTGAGGGTTATATTCCATATTTCTGAACCCAATAATTTGAAGAATGTAATGTTCATACTCATAATGGATATTTTAGGACTTAATATAAAATCAAATATCTCCTCAACCTTAGCTAGCCACACCTTTTTCTAGTGGGACCCTTGATCACTAGAAGAAACTGATGAATATTTATTCAGAAACTATCATGCATGGTCCACAAGATGAGATAAACAAGTCTCTACCATACTATTGATATTTGGTAATAGCTAGAGAATGAGAAGAAACATTCTTTATCATTATAATAATTAATCATTACATTCCTAGTTTAACTTTTTGATTCATTTCAGAGTGTCACATTCTAAAAAATCACCAAATTTTTCATTAAATCAAACCAAATAAAATAACAACAGAACAATGTATTGATACTATCCAATAAATCAAATTTACAAAATATTTTAAAAATTACCCTTGTAAATGTTTTCAAAAACATTCAAAATTACTACATATAAAAAAAGAACATTAGAAAAATAGATTATGATTTGAAAAATCCGTCTCTTAAGGTTCAACCGGAATAAAATTTGAAATTTAAAATCCATATATCAGAAGAAATCCCCTTATCAAAATACAATTTCACCTATCAAATTACACTGGAAAAAAAATTTAATCTTATACAAAATAATTTTTCTTTAGTAAGGTTAAAAAACCATTCATGAAGACTACCCAAAATACCTCAAAACATGGTTTTTAAAATAGACACAAATAGTAGAGCATAAAACATTATGAAAAAAATAATCATAAAAATATAATAATTGAAAATATTCTACTCAAATACTCATAAAAATTATCAGAAATAATAAATGGATCAAAAATAATTATGTGAGTGAAAATAAGAAAATAATATAAAAATTTACCATTACACTTGTTTTAACCACAAATATTTTTATACTATGAACCAAACATGAATGTTCCACTATAAGTAATCAAAAATGGTTCTCAAATAATTTAAATAATTTTATTGACCATTTTTTTTTAACCATGTACGCTTATAATTCCTTCTATTTTACTCAAAAACTATGAATCTCCTAAATTTTTCTTAGGATCTCTCTAAAATGTGGAGTATCAAAATTCCATATTGAAATATATTAGAAAATACTATTATAAAACACATGATAAAAAGAAATTTTTTGAAAACTAATGATAACTCAGAGTTTACCATGTAGAATATCTTTCTAGGAAATTAACCACAGACTCTTCTTCAATTATGAAGGACCTAGAACATTTCTACCACTAGCCCCAAAAAAATATAGAGTGCGTATCCAAAACCTATGATCCTTTTAGGGAAACCTAGGCTTTGATACCATTTGAAATGAATATTCATGCGTTGTAACATAAACTGACACTTAATTTTTTATTACATTCTACTTAAGTTGCAATCTTGATTTCCCTGTTCTAGATACATATTCTAGGGAATCATGGGAGACATCACAAGAATTATTTCAACCTTTAGAATCAAAATATAACTAACATTTTTACATTATAAACTTAACATGATTTATTAATGAATTAGAAAATATTCCAAATTAAAATAAGATGTTCCATAAAAATGAAATAAAAACAAGGCATAACTATAAATAGATATAAAAAATACTTAAAAAGAAGATAACAAAAAATATAATTTCTTTTACATGAGATTTAAATCTAAAAAAAATAAAACTAATACATAAATAGAAATATAGGGATGCTGATACCCAACATTAACTAAATAGTCCATCAAATCTAAGAGACCAACCACTATAAACATGTGACTCAAAAGTAATCTTCATGAACTAAACATCCATCCTCTTCCCTAGGAGAGTGGAACAAAAAATACCAGGACGTCTAGTCCTAGAAAACCTATATAAGATGGGAAGACTATATACCTAACAATGTTGCTATGTTGGTTGGGAGAAATTTTTTTCTAGGATACCACCATTAGTCTATTTCATTACTATTATTAAAGAAACAATTTGGAGTCTTAGAGTTGTGATCATATATTTGGTTCTCATTGAAACATACTTTACAAAAAAACTTTGATATTATCTATAAAAGAATAGATATAACCATTACTAATTAAAAAAATTATTAGTTTATATATTATATATCATTTATATTTTATGGTTTATATCTTTATAAAATTATGATACATCATAAACTAAAGAACCTATTTCTATTTGTATATAGAAACTTTTTCATTATATACCAAATTACATAATCCATAATAAGTCTTCAAAAACCCCTTTAAATTTTTCTATATATCTTATCCTTCAAAATATGTTATGTGTACTAATTTTCTTTATAACCAATGGAAATAAAAACATAATATTGGGTGAGATAAAACACCCAATGAGAGAAAACATACAAATGAAATAATCATGTCCTAAAACAGGCATAAAATAATGATAGGAATAGGTAAATGACATGATTCTATATCCATGAAAATAAATTAAAACATTTATATAAATAATAATAATATCATATCAATGAAATTTATAATAAAAGACATCAAAAATCATGCTTCCAAGGACTAATTCAAAAATACTAACCTTTTATATGAAGGTAAATACAACAAAATCCAACTTTTTTGTCCCATGAGACATGTTTATGCATCAAGGAGATATAATATTATGGTCCCACCCATCATGTGATTATGTTTGATACATTACCCAAAATAATAAATAAGACTTTTCATACCATTACATATAGAACCTCTTACTGAATAATATATTGGCTATCTGTATAAAGAAATATACATAATTTTAATACATAGTCAATATGTGTTATTAGTCAATAATCATCATGAATATAAATAATTTTCCCCTTTTAATTAAAATAGATATCATTACTAGTGAGAGTAAGGTTGGAAATTGGGGCATGTTGAATTTCCTTTTTTAATCTTTTTAGACACATAAATTTGTTTTATGGAATTAAATGAAATAATGCGATAAGAGTATTAAATCTCAAGTATAATAATTATAAGAGGAAAAATTTAAAAAAATGTAAGTGGATTGAAATTTAAATAAATAAAATAAATAATTTTGATAATTATGTTACAAAATCACCCATGAAATGGGATCATATTTCCACCATAATGTGTTTAGAGGATTGTACTCCCATGGGTTCAATGATATGAAAGAAATATTTTTAAAACCCGAAGTCCCATGCTTTATGAACCATGTATGAAAAAACCAAGAGATGAACAAACTTTTAATTTATGTGGCCAGAAACAAAAAACTATATTTATTTTTTAGTATTTCTATAAGTAATGAAACACATTACATTAAGAATGATAAAAAATCAAACCATTTATAAGGACCATGATAGAATGAAAATAAAAAAAATAAAATACTTTCTTTTGAGCAATCATTTTTTTTAACACTCCACTACAAATTTCATAATGATAAGAGAATAATTATAAGAGAGAGGGAGGGAGTGAATTTTAATTGTAATAGAGATATAATATTCCAAAAATAACAAATAAGGATCTAAAAACGAAAAATTTGTAGTATAAGCATTAGAACAGTGAACCACTGCATTCGAAACACCCAAAGGGGTGTATTTATAGATTATGAGGGGAAGGGGATATGGTAGAGTACTTGTGTCCTTGGAAGTCTATTCTATCCCTTATTGGTTGAATTATGTTGTCTATAACCCTCTTTAATGGCCATATTTTTCTTCAGTCTCGACCCTACTTTCCATCCAGTGGTAACCCACCTGGTAGCCATTGGTACTTGCCAAGGGAGGCTCTAAAATTTTCTCTAATTATATTTTTTACCCCTTTGATTGGTCTTATACATACATGAAAAAATTTATAAAATATAAATTTTGAAATCCAAAATTTGAAAACATTAGAAACACAATTTAGATTTTTTGATCATTCATATTAACCTAAGAAAGTGGTATGCACTACATTCTCCCCCTTTTTGATTATCAAAAACACATATGCAATCATATTTCAAAATACAATAACGATCCATTTTTTATGAATATAAGAAAGTATAATTTTAATATTTCACAATAAAATTCATACAATAATTTTCAATAAATCCAAAAGAAATTCATTCATGAAATTAAATAACAATTTTAAAATTTATTTCATAAATAATTATATTTTTAAAACTTCTACAATTTTTGATTATCAAAAATTCATAATCCAAATGTTTTTAAAATTCATTAATAATTCAATTTAAATAATCATTTCATTATCAAAATATTTGAGTTTAGCTAAAAAAGATATGAATTAAGTATTGTTTTTTCTTTAAAATTTTGTTATAGGATCCCTTAAAAATACTATAAATGATTATTTTATTTCAAAACAATCACCCTTTTTATTATATAAAATCATAATTATGATTTTTTTTGTAAAATTTTTATTTTAAAAGATTTTCAATTTGATAATAATCCCTTTGATTTTATAACAAAAATTAAAAATATGTTTGGATAAGGAAATAGAGATAACATACCATATATTCACCACATTCTCCCTCTATTGGAATCATTATGAAACTAAAAAATAAGGATTAAAGATATTAAGTTAATTAATTTATGATAGAACGAAATCCAACTATATGAGTTAAAAAATAGAAATGAAAATTTGATAAATCATAATTTTTAATAAAAGGAGTTCAAAAATTAAAGATTAAAAAACATTCAAATTTAATTTTCATTAAGATCGTAAGCTTGTTATTGAATAAAAATTATTCAAAATCACAAAATTATTCCAATATAAATAAATAATAGGTTTTGATCCCCCAATATTGATTCACATTTTCCAGGATATAACGGGTAACCTAAAATATGTAAATTGAGATTGAAAATATAAGAAAAAAGTAATATCCTAAGAGAGTGAGATAAATCAATCGATCGATATTTAATAAAAAGAGACAACGAATATATAAATAAAAGAAAAATTAAAACATGGTGATTTTATCAACGATTTCAATATTTAAATAATGAATTTAAGGGATAATGATTTCATGATTAAAAGAAGTGCATGATGAAAGTATGAATTAATTCAAGATAAAATAAATAAAGCATATGAATATAAATTTCCTCAAAAATTAAAAAGATCATATAAGTCCATGTTGATTAATAATGAAAAATAAATAATATTTCAACATTTCTCAAGGGTGAAATATTAAAAGGGAGTAAAATCCCCATTCTTGCATAATGTTGAAGAAAAATAATCATATTAAATCCTTTTTAAACCCCCTCTCTTTAATAAAAAATTCATCAACAAGTAAGGGATTTTGGATATAAATAACATTGAATATGATTTTAAAAATATTATTTCATAATTTTATTTCCAATATTATTCTGAAAAAAAGAAAAACATGGTTGGAACAATAAAATCATAAAATTATAAAACTTGGGCTTGATCTCAAATAAAAATTTCAGAAAAATAATATCTTAAAATATGTATGAAAATTTTTAATTTTTTAAAAATGGTGTTTCAAAAAAAATTCATGTACTAAGGTGAAAAAATATAAATTCTAAAAAAAAAGAATATATTTCTATGATATTACCTTCTTTTCATAAATATCACGATTAAACATTCCAATAAATAATTAAATAAATAACTCATTTGAGATAAAAACTCACACGGATTATAAAAATATATATTAAAGTATACAAAATAAATCTTTAGATGATTTTAGGGTTTATGGAGGAAAATATATAATATTTATAAAATATCCCCCCTATATAAATGAAATATAAAAATTCTAAACAAGGATATTAATTTTACATTTAAACAATTAATTTTGAATAATTTTTAGAAGCTTGAGGAAATGGAGGATTATCTAAATTATTTCGTCAAGGATGATTTAAAAATTAAATTTATAAACATATTTAATGAAATTAATTTTATTACATTTAAAGAAAACTTTTATTGGTAAATCCATACTCTACATTTTGTATATTAAAAACCATAGATATATCATAATTTTTTATAGGGAAAATGATAAATATATATTCCACACTTTTAATTGTAGTTCTCTCTGTAATGATCATAAATATCACAATTACCCTCCTAAAAAAGAAAAATGATAATTCATATGAAAAAACAATGAAGTCTATTAATTAAATTATATTTTTATATAAACAAAAGAGTATTATTCATAATCAAAAGTTAAAACAATATGTTTTAATATCTATCACTTATTTTCAAATGTTAGAACATATTAAAATGTTTTCAAAAAGTAATTAATTCTTGAGATATAAAAATAATATTTTATTATAAAATATATATTTTTAATTCCCATAATTAGGGAAAAAACTAAATTGGCCTAATATAAAAACTTTAATCCATTCTAAATTAATTTAGTGAGAACAATGAATCCCAATAAAAATGGGAGTGAAGAGATAAGAGATCATGGTAGAAGTAAATGACATAAATTATTTAAATCAAGGAGAAACATTAAACATTAAATGATAAAAGATATAAGGTAAAGGATTCCAATTCCAATAATTAGTAAAATGATAAAAAAATGAGATCAAGTGTCCAGAACGAATTTTAATATTTCATAGTGAAATTCAGAGAAAATATGAAAATGGGTTTATGATGAAATTATAATGAAACGAATTTAAATTAATAAAATAATTTTAGATGAAATAGAAATACATTTGGGATATGAATGATTTATTCCATTACATTGTTCAACTTATTGAGGAATAAGATCATATTAACTTTTGAAACAAATAAATTTTTATTGAAAGGATTGATGTAAATGATGCATAAGATAATTAAAAATGATATTTTTTAAAATAATTTGACTAAAATAATTTTGATTTTATAATATTTAAATAAAATTCTTTTATTTGGGTGAGGGAAGGATATGAGAGAGAAAAATGTAGAAAAGAAACCCCAACGAAAGATGAAATAAGAGTGTGGAAAAGGATTAATGATGGGCCAGTGAGTTGTTCTCACTAGCTGGTGGTAATGAAATAGAACCCAATTTCTATAAATTTTCAATGGCTGTATAGTGAAGAATCACTAACTAACTAGTGAAGAAACATCGATTGGGCAATGTATTTCACAACATCTCTAACAAGATGCTTGATTTTCAAATATTAAATTCAAATTTTTATGTAATAGAGTGAAATAAAATGAAATTAAAATATATTAATCAATTTTAAAAACATTATTACAAACTAACACAAGATTTCATGATCCATATCCAATTTAAACTTCCAAATAGTAATGGTCTTAATCACTACATAATAATTTTAAATTTAGATAGAATAATCAAAATATATGAATTAATATATCTAATTTTAACGAAAAATATATTAGAGGATATAATTGTAATAATTATATGAGATATTAAAATAAATATATAATCATTGATAACACAGTCAATGTATAAAAAATGGAAGGTTATATGGGATTTTAGAAGGTTACTCAGAATTATTTTAAAATTTAGAATTTTTTTTTTCAAATCAAAATCCAATTTAAATAGAAATAAGTATACTTGTTTCTAATCCCTTGAAATAATAGTAAAACATTTATTCAAACTACCAATTGAATTTAACCATTACATAACATTTCAATAGATTTTATAATATTGGAATTAAAATTCTAATTATTATAAATTAAAATATAATAAACTGAAATTTGAAAATTTCTATAAGATGTTTGAGATGTTTATGACATAATTATCTTGAGAAACTGTATAATGTGTTCCAAAAACATTATTTTGAATAATATTGATATAGGAACTATAATATGATCTAAATAATTTTGGTACACATGTTAATTTGGGTAAACTTATGTTATCCAATATGGTTGTTTGAAGCCACGCATGTTTAGTATATTAGTTCTTTTATGAAATATGAGTTTTCTATAAGAGATATATGTAGCGAGGTAGACTTGATATAGTATACAATTACATAAATTTTTACTATTTAATTCATAATAATATGACTAATTGTCTTATAATAATTGAAAATTTTATGTTGATAAATATTTTAATGCATCTAGATTTCATAAAATAAATTTTATTTATTTAATATCTTGATTATCACACAACACTGAGTTCAAATGAACAATGTAATATAATTAAAATATTATGTAACTATTATAACTGAACTATTTTATTTGTGGGTATGAATAGTAATAAATAAATTATTAAAAATATATGGTATCAAACTTTATAAAATGAATTATTTGGTATAATAATAAATTCAGTTTTATGCTTCAAACATTATTTTTCTAAAAAAGTGTTTTGTTGCATTTTAAATATTTATTTTAAATTTAATTTATTCCACTAAAATAATTTCAAACATGAAAAATTTATTATATATTTTGAATCTAAATAATAATATGTCATAAATAAATAACATTTCATTTTGGTCAATATTCATACTAGTTATGGTAAAATTTATCACCTCGGTTGAGGGTAAATCAGGTTAATATTGGTTAAAAATTCTTGTTAAAGGAAACTATAATGATCTAGACATAAACATTACATATTCTTGAGTTAAGTCAAGAATTTGACATTATTTCACATTGAGGATCTTTTATGTTTTAGAGATTTAGATAATTAGGCCATAACTCATACATAACAACAAAAATATTACATGTAGACACTTCTACTCACTATCCATTTTTTAAAATAAAAACTCTTTAAAAAGAAACAAGGTATCCTATCATGTTTTAGTAGGATAAAATTTCATCAATCCCATCATTGAATGTATTCTTAGTTATGTCTGCTAAAAAACATTTCAAAACATTGGATGAGAATAAAAAAGCTCAGAAAAGGATACATAAATTAGGAAAACTATTATCTTGGGAAAACATTAAAACTGTGAATAAAATATCATAATGTAATACTTTTCACCATTAAGAAATTTTATAACATAATTCAATGAATATATGTTCATTGATTACCATTTTTGTAACCAAGAGATTACCATAAATCCCAAAGAAAGTAAAATATAACATATAAAGGTAACTTGGGACATAAAAATACTTAAATGGAATAACCATACGGTCGACTTCCACACATATCACTAAATAGAACATCCATATTACCGACATCAATACCCAATGCATTGGAGGTTATAACCTAACCACCCATACATGGTTTATTTTCGAACCTCCTGTATTTTGTTTATCACCTAACCATCCATCTTTGGTTTATCATGTAACCACCCGTAAAATGTAAAAGTGTCATTATATAATCATAAAACATAAATGACTGTGATTATCAATATTTCACTCATAAAATTCCATTTTCAATCACAAGAAATCATTTCAAGATATTGAAATAGTAAATCCACTTTTGAAACCATTTTCAATACCAAAACAACCAAAAAGAGAATACGGGATTTATTTTTCTTTTAAACACATTAAGGCATATAGAGGAATCCAAATATCAAATAACTGTTATGGTGGAAGAGGAGTCATTATCACTATATATGTTAAAAACATTATTTTTTTATGGTTTAGTAAAACACTTCTCAAAAAAAGATCCACATAGAATAAAATTAAAACTCAAATGGGTTTATTATACACCATATAAAATATATCAGTGTATAACAACAAATATGCCTCAATGAAAGGAGATTGAGATAAAGTCCCTTACCTCAAATCTGACTTGTCTCGTCTGTTCATTATATTACTGAATAATAAAAATATGTTAATATACACTTTCTTCAGACAATTTGTCATTTTTATTATTATTTTTTATTACTTATAATCATGTTATAAAAATTAAATAATTATTTAAGTTCTTATTAGTCATTTTTTCAATATTCAGTACATGAGTCAAAAAAGAACTCATTTTTTTGAAAATTTACCACGTGGTGAAAGTAAATCATTTCTAGAATATTAATCATTATTCTAATACCATATATATCTGATATATATGTATTTATAATATCATAATATTTGGGTATAAGAAATAAAATGTACCATTCATGGAGACGGTAGATAGTACGTACGCATGAACATTACTTTCATTTCTTTTTCATATTAAATGAACAATAATCAAATAATATAAAAGTATATTATAATACTATTTTTATATTAATTTCATTTATTTATCATGAGTTCAATGAAAAAATCCTTTATACATTCCATGTATAGCATGAATGAGTCATATCAGTTTTAGGGGGTGGTAGTCCACACTTCCTCAAATGAAATTATCGTATTTACACATTATAGAAAGCATAAAGTTATGTTGTAGAATAAAATTATAGAAGAATATAGACACTATAAATATAATATATATAATATATAAATAAATTTAAATCATAATGGATTACATGAGAGGTGGTAGGAGAAAATTGAACAATCATCATTTTGGGAGACAGTAGTTCACAGTATAGAGAAACATTATGTTCTATATCCATTAGATGGAAGTGTCTATAAATGGAGGTCGAACCCATAGAATAAAAACGTTATATTATATTAAGGATACTGTTGTTGTTATAAATTAATGGAATAGATAAATAAATGAGGTGGAGAAGGAAAACAAATTAAAGGGGCTTGAGAGATGGCGTTACCAAAAATTTAGGTAACTCCTTCTGATTTGAGCCTAAAGGATTCATTGAGTTACCTTATACCAAAGGTAAGGAATCTATGAGTAAGGTAGGGATGTTGTGAGCTTATTTTATTATAATTTGGATAATTCAAGTGGCTTGAGATGTGTGTGTAAGTCGGTAGAGTTGGTGGCCCTTTATAAGAGGGAGGAGGGTCACTTTAGGAATGTATTGAAATATTATTCTATTAATAAAATGATTTTCAAATTATAATATTTAAAAAGAGATATATTTTGAGGTTATGGAAAGGATGGGTCGAAATAATCTCATATAATAGGTTTTAGACAATTTTATGTCATAAAATAAACCTTATATATTCGCTTTAACCCTTAATTAAAAACATTAACTCTTACCTTGTCTTCTTGTATTTTCAAAATATATGGTTTCTATAGTTACAATAAAATTACAATTGAACCAAATGTGGATCATTAATTAAATTTTTAATAATATATATGTTTTTTGGCCACATCATATATTTTTAGGAATGTTATATCATTTAATAAAAGAGTATTTCTTTTAAAAATTCATTTATGTCAAATTTGACATTATTTAGAATTTGATTTTTGTTAAATTCATAAAAAATTGATTATGTAAAACCAAAATCATTAAATCAAATATTTTTTGAAATATTCATGCCAATTTTCATATTATATTTTTTAATATTTATAATATCATTTATCTGAATATTTCATTAATAAGGTAATCATTTCATCATCAATGTGTCATTAATAAATTAATTTATTTAATGTATAAAAATTATAAATAAAATATCATGACGTATGAAATCATATTAGATATATAATTACTATTTATAGAAAAAGATATCTGTTATATAACCTTATATTAAATTTTTTTTATTAAAAGTACATGTTTATGTTATATTTCTTGTTACATGAAATTAATTATTATAACGTGTCATTATCACATCCATGTGGCTCCACGGGGTCCTAAAATCAACCCCAGGATGCCCAAGGATGAAAATATATCATCAAATTGGATTAAAAAAACGTTTTAGGTTAGTTTTATAATATTAAAATATTATTTTTTAACCTTATTTACTTGATTTACCCTTTAGGCATGGTAAATAAAAATAATTACTAAAGATACTATTAATAATGTCTAAAAATATAAGGTACTTATTTAAACATTATCGAACTTCTGTTTCAAAATATTGAATCCATTTTTCCTAATTTAGAACCCAAAACTAGAAGAAATTAATTTAAAATTATTCCTTGTAGTCAACACTAGAAAGCAGGTTTTTAAGAAGTAAAAAACTATCAAAAGATTGACATGTGTTTATGTCGAATTTCAATTTGAAATTACTTACAATTAAAATTTTTATTAAATAATAAAAAAATAATATAATTATACTTTAAAACCTTTTAAAATGGAAATCTAATTATATAAATAAACTAGCTAAAAAGGCTCTTTTGAATTAAAATGCAGTATTTTTCACTATTCATTAAAAATTTGATATTGTCAGAAAAATTACAAAAATTCAACCAAAGTAAATTTTCATGTCCCGATTCCAAATAATTAGTTTATTTTGTAAAATAGAACATATAAAAATGACAAAAACTATACTTAAAAAAGGTTATTCATCAAAAGTTGGTAAAACGACATTTTAAAAATATTATAGTATTTTATGCTTAAAATTTTATTCACACTCATTTTAAGCATCTAAAATTTATTGGATAAATGTTAAAACATTTATCAAACATGTATAATCATATTATATGTTTTATTTTCATTCCCACCAATACTAATTCTAGGCATTAACAACCATTTAATATAATAATAATATTATTGTATTATTTTTTTGTATAACTCAACGTTGTGTGCAACGAAAGATTTTGGAGAAACTCATTGTTGCCTATCGAGTAAGCTATCAGAAAAAGCATCCCCTTTAATGTAAAATTAAAAAAAAATTCATAAATATTATTAAATATGAAAAATGTGTTATTCTATAAATATCTAATATGTTACATGCTACCCCACTTTGGGAAATTGCATCCCCATAATTTTATTTACTTATCAAATAAGTGGGGGTATTTCTCTCTCATATCATTTTTAGATTCCTACATTTCGTTGTCAACCATATGGTTTTTCCACTAAAACATTACCTGATGATTCACCTTGTTCCGTAACACTAGCTCTATATGGTCAAGAATCTGTACTGACTTTTCCTCATAAGAAATATTCTCTTACAACTAAACTATATCTGTACTCAATACATGAGATGGATCTAACATATATTTTCTCAACACTGAAACATGAAAAATATTATGTACTTGGGAAAATATTGGAGGTAAGGACACCCTATAGGATATTTATCCTACTTTCTCAAGGATTTCATAGGGTCCAATGAACCATGGACTCATCATTCCCTTCATACAAAAAAAACACCACACTTTTCCATGGAGAATTATTAAGAAAGACATGATCACGTACCTCGAAAGAAACATCCATCATCTGGTTATTTGCACAACTTTCCTTCCTACTCTGAGCTATCCTTATGTGATTATAAATCAAATGAAATATTTATACCTTTTCTTCTACCAATTTTGGTCCCATCAACATTCTTTCACCTATATAATCCCAAAAAGATGTGTTCGACACCACTTTCCATATAATGCTTCAAATGGTGCCATCGGTATAAAGGAATGAAAACTGTTATTATAAGAAAACTCAACCAAAGAAAGTTTCTGATCCCAACTTCCCTAATATTCCCTTTAACAAGAACATAGCATATCATAATAGGTTTTAATTGTTTGTTTTGACTTCCCATCTGATTGAGGATTAAAAGATGTACACAAATTTAATTCTCTTTCCAATAACTTCTGAAGGACTTTCTATATTCTAGAAGTGATCCTGAGATCACGATTATATACAATGGAGAGTGGAAATCCACATAACATAACTATATATTTAATATACAATCTAGAAATTTGATCTAGAGACATAGTATCTTGAATAGGAAGAAAATGAGAAGATTTTTTCAATTGATCAACAATAACCCAAATTACATTTTTACCATGAGAATTATTTGTTAATCTCACTATGAAATCTATGGATATATTTTCCTATTTCCACTTTGGCACTAGAAAAGGATGAATCATCCCTTTTAGTAACATACATTATACTTTAGTATGTTGAAAAGTCAAACACATCATAGTAAAATATGTAATATCTATTTTCATTCCATCCCACCTGTAATACTCTCAAAGATCTGTTTACATATTAGTACATCCATGAGGAACAAAAAAATAGGGAACTATGAGTTTCACACAACAACACTTTCTTCAATTGTGAATCTCAAGGGACACAAAATCATTTTTCAAACCTCAAACCACAATCTTTATCAATGTTAAATTCAGGTAATATGCCATTCTTAATGGATTCTACCTTCTTCTCCAACTCATTTTCCTCTTTCTAAACTTGGCTAATTTTATCTAATAAACATGATTTCACTAACACCTAAAAAAATAGTGTAATTCCTCCAACATACAACTTCCAATCCAAAAATCATCAAATTAGAAACCAATGGATCTCGTTACAAATATATCATGGTTAATGTTGCATTACTTTTTGGAATGAAAGCGTCAACCACATTATTTTCCATTTTTAAATGGTAATGAATCATGGAATTAAAATACATTATTAATTCTAGACATATCCTTTATCTCATGTTTAATTATTTCTAATTGAATATATACTGCAATATTTTGTGATCAATATATATTTCACACTTTAGGCCATACAATTGATGCCTCTAAATTTTTAATGCAAACACAACAACAGTTAATTAAAAATCATGTGTAGAGTAATTTAACTCATGAGGTTTCAAATAATGTGAAGCATAAGAAATTACGTAATCATTATACATTAGGACACAACCAAGTCCATACAATTATGCATTAATGTTGATAAAAAATTCCCCATTCATGGAATACATGGCCTAAACTGGAGCATCTTCCAATCAACTTTTTAGTTCATCAAAAAAATCATCACATTCTTTTGTCCAAATGAACATAACTCCATTACATGTTATATTAGTTATCGGGCTTCATAACCATGAATATTTTTCATAGAAAATTTAGTAATAACCCACTAATCCATGAAAACTATGAATCTCTATGATTTTGGTAGGTCTTGGCCAATGTACAACAACTTTTGTTTTAGAAGGATCAACAATTAGGATATCCTTAAAAACAATATGACCATTGAAATAAATTTTTTTCAACCAAAATTAACTCTTAATAAACATTTCATACAATTTCTTTTCTTTTACTATTTTCAAAACAACCCTTAAATGACTTTCTTTTTCCTTATGACTTTTAGAATATACCAAAATTTCATCTAAATAGATGACAAAAAATTGATCTAGAAACTGATGAATGAATCTATTCATGAGAATCATAAATATTTTAGGTTCATTTGATAACCAAAAATTCATATCTAAAAACTCATAATTCCCATATCTTGTTCAAAAAGATGTCTTTAAAATTCCATCTTTCTTTGACCATCAGCTGATGGCTCCCTGGCCTCCATTCAATCATCGAAAAATAATGATCTCCCTAGATCTAATCAAAAAAATCATTAATTTTAGGCAATGGATAATTTTTCTTAATAGTGATTTTATTCAAGGCTTTGTAATCAATTCAAGGCTTTGTAATCAATACATAGTCTCATATAAAAATCATTCTTTTTTAAAAAAAAATAGGGCACCCTGTGGTGAAGTGCTAGGTAAAATGAAACATTTATCAAGTAATTTTTGAAATTTATATTTTTATTCCACTAGTTCTACTTGATCTATTAAATAAGGGAATTTATAAATAGGAATAGAATCATGAAAAACCAATAGTAAATTCGACCTCTCGATTGAGAAAAATACCGGCCAATTCATCAGGAAAAACATATATGAATTCATTCACTACTTGAATGTCACTAATCTTAACTATTTATTTCTTTTCAAAAACATGAGATAGATAATAGTCACTGCCATATTTAATCAATCGTTCAACTTCTTGGAATATTATAAAATCTTTTAAATCATTGAATAAAACATTCTTAGATTTACAATCTATTTTTTCATGATAAACTAAAATACAATCCATTCCTAAAATGATATCAAATTCCACTATGGGAAGTTCAAAAACATTTTCAGGAAAGACCATACCAATAATGTTAATAGGAAGATTTCTATAAATGTTGGTTTCTTTAATACTTCCACATGGAGTCTTTACCAAATTTTATATTTCACATTCTTGAGGTGCAATTTCCAATTTATTTTCAAAGCTCTCGGAAATGAAATAACGTGAATATCCAGAGTCAAATAGAGTATTGGAATATTTTGAAGAAACATTTAACATACATGTCACCACATCATATGATGGTCCCACATCAACCGTAGTAGTTTCAAATGATTTTTCCATGCCCTTATTCTTTCGATCTTGCTAGTTTCCTCCCTGGGTAATCAACTTTGGACACACATTGGCATAAGGTCCTATCTAATTGCAACTAAAACCTGTTACCACTAGTTTTTTATTACATGTCTGATCATCATCCTTACAGTTTTGAGAAATATAAACAGTCTTGCAATATCAGAATCACTTCTTGGACATTAAGAGAAATTATCTAGGATTCATTTTACCATAATTCTCATAGTTTGGAAGTTTGGTTTTCTTATGTCTTGTCTTCTTTGATGAATTATTTCCAATTGGATACCAACTGTATCACTTCTTTTGATTTATGTAATGGAATACATGATCAGAAAAAACTCTATTTCTACCTTCTCAGGACATCAGACAAGTTTATCATATATTTTAAACTCATGAGAAGCTAATGGCATTTGATATTTCAGCTTCAATTTTGAGTAAAATTGATTTATCTTACTATCAATATTCGAGATAAAATTTGCGATGTACCTTGAAAAAAGAGTGAAATTTTCATCATATGTATCCATATTATCTTCATAATTTTTTATTAACTCCATAAAGTTCTTTTCCATCCTATTTCAAACATCCTAAGGAAAATATTTCTCAAAGAATATATTCTTATATTCATCCCATTACCTAATGTCAATCTTTTTACTTCCAGTGATATTTTTAATCATTGACCACCACTGATCGACTTCACATTAAAAATGATGAAAAAAAGAAGAATAAAATTTGGATTATCTGGACACCCCATTACATCAAAAATACTTTCTAGTAGTTTAATCCACCCTTCATATTGCATGTGGTTAGATGATCTTCTGAATGATGGGGATGTTGCCACCTGAAATGCTCTATGACTGACATCTTTCACTGCAGTTAGTATGGTTAATCTTGTGGATGGACACCACCACCATGTATCGCCTAAGTCATCTAACCCATCACTATGAAAAAATATTCATTTCATATTCTAACCATATCAGGATGTTGATATTGAAGTTTATTTCCCTATGTATGCCTTCCTAACACAGCTACCATGTTTTCTCTTCATAAAACCATTCTGAAAAAACATATCATAGATGAAGAAACATGATAATATTCAAATGATATATCATTTAAATTTGACCATAAAGTAAAAATAGTTTATGTATATTCTTTTTACAATATTCTAACTCCTAAATTTATCTAAACGGACCTCTGATACCAACTCTAATGCCCTAACCTTATAAATTACTTAATCTCGAGTTACGTCTAGAATTTGACTTTATTTAATATTGAGGATCATTTCAAGTTTTTTGATATATAGAATTATGTCTTTACTTATACAGAACAACTTAAATATTACATGTAGAAACTTTTACTCACTATATATTTTTTTTCATAAAATAAAGACTCCTTAAAAAGAAACATGGCATCGTTTCATGTTTTAACATCATAACTTTTCCATGATCCTATCCATGAATCTATTCCTCTTTAAGTCCTATGAATAAAATTTAAAAACATGGGATAAGCATAAAATTCATATTAATGGACACATAAAGAAGGAAAACTGTTAGTCTTTGGAAAGCATGAAAACCATGAATTATTTGTCAAAATGTTATACTTTTCACCTTTAAAAAGTTGTAAATGTAATTCACTAAATATAATCCCATTTATTATCCTTTTTCTAACCAAAATATTACTATAAATCCCATATAATTCAATATATGACATATAAAGTTAATATGGGACACAAACATATATAAATGGAAAAACCATACATTCAACATTCACAAATATCACTAAATGGAATAGCCATACGACCAACTTCCATACCCAATGCATTGGAGGTTATAACGTAACAACCAATCCTTAGATTACCACAGAACCACCCATCCTAGGTTTATCATGTAACCAACCATATTTGTATTATCATGTAACAACCTGTCAAATGTCCAAATACCATTATATAATCAAAAAAGAAAAATGATTTCGATTATTAACATCTCACAAATAAAAATCCATTTGAAATAAAAAGAAATAATTTCAAGATCTTGAAATAGTAAATAAAATTTCAAAACCATTATCAACACCAAAACACCCAAAAAGTTAATAAGGGATTTAATTTCCTTTTAAAAACATTAAGTCTTATAGAGGAAGAAAAATATCAAATAACAGTTATGACGACAAAGGATTCATTGTCATTGCATATGATAAAAACATTCTATTTCGATGTTTAGTAAAACACTTTGTTGAAAAGCATTACCTATGAAATAAATTAAAAGTCCAATGGGTTTATTACACATAGTATTAAAGAAGGTGATGAATTACAGTGAAATATAACTCAATATAAGGAGATTGAGGTGAAGTCCCTTATCTCCAATCTGACTAATTTGGTTTGTTATCTATATTCCTGAATAATAAACTTATGTTAATTTACACTTTATTAAGATCATTTTTCACATTTATTATTCATTTTATATTACTTATTATCATGTTATAAAAATTACATAATTATTTAAGTTCACATCAGCTATTTTGTCGATATTCAGTACTTGAGTCGAAAATGAACTCGTTTTGTTGTAAATTTTCCATGTGATCAAAGTCCATGTTCTACCAAATATTATTCATGATTAAAATATCATATATATTCAGTATATATTTATTTATAAAATCATAATATTTGGAAATATGAATTAGAATGAACAGTTCATGGAGGCGGAAAGCCGTATATACCAATGAACGCTGCTTTCATTTCATTATCATATTAAAAGAATAATAATCCAATGATATAAAAGAATATTATAATACCGGAAATATTTTAACGTCATGTAAGTCTCATAGGTTTAATAATACCATATTTTATGCATTACATGTATTGAATGAATGAGTCATATCACATTGAGGGGGCGATAGTCCACACTATGTCAAATGAAATTATCATATTTACACATTATGGAAAGTAAAAAGGTATGTTGTAAATAAAAATTACAGAATCATAGAGAAAATAAAAAAATATTATATATCATATATAAATATATTGTAATCATAATGTCCATCATGAGAGGTGGTATGATAAAATTGAACAATCCTTGATTCGTGAGGCTGTAGTTCACCGTACACAGAAACAATATGTTCTATATTTATTAAATGGAGGTGTGTGTAATTATAGTTTGATCACTTATCATAAGAACATACTAGTATATTTATGATATTTTTTTGTTATTAAATAATTAAATAATCAGATATTAAGGGGTGGATAAGGAAAACAAAGGAAAAGAGCTTGAGAGAAGACGTTACCTCCAAATTGTGTAACTCCTTTTGATTTGAGCCAAAAGGATACATTGAGTGTTCTTATGCCCAAGGAAAGGATTATAAAATTAATGTAGAGATGTTTGGATATTATTTGTACAAATTTTGGATGAGGAAAAGTGCTTGAGAGGTGTGAGTAAGTGGGTAGAGGTGGTGGACTTTTATAAGAGAGAGGAGGGGCACTTTAGGAATGTCTTGAAATATTATATTATTAGAAAATGATTTTCAAATTATAGTAGTTAAAAAGTTATATATTTAAAAGATTATTTGAGGATGGGTCTAAATCCTTTCAACCAATATGGTTTAGACAATTTTGGGCTATATAATTAACATTATCTTTTATCTTTAACCCTTAGTTAAAAACATTAACTCTTAACATTTCTTATTGTATGTTCATAATATATGGTTACTATAGTTTTTATAAAATGAAAATCAAACAAAATGAGGATCAATAATGACATATGTTACATTATATAAGTCATTCGGCAGAATCATCAATTTTAAGTTCTATTATATCATTAAATAAAAAAGTATTTGTTTTAAAAACTCATTTATGTCAATTTTGACACTATTTAGAAATTGATTTTTGTTAATGTCATAAACACATGATTCCTTTGAACCAAAAGAATTAACACAAATATACTATTTCATAGTCATATATATTTTCAAATTACACTTCTTAATATTTATAATATAATTTATTTTAATATTTCATTCATAAGGTAATCATTGCAATATCATTGTGTCATTAATAAATTTAATTATTTAATGTATAAAAATTATAAATAAAATACCATGATGCAGGAATTTTTTTTAGAATTATAATGACTATATATAGTCATGGAGTTCAGTTATATAACACTATAATAAAATATCTTTAGTAAAAGATACATGTTTATGTTATATTTCTCTTTACTTTAAATTAATTATTATAACATGTAATTATCACATCCAAGTGGCTCCATGGGGTCCCAAAATCGACCCAAGGATTATCATGGTGAAAACAATCTCATAAAACATGATTAAGACAACTTTTTGGGTTGTTTTATATTACTATAGTATTATTTTTTACCCTAATTAACCTGATTTATCTTTTTACCATGGTAAATTAAAATAACTATTGATGTTACTATTCATAATGTCCAAAAACCCAAAATAAAATGTACCTATTTACAAAATTTGGAAAATTTGATATCAAATATGTAATCTATTTTTTTAAATTAAAAACATAGAATTGGTATAAATTAATTTAAAATTAATTTCCATTGTCAAAACATGAAAGTAGGTTTTTAAGAAGTAAAAACTATCAAAAGATTGACATGTGTTTATGTCCAATTTCAATATGAAATTACTTCCAATGACTAAAATTATATTAAATAAAAAAAATATTTCAAATAAACTTAAAACAAATTCAACAAAAAATATTACTATAAAAATAAATTAATTAAAAAACACATTTTGAATTAAAATGCATTATTTTTTACAATTTATTAAAATTTTGATTTTATCTGAAAATTACCAAAATTTCATCCAAAGTAAAATTTGATGCCCCAAATAAAAAGAATAAGTTTATTTTTCCAAATATAACATCTAAAAGTGACAAAAAATAGATTTAAAAAGGGTTCTCTATCCAATTGCGATAAAACAGCTTTTTAAAATATAAGAGTATTTTATGCTTAAAAATCGATTCATTCTAATTTTAAGCCTCTAAAATTTGTTTAATAAATGTATAAACATTTAACAAACATGTGTAATCATATTTTAGTTATGAATATTCAGTACAAAAAATAAGCATTAACTGAAATTTAAAATAATAATATTATTATTGTACTATTTCCTGTATAACTCAATGTTGTGTGCAATGTAAGATTTCAGATAAACCCGTTATTGCGTGTCAAGTATGCTATCAGAAAAATAATATACTTTAACATAAAATAAATATCTTATTCATAAATAATATTATATATGAAAAATGTATTATTATATAAATACTAGGGATGTCACATCACCATTATTCATATAAATTATTATTAATGAAGGAAACTCATCCTTTATCACCATAATATTTAAATGTAATTTTTTAAGGGACATTTGTATATGAAAATGATTTATATGATATTAAATGTAAATAATGTTACTAAATGTCCCTCTCTTTGTTTTAAAAAATTACTATATCCTTTATATTTAGTTCATTCAAAAATAAAATACTTTCATAGAATAAGTTGAAAGGAAGAAGTGTTCTTTCAGTGAAGAGGTAATATTATTATCCCACATTTTCAATGTATTTCATCTTCAAACTCCTTAAAATATTCTTCATCCATGTTGATATAGGAATATTAATATATTTTTTATAATTATTTGTTCTATTTTTAACTTTGTAACCTAAATCTATCTCTTCATTCATCTAATGGGAAATAAAACCATCATTCATGTGCACAGTAGACAACCACCTCGTGAACCAATGCAATTCATTTTTAATCACCACATATCCAGACTAGTTGTAATTATGGATTAATTTATATATATATATATATATATATTACTTATGGATTAATTATCAATCTTTAATGGTGAATTATTATTTACCTCTCTATAATTCGATCCATAAAAAATTTTAAACAATGGCCAGGCTTATATATGTCCTATTATCTTCATAAATTTTTAAATTCACTTTTCCTTATATAGAATTTATGGATTAATAAATAAATATAATGAGTATATATTATAATTTTATCAGGAGTCAAATACTGGATATTATGTAACTATGATCAATGTATATTTTTGTGACCACTAAACTGAAACATGCCTGAAAAAAAGAAATTATGACATGAAACAATGATTTTAATAAAAAATTGTTAATTAGAAGAAGATAGAATGTTATAAGTACATAATATATGGTATAATATATATAATTATTGTTCTAGAATAGATATATAATAAATATATAATTTATATACTAGTGGTTTTAACATGTATGATGAATGATGAGACATGGGGTAAGAGATTTTGGTTTCATTCCCATTTTATTTGGGATTGTTTACCATTGAATTTACATTAAAAAAAATTCATGATCACTATTGGATTAATCCATTTAATATTTATCATCCTATGGTTATGACGAATGCTTTTCATAGGGCATGGAAAAAAAATTATTTCCTATGTTAAAATGTAGTAATGTGGTTAACCTAGGATGTCTCCCGAAGAGGAGTGCACACAAAACGGGTTGTTACTTTAAAACGAGGGTAAAAATGGTGTGTTTGATAAGAAAATGATTGAATGGAAATTTAAATTCAAATTATTGAAAAAATATGATATTAAAAGGGTGATTAGGTTGAGGTCGTTTTCCTAATTGTAATGTTATCCTTGTTCAATTTAATTCAAACTTCTTCTTATTTGTTGATTAAAGTGAGTTTCCACAATCGTTTCCTCTCACTTCCTTAGTGAAATTATGATGGTGAGAGAAAACCTTACCAAGATATCGGTTTTGTAAACTCTCCTTCTATGTTTAAAATAGTTGAATTGAATATCATTAATTTAAATGGGTAGTACCCGATCAGGTTTTGTTTATCCCAAACAATCAAGAACATTCACTACACCTTTTACACGTACTGATGATCATCGAGTACTTCCCCACTAATCCCTGGTCTATTCCATTGTATATAAACCAAAAATTAGTGGAGGGAGATTATGATTATTTTACCAAGGTAAAAATAAAAAATGGAATTAATATTCAAGAACGATCACACTTGATAATAAAATCCACTAAAATAAATTGAAAACAACTTTGAAAAAGAAAGAAATTTATTCAATTGCATCCAAGGACTCAAGCATTACAATTTAGAAAACCAACCCTTCCCCAATCACTCCAAATGTTTACCCCACCATGGTAAGGGTAATCGAGATGAATGGGGAAGAAGAAATAATTAAAAAAACTATGAAAAAGAAAATAAATAAAAGATAAATCTGAAAAGTTATCCACCTCTGTGTCCCAGAATGAATGAGATGGAATGAGAGATGCTTTGAGAGGGTGGATCTCTCCTCCTTTTATAGCTGGAATTTTCCCCCGGATGTTGATGTGTTGTAGCCCCATTAAATGACATCTTCACACATTGAGACCTTCTTTAATGTTGTTCATAATTATCTTGGTCGTTACCCCTCAAAATATCAGTGGATTTGGACATGCATTACGAGAGTTATGGCCATTTTACTCTGAGACTTTATTCTATCCAGTCAGACTTTCCAAATCACAAACCTCTAGATTAGGATGCTTTAATGACCCTTAAAACGGCCAATTATTGCATCCTTTCCTTCATTAAAGATGTTCTAAAACTCATTGCACGTCTACCCACTGAATATCACTATAATTAGTCACACCAAGAATTATTTATGGACCCCACACCAAAAATCGGAAAAACTATGAATAGTTTTCATGCTCCCACTTGTGAGCTTCTTTAGAGCTTCCATATGGCTAATTAAGCTTTTATTCCAAAAAATAGTAAATAAATACCTGGATGTGTAGAATCTGGAAAAGAAAGAATTTTTCAATTTGGATTAGTGTAGATAATGTTATGGACAAACTACAAAAATAATTTAAAACTGTTAAAAATCCAAAATGGACCATTTTTACTATTCAGCTCAAAATAACACCAATATCATAAAAATGAAACAATTCATCTTAGAGGAACAATTTTGTGGGTTTAAAACAATGATATTTAATATAAATTAATTGAAAATATTTTCTCTATCAATTCCCTCACACTTAGCACTTGGACTCCTAGACAAGTAAACATCAAAATCAAATCAAATCAAATCCAAAACACATACCAATAAGATCTACCTAATCCATACTAAGAAACAAAAAGATATCATGCCTAATCAAAAACAATTATTTTAAGTTCTAAATTTTATATTTTAATATATTTCCACTTCATTAATTATCCTATTCAAACAAAACACCTACATCATATGAATTTTCTCTCATCTCACAAATGTAAATGCTCAACAAGGCTTTTCTCATCCAAGCTCCCACAAGAGTCATCATAGGCTTGATAAATTCCTAATTCTCCACCCAATTTGAGTCAAGGACATGTGTTTCTCATGAGCACTTTTTAGGGTTGTTCTGTGGCTTCTGGTTGGTAGGATTTAGATGTTAAAAATACTTAGTACGAAAAAAGAGGGCTTGTCTCTTTTTGAAGCATAATTGCAATATTCTAATTTTCACTCAAATAAGGTCTCCTTATCTTCCCCTTTGTAGAAAATAGGCTCCATCATCATTCAATCAGCTCAGGATTTCAGTAGCAAAAATTTTAATCTTTTCAAACATGATTTTTCTTGAAAGCTCCAGATAGGCACAACTTTCTCTATTTTTTACATTGGATACTCCAGAAAGGCAAAGCTTCTCTTATCATGAAAGCTCTAGAAATGCACAGATTTTAACAAAATGAAATATTCAGTAGAAAAATCATCTCTTCAACATTTTATTTTCCACCCAAAGTATCAAAAAATGAGGTAGTACTCCACAAGACATCTTCCCCCATACTTAAGTTCAACTAGATCACGTAATTTCACTTCAAGAGTAGGTTGGATAGGGAAAATTGGCTTGTAATGTGGCTAACCTAACAGGATATTCATGGAATCTAAGGGATTGTGAAGGATAAATGTAAATGTAGGCCATAATAAAAAGGATTATTTTGAAGAGGGGGCTTAAAACCAAATAAATACCTCAATCACTTAAAACACATGTACCCCCAACCCTCAAGTTTTGAAAGGAATAAATCAAATTCTGGTTTAAGAAAGCATGGTCTGGTTCTCTAAAGAAATGATGAGAATTAAAGTAATATGAAAAAATGGTTTAGAAGCCTAACAATAAAGTGATTTCAAAGATATAGACAGTGAAATATGGCATGGGTTTCAAAAATCAGTGTACTTGTCATGAAATTTAAAAAGATTTAAACTCGAAAAAAAGTCATTTCATCATTCATTTAAGCTCAGTTTCATGGAATAGATTGGTTCACTAATTGACATGGGTTTCAAAAATGGTAATGATAATCATTTTAGTTCAAAAGTTTCAAAAACACACTAAAAACTGAATAATAAACACACAAAAATTTAAAAACACAAAAAAAATATTTTTTTAAATTTTTTTGAAAAACAAACACAAAATGAAATTACAAAACTACAAAGGTTCCTTCCCCCAAACATAAATGATGCAGTATACTCAATGCATTCAAGTTGATTTAACATATAAGCCAATTTTAAAATTAATCACAACATCAAGAAAGTGTGAAGGAGAGGTAAAACCTGATTTATTCACAGTGCAACATTGAGTTAACCTCCTAAGTGTTGCACTCTAAAAACATACAATTAAAAGAACAAAAGAAAACATAAGATATTTATTGAAAGAAATGAAAATATAAATAGGATGATAATAGAAGGATAAAACTTGGTTTAACCCCCCAAGTGGGCCATGGGTTTTGACTGTGTCCAGAGGGAAAGTTCTAATTGTTTATCCCTAATCTGATGGTGGGTGAGGTTTCTTGCTCATGAACCAACAAAAACTTTTCTTTACAAGATGAACTTATTCTTTTTTCTTGAGGACTCCACGTATATAGCACAAAAAATCCACCCCTATGAGAATTACATAATACTTGAAAGGTGGGGACTGGATAATGAATGAGTCCTCTTCCTTCTTGGTTTCCATTTTCACAACATCTTCTTTATGCTCCAGTGGTTGTTGAAGGTATTATACATCAATAGAAAAATCAATGGGAATGTTATAATGTAATTCAATTTGAACAAGATTAAAGCATGAAGTTTTAATATCAAATTCCTCACTTTCAATGTCTGCATATTTTTTCTCTATTTCCTCATGAAAATACACCTTGATCTCCTCTTGAACACCCTCCAATAAATGTTCAACATGTTCAGGGAGCTCCAGATGTTCTTCATCAAGTGCATTTCTTTTTCACCATCTTCCTCCAAGGAAATACATGTATTGGATGAGTCTAAAAAATTAAAACAAGTGGAGGTAATACTCGATTCAATTTCAAAAAAAATCAAAAGATAATGAGTTCATGATAAGATTATCTCCCTGAGTTTGTTAATCATCAATCTCTTCTTCAATGGAAAACACATCTTGGAGTTGAGTAGTACTAGGTAGAGGCAGGTAGTCAGTCTCCACTATATCTTGGATCTCCATAGAAAAATCAGGAGTGACTAATGGGGGGTCTTCTTGGACCTTGGAAACATCATAAAATTATGGAAAGTATTGGGAGAACATAGTTAGCTTTCGGGCCATCGCTTCAAAAACATCTTCGTTCATGTCCTCCCTTATTCCATCTATGAATTCTTTTTATGTTTTATAATCATTATTTTTCTTCCAAAATAACCTCACCTGTCTAACAATAGAAGAAACTCCATCATCGGCAGAAAAGGTTGAGTCAATAATTGGTTTATTTATTGGTGGCTAATTGTTCCATGAATTAAATAAATAGTCATTAGAAAAAAACATGGAAAGTGGTTTTTTTTTGTTTTTTTTTAATTTTAAAATATTGAAATATTTACAATTTGATTATGGCACTACCTCCCCAGAAACGACACCAAGTTTGACACACTCCTGTTGTAGGGCTTGGAAAAACAATTATTTCCTAAGTTAAAATGTAGTAATGTGGTTGACCAAGGATGTCTCTCGAAGAGGAGTGCACACAATATGGGTTGCACTTTAAAATGCAGGAAAAAATAGTGTGTTTGATAAGAAAATGATTGAATGGAAATTTAAATTCAAATGATTGAAAAACTATGATATTAAAAGGGTGATTAGGTAGGGGTCGGTTTCATAATTGTAATGTTATCATTGTTCAATTTAATTCAAAATTCTTCTTCTTTGTTGATTAAAGTGAGTTTCCACAATCATTTCTTCTCACTTCCGTGGTGAAATTATAATGGTGAGAGAAAACCTTACCAAGATCTCGGTTTGGTCAACTCTCCTTCCATTTGTAAAATGGTTGAATTGTATATCCTTAATTTAAATGGGCAATACTCGATCGGGTTTTGTTTATCCCAAACAATTAATAACATTCACTACACCTTTTACACGTACTGACGATCATCAAGTACTTCACCACTAATCTCTGGTCTATTCCATCGTATATAAACCAGAAATTAGTGGAGGGAGATTATGATTATTTTACCAAGGAAAAAAACAATAACAGAATTAATATTCAAGAATGATCATACTTGATAATAAAATCAGCTATAATAAATTGAAAACAACTTTTAAGAAGAAATAAATTTATTCAATTGCGTCCAAGAACTCAAGCATTACAATGTAGAAAACCAACCCTTCCCCATTCACTCTAAATGTTTACCCCGCCATGGTAAGGGTAATAGAGATGAATGGGGAAGAAGAAGGCATTAAAAACTATGAAAAATAAACTAAATAAAAGATAAAGCTGAAAATTTCTCCCCCTTTGTTTCCCAGAAGGAATTAGATGGAATGAGAGATGCTTTGAAAGGGTGGAGCTCTCCTCCTTTTATAACAATAATTTTTCACCCGAATGTTAACGCGTTTTTCACCCATTAAATGACATCTTAAAGCATTGAGACCTTATTCAAGGTTGTTCATAATTATCTTGTTCGTTTCCCCTAAAAATAGTAGCGCATTTGAACATGTATTCTGAGAGTTATGGCCGTTTTACTCTGAGAATTTATTCTGTCCAGTCAGACTCTCCAAATCGCAAACCTCCAGATTGTAATGATTTAATGACCATTAAAAGGGACAATTATCGCGTCATTTCCTTCATGAAAGATGTTCTAAAACTCATTGTGAATCCACCCACCAAATGTCACAATAATTGGGTCCATAAAGAATTATTTATGGACCCCACACCAAATATCAGAAGAACTGTGAACAGTTTTAATGCTCCCACTTGTGAGCTTCTTTTGAGCTTCCATATGGCCGATTCAACTTTTAGTCCAAAAATAGTAAATGAATACCTAGATGTTTAGAATCTGGAAAAGAATGAATTTGGAAATTTGGACTAGTTTAAATAATGTTATGTCCAAACTACATAGATAATTTAAAACTGCTAAAAATCCAAAATGGCCCATTTTTACTATTCAACTCAAAATAACACCAATATTATAAAAATGAAACAATTCATCTTGGAGGAACACTTTTGTGGGTTTAAAAAAATGAAATTAAATATAAATTAATTGAAAATATTTTCCAAAAATCCAAAATGGCCCATTTTTACTATTCATCTCAAAATAACTCCAATATCATAAAAATGAAACAATTCATCTTAGAGGAACACTTTTGTGGGTTTAAAACAATGATATTCAGTATAAATTAATTGAAAATATTTTCTATATCAAGTTATTTCAATGGAATGAATATTTTCCTCCCATTTTACCTTGTTTAATTATCCAATATATTGAATAATTTTTTTAAGGAAAATCGATTATGTTTAACTATTCAGTTGGGAATAAAAGAAGGTGATGAATAACAGCAAAATACGACTCAATGAATGGAGATTGAGATGAAGTCTCTTACCTCCAATCTGAATTATTTTATTTGTTATTTATATTCCTGAATAATATCCAAAGGTTAATTTATACATGTTTCAGAAAAAATTTCAAGTTTACTATTCATTTTATATTACTTATTATCATGTTATTAAAATTACCTAATTAATTAAGTTCATATCGGTCGTTTTGTCGATATTCAGTACTTGAGTTGAAAATGAACTCATTTTGTTGTAAATTGTCTAGGTAATCAAATTCCATCTTTTAAAGAATATCATTCATGATTCATATATCATATATATCTAGTATATTTTCTTATAACATCATAATATTTGGAGAAAAGAATTGAAATGTACAGTTCATGGAGGCGGTTGGCCATATGTACGCATGGACGCTACGTTAATTTATTTATCATATTAAAAAATCCAATGATATAAAAGTATATTATAATTATAGTATTATATTAATGTCATGTATGTCTCACATGTTTAATAATACCATATTTTATACATTCCATGTATAGAATGAATGTGTCATATCACATTGAGGGGGAGGTAGTCCACATTTTCCCAAATGAAATTATCATATTTACACATTATGGAAATCATAAAGGTATGTTGTAAATTAAAATTACATAATAAAATAGAAAATATAAATATCATAAATATCATATATAAATACATTGCAATCATAATGTCCACCATGAGAGGTGGTAGGAGAAAATTGAACGATCCCCATTTCGTGAGGCAGTAGTTTTCCATACACAGAAACGATATGTTCTATATACATTAGATGGAGGTGTGTGTAAGTGAAGGTTAAACCCTTTTTATAACAACATCATATTATATTGAGAATACTATTTTTATTATTAAATAATGAAATAAAGAGATATTAGGGAGTGGATAAGGAAAACAAAGGAAAAGATCTTGAGAGAAGATATTACCTCAAAATTGGGTAACTTCTTTTGATTTGAGCCAAAAGGATACTTTGAGTTTTCTTATACCCAAATAAAGGCTTCCAATAGTAATTTAGGGATGTTGGGAGATTATTTATTTAGATTTTAGATGAACCAAAGGGCTTTGGAGGTGTGAGTAAGTGGTTATAGGTGGTTTCCTTTTATAAGAGGGAGGAGGGTCACTTTAGGAAAGTCTTGAAATTCTATTTTATTAAAAACATAATTTTCAAATTATAATAGTAAAAAAGTGATATATTTCAAAAAATTATATGAGGATGGGTCTAAATCCTCTCAAACAATAGGTTTTAGACATTTTTAGCCCATATAATTTACATTATCTTTTATCTTTAACCATTAGTTAAAAACATTAACTCTTAACATGTCTTCTTGTGTTTTCATAATATATGGTTACTATAGTTACTGTAAAATTACAATTGAACCACATGTGTATCATTAATGACATATGTTACATTATATAAGTCCATTTGCAAGAATCTTAGATTTTTAGTAATATTATATCATTTAATAAAATAGTATTTGTTTTAAAAACTCATTTATGAAAATTTTGACACTATTTAGAAATTGATTTTTGTTAAAGTCACAAAAACATGATTCCATTGAACCAAGAGAATTACACAAATATAATATTTCATAGTCTAAAAAAATTTCAAATTACATTTTTTTAATATTTATACTATCATTTATTTGAATATTTCAATAAAAAGGTGGTCATTGCATCGTCATTGTGTCATTAATAAATTTAATTATTTAATGTTTCAAAATTATAATTAAAACACCATGATATAGGAATTTTTTAGAATTATAATGACTACATATAGTCATAGAGTTCATTTATATAACCATGTATCAAAATTCACCTAGTAAAAGATATATGTTTATGTTATATTTTTCTTTACTTTAAATTAATTATTATAACATGTCATTATCATATCCACTTTGCTCCCTGGGGTCCCAAAATCGATCAAAGGATTCTCATGGTCAAAAAAATATCATAAAATAGGATTAGTACATGTGTTAGGGTTGTTTTATATTACTATAGATTTATTTTTTACCTTTATTTACCTGATTTATCTTTTAACCATGGTAAATTGAAATAACTATTGAAGTTACTATTTATAATGTCCCAAAATAAAAAGGTACCTATTTACAAAATTTGGACATTCTGATATCAAATATGGAATCCAATTCTATAATTCAAAACAGAGAATTGGTATGTATTAATTTAAAATTAAATTCCACTTTCAAAACTTGAAAGCATGTTTTTAATAAGTAAAAACTATCAAAAGATTGACATGTTTTTATGTCAATTTAAGTAAGAAAACACTTCCAATGACCAAAATTAAATTAAATAATAATAAAATTATCCTATTAAACTTAAAACCAATTAAATAGAAAATATAACAATATAAATAAATAAGTTAAAAACTGGTTTTGAATTAAAATCTATTATTTTTCACTATTCATTAAGAATATTGATTTTATCAAAAAAAATACCCAAATTTTCATCCAAATTAAAATTTGACATCCCAATTCATAAGAATAAGTTTTTTTATAACATATAACATATAAAAGTGAAAAAAATATATTAATAAAGGGTTCTCCATCAAAAGGTGATAAAACAACCTTTTAAAATATTAGAGTATTTTATGCTTAAAAATTAATTCATTCTCATTTAAGACTCTAACATTTGTTGGATAAATGTAAAAACATTTTACAAACATGTATAATCATATTTTATCTATTACTATTAAATATCTAAAATAAAAAAAATAGGCATTAACTTGTATTTAAAATAATAATATTATCATTTTATTATTTTCTGATATAACTCAATGTTGTGTGCAACGTAAGATTTCATATAAATTTATTATTTCCTGTCGAGTACGCTATTAGAAAAATCATCCCCTTTAACATAAAATTAATATATTATTCATAAATATTATTAGATATTAAAAAAATTTATTCTATAAATACATGGGATGTTACATTACTATTATTCATGTTAATTATTATTGATGATAGAAAATCATCCTTTATCACCATAATATCTAAATGGAATTTTTAAGGGATATTTTTATATGAAAATAATTTATATGATATTAAATATAAAGAAGGTTACTAAATGTCATTGTCTTAGTTTTAAAAAATTATTATGTGTTCCATTAGGGCCAAAAGAATGTGGTGAATGAATATAAATCAACATTTTTCAAATAATGAAATTATATTCATGGTGGTAAAATATTTAATTTTTTTAAATATTATATAATTAATTTAAATTATTAAACAACATTGAAAAAATATTTATTCAGTTAATGGAAGAATATAATAAATGGCACTAAAAATATTAAAAGTAATTTAAATTGAGTGATTAATAACGTTACATTATATTTTTAATAAATAATACATATTAGTGTTGCTTAAAATTATTCGGTTAGAATTAAATCTTTTAATGATGTCATTGAATGTCGAATTAAATGAATAGTACCAAAAATGTCATTAATTATATTTTATGGAAATAATATTTATTAAATTTATTAAAACATGTAAAAAAATAAATGATGAAAATTTCGATAATATATTTTTTAAAATGTCATAATTTTTGCATTATTTTTTAATAATTACCTTATATATAAAATTATAACCCTTTAAGAGTGAAAAGGTTGTTATCATGGTTAAGGTTAAAATGGGTTAAATAAGGGGTTAAACAAATTGATAAGGTTAAAAATCCACATAAAATTGTCAAAATGTTATTGGTTTATAGGATTATAACAATATAATGCATTATATTTTAATATATTTCTATTGAGAATCAATTTTCTTGAGAATTAATTTGTGATATTTTAATATTTCAATAAATTTCAAAAGATCCTCTCTCATCAATTAAAAATGGAACCACCTACCCTCAATTATTCAAATATTTTGAGGATTATTGCTCAAAAATCAATAACATATTTCCATAATATATTACAATACTATATAATATATATTTTGTTCTTTAAAAAATAAAATACTTTCATGGAATAAGGTGAAAGGAAGAAGTAGTCATTCAACGAAGAGCTAATTTTATTATCCCACGTTTTCAATATATTTCATCTTCAAGATACTACAAATATTCTTCATATATGTTGATATAATAAGATAAATAAATTTTATATAATTATATGTTCTATATTTAACTTTGTATCCTAAATATATCACCGCATTCAACTAATGGGATGTAAAACCATCATTCACATGTACAATAGACTACAACCTTGTGAACCAATGTAATTCATTTTTAATCACCACTAATCCTGACTAGTTCTAATGATAGATTAAATATATATATATATATATTATACTTATGACATAAATATAAATCTTTAAAGGTGAATTATTATTTACCTTTCCTAAATTACATCCATAAATAATTGGAAACATTGGTCAGGCTTATGTACATCCTATCGTCTCCATAAATCATGAAATTCCCTTTTCCTTATCTACCATTAATGGATTAATAAATAAATATAATGAATATATATTATATTTTTATCTAGAATAAAATACTATATATGATGTAACTATGATCAATGTATATTTTTGTGACCACTTAACTGAAACATTCCTAAAAAACAATAAAATTATGACATGAAACAATAATTTTAATAAAACATTGTTAATAAGAAGGAGATAAGATGTTATAAGTACATAATATATGGTATTATATATATATATATTATTTTATAATATATTAATAACAAATATATAATTTATATACTATTTTTTTTGAACATGTTTGAATAATAATGAGACTTGGGGTAAGATATTTAGGTTTCATTCCCATTATATTTGGAATTTTGTACGGTTGAATTTACATTAGAGAAGATTTCATGATCATTATTGGATTAATACATTTAATATTTATTATCCTATGGTTATTTAAATTGAATGCATGTTTTTTTTCATTTTTCCTTCTTTAATTACACAAGATATTGAATAATTTTTTTTAAAGAAAATCGATTATTTTTAACAATTCGGTTAGGATTAATTCTCTTCCAAGCCAAGATTTTATAAAATGATTCCATGAATTAATTTATTAATATAAAATTATTGTATAAATTCAATTTTACCATGTTTAAATATTTAAAAAATTACTAAAAGGAAATTTCATTTCCTTTTTCGAGTACGTTTTTTTTGAAATATTACAGAAATATGAAAAGAATGTATTATTTTAACTTATATGCCTAGAAAAACTACCCCCATTGTGAACAATCAACGATTCAATTATTTTATTACTATTTATCAAGGTTTTTTTCAAATAAAATTAGTTTCATAATATTTTATAAATATATTTATTTTTAAAAGTAATTTTAAATGAGAAAAGGTAGTTTTCATCAAGAAATATTTTAATGATATTTTAATGTAATTTTTAGCTATAATAGTATCATTTGATGTTAGTTATTATTTATTGGATATATGATCTATTGATACAATCATTATTATTTCATGGGATTTTTTATGATTATTATAATGATATTTTTATAAAACCCATTTATTTTAATGGGTTATGATATGTTGAATTAATGAAATGTTTATAAACATCATTTTATTTAGATTGGTATTGATGTGATGATATGGTGAATATTTTATGATTTTGTGCTGAAAATATAAATTTTATTCATTATGTGACAGGTGGGCCCAAAAATATATATCACTACAATGTATTAGGTAAAACATTAATCTCATGAAATAATTACGGGATGAAATAAAATGTTCATGATCCATTATGTTATGTATAATGATGTACTTGATCATCTAGCTAATGCTTATGGTGATTCCTGATCTATTATGATATGGGAAATAGGTAGTAATTCCTAATCTAGTATGATGTTCTTGGTAATTAATCTTGTCTTCAGAAATGGTTTCTATACACATGATGGTGCCACACATTTATGACATGAACTATGGTTTATGATTGATTTATGAGTATGTAACAATATTAGGATTCACATAGTTTGGAATGAAAATGTATTATACCATGATATTTGTTAATGATCCATGATATGTTGTGTATGAACATTCTATGTTATTTCTATGATCAGATACCCTTATTATTAAATTATTCTATCATATTCCCTTTGATTTTTATCACCCATGTTTACCCATATTGGGAATTTAAGCTTAACCTATCTTAGGTTTCCTTGCCCCATGTTATATTAAAACTTTTATGTAAAATATGTATATGAAGAGTACCATGTGAGAAGATATTTACGAAATTTGTTTTATACATTTTATGATATAATAATATTATATATATATATATATATTATATATACTAGACATTTAGGGGGTTATATTGAATCATAATTCTATGTATTGAATATTAATTTAAAATGATGTAATATCATTGTGTGAAAAATTTGGGCTATTATAGATGGCATTAGAGTATGTTTTAGTTAACCACTAAAAACCAAGATAAAGAAAATGTATCATGATACCTAGGTATAAGTATAATTATAGGATAACATCCTAATGTTTTTTAATGATAATGGATATCCTAGTTTAAACTTCTAATTTTATATATTAATAACATGGTGTCATGGGTTATACACACATTGAATTACACATCATAACTATATGATATCTCAGTATGATTATTATATAATTTTGAATACATTTTTTTTGGGTTTAGTCAATGGATGTTACCATAAGTCATCATGGAAAAAATGAATATGATCAACAATGAATAGAGTGTGCACTTGAGAAAACAAATGATATGGGATTTGGAATATAGAATGTTGTTTATATGTTCACAAAAATTTCTCATGTTAGGAATAATTTTTATCTTCTAAATGATAAAATAAGGGAACAATGTACTGTTGAGTATTTCATGAGGAATCAACCACCTTCTATTACTGGGAATTCTGATCTAGTATTGGTTAAGTGATGGATTGGAACCATTGAGAAAATATTACCTTTTCTTCAATACTTGGAATGTGAAAAGGTTAACCTATAAATTTATAATTTATACGGTGAAGAAAATCCATGGTGGAATCTTATTATGAATATGAGGAAACTGGAAAAAATTGAATCTATGGAATAGGGTGAATTTGAGGTGATATTTATTAGTAATAAATTACCTCATATTCTATAATCAAATGTAGATAATGAATTACTTGGGCAGAAAAAATAGTTTTACAAATCCATTAGTACATATGTGGAAAATTTTACAATACCTACAAGGTATTCATCTTTATTAATTATGATCCCTAAATGATAAATTTATCAATTCATTAGTAGTTTAATATAAATTAGTTGAAAGTAATTGGATATAAGATACTTTAGTAACTATGAATAAATCATTTGATGTAAAATCAAGGTAGAAATCAAAGTTTCAGATTCCCACCATCCATGTAGTTTAGATAAGAAAATAAAGATAGAGTATTATTTAATCACTAATAAAACACATGGTGGAATGAAATTGTATCCTTCCATATGCTTGAAATGTGGGAAGAAACATCAAGGGATTTTCATTAACAGGATTTTAAGTATCATTAAAAATTTAAAAGAGAGTCATAGAGCTTGTGAGTTTCAAAAAGCGATAAATATACCTGATAATGAAATGGAGAGAAAAAAGATCCCCAATAATGCACCACCCAAACTCTAATGTTCAAATTCCTGGTGTATAGGAATTACACCAACCTATGCATGAAACTGAATTATTATAATGATGATCAATATAAAAGACAATTAATCCTAAAGAGGAAATGGAATGTCATGCGATCAAGACTATCAATGAGGATTTTTTTAATGACATGGTGAAAGGTATAATTTTTATCCACTTAAGAAAAACTAATGCCTTAGTTGATTCTTGATCCACCCACACTTTCAGTTATTAATAATTTTGTAAGGGTATCACATTGTAAACTCAATGATTATATTTCTAGTTAACTATGAAAACTCAAAATGATTTGGCAGTCACATCTCATGTCAATAATTCCTCTTGGATTAGGAAAGTAGTTGCTGTATATCTTATAATTCCACCATTAGTGGAATTCAATGTGATTATATGAATGGATTGAGTTTCTATATGTGGATTCCAAATCAATTTGCAAAGAAGTTAAGTTACATTTCATATCATAAATTAATCTATGATATCCTATCTATGCGGCGAAGAATTTAGACTTCCAATGAAAATTTCATCTATATTATTAGTCATTATTATAATTGATGAAAATTATCAGTCTAATATGGTTGGGAAGAAACTCAAAAGTAAGGATACACCTATTATATGAGAGTTTTCTGACTTCTGTCTTGAATAATTAACTTGGTGACCTTGGAATAGTCAGGTCCAGTTTTCAATAGAACTCATAATTATGTTAGTCCTACTTAAATAACTAAATATAGATTGAAGGAAGTAGAGTTATTGGAATTGAAGATGAAAATATAATAGAATATTTTAAGGTATTAATATGACATAGTGCATCACCATTGGTTACACTTATTATTTTTCTCCAAAAATAAAATAGGTCGATGCATCACTGTACTGATTATCGAGAACATAACCATACCTCTTTCATGAACGTGTATCCTCTGACCTCTATTGATGACACTTTTGATCAAATTTGTGAGGTTGAATAATTTTCCAATATTTATTTTAATTCTAGATATCTTTAATTGATGGTAAAAATCTATGATATTCCAATGAAAAAATTTGGTATAAGCTATGAAAATAATGAATTTATAATGATTTCATTCGTCCATACTAATTCCCCCACAATATTCATGTTTTAATGAATAATGTCCTTATATATTACCTTGATCAGTTTCTAGAAGTTTTTATTGATGATATTCATATATATTCAACAATTTATGAAGCATATGAATATCATTTGATAATTGTTATGAAGACCTCAAGGATGGATAATCATTTAGAAAAATCTACCATGATTTAATTTTTCATTTATATAGTCTCTTCCTTCTGTTATATAATATCAAATGAGGTTATATTATTAGATATTTCATAGACACAAGTTATTGAATGTTGTCCCAGATTAACCACTATGATTGAGATAATTATTTCTCATGGATTGGCTAGATATTATTAGTTCATTGTAGAGAACAACTCATGAATTCCTAATCCACTCTTGAAGTTAACATGTATGGGATCTATGTTACTTTGGATATATTAATGTGAAGAATAATTAAATGAGTTGAAAATAATGTTAGTAAGTTCACCTTTTCTCATACTAACCTAAATTTTTGAAAGGGTTTTAATCTATAATGATGCATAAAAGAAGAAAAAAGGATGATCCTCTCGAAAAATTATATGATGATATATTATTAATAACTCCAATTGATGTTTCATGAGTGGAATTACAAAACTCATGTTTTAGAATCAGCTGTAATAATTTTTTATTCAAAGATATGGAGACATTATCTTTACAGAGAATGTTTTGATATATATACATATAATAAAAGTTTAAATATTATATTAATAAAGTAAGAGTTGAATATAACCCAGATAATATGGTTAGTGAATATTAAAGATATTATTTCTCAATAAATTACTACCCATAGAAATCAAATGAGGTTATAGATACACTAATTCAAAAAAATTATGGTATCTTATCTATGACAAGGATATCTAAAGATCAAATATTTATAAATTATTTAAGGATAAATATGGGGATATTGAATGGTTGGGATACATATTATCTTCCTCAAATGATTGTTAAACCATTTATACATTTAAGGATTAAGGTGGTGCATAATGAAGATGTAAAGTTTTAAAAAGAACGTATGAAATTTTATCGAGTTCAATTTTGATTATGTTAGAGTAATAAGTTTTCTGGACTATGTAAGTGTCATGTATATACCAAAATTGAATAAGGATTTTTTAGATGAGGCTCACAGTTCATCATTGTCTATTCATCTTGGCATTATGAGGATGTATAGAGATATGATGAAGTCTTTCTGGGAGGACAACATGAATAGAGATATTGTGGAGTATGTATCTTGTTTCATGGTATGTTAGTAAATTAATGATGAGTGATAGAGGTCTAAGGGGATTCTAAATCCCTTACTAATCCTATAATAGATATGGGAAAATCCACCATGGATTTTTTCATTGGACTCCCCAAACCATATAAAATCCATAATATTATATGGGATATTTTCAATTAACTCACAATGTCTACACAATTCATTTATATGAGAGAGGAGTTTTCCCTTGATCAAACTTCTAGAATAAACATTAAAGAACCAGTATGTAATTATGGAGTAAAAAATTCTATTGTATAAAATCAAGATATGTGATTTACCTCAATGTTCGGATTAATTATTCAGAAAGATCATGATCTAGATTTTAGTTTCAGTGTCAAATATAATCCTCAGAAACATTTATACTTTGAGATAAACATTAAAAACCTTGAGGATATGTTGAGACATTTATATATAAAATTCAATAATGGTTTGGATAAAAACATTCCTTTGTGGGAATTTTCTTACAGTAATAAACTTCAATTGATCATTAAGATATATCCTTATGAAGTCATCTATAGAATTAAATGTACAAATAAAATGTTTTCAGATAAAGTTGTAGAAAGGAATATATTGGGATCTATGCATGATGAAGAAACTTTAGATAAATTTATATCTATTCAACAACACAACATGGTAGCTTAGAGTCGAAATAAGAGTTATACTGATAATATTTGGAAGGATATGGAGTTAAAAGTTAGTTAGATGGTAATTCATCAAATTTATAAATGGAAAATGGGTGTGAAATTTATATATAAATGAAACTCGATCCCCAGTTATTTTTTCCCTAGGAAATTCATGATCTTATCAAGATAGTATAATATCATTTGGTTCTTCCACTAAATCTCTCTAATGTTCACAATGTGTTTCATGTATCTCTCATTTGGAAGTAAATACTTGATCCACCACATGTACTGAACAAAGAGGTTATACAACTAAAAATATATATCACTTATGAGGGTTTACAATTGAATATACTAGATCATATAGAATATTATCTATGAAAAAATACCACCAACATGGTTGAGGTTTTGTGGAGAAACCATAAATTTGAAGATGTAATGTGGGAAGGAAAGGATTTTATAATGTCGAATAATTCACATCTTTTTTATTGTGATGAAATTTTTATGGAAAATTTATTTAAATGGGGGTAGAATGTAGAAACCTAAGATTTTATTAGATAATTGTGATTTCTTCAAAAACATGAATTACATGCAACAAGAAGTTTAAATGAACCACATAATTCTATTAAAACATTATATAAATGTTGTTTCGAAAAAATTGGATTGGATGATATGCAAAAAAATAAATAAATTATGAAAAAATATATGGTTAACAGATATATAAAACCTATTAGTTCGATAAAAATAGATTAAAAAATTAATAATTAACTGAAGTTAAAAGGGTTGTTTTCTAAAGAGCGCTTTTTTATGCACAAAATGTGGTATTATCATAATAAATTATACTTATTATTATTGGTGAATTATTTTTAAAATAATTATATATAATATATTCAATAAATTATTTTAAACATTTATCATATATTTTTTTCTTGGTGTGGTATAAGAATAAATCCAGTTTTATGCTTAAAACTGTATTTCATAAAAGAGATGTTTTCATTGCATTTTGACAACATAATTTAAATTTTATTTCTAAAAATTATTGAAATTAAATATTAAAAAATATATTCCATGTTTGGAATAATTATTTAAATATATGATAAATTTAACCCATTAATTTTAAGTTAGTTTTCATAGTAACCATGGTGAAATTTATCACCTTGGTAAATGGTAAATCGAGATAATCATGGTTAAAACCAAGTGTTAAGGTCACCATTATTAACATTAATTATTAATGTATCGATGAAATTTTATCCTTTGGACATTTTTCTATAAATAAAATAGTCTAAAGGACACTTTTCTGTTAAATTAACCAATATAATATTTAATATAATTTAAATAAAAAAATGTCACTATTAGTTTTTAATATCTCTAAAGTGTTCAAAAAGGTATAAATCATTTGGTGAAAGAATAAAAGGGGAAATTTTGTTCATAAAAAATTATCTTCATAATGGTCATTTATTTTAATTCTTTGGTATTATTTAATTTCATTTAATTCTTATACAACACAAAAACAATATTTAATTAGATAATGGGAAAATAAAATAAATGACAACAAAATTTTAAAAGGAATACAATTTTAGTGATTTATATTGTTAATTTTTATTGGATAAATATAACATATTATAATTTTTTAAAACTAATGCATTTTGGTAATTTTTTCTTCATTTCATTAAAATTCAAATTAAATGAATAGTGTGAAAATTGACACTGATGATATTTAATGGAAGTAGTGTTTTATTAATATATTCAAAAATAATAATTTTTTAAAGAGTATAATTGGAATAATATATTTTCAAAAAAATTGACCCCTTTTCAATTTATGATTCAATGGTTACCTTAAAAGTAAAATTATAACCCTTTAAGAGGGAATAAGTTGTTACCATGGTTCAGGTTAAAATAGGATAAAAAGGGGTTAAACCAAAAGATAAGGTCAAAAGACAACTTGAACAAGTAAAAATTTATTTTTTAATTATATTTCAAACATATAATAACATATATTTAAATATCATACAATTTTTGTGAATTATTCATGAGAATGAATTAATTATATTTTAATATTTTTGAGAAATTAAAAAAGTGACCCTCATGAACATTTTAAAAGGGAACATCCACGCCTCTATTATTCACACATTTTGAGCCCTATATCTCAGAAAATACATACCATATTAACTTTATAGATTCATTCCCCATATCCTATATCATTTTTTATTTCCAAAACACTTACATTTGAAATCCTAATGTGTAATCCAAAACTAGTATCTCAACTAAGAGGTATTCCTCTTACCTAAAATTTTTGAATTTATTTCTTATTACAACTCCATATAATATATTTCAACAATGATGATATAACAAAATTAGTATCTTTCATATAATAAGATGTTATTATATTAATTTCTTAACCTAAATCAATCTCCACATTCATCAAATGAAAATAAAAACAATCATTTTAGTGTACGGTGGACTACCGCTTCACAAATAGATGTACTTCTTTATCCATCAACACCATTCATAACTAGTCGTAATGATGGATATAATTTATATATGTGAAAATTAGGAAAAAATTTCATTCTATAAGGGTTAATTATTATTTAACTTTATTTAATTCCATAAATCAAAAAATGGAATCAATATCCATATATATTTACGGCCTACCATCTCTATAAACATTATAAATCAACTTTTTTATTTATATTTGATTAGATTTGATACTTTGGTCAATGTTCAAAACAAAAATTATTATATCAAAAAAATTATTGGATTGAAAAATTATAAATAATGGAATATTTTTATAGTCATTTTCATAAATAGGAAGAAGATCAACAGGAAGGTCAATTGACCAGGTTATGTCCTAGTTAACTCTTATAATAGTAAGACCATCTACCACCGTATTGGATTCAGGGAATGTATGAGTGAAAATGTAACTAATCAACATGAGTGACTGAAGTCCTTTCATCCATTGGGATCTAATATTCTAAGAAATATTCACCACTCCATTCTAAATAGCATTCACAATAGTGGTCAAATCACTTTCAATCCAAATATTATTCCAACACTATTGCCTAACAAAGAAATAAACATGGATCACACTCATAATTTCAGCTTCTAGGGATGAAGTGATTATATATATTCCATAGAAAATACAATGGAATTTCCCATGGTGGTCTATAAATATAGATCCATAACCCTAGGGACCAATATTTCCCTTAGAGAAACTGTCCACATTCACATTAATCCATCCTGGGAATGGGGCTTGCCCGGACAATTCAAATGTATGCCTAGGTTGAAGATTGATTTTGTAAATCAAAATACATTGAAGAATCTAAAAGTTATTTACAGAGTTATCACATCAAGACGTATATATCTTGGTAGCTTCTTTGATTGAAATTAGGATCCACATCTAACATGTATTTAGACTAAACAAGGAATTGCTACAAATGAGAAAATTTCAATTATACTAGATCACATGGAGAATCTTAGAAAGAGAAACTAAGAAAAGATTTTTGATTTCCTACGAGGTTTCAATTTCCAAATGGCACTTTAGTTGTTGGATGAGAGAGTTAAGAATAATCCATATACAATAAAAAAAGTAAAAAATATAGTTCGAAAGTGCAGAAGACTTAGGAATAGACCGGAAAATATGGTCAACATGTTCTCTATATTGGATACATAAGATACATTTGTATAAATGTTACATACCAAAATATTTAATACAAACATTAGTGGCGGCTCTGTTGTGTGAAATACTCAAAAAAATAGTAAACCATGAGGGCTTAATCCATGGGTTATCAAATGTTTTAACCAACTGAAATTATTATCCAAATTTTTAAAGTCGTGATTGAAAAAATTTGGAGTCAATAACACCATTATGATAATTTTCCCAAATAAATAATTCATCTGAGATAGAATAAGGATAATTATCAATGACATGAATATCTTTATCCGCAAGGTTAGGGGTCGGAGAATTTAACACCACCCTAATAGTACAATTAGTGTTTTTTGGTAAATTATTTAGATCAATTGTCAGGATTAAAGGGCTACTAGTCCAGTTGTCCAACAAAAAATTCATGGAAGAGTCATTGATAACCATCCATATCAAGTTAATAATAATGTTAGAAAATTCATTATTAATGGATATCCAAATAGAATATATAATGTTGTTTTAAATGACCTTCTCTAATATATCATGGAATCTTTTCTTTAGGAAGGAAATGAAGTTCGAGTCTTTGTGAAGGAGGTTCCAATTTAGTCTAGATTGAATGGCCTAATTGAAAAGATTAAGGTTTATAATACAGAGGATGAATTTATCCAAGGTCTTCCTACAAGTATTTCATGGATGGTCACAAATGTCCTTTCATGTATTCTCTTGGTCCAAACAAAATTCTTAATGTAGTCATTTTTCTTTGGGGGAGACCATCAGACCCTTTGTTGACCATCAACGAGTAGACCATTATTAAGACAATTTTTATTTACCAAGATAGATTCTTCCATCCAAAGAGAGGTACGTACCCTTCCAAGTGGAGAGATGATTGAGAATTTTTTCTAAAATGTTAGAGAAGTAACTAGCTTTAGGTATTCCAAAATAAATGGGTACTCTAGGTTAACTATAGGGTAATTATCCATCTTTTATATCTAGATTATTAATAATGGTACTTTTCATAGTAGAGGGTATTGTTTTCCCAAAAAAAACAATGGATTTGTTCCCGCTATTGTTTTGGCCAGAGATTTCTTCATAATGAGAAAGGGAATTTTTGAGACTTTGAATATTCTCTGTGTCACCTTATGAGAAGAGGATAATATCATCAGCATAGAGGAGATATGTGGGAGAATTTATTTTTCTAGAAGACTGAATATGTTTAACATTGTTCTTAATGAAATGGTGAGTAAGAAATTTACTAAGGTAATCTTCCACAATTGAGAAAAGAATGTAAGAGAGGGGATTATCTTGCCTAACTCCCTTTCTGAATTTAAAGTAACCCCTTGGGGAACCATTGACAAGGATGGAAATAGTAGAGGAATTGAAAAGAGTCTTAATTATATCAATGAAGATGTCATTGAAAAAAAACCGTGAAGAACTATGAAAATAAAACTCCAATAAATAACATCAAAGGCCTTCCTAATATCAAGTTTAATGGAAATATTCCCTCCACTTATGGATCTATTAATGGTGTTATTACATTTAGAGGAAAGATATATACAATGCTTTACTAACCTAACCCTGATGAAGCCTAATTGATTCTAGGAAACAATTCTATAGCTTATCTCAGTGAGTATATTGGAAAGGATTTTGGTGATAATTCTTTAAAGAGATTTATTGAGAGAAATAGGTATGTTGAGATGAATTATAGAGGCATTATTATCTTACAGAATTAAATAATGAAATTTTTCATTCAATCCATGGGGAATCAGACCATTAGAAAAAAGTTTTTAACAATTTTTCAAAAATCAGATTGGATGAAATCCTAGAATTATTGATAGAATCCATTATTAAATACATTGGGACTGAGAACACATTTTGATATATGCTAAAGATTATTTCTTTCATTTCATGGTCAATATGAATTCTTAAAAGATAAATGTTATCTTATTAATTTACACAAAAGAGAATGACATCAGGTAAAAGATATTTATTATCATCCATACTATTGAAAATAATTTCAAAATAAGACACAACATGATTTGAAATGCCTTCTTCAATGTCAATGAGGTTGTATCAATCTCCATGAAAATTTATAGGTCTATTAACTTTTTTGATCCCTTGAAGAGAATTATAGAATTCAGTGTTCATATCACCATACGAGAGCCATTTAGTTTTGAAAACTTATTTTTGAATGTTATCATCAAGGAAAAGAAATGTATAATATTAATAGAATAATAATTTTATGTTGAGTATTCATAGTGAAGTCTGTACTAGTGTTGTAGTTTTGGAGTTGGCAAAGTTCATTTTCAAGAGAGAAATGTCGCTTTCAATTTTTTTAGATTTAGAAATACACAAACCTTTAATGCAGTATTTTAGATGTTTATGTTTGATAATATAAAAAAAGTGTCATTTTGATGTTTCATAGACATTAATAAATGAATTAAATATTATATTATCAAATCATGATTAGTATATAAGGGTATGTACTATCTAACTGAATCATGCCTAACAAACAAACCATTTTTCAATCGAAATAGTGATTTTAATATCAATTTGATAATAAATGATATGAGTATATATTATATGAAATTAAATATTTATTTATAGTTCTGTAATATATTTATAATAAATATATATTGATTATATATGAGTTTTAAATGTGTAAAATTAAAGGTGTTACTTGAGGTAAGATCATTATAGTTCAATCCCATTCTAATCAAGATTGTTTATCGTCGATTTTCCACGAGAAGAAATTATATGACCATTATTTGATCAATACATTTTAATTTTATTCTAATGTATTTATTTATAATTAATACATGTCATAATTTAAGTCTCATATCATTAAGTACTATAGTGATCAAACAATAATTTTTTATGAAAAAATCGATTATTCTTGACTATTCAGTTGAGAATATTTATCTTACATGTCCATGTTTTTTATTTTGTTTTCAAGAGTATTTTTATTAAATACAATGAATTTTTAATTCCATTTTCACTATATGGAAAACCCCTTTATGATGGAATCATATATTTTACAATTATTTTATATATGAGATACTACAAATATAAAATGGTCGATTATTCTATCACTGACTAAAAAATTGCATGGTCAAATGAAAATTAAATTGGGGATAACCCTTTTATCATAATGCATTAATCATTTTACAGTATTCCAAATGTAGATGATTTATTAATGTAAGTGGGGACCATATTAAAGGGATTTTGATACATGATAGAGGGTTAAAATAACTTACACAGTAAAAAATTATTTTTCAATGAACATGATAATGATTTTTTAACACGCAATGTGTTTCCTCGTAATATTAAGTGTTCAATACTACATTTCACTGATATAAATTAAATTATAAAGTAATTATAATGATAATGGATTGTCCATATATTTAAGTTAACAATTATGAGGGAAATGTTATGGATAATATTGAAACCAAATAAATGTTATGGGGTGGACACCATATGGTTTAATAATTACAAGAGTAGTGTAGTTTGAAAATCATTAAACAATATAATGAAAATAATTTTGGAATTCATTAGTGTAACATTATAATATTAATTATATCTTTTATAAAAACACAAAATAAATAAATATTGATTTAATTTTAATTATCTCTTATCGAGTACATTTATAATAGATTGTTATCAAAATAAATTCATAATAATGGTCATATTAAAAGCTCAAAGTGCCTTTTTAGAAACATCAGATGATGCATTATCTCATAGATAATATAGTAAAGGTAAAACCCCAACCAATAGTAATATATACACACATGATAAAAATGTGGAATTATTTCGTTGGTTTTAGAGAGTAGGAATAATTTTAGGAATAATGTAATTTGAAATATATTTTTTAACATTAAATGTTTTGTTCTATTTTTTCAGAATTAATGACTAATAAAATAACATAGGAGTTTGGAAAATTAAAAGTGTTCATCAAAACAAACATACAATTTTCATATATCTAGGTAGGTATGTGATTCACTTGATAAAATAGTATTATTTTATATCTATAGTAATAATTTTATGTGATATGAAACAAAAACATAATCATGTACATTTATTTATATGAAAATTGAGAAATCTAAATCTAAATCCTTTTTGGTGTCATGTCTCATGCTATGGATGGAGACTTGTGTAAATAAAAAGGGTCCAATATTAGATAAAAGCAATAATGAGTATGACAATCATGTGTAACTATGACTTCATATAAATATGTTTTGATTTAAATTGGTAATAAATTACAATTAACATATATTTTATTATTTTATTTATATGGTTTTGACACATTAAATCATGATAGACTGTACCTGATGAATGTATCCATTTAGTGTCCTTTTAAGTGGATAAGACAATATGGGTTTGGTATATGTGTCTATTTTAGAGTATCACCTTTAGAAAATTTTGATAAAGAAAATACATAGGGGGTAAAGATAAAAAATGGAAGACCTATACGAACATATATATTCTATAAGAGAATCATTTACTTAACAGTCTAGTTTGATAGTCTAGTTTATGAAAATGTATCATCAAGAATAAAAAACACATAATAAAGCACTATATGAAGAGATAACTATAACTTTGAGGATTTCCATTCACCTTAAAGGATTACCTTTTATGAGTTAATCAAAATTTTCTTAATAATTTATCCTAAATGTGAATTAAACAATTATTGATACCATTATTAAAAATACATTGTGGTGAATCTTATTTTGAAATATATATCTATTAGTATCCACCCATCACCTTGTTTTAGGGTGAAATTGATTTTTTTATATCTAGAAATAGTTCAATAAAAAATTAAATAGATTACATATTATAATTTTTTTGTTTCAAAATTTTCTGATGCAATGTAATAACATTAATTTTGGTTATTGCATTTGTAAATTTATGAATGATATAATCTTCCAATAACAACCAATAATCTCTAATGTTATGTAACTAATTATAGTAAAATTATTCATTAGAATATAGATTATTTTTCAATTTATATATTCAAAGTATTATTAGGATAGTAAAAAATCCTTGTATTAAAAAGATAAATTTTATTTTTTTAGAAATAAGTGACTAGGTTATGTAGTGTCATAATATTGAAAGACATAATGGCGAGTTGATTTACCATGTGGTTATAAATTTTTTATTTTCAATGATATCATGAATATATGTTTTATCTACTACTAATTTTTTAATATTAATGCATATTGATTTTTGAAATGTAGGAATTACTACCAAATCAATATGAATAGTAGTTTGAGGGATAAAATTATTTCCCCTTTAGAATCAAATTCATAAAATTCACACATATTTTTTTGGATATAAATTGAATACATTTTTATGAAATAATTGATTAGTATTATCGACATTTTGACTATTTATCTTTTATTGTGATTTTTTGTAGTATTTTACAAATATTTGGAGAAGGAAGAAAAATGAGGCAACAATAAGGAGAAAAAGAAACTTTTCATTAAAAAACCTCATCTATGGTACGACACTAAGAAAATAAATCTATAATGGAGATGAAAAGAGTTTAAAAATAAAAACAAAATCATATTCACTATTTAGAATATGTTCTCTTATAAACAATATTCTTATGGTGCACTTCTACATCTCAAAATTAAAGAACTAAGGTGAAACACATCATCTAGTTTTCGAAAATAGAAATTCATTTTGTGAATCAATTACATGATGTGTAAACATTAAAAGGTATGAAAATATTATTAGAAATTTTATGATGAAACCAATTTTGTAAGGGTGTTGATAAATTCATTGTTTGAAACCAACTTTAAAGTTGTTAATGTTTCTATATTGACCTAGTTTTGGCCTTGTGATGAGAAATTTCAATAGTAATCTCAAATAATTTTTGATTGAATTGCATTTTGTACATTAAAAATGAACCAACACTCATTATAGACCAGATTGATGGAAAATTAAATGTCACCTTATCCCTCTATAGTTCTATGAATAAAGTTTCATGATACTTCAACTTGTAGGAATTCCAAATATTAAACCACGGGGAAGAATATACATTGTACAAGGTCCTCCACAACACATCATATTTGATTTTTTATGAATTATTTTTTATTATTTATTTATACATACTACCTCATCAATAATATAACGGGTTAATTATTTCCTTGTTATATGGTTATTCTTACTAATGGGTAAGGTTTCGTTGTATTATTATTTTTATTATATTCATGAATTGGTTTTCGATAATTTCTATTAATAAATTTTATGATAATTCTTCTTCTTAAATTATTATCATTCATTTATGAATATTGAAATGAATTATAAATTTCATAACCTATTACCCTACATGATGAATCACCATTATTTCCTTTAGTGTAACTAATTTTAAAATTGTTATCATGGAAAACTCGATTCCGTAATGACATAACCATGGAATAAAGTGATTATCGCATCAAGGAGAGAATTTCATGACCATTGAGTCTACCTCATCTAGAATCTGATACCACACATATGTTAATTAATCTATTTTCTAAATATAGTTTTAATTGAACCCTAAATCTTTAAAACCCTATAATTCTTTTAATTATGACATTCTAAACAAACCAATTTACCTTTGATCCAATATTTCATCAAAATTATTATAAACCCGGTTTTTTCTCTACCTTTTCTAAAAATCAATCTAATAAAATAATTTTATTTAAAACTGAAAATAATATAAGTCAAATTATTTTTGGTTTTACCTTGACTATATATTATATTCATTATAATTAATTAATCTTCCCTTTGTTTAAGTTTAATAAATTTTTTATTTTTATCATCCCTGTAGGGAAATAACCACCACCATCTAGCTTGTTAGAATCCCACTCCATGAGTAATTTTGTGCCTATGAAGATCAAACAAAAGACCTTATACATTGTTCAATATCCTTATTAAATAGATTATTTCTCTTATGGACAATCACATTATGTCAAATCATGGAGTGGGAGTCTAATGGTGAAATGATTTATCTAATAATGACAGTGAAATATGTATGGATTCATTTTATTAACATCATAGGCATGAAATTTTTAGATAACCAATAAATTTTTAATGAAGATTTCAGTAATGATGGTGTAGTCTAGAAGTATTCAATGTTATCTCAATGGATATTTCTATTATTATTTTATTTTATTATGTTTAGTAGTGATGAAATTTATTCTGTTTTGGGTAAAATTCATTTTAATATCATACTAGTGAGATAAATTTATATTTTATCAAGAGAAAATAATGTCATTTAATTTAACATTGTATGTTATTTGGTCATGAAACTATCAAATTTATATACTTCTTCCTACTCACTTTGGGTTACTTATTTCTAATTATTCATACCCCTACAAGATTTTCCAATTTTTTTGAGTTTGTCTACTTCCTCAATGTAATATTTTATTTTTCAATATGTTTAATTTACTCAAAATGCTTATAATATGATTTTATTTTTAGTATAATTTTTTAACATGATATTTATTAGTTTTTTTACATCTTGAAATAAACCACATGTCAATATGATACATGGTGTGGAAGGTAGATTGAAAGTGAGTTCTTTCATATAAAATTGAAATTATTGTTCAAAACAAAGATACACACTCAAAACCAATAAAATGTCATCAAAATATAGTTATTATTTATGAAAATGATCCATAATTCATTTTGGATGTGTAGAAAATAACCGCACATGAATCAGACACATGTTGTGTCCAAATTGATGGTATGTTCTCATTTTCAATTTAGAAGTGATATTTTAGTATAAAATTATGTCACATGATAAATAATATTAAAATAAATTCATATTTCCATGAAATTTTAGTTAAAATATAGTGATTCATTTATGTATCTTAGGAATAAACTACCATTCAATATGAAAAACAGTGTGGTTGGTATGAAAAAACTGTGTGTTTTTAGTTAAAAATGACAATTTCATTCAATGCACGTGTCACATAATCAAAACATAGAAATATAAATTGTATTGTATTTATATTTAAGGAAACCTTTTTAATAATTCATTTATGATGTATAGTAATTAACATGAAATATATAACAGACAATGTGGCATGTATCAGTGAAAGTTCATTTTTTCTTTTAAAAGTGGAATTTTCATTCCAAACATGTATCACATAATGGAAACTAAGAAAACATGATATTGATATATTGATATTCTATTTAACTTACATAATTCAATTCTTGTCTATAGGAATGAATCAAACATCAATCTGACACATGGTATGGTTGTTATGACTCAATGTTTGTGCTTTCATTTATAAATTATATTTTATTACAAAACCCAAGATGCATACCTAAAATTGAGAGAAAACACTCATATTTTGTTGAAATTTAATGAAAAATATGGATATTATTTTATGTTTTGTAATTAATTATACATCAATAAATCACATAGTTCATATTACATAATTATATTTCTGTTTTTTCATTTAGAAGTGATATTTTGGTCTCAAATTCACTAACATACTGAAAATCGATAATATGAATTCATATTATCTTGATAATTGAGAAAAATGATCCATGATAGATTTATTATGTGTAAGACTCAACCACATGTCAATCTAATACATGGTGGGGAAAATATGATCAAATATCTATGTTCTCATTTAAAAATGAAATTTTTTTCACAATGTGTGTCACATAATCAAAACCAAGAAAACACACTTGAATTACCCTCATATTTAATGAAAATAATCTATAATTGATGTATAATACATATCAATTGATCAAAATTCATTTTGATGTGATGTGTGGTTGATATTATTGAATGTATATGTTTTAATTTAAAAGTTAAATTTTAATAAAAAATACATGTCACATACACAAAACTAGTAAAAGTCACTAAAAGTATAATTATTAATTATAGAAAACAAATTTAATTTATTTTTGAAATGTATGAATCATCCACATGCGATTCTGATAGACAATTATGATTTATGTCTGAAAGTGTGTGTTTTGATTTTAAATTTACATTTTTTATCAAAACATGAATCAAATACCCAAATATTTGGAAATATTCTCTTCTTTTCTTTTCAAATTATTATAATTATCAGTGAATCATTTTGGAACTGTAGGAATTCATTATACATCATTTAGATACAGAATGTGTTCAATATTTTTAAAATTTTGTGTTATTATTTAAATGTGATATTTTATTTCAAAAAATATTACATATACTCAAACACTATAAAAATATGAATATTACCATAATAATTTAGGAAAATGATCCATTATTAATTTCTGATGCATGTGAATTAACTGAATATAAATCTAGAACATGGTGTGTCTGGATTGATAGATAGTCCATGTTTTTAGTATAAAAGTTACAATTTACATTAAAACACCTTTTATATACTCAAAACAAATCAAATGAGTTGTGATTATATTGATAATATTTTATAATTAAATTTTGATAATTCCTGATGTCTATGAATCAATAATAAATCATTCTGCTACACTGTGTGGATGGTTTTACGTAAAGGATGTGTCATCATTTGAAAATAATATTTTCATACAAAAGGAACTTTGCATAGTCAAAACCAATAAAACACACTTAAATTATCTTGATATTTGTATAAAATTATTGATAAATCATTTGTGATGTGTATGAATTATGTCAACAAAAATCTAACACATACTGTGGGTGGTATGATTGAAAGTGTCTATTTTCATTTAGAAGTGTAATTTTAGTTCAAAACATATGTAACATACTCAAAACCAAGAATATTTTTTTGGTATTTCATGATACTTATAAAAATGATCTTCAAAACATTTTTCATTAGTAGGAGTCAAACACATAGTAATATGATACATAGTATATATGGTTTGACAAAAAGTGTGTGTTCTCATTTAAAAAATTAAATATTAGTTCAAAACATGCACCATATACTAAAATTTGAGAAAAAAAACTCTAATTTCTTGATATATATGGAAAAAATATACCACTCATTTTTCACATGAATATGTTTGCAAGAAGTTAACAGAACCACAATTTGGATAATATTACTCAATGTATTTTTTTATTTAAAATCTAATTTTTTTCTAAAATTAAGATCAAAAACATAAAAACAATGAAAATTATTTCTATTTCCTCAATAATTTTATAAAATTAACCATATTTTATATTTTACTTTAATTAATCAACCACATGTCAATCTGATATATGGTGTGGCTGGTATGACCAAAAGTGCATGTTTTCATTTAAAAATGACATTTTAGTTCAAAATAGGAATCAAATACTCAAAAAATCACTTATACTATATCAATATTTAAGTATGATGTTGGTTAATTTTTTTGTGACATATAGGAATTAATCATACATTGATATGTTGTATGGTTGGTATGACTAAAAGTCTATGTTTTCATTTAAATGCTTTAGTTTAGTTCAAAACATGTGTTTCAAACTAAATACCCATAAAACAAACTCAAATATAATATATACATTATAAAAATGATTCATAATTAATTATTAATCATTAGGCATAAATATCATTTCTATATAATAGGTTATATGGAAGACATGACTATAATTGTGTGTTTTCATTTAAAATTGACACTATGGTTGAAATCAAGCATCTCATACTTAAAATAAAGAAACTTTTCTCTATTTATCTTGATAATTTATTAAATAATAGTAATTAATCCATAGAGTTTAGGAATTAGATTCACATCAATCGGACACATTGTGTATTAATATGACTAAACATGTGTTTTTTCATTTAAAATGTTCATTTTAGTTCAAAACATGCATCAAAAACTCAGTTACAAGAAAACACACTCTTATTTTCTTAATACATTATGAATAGTATACATGAATAATTTTTTATTTATATGAATCCATCTCATTTCAATTTTACATGTGGTGTGGTTGGTATGAATAAAAGTATGAATTTTTTTGTATAAAAAACATTGTAGTTTAAAAACATGTATCACATTTTCAAAACCAAGAAAATAAACTTTTTTTTGATACTTTAGGTCAAAATATATGTTTTATTTTTCAAGTGTATGAATCAACTGCACATCAATCTGACACATGGTGTGGTCTGATTGACTGAAAGTGATTTTTTTTTGCTTTAAAAGTGTCATTCCAGTATGAAATGTGAATTATATACACATATTGTAACAAATGAACATGGATTGAGTTAATGATTTTTGAAAAAAAATAAATTCATTTTTCATGTGTAGGAATTGTCTTTATGTCAATCTAACACACAGTGTGATCGATATGGAATGAAATGAATATTTTCATTTAAAAAGGTGAATTTAGATCAAAATGTTAATCACATACTCAAATATGAGAAACCACACTTAGATTTCCCTAGTATTTTATAAAAAATATTGATTATTCATTTATAAAATATAAGAATTAACCACCTCATTATGAACCAATTTTGGGAATGTTTTACCAATAGTGTGAGTTTTCTTTTAAAAGACTCATTTTAGTTCAAAATACACATCACATACGAAAAACCATGAAAACACACTGATTATAAGGATAAATAATAGACAGAATTTATTTTTCATTTTTTTTTTAGGAAGTGGCCATATATACTTACAATTTAAATTTATAATTGATAATATTACATTTCAATTGATTATTTTTATTTTGTTCATGTAATATTACTAATAGAAACATTGTTTTTATTTCATGTGAACACTTATTTTTTTGAGGTTGGATTGATCATGGGAGATGGCCAATTATTAGAGTTTTCTTGTATTAGTTTAAATTATTTTATATCTGAATTTTACATCAATAAAACTGTATTGTATTGTAATTATTTAATTTAATATTTTTATATAATCTTCATGAAATAATAATTAAAAATTTATTATCTGATTAATTTAATATTTTTGTTAAAATATAAATTATTTTTTCTATTTTTTTCAAATGCTACAGAGTGCTAAATATCTGGTAGCTAGAATTTTATAGTTGATTAAAAGGGATTTTATCCGTTCTAACATTATAATTGATAACATTACTTTTTATTAGTGTTTATTCTAGCACATATAAAGTATCAATTTATTATAACTAAAAGACTCACTGATAAGGGAATACATTATCAATGATTTTTTATAAATAATAAAATCACATTCCATTTGAAGGTTCTCAAAATATAATCATTTTTAGGATAGAAAAAAGTGATTTCTAGTATCAATAAAAACATGTTCTATTATAGTTGTTGAAGGAAGAATGTAAAGAACCAGAAATTCCATATAATTTATTTAATTAAATAGAATTATTATGAGACTTCAAAAATTTACAGCATGTGATTCTGAGGCCCTGTGTGCCCGGAATGGAATTTTGAATTTTTTTTAAGGTACGTTCAGTAAACATTTAGGTGGAGATTTCAATATTTTGAATTAGTTCTTTGATTAAAAATCTAGGCGCACCGTTGAATTCATAGTTCTGATAATCGCTTAGAAGAATCTTAACTTCGACCGACAAGGGTTGGACGAAAAATTTAAATTTTGGGCATTTTCAAGAAAATAATAAAATAACTAATTGATTAATTTTATTCTTAATTTAAAACCGTTGAGAAAAAGTGGTGGGAGTACAGGGTTAATAGGTTATTTAATAACCTGATTCACTAGGTTGTGTAACCCCACCATCGAGTAATTAATGATGTAATTAATTAATTCTTTAATTAATCACTTTAATGAGCAGAGAGTTAATGTCTTTAACTCTAATGTTAAATTAATCATTGGAGAAAGGGTTTGGAGAATTGTAGGACAACTATAGATGAAGCGCCGGTGGAAATACTCTCCAATGAAAAACAAATGACGTCGTTGAGGATTTTATATGGTGATCGACGAATGTTGACAAACTTCTTCGAAAAATATATTCTCATCCTTCACCATTAGTGGAATTCGACGTGTTCATGGTAAGAGGTTTATTTTTTTATGAATTTTAAATGATTTCCTCTTCCCCATTTTTCTATAATAATAAGAAAGGGGATCAACTGACTAACAGGTTGATCCGCAATTAATTTTTTTTGTGGGAGGTTGTCATGGAAATTCTTGTGGGGTTTCTATTTAATCATATAATGATTATAATTTCACCTCCATGTTATAAGTATAACATAGAGGGTGCGGGAAGAACCGAACAAGGCCTAGATCTTCTCAAAATCTTTCTCTTTCTGAGTTCTTCTAAGAAGAACAACGAATATGGTGGCTAGGCGTTTTCGAAGGCCAAATTATGAAGTCGGCGTCCCTGGAGTCCCACTGGTGCAATAAAGACAAATAATGGACCACTGGAGTGCATTTGGTGGTCCGTAAAACATCCTTTTGGGACGCCGGCACTGACGGTGGCATGCGGTGGCACCGGCCGCATGCCGGCTGGACAATGTTGTGCCATGGCTCTGGTCACAGTGGCAGTCAGACCCATGGTTGCAGTCCCCAGAATCAACCGGTCCACACTGCTCATTCTGTAGAAGTAGTGCCATGCTGGCACAACTATTGTAGGAACCAAATGGACGAAGTCCATTCGGGGGAGCGCAGGTCAGAACCCTACTAGACCAGACTAGACCTGTTTCACTAAAACATGAGTATCTTCTAAAGCAAATGTCTGTTTGACGAACTTTCTATGGAATTGGGACCCTTAGGATGATGCATCATTTTTAGATACTCCATTTGGGATTTGGAGAAAGATGGAGTATGACCGGTTTGGATCCAACTCGAATCCAACCGGGCCCTCGGTACTAAAATGCCAATAACATACAGACCGGGCGCCTGATTGATGCGTCGTCTATTGCATTGGAACCCTTATGACATGGAGGTTCATTGGTTTATTTCTTAGTGGGACACCATGGAAGTTGAGGTACGACCGATGGCTTGAGTAGTAGAACCTACATAACTCAAGCGCACCTAGTGTGAGAATCCTGTGGCTGGCTGTCTTATGAAGAGATAACCCTTTGTGGATATACATTATGGACATAAGACACTATGTGGATCAGAAATAGTGCAACCCAAGGAGTATGAGACTTAGAGCATCTCTTTGTAGATCAGCGACTTACGACCCCATGTGGATTGACAACTAATGACCTGGTGTGGATCGACGAATTACGACCCTATGTGGATCAGCAGCAGCATGACCCAATGACGTCCAGCCATAGAGAGACATGTCGTGGATCCATGACATACAACACTATGTGGATCGCCAACTTATGACCCTGTCTGGATTGATGACTTACGACCCTGTGTGAATCAGCAGTAGCGTCACCAGACAAGGACCAGTCTAAGAGCAGCCCATAGTGGATCAGTGACTTACGACACAGTGTGGATCGATGACTTACGACCCTGTGTAAATCTTCTTTGTAACGACTTCTTCGTGGTTAATTAGTGGAACATCTCAGAGGAATAAGATCATTTATCTTTATGACTAATCATCATTATTCCTATTCTTTAAGTTTTGTACCTAGTTTGAGATGAATCTTTTACTTTTTTCTTTGTGATTGAGATAATGCATTGTGTTATTTCCTTTCTGGCATTTTGGGAGACCTTTGGGGGTATCTTGGTCCCTACTGTGCATTATTATACTCACCCCTATATGGGCTTCTCCCATTCCTTGTTGTGTCTTGTGCAGACGATAAAGAGATTTGACTGTGGTTTGGGAGCTTGGACTTGACGGTGCACGGAGGTGACCAATTGATGCAGAGATCCATAGTGACGAGCTATGCCTACCATTTAGGTGGGATCCCTACCGAACGACCTCAGGAGCTATTTTTCATTTTTTTTTGTATTTTATTTTATTTAGGTTTGTATTCTAGCCCATTCTGCTTTAGTTCACACTTTTACATTCAGTAGTTATACTATGTGGTTTGTTCCTTGTTGATTACATGGTTTGTGTGTTTCCAAGATTAAAGTAAATGCCTTCCCATTTTAGGGATATGTATTTCTGATAATAGCCTCCAACCCCTAGCCTAGGGAATACGACTTGAGTTAGTCACAGCACAAGCCTCAGGGGATGGGTCGTGACAAAGTGGTATCAAAGGGTTCAGTTCTACTAAATAACCAAGACTCTGATCTTTTCAATTGTCCAATAGTGTCAAGTGTTTTGAGTATGGTTTTTAGTTCATGGAGTCCTGTGTTGGAGCGGTGGCCAACATATCCATACACCATGACCCTAGATTCTGATTTATGAGTCGATACATGAAAACACTCAATGTGTGTGTTTTTAAAACAAAATTTATTTAGATATCTTTTAAGTCATCTCACCAGGTATAACTTGTTGACCATGAAACACCTGTTTTTTTATAGGATGTATCCACGTAGACAAACATACATGATTAAAGTGAGAGATCATGATGATATACCACCAAGTGATGAGGCTTTTGTGCAGGGCTCTCTTATGGTGATGGTACTTTCAGGTGGTGTACCAGTAGCACCACTACCTGTAGGGTAGAAGTTCCCACCAGCCCCACTAGCGGATAGTACACACTGGTGTAGCGTGTTGTACGATTTCTAGCGGTAGAGGCCTCAAAGGTATTGAGGCGATACGGACCTGCAGTAAGCTGGGGACTAGTTGGAGGCTATGGAAAGTGTTTTCCTACTAGTTGGTACACCAGTAGACTAGATGATGATCGTACCTTCTAGTCTCTTTCACGGAACAATATAGAGATGGTGGATCTTAATGATATAGATGCTTAATGAGGTGAACCTCACCTATTTTGACTTCGAGAGCCTTTTCGGGGTAGAGTTTTTTCAAGAGACACTACACTCTATTTTTATTCAAGATATCTTGCACTTACAGTAGGGAAGCCTGACAGTAGCCCATTACTGGACAAGATTCATTGTCCCCTCTAGATACTCCACTGAAATTGTACGATACAATTTCTTTATGTCCTAGACCTTTAATTAGGGTATCCGATGGGATATTAGAGTGTCTGTGATATCACTCAACATCTCGATGTAGGCTAGAGTGTTAGAGAGAGCACTATTAGTGGAGATTTTTCTCGCTGAGTAGGCACCGATTGTGAGAGCCACCACTAGACGATAGGAGGCAGAGACATCTATAGCAAGAAGTAAGGAGATGATGCATATGTCCATGCAGTCCAGACCTTCGGGTGGATGGCCCCGGGATATAGGGTTCGATGTGCAGAGTACAAGGGATAGTGGAGGTCAGCAGAGGAGTATAATGTGCTACTCATGCTGCAAGCAGGGTCACGTGGCTCTCCACTGCCTGACCCTTCGCGCTGAAGATCATTAGATGGTCGAAGGACCTGAACCTGAGACAGTGGTAATTGCTGGAGTTACTCAAGGATTATGACATCGAAATAGTTTTCACTCATGGGAATGGGAATGTGGTGGCAGATGCATTTAGAAAAAGGTATGGTTTATAGTTTCTTAGTGGGGTGACAAAGCAGATAGCCTCATTGTAGATATCCTTTGTGGATAGTGATGTAGCATCTTACCTTTAGTCTATTATAGTCACTTCTCCACTTCTTTAAAGATTCGGGGAGCCACAAATTGAGGAACTTGACTGCAGGACCCGACATGCACAGATATCCTTAGGGTAGGCTTCTGAAAGATATTCTGAAGGTGGGGAGCACATTATCCTTTTCAGAGGACACACTATAGTACTAGTGATGCTACAAGAGGAAGTGTTGAGGGTTTTCCACCTAGCCCATTTGACGGTACATCAGGGTGTGGTGAAGATGTACCAGGACCTCCAGAATCAGTACTGGTGTCTAGGGATGAATAAAGTAGTGAAAAAGATCATTTCAAGATGCCTCACTTGTCAATAAGTGAAGTCCGAGCACGAGGTTCCAGTAGGCTTAACTCAGCCACTTGAGGTGCTAGAATGGAAGTTGGATGGAATCTCCACAGACTTTGTGACAGGGAAACCACATACTTCTAGGGGCCATGATTCCATCTCGGTGATCGTTGAACAACTCACCAAGTCATCCCACTTCCAACCCATCCGAGTACAGAGATCAGTAGAAGGCTTGGGACGTCTCTACATACATGAGATAATAAGACGTCATGGTATTCCATTGATGATTGTTTCAGATAGCGACCTTCATTTTACATCCCGGTTGTGGATGGGATTATTAGAGGCATTGGGGACTCACCTATGCTTGAGCACTGCCTTTAACCCTCAGACAGATGGTCAGACGGATTAGACCATACAAACACTTGAGGACATGATTCATGCTTGCGTCCTTGATATTGGTCACAGTTGGGAGGATCAATTTCCCTTGGTGGAGTTCTCATACAACAACAGTTATCTCTCTACTATCTACATGGCACCGTTTGAGGCTTTATATGGACGACCATGTAGATCACCTCTATGATGGATAGAACCAGGGGAGTCAGAACTTATGGGTCTAGAGTTAGTATTATCTACCACTGATAAGGTTTAAATCATTTAGGAGAATATTAAGACTACATATAGTATGCATAATTTTTACGTCGATAGGTGACAGAGGCCCCTAGAGTTTGAGGAGGGCAATAATGTTTTCTTTCGGTTCTCCCCTCGATGAGGTTTGTGGAGATTTGGTAAGGGCAGCAAGCTATCATCAAGGTATATCAGACCTTTCCAGATTCTCAAAAGTGATGGAGAGGTGGCATATCATCTAGCTCTTCCCCCACAGATGAACATGGTGTACGGCATTTTCCACATTCCACAGCTCAGTAGATACGTGCATGATCCATCGTACGTCATCAACTAGGGCGAGCTGAACATTGATGATGTACCAAGATACTTTTATGTGTTATTTATTATTTTTATAGGCTTTAAATGATTCATTTGATAAAAACATGTGTGTGTTTTCTTGTGAAAATAATTTATTTCTATCCCACAAATAAAACTTATATAACGATAAATAGTTCATGAGTTTCATGTATTTAAAAATCTAATGGTTTCCATTCTTTTTATATGACTTACTAAGATTTTTTTTCTCATCCCATGTTTTTAAATGTTTTTACTAGGTTTAAGGAAGGGTAATTTAAATAAATAAGTCAATTTGAATGTTGTTGAGATTTTACATGGAAATAAATCTACTTGATTTTTTGTAGTTTTTTATTATGGGAAAATTAGATATTAATATGAAGTGTCCACTTTGTATGTTTTGATTTTTTATATGTTTTATATCCTATCTCTTTAAAACTATTAACCTAAAAGAACTAAATTGTGTAAGAATGTAAATTCTTGAATAATACTAAATATTATGTAACGTTTAATTTTATATCCTTGTAGTTGGAATCAAAGGTCGATTTGTATTAACATATATGTTAGGGTCATATTAATTGTGTTCCCTTAAAAGATTTAAGGTTATGGTCATGTTAATATTTTATAACATTTTATGAGTACCTTGTTTATTCATCTAATGTATGTACAATCAGAATGGTTTTCCACATAGAAAATTGGGAAGCTGTAGTAGAAAGGAACCAACATGAAGATATCCTTCCAAATCAGCATCCCGAGATGGTTGGAATCAGAATAAAATAGTTTTTCATTCTGTTGGGGAAGTTTAATACATGAATAATAGTGGTGGTGTCCATGACATAGAGAAACTTGATCCACCAAAAATGGAACAATTCTTTTTTAGAGATTTTTATGAGGCAACACCCCTTACATTCATAGGACGTAGGACCTTCTACAGGATAATGGATAGATTAAATCTCTAGGAAATATATTTAATTCCATGGGTTTTTTAGACCACCATTATGAAACTTTTACAATTTAACATTTTGAAGGTGAAGCCTACCAATAGTGGTCAAAGGTTATGAATATTAGAGAATTTGATATATGGATTTCTTGTACCGTGATGAATTTATGAATATTTTCCTAGATATTTTTTTTATATGAATGTTCAAATTTGGTTCGAAGAAAATTCATATAATTGAGAAAAATGGGTGATTATTTTGTGATTTCATACAAAATAAAACATTACTTGACTGGTGAGGTTCCTCCCAAATTTTATCAGGGATATTAATAATATGATAAATTCGTTTTACTCAGGATTTAAGCACATATAACAAAGGGAACTATTATTCTTGTGAGTTAAGAATCTATGAGAGACTTTTTAGAGGTTTTGAGAGGGTACAAATAATGTTTTCTAGTGATCATCTGTCCAATGAAAAAAATAACAAGAAGAGGACCAGTTGGTAGGTAATGTAAAATAATTCATCAAACAAGTATGGATGTAGGAAAACTAAATTACCATATTGTGAGAAATGTGGAAAAAAGAATATTGTAGCATATATTTAATAATCTATGAAATTCTTCTAATATTGTAATATGAGGCGTATGGATCATTATTACATGGGACATGATCATCCAAGTAATGAATAGACAATGGTAATATTTTTCAGTTGAACTGAGTTGGGGAATTATGGAAATGTGTGTTTGAAATTGATTACCCATAGTGGAAAACATAAGTATCAAAAGAAATGGGGTCTGTATAAGTCTTTTTTTATAACTTCGGTTGAATTTGGGCCATAAAATGAAGCACTAAAAGGTATGTTACTAGATTATTAAAATTAATCCATTACCTTATTGGAATCTGGATCTTCTCATTATTTCATTTCATATAAATTTTCACATAAATTATGAATATTTACTCTTGAATGTGATATTGAACTTTTGGTAAAAAATCTAGGATTGAGTGTTAGAGAAACCAATATTAATAAGAATATTTATATTGTCATTAGTGGGGTGGTCATTCTTGGAAATCTTGTTGAACTGACCATTGTGACGTCTGATATCATTTTGAGTATGGATTGGATTTCAGTTTATCATGATAAAATAGATTTTAACGAATATAATGTTTTATTCAATGATTTTATACATTTTATAACATAAAAATAACGTGAGACATTCATTAGATATGGAAGTGAAAGTTACCTACATCATGTTTTTAAAAATAATGAAACAGTTTTGATTAGTGACATCCCAGTAGTAAATGAATTTGAGGTTGTTTTCCAGATGAATTACCTTGTGTTATTTTTTAATAGGAAGTTTAATTTATTGTTGATTTAGTGTTGATGATAATACCATTTAAATTCCCATTATCAAATGGATCAAGTAGTGCTCGTTAAATTGAATTTTTTGGCATTAATTTCTCGCCAAGGGTTTTATTTGACCTATCACTTTACCATGGAATGATCATATTTTATTTTGAAAAAATAAAAATGATTTCAGGTGACATTGTATTTATTACAGATCCCTGAATAACATCATTATTAAGAACAAGTATCATTTTCCTCATAGTGATGATTTTTTTGATTATCACTAAGGAGATTAGTATTTTTTGAAGATTTATTTGATCTCCGGGTACCATCAGCTAAATGTGATGGAGGGTTAAATTTTGAAGACATTATTTCAAATGAGATATGGGAATTAAGATTTTTATATTCCCATGGGGTTATATAATGCACATGATATATTTATAAATCTTATGAAGATAGACAGTCATTAGTTCTTGGATTTTATGTTGTTATATTTATAGTTGATATTTTTGTATATTATAAAACCCTAGAGGAACATGAAATAATATTAAGTAACATTTTGAAATCAATAAAATAAATGAAATTTTATGGAATGTATTGTAAGTGTGAATTTTGGTTGAATAAAATTTCATTCCAAGGAAATATTGTTCCAAAATATGAATAAAGTTTGAATTTTTTAACCGATGAGGTTGAAAAGTGTCCTAGACATATCAATGTCACATTGATTCATAGTTTTCATTGATTAATGGGTTATTACTAATGGATTAATGAAAACATTTCCATGTAATCTATCCAAATAACTATGATCACATGAAAGGCAGTTAGGTTCATTTAGATAGAGGGATGTGATGTTTGTTTTCATGAATTGAAAAGGAGATAGGTCAATGATCTAGTTTTGTCCCTTAATTTATGAAATGGTCATTTTTTATTCTATAATGATTCTTAATTAAAATTACTTGGTTGTGTCCGAATGCAGAATGACATGGTAATTTCTTATGCATCACATCAGTTGAAAGAACATGATTTAAATTCTACTAAACATTATCTATAATTATCAAATATATTTTACTATTTGAAAATTTGGATGCATCATTTTAAAGAGGAATATGTATAATATATACTGCTAAAAAATTATATATACATTCACTTAGAAAAAATTGAACATAAGAAAAAGAATATGGCTAGAACTAATCAAGGATTAGGATATATTGATTTTTTTTCATCCAAAAAATAAAACAATGTTTCTGATAAATTGGGTAAAAAAATAATGATATTTTAACCATGTTATATTAGGAACATTTCCCTATGGTTAATGATTTAATGAATTTCTTCCTAGATTTTAAGATGTATGGAAATTCTCTATTTTGTTTTAGGTATATGTGTATTCAACATTTTCAGAAATAATTATGAAAGATAAAAAGGAGGACCAATCATTTTAGTAATGTGTATATTTTATTAAGACGGTTATGTTTATAGATTTTAATATTGGTGAAGGAGGTGTTTTATGATATGGAAAAAGACAATTTGTGCAATATGACTCCCAGTAGAGGAATGATTTGGTAAGTTATGCACATAGTACTCTGTTTTCCATTCATTTAGAACATAATTAGATATACAAAGACCATATAGAGTATTACATGTGGGATGGAATGAAAAGTGATATTTCACACTTCATCGTTAAAAGATTGACTTTTCAAAATGATAAAGAAGAATATCAATTACCAGAGGGGATTCTTCCCCCATTTCCAATTCCTGATTTGAAATGAGAGAATATATCAATGGATTTTAGGGTCTGATTTTTTTGGTATTCTTAGGGTAATATTTTTATTTGGGTTATTGTTGATAAATTTACAGAATCTTAAAATTTTCTTCCAATTTGAGATACAATGAACTTGGATCAGATTGTTTTGACTATATATAATTGAGATAGTCAAGTTACATGGATTTCCTCTCTCTATTGTATAAAACTGTTACCTCAAGTTCAAATTTAATTTATTGATAGGGCATCTGAAGTCATTGGGTACAAAATTAAATCCAATTATATCTTTTCCTCCTCAATCTGAAGGACAGTCTGAGAAGACGATTCATACCTTTAATAAGATGCTTCAGTCATGCATAATAGATTACTAGGAAACTTGGGATCATCATATTTCTTTCAATGGGATTTTTTATAATAATATTTTTCATTCTAGTATATATATGACACTATTTGAATAATTATATGGAATTTGGTTTCATACACTAGTGGTTTGGGATGATATAGGATAAAGGATGTTGATGGGATGAGAGTTGGTACAGGAAACAAAAGATAATGTTTAGTTAATTTAGCGACACATGAGGACTTACCAGAGTAGGTATAAAATATAATATGATAAACATATGAAATATCCTTCTTTATAGGTAGTTCATATTGTCTTTATAAATATTTATCCATAGAAAATTGTGATGCATTTTGGTAGCATTGTGAAGTTGAGTCTGTAGTTCATTGTACTACATAGAATATTAGAGAAGTTTGGATCATTTGAATAATTAATGTATTTTCCTCACATTGTATCCCATGTTAATAAAAAAATTCATGTTTTAATATTAAAGATGTATGTACTAGATTCATCTTATGTTTGGTGCCTGAAGTAATTCAGGTGTTAGAGAGCCTTTCTTATGAGGAACAACATGTTAAGTTTATTGAATATAGAGATCATGTATTACAGAAAAAATAAAATAAAAAGTTTATGGTTTGATGTAAAAACCATATGTTTAAAGAATAAAAATAGGAATATGAAAATTTTATTAGGGGAATATATCTCCACTTTTTTAATAACTAAATAAAATTGGGAGGAAACAATTTCCAAGGGGTGTATATAACAGCTCATATAATGATAGAATAATAGTTTTTCATATTTATTATTATTATTGAATTAGATAGTAAATTTAAATTAATAGGGACTCTCGGTTTATTATTGTTTATGACAATAATCAATGATTCACATCGAAATCTTGTGTTGTATGCAAGACTAAGTTAAACTGAACAATAATGTTATATTAACATTATTTTGGAAGATATCACATGGTAATTATATTAAGGGTTATGAAGATTACTAAATATATTAGTAAAATATATATTTTACAAACAATAAATTTTTATATATCCTTTTTTAAAATAAAATAACAATCATTTAAAAGAAAAAGAAATGTTTTTTGAAAAACTGTATTTTTTTCTAAAAAGCGGGTTCGTTGTACTTTGGCAAACCTAAATTAAAATTAAAATTTTGCACCTTTATAAAATTTATTAGAGAAAATAAAATTCATTTTTTAAATATGAATTTCAAAATTATGTTATGTATATTTTTTTTATTGTTTTGAGATGTAACATTTTCAAATGAATAGTGAAAATACTGAATATTAATTGAATAGAGAAATTTTATATAAACAATTACTACTGTGAAATTATATTTTAAATTAGTTATAAAGATACATTAGATCGATTTTAAATGTATTAATTAAATTTATTTCATTGTAATATTTTTTATATTGATATTTTAAATAAAAACATTGTATATTTTTGAACATTTTCATATTAAAAATCTACATTATTGTTCTGCATACGAGATTAATTTTAAATTAAATCCTACCACTTCTTTGAATTGGAATTTGAAAAATGTATTCTATATTTTTAATTAGAATAATAAATATGATCTATTTTTTTCAAAATATTTTTTTATAAAAAAAATATTTAAATAAATTAAAATTAATTACAACAAATAAAATAAACAATAGTTTACTTATTGGGAAAAAATTTAATAATATGGGGGAAATGATAAATAAACATGTAAAAAATTAATTCTATGGAAATATATTGACTATATTTCATATTTAATATAAAATGGTTCATTATTTTTTTCATATGATGAAAGGGATACCACCCAATGGTGTTTTCTTTTTGGTATTTACAAGAATTACACTATTCCTCATTTATAAAAGGTCATTCACTCTTCCCCATTATAAACTCCTATAAATACATTGGGATTTTTCAAACCATGACCAAATAAATTTTCAATATCCATCCCATTATTCAAGAAGCTTTGGTTGGGACTGAAAGGAAACTATGGAATGATTTTTTTACAAACCAAAAGAATACACCTGATGAAGAGGTAATGTTCATAAAGAATCAATTCTATTTTATTTCATCCTCCACCCCTTCAATTTAGATTATACCATGCCTATATAATAACCTCATTATCCTAAATATATTTATATTTTGTTATATCATTGGTAATATCTAAATATAAATACACTTCTATCAAATTTTTTATGAAATCATTATTCTTGTGTCTAGTAAACTGTCACCTCAGGAAATGATTTTGTTTTTTTTCAATAACACCTTTTATTGTGGGGAATTATGATGTAATTGATATTTATATGTTATTCATGGGTCCTAAAAATTATTCATATAGTAATTAAATAATTCAATGAAATTTGAAAAGGGAATAAACAACCCCCAAAAAAGAATTTGAAGAAAACATTTCCAAAGGGACGAAGTTCGGAATGAAGGTTCAAGCTCTCAAAGTAAAAATTACTATAGAGGATGCTACTCTATATAGTGCTTCTCCACTATGATAAGCACCCCATGAATGAAATATTCCAGGGTATGGGATGGTAACCTAGATACATGCACAAATGAAACGAAGTCATTTGTGGGGCCAAGAAGTGATTCCTCCCCCACGAACGACTATCCCCCAAAAATGAAATCATTCACAGGGCAAGATGGTACCTCCAATTCTAAAAATGTAACCCAATAATTTTAGGTATAGATGACGATATCTCCCTCTTTGAATGACTAACCCCACAAATGAAATCATTTTCAGAACATGGAATCCTCTTTGCACTCCGGAAAACAAGGCACCCCAACCCACCACAGATGACCAACCATGAAAGTATCTAATCCCTCCATTATTCAATAAAAGACTCATGAGGGGGACTAGGAGTAAGAGGATAAAATACCAAATATAATAGAGATGAGACAGATACTAAATAGTGGAACAATGTAGCATAATTGGGAGAGAGTCGTCAATTCTCAGTAGATAAACAGAAAACCTAGCATTAAGAAGGAAATAAAAAACATCCAGTTTTCTACAAACTTAAAATCCTTTTGAAGAAATCATTTTGATGGAGATGAACAGATGTCACCTTTTTGGATTGTCACCCCACATAGAAAATTTTTATGATGGAGTATATCTACCCCACGTAACCTATTTCTATAACGGAGGAACTCATCCCTACAAGAAACACATTATAAAGATGAAACTGACACCCTCATAGAAACAACCAACGTAGTTAGAATTTGGGTTCATGTAATGCAATGATACACCAATGGTTCCACCTCCCATGATGCAATATGTTTCACTAAGGGAACCACATTCTGTATAAGAACACGAAATGGATCATTATAGGGAGTTCTACTCTCCACCCCCCATCACTCCATTCCATCATATCACAAATCCCCAATTTTGACCCTCTACGTACAAGTTTAATGGAATAAGGCCAAGGAATATTACAAAGACACATGACATATAAGATAAGATCATTGGTTACAACAGTGTGTTCTCTCGAGTCTCCATACCCATGGTAAGTAGAGTCATGTGTGTAACATCCTCAATAATGGGGGACGTTAGAATATCATCACATATACATTCCCATGGTAATGGGGTTCCAACATTAGAGTTGATCATATAAAACATGACATTCATGGGACTTTGGGGAACAATGTGCCTTTCCCTTAGATAAGGGATAATGATGGTCACTCCTAGCTTCCCCAGGGACCAATAGGGAATCTCTCCTCAAGTAAACAACATATCCTTTCTTATGGGAGGTGTCACACATACTTCTATTCTCCAAACCGAGATTTTTCCATATAGATCACCATATATATACATCCCAGTTACTAAAATAAAATAAGAGACATGAACACTCAAATCCCCATACATATCCCTTTGGTATCCAGAATCCATCTACCAGTGGACAAAAGTGGATTGTGTGATCTTCAGATATACTATATCCTCTTATTTCTCACAGTAAGCATGACTCGTGTGGGATTAGTGTTTAGTGTTGATCATGTCATCTGGATGATCCCAAACGCCATATGGTCCTCCTATATAGTATAATACCTAACCATGTCACCCAAAATTGGCCTCCAATATGGTGTAACCCCAGAAAACATGCATCATCCTTCAAAGGGCCATATTCATGAAGAAGCATCATCTGATGAGACTCATATGTGATGTAAGTCCCAAACCTTAATTAACTACATGAGAATTGATTCCAAACTAACTAAGATACATAGGAATCCCCCCTAATTCCCAAAACCAACACCTAGAGTCACCATAATGTTTTCCGGATCACATTCATGGTAAGGTCATAACCACCTAGGAGACTGCATCTCTTTCTATCCCCTCGAGCTACCTCGATGTAAGTTCCACATCTATAATTAACTAGGATTATTTCACTTGGTTGTACCTATTTAATGATGTTAAAATACATGGGTTAATCCTAGAAACATGACCACAAAAGTTTATAGGTCATGTTAATTGGTACCGAACTACGTGGGTTCTTATTCCTCTCATGTGGATACGTTAGAAGCCCATATTATTGGTTTAATACTTAAATCAAAACATCATCCATATACATGGATGGAAAAGAACACAATATCTCCCCACATGACTTAAAACCAGAATCATCTTAATTATAGACTAAATAATCATTAATCCATCAAGAAATGGGTATCATTGATGGTAAAACTCAGATAAATTAATATATCCATATCAATGTAGAACCTCAGATACATAAGGATGACTCCTGACCCATCCATGTTCGTAATTTATTTTTACCTTATGGATATAAGTATTACTAATACATGGGAATGAAAAAAGGACTAACAAACATATCTAAAATCAATAAGAGAGTCATGAAATATGAAATAGTTTCCTACAAAAGGGTGTGATGATCCTGAAATCCCATCCTCTAAACCAATGCGAGTTCATAAGATCCATTGCCCATGTTCCAAAATGAAATAATGAATTTGTAATTTTGTTCCATGAGTTATCATGGATATGAGATCCATTGGGTGTTTTTGGCTCCATGAACAAAACTGGTTGGAGACTATTTAGAGATGGTGCACCTGACGTGAATAATTGAATAGAAGTCAACCCCTGTAATCCACCACTGGGTGCGTGAATATATCTTCAGGATCATTGATATTAATAATATTAATAACATAACTATACTAAAAATTTCATTATATCATATAATCCCTTATTATATTTCATATTATAGGGGTTACGATAATGTCACTCATAAGTACGTCTGGCTACCTCCTCAGGAATAGATTAAAATGTTTTTCATAGACATGTTTCATTAAATTTATTAAGAGTAAATATGTTGAATATATATGATATAAATAACAATATTATGATATTAATTATGCAATTTTATTTCTAGAAATATAATACATCATTTCTTTTTACCATTTCACACACTGAAAATAATGATAATGTTGTTCATGGATGTGTGGACTATTGACACCTTGAAATGGTGTGATTCCTTTTCCATCATTAAAATGATATATATTTATATATAATTAATTGATATGGTATTTATGATATAATTATATTTCTATAAATTTTAAACATTACTTACCCTCTTTCTGTAATGATCATTGAAAAATGTAACCATTACTCACGTAAATGTACAACCTATTGTCTCCATGATCATAACATCGGTTCATTTTAAATAACCATTTTTCAAAAATGATTTTTAAAATTTTGAATTATGATTATAAATGATAATAATTTTATTATTTATATTCTTTATATGTTAAAATAATTTCATTATTGATCATCGACAACCCACTTAAGTCAGTTTTGACACAAAAGATGAATATGGGAAAAACATTTGATGAAAACATCATCAATTAAGTAATTATATAAAACATTTTATAAGTGAAATTAAAGTAATAATAAAATTTATTTATGTCACCAAAATAGAAAATAATTAACAAAAGTTTTATATTCAAGAGGGAAAATACATACGTGACAAGTCAGACTCAATGTAAGGGACTTCATCTCAATATCCATTCATTTAAGGTTATTTTATATTATGTAACCAATTATTTTTTGATACATATATAAAAAACATTTTACATATAATATCATTAGTTTTTTATTATAATGTTATTTAATGTTTTTAAATGTTATACCTTCATGGGACTTATGATTCAATTGTTTCAATGTGGTATGAGACGATTTGATTTTAAAATCTATTTTTAAAATGGTAATGATATAATATCAAAATATTATCCTCCATGTATATATTCATTACATTATTTTTTATGATTATTTATATTTTTATAAAAAATTATAATGGAAATTTATGTGTATTTCGAATTTCATTAAATGATTTTTAACTAAGATTCATTATTCATTTTTTGAACTGAATATTTGAGTTTCTTTAAAAATGACAAAAGAATGTTCACTTTAATGTATATAGAGTGAAAAAAATCTCTGAAGCCATGAAAATTATTTTATAGTTGGATTCCACTACAAGAAATCGTGTTATTAAATAAAAATAAACCCATATTTTAATTTTCAATTTTTTTATCAAATATATGTTTGGAAATGGAATGATTATGTCAATAACATTAAATGTTTTCTTATGGGGGAAAATGAATTTTTTTGAGTCGAATTTTAGAAATTGGATTCTTTTATGTGTTATGATTATTTATTTTCTCTCATACAATATGACAGGTTGGTACATTATAAGCAAATTACAGGTGGTTCGGTGATAATCTAATGATGGGCGTGCCCGTGATATCCCTCCAATGCATTGGGTATGGAAGAGACCATATGGAAATTCCATCTATAATCATGTAATGTATGGAAGTAAACATCATGGTAATTTCATTTATAATAATTTAAATAATAATTATTTACCAAGATATTTTAATGCGTTATAAATGATTTGTATAGGTTTTAAAGGATTTCTTTGAGAAAAACTTGTGTTTGTTTTTTTTGTGAAAATGTTTTGAAACTATCTTTAAAAGAAGACTAACATAATGGTAAATATTTCATGGGTTTTAATTTTTTCACAAATATAATAATTTTCTTCAATTATATATCCCATTCGGATCTATTGTTCCCATACCATGTTTTTTAGATGTTATCACAATGATTAAGGATAGGAAATGAAATAAAAGAAGTCAAGTTGAAAACTATAGATATTTTCTAAGAAAATATATCATTATTTAATTTTAATTATATATATTATTGAAAAAACAGGTAATAATAGTAAGTATTCACATTGTATTTTATGGTTTTTTATGTATGAGTCATGACCAAACTCCCAAAATACATAAACCTGAAATTATCCTTAAAGTGAAAGAAAGAAAATTCTTGACTAAATCATAATATTATGTAATGTTTAAGGTTGGTACCTTATATACATATAAGGCCCCAGCCTTAAACCTTACTTAATCTTGAGTTTTTGCAAGATTACACATTGAGGATCTTTTCAGGTTTAGAGTTTTAGAGAATTAGATCATAAAACTTTCATTATATTCCACATTTAAACAAAGTGGTTACATAAATATAGTATTCATTTTTCCCATCAATGGAAACATATTTAAAATAATACATGGATCCTTTCTTGACACTTCCTTGACACTATCATCATATCATGTACCCTTCCCTTGACCTGTGAAAAACATTTCAAAAACTTGGGATGAGCATAAAAAGCTCAGTAAGGGTTATAAAAATATGGAAAGGAAACATGAGTTCATATATACATAATAATAAAATCATACTTTACCCATAAAACATATGCACTTTAACATACCTCATCAAATAATGAATAAAACATAGAAATCATAAGACATAAAGGTAACTTGAGGCATTCATAACATTATTACTTAGGTAGTAACCCTCTTGGTTACATTTGGAATACCCACCACAGTATATTCCCTAAATCTCTTCGGAGAAACCTTAACGTTTCACTCCTTCACGTTACCCAATGCATTGGAGAGCTATATCGGGCTCACCCGCCCTTAGTTTATCACGGAACCACCCGTTTTCATAACAATGCCCAAGAACCATAACATAAACATATCACATAAAACATGCATAAAGGAAACATAACATTTCCACATTTCAATCACAATATAACATTTTCATATATTGAAATAATGAATCCATTCAAAAAGAAACCCTTTCCAATACCATTTAAAACATTTAATAAAGAGATTTTTGAATCAAAGTGTCACATACCACCTTGAAGCTTTTAAAATTTTAAACCATTAATATCCATATAAATAAATCCTTAAAACCACTTTGAAAACATGGATATCAATAAGAACAAATAATTAAAACATTTAAGGCGATATTTTGGTTAAAGGGGTTCTACCAAAATTAGAGACACTTGAATACAATAATTGAGGAATAACATTTAGTCAGAACTTTATAATATCATGAGAATAAATGGATTCATGGTATAATATTCCAAAGGACATTATATACACCATATAAGAGTGAATTGGTGTATAACAACAAATAAGTCTCAATAGAAATGTCAAATGTGATGAATTCCCTTATAAAGAAGGTATCCTTAAATTAAGGATAATTCAATCTCAAAATTATGTGTGACAAATATAAATACACCCAATATAAGTGGATATTAATTTTAAAACAATAAAAGGTCATTAACACATATTCAAAAGATGACATATTCAATAACTACATGTTGAACCCAAAGAAATCAAAATTGGGTTAAAAAGTTCCCTTGGTAAAATTCGACAGCCTAACGGCATCACTTCAAAATTCAGAAAATGAGTTGATGAGAGATAAAAAGGGAATCTCATCACTTGGACATAAAATTTACATCAATAAGGATATAAAAGAACATATCCCAACATAATAGTATGTGAATTAAAAGACATAACAAAAGAAGTCTTTTAAAAAGAGGAGGGTGAAAGGTCCCCTTACCGAGTTGGGTAACTTTCGAAACGTACACCCCATGGAAGTAGGGTCATACAATGAAGATTTTAATACCCATAAATGAAATTATACTACAAAAATTGTATAATAATGGTCAGTACATACACCACTCAAAGGAAATTGTGGCAAATGTAGCATAAATCTCACGGGAATAAAAGTGAGATGAAAAATCCCTTACGAAAACTTGGCAGCATAACGGTGCCACTTAAAACTTCCAAAATGGATTGATGAGAGGAAATAGGGTCTCTAATAATATGAACATAAAAATTACAGTAATAGTAATATAAAAGAACATCCCAATCACAAGAAATATGAGCTTAAAAGGAATGACATAAAAGGGTGTACTTAAAAAGAAAGAGAGGAGTAGGATCCCTTACCTCGGGTCCGACTTGACTCGATCGTTCTTTAATCTCCTGAATAATAAACTTGAGTTAATTTCTATTTCCTTAATAACTTTTTTCAAGTTCATTATTCCTTTTATATCACTTATTACCATGTCATAAACACTATGTAAGTATTTTAGTTAATAATGGTCGTTTAAACGATCATTGGTACTTGAGTCAAAATATGCTCTTTATAATTACAAGTTGTTCATGTATCCATTATATCCAGAGTTATAATCATGATGTATATATCATATATATCATATATATACAGTACATATTAATTTTATACTATTCCATATCATTTGGAGATAAAAAACGAAAAGCACCGTTCATGGAGACGGTAGGCCGTACGTACGCATGAACGCTACTTTCATTTTTTTTCTTTTTTCATATTAATGGAATTAAAAATAAATGATATATATATATATTATAATTACAGTATAATATATATGTTATATAGGTCAAATATGTTCATTAATTTCATTCTTTATACATTCCATGTATTTCATGTACGAGTCACATCACTTGAGGGGGCGGTAGTCCACACTTCCTCATATGAAATTATCGCATTTACACAACATGAAAAGAATAAAGGTATGGTTTAAATATAAAATACAGAAGCATATAGTAAACATAAATACCATATATATCATATATAAAATATAGTGACATCATAATGGCCACCTTTAATGGTGTTAAAAAAATATTGAACAATCATCATTTCGTGAGACAGAAAATCGCCAACCACAGAAACAGTATGTTCTTTAACCATTAGACGAAGGTGTGTGTAAGTGTAGCTCGAATAATTCTTATAAAAACATCCTATTATATTTAATACACTGGATTTTTTACAAAAAAAAATGAATAAAAAGAGTTTATGGGGTTGCAGAAGCAAAATAAAACAAAAGGACTCAAGTGAAGACATTACCTTAAAATCGGGTAACTCCCTTTGGTTTGAGCTCAAAGGATTCCTTGGGAAGACTTCTGCCCAAAGTGAGGATTCAAGGTTTTATATAGGGATGTGGAGAGACAAAATGGGCCAGTTTTGGCCGATCCAAAGGCTTTGGAAGTGTGAGTAAGGAGGTAGGGGTGGGGGCCTTTTATGAGAGGAGAGGAGGGGCACTCTTGGAAAGGTATAAAATGTAACTTTATTTTCAAATGAGTTTCGGATTTTAATGGTCCCACATTGATGTGTTTCGAGGATATGGTGATAAGGGTTAGAAATCCACCCATCCAATAAGTTTTGGACATGTGTAGGTCTTATATTTTACATTATCTTTCCATTTTATTTAAATCGTTAAATAATGAGGTCATCGCTGCATCATTATGATGTCATAAATAATTTAATTTATTTAATGTCTAAAAATTATAAAAAAAATACTATGACGTAGAAAATATTTTTATCTTTCCAATTACTATTTATAGTCCAAAATATCATTTATTTAGACAAAATTAAAAATATTTTACTTAGGTGATACATTCTTTGTTACATTTAACATTCTTTAAAAATAAATAGATAAAAAGTCACTTTCTCACAAAAGTGATTCCATGGGGCCCCCAAGTTTGGCACAAGGCATCCCAGGGTCAGCCATGAGAAAACAAATATCCTTAGGACACATTTTGTGGTCATTTTTTATTATTATAATATTATCTTATTATCTTTAACTACCTGATTACTCATTAATCAAGATAATTAAAGATAATTACCGTCATTACTATTCATAATGTCCAAAAACAAAAGAGTCTTAATTACATAATTTGGACCTTCTGATTACAAATATGTAATCTATTTTACCAAATTACAAACACATAAATTTCAATCATTAATTTAAAAAAACTTCCTTTTGTCAAAACAAATAGCGGGTTTTTTAGAAACAATATTTATGAAAAGTTTGGCACTTGTTTATTCCCAATTCCAAAGTGAAATTAATCCCAATGACCATCATTGGATTAAATGGTAAAAATATATTCCAATTACACTTTAAAACTAATTAAAAAGATAATATAACCATATAATTAAATTATATGAAAAAGCAGTTTTGATGTAAAATGCAGTATTTTTCACTATTCATTGAAAAATGAACATTGTCAGAAAAATACCAAAAATTAACCCAAGGTAAATTTCTATGTCCCAATCATAAATAATATTTTTATTTTGAAAAAGAGATCTTATAAAATTTTCAAAAGTTTGATTTAAAAAAATGGTTTTCCATCAAAAGGTAGTAAAATAATCTTTTAAAAATACTAGTGTATTCAATGCTTAAGATTGGATTCGTTTGTATTTTAAGCCTCTAAATTTTATTGGATAAAAGTAAAAACATTTAACACACATATATAATCGTAATTTAGTAATTTATATTCATTCCCTCTAATACAACGGCTATGTGTTAACTACTATTTAAAATAATATTATTTTATTATTAGAGTGCAACGGAAGATTTCAAAGGAACTCGTTGTTGCGTATTGGGTAATCCATCGAGCATAGCGTTCCATTTAAATTAATATTGAAATTTTTTCCAAAAATAGGGATAAATATAAAAATTTCATATTCTTTATTTACCTAGGGTGTTACATCCTTCCCCCCTTTTGGAAATTGTGTCCTCGCAATTATAAAACTGGGCTTGGAAACATCATTGAAAATCCCACATCGGAACAAGAGTCGGTAAAACAATCACTTTAAAATAAAGAAATAAAAGTATAGAGGTCACCCGAGTTAACCCATACTAGGATTCCATGTAGGAAAACATGGACATGGAGGATAAAACATAGGGTCATGTTCTAATGGAGAGTGATAGAAAACATGTTTAGGAGAAAGTTAACCACAAGAAAATCACAAACTTGTGATGGGTTAAACGGTATTCGATTCCCCAGTAGGAAAAGTTAATAGACAACATTTTTGTTTTAAGTTAATTTTTATTGAGGAATTTATTCTTAAGGAAAGATAATCACTTATCATGTTGACTTTCAACTTTTATTAGATTTCTTACACAAAATCATATTTTCTCCAAAAGACGAGTATTTAGGAGGACTTTTTCACATTAAGAGTACTATAATCAACTTCTAGAGAATCACCTAATCCACAAAAGAGAACTATATACTTCCCATGTCTTTATACTTTAACCAAAACCAAAACTAAAAAGGTTAGTACAATATCAGATAATCCAGAAAAGGATAACCCTTTATAAAAAGAAAATCCATTCTTAATCTCCAAAACTTGTCCAACAAAACCCAAAGTTCAACGAGGACCATTCGATAAACAATTTTTCCATAAAATTCTTCAAAGTAAACCAAACTAAGATTTAAACCCAAATATTTGAAGGATTTAGTCACATAGTCTTCCAAGTTAAATCGTAACATTTATCTCCAAACAACATCAGTTGCTCTTAAATTCTCGTATTGAAGAGTAATTAACCTAATCACATATCCTCCGTGATAGGATAATAAATTTCCATAGATAACCCAAAATCAAATTACTCTTAATTCATAAAATCATCTAACTAAAAAGAATCAGTCAAACTAACCAGGGACTTCACGTAGTCCAGTGGTAGGTGATAAATACCAGTTGCACTTTGGTTATGGGTTCGATTCCCGCAGCTTTGTCCGACGCGACGGGTTGTCACACGGTCTGTGTGTTGTCCTTTTTCCAAAACTATATAATTCTCAAATCATTCCCCAAAAAGAGATAAAATCATCAAAAATAACCATAACATAATTTAACCTCAATTTTATCTCATGCCTTTCACTTCCATCATAACTTATAGTAACCCATAATTACCTCAAAAGTAAGGATCATATAAACCCAAATGGTTCTTTATAACTATGTCCACAAAAGAACAGATAACTATTCCTTGAATAAAATTTTCATATATTAAATATCAGGGTTACACATACTATAAAAAGTCTTCTAATGTAACCCCATCATCAAAAGAGACTTAATACTCTTAAGAATTTCACCATAACTCTTGAAGCCCTTATATGTTGACTTCTTACTCATTCAACATTCTTCATGATCTATTAACCATTCCTTTCCAACTTATTTTTAAATACTTATTTCCTAAAAACAAAATCATGAATCATAACCTAAGATTCCAAAATAGGAAAGCAATAGTTATGAAATAATCCATACCTTTGATTGGTCATTTTCAATTTCTTCATCCTCAATCGGAATGGCATTAGGTATTGGTAAACGAACATTTGTACGATCTTGGAGATCCCATTAACGAAACTTATTCATAGGACATGTGTTTTCTTAATGACCATGCACACCACATTTAAAACATTCAATTGATCCCTCAGAAAGAACTTCTTTCCCTTTCCTCGAGTCAACTGGATGCTTCCTTTTTCCATGGCAGGTTCTTGCTTTATGACCTTCATTTCCACATCTATAGCATATTTCTGTCCCTTTGAAACATTTTCCTAGGTGTTTCTTTCCACATCTTTGAAACATAGGTTTTTGAACACACTTACCTTTATGATTATTACATGTACTTCTGTAAGGATTTGTTTCTCGCATATATGATGCCTTAGAGAAATCACCAAGGTTTAGGTGGTCAATCATGACTCCAGATAGTTGGTTGAGGATAATCACAAGAGTTATCATTGTAGCTCCCATATCATTCAGTTGCTTGCTCAAAAAACTCTCACAGTTTCCTTCACATCCACTATTACTTTAGTGCCTGCTAGATCCATCCATTTACTAAAACCAAAAAGGTCAGTGTGAGTATATCAAAAAAACCATCATGTACTAATGAGGAAGATAAACACTAAGATATACTTACTCATTCACTTTATCTAAAACTAGGACTCTTTCTGAAATCCTAACCATTATGGTAATGTCACTTATGCTTAAAGAATACCCTAACCTCTAAAGTTATCTAAACCGACCTCTGATACCAACTATAAGGCCCCAGCCTTAAACCTTACTTAATCTTGAGTTTTTACAAGAATACACATTGAGGATCTTTTCAGGTTTAGAGTTTTAGAGAATTATATCATAAAACTTTCATTATATTCCACATTTAAACAAAGTGGTTACATAAAGATAGTATTCATTTTTCCCATCAATGGAAACATATTTAAAATAATAAATGGATCCTTTCTTGACACTTCCTTGACACTATCATCATATCATGTACCCTTCCCTTGACCTGTGAAAAACATTTCAAAAACTTGGGATGATCATAAAAATCTCAGTAAGGGTTATAAAAATATGTAAAGGAAACATGAGTTCATATATACATAATAATGAAATCATACTTTACCCATAAAACATATGCACTTTAACATACCTCATCAAATCATGAATAAAACATAGAAATCATAAGACATAAAGGTAACTTGAGGCATTCATAACATTCTTACGTAGGGAGTAACCCTCTTGGTTACGTTTGGAATACCCACAACAGTATATTCCCTAAATCTCTTCAGAGAAACCTTAACGTTTCACTCCTTCACATTACCCAATGCATTGGAGAGCTATATCGGGCTCACTCGCCCTTAGTTTACCACGAACCACCCGTTTTCATAACAATGCCCAAGAACCATAACATAAACATATCACATAAAACATGCATAAAGGAAACATAACATTTCCAAATTTCAATCACAATATAACATTTTCGTATATTGAAATAATGAATCCATTCAAAAAGAAACCATTTCCAAAACCATTTAAAACATTTAATAAAGAGATTTTTGAATCAAAGTGTCCCATACCACCTTGAATCTTTTAAAATTTTAAACCATTAATATCCATATAAATAAATCCTTAAAACCACTTTGAAAACATGGATATTAATAATAACAAATAATTAAAACATTTAAAGTGATATTTGGTTAAAGGGGTTCTACCAAAATTAGAGACACTTGAATACAATAATTGAGGAATAACATTTAGTCAGAACTTCATAATATCATGAGAATAAATGGATTCATGATATAATATTCCAAATGATAGTATATACACCATATAATAGTGAATTGGTGTATAACAACAAATAAGTCTCAATAGAAATGTCAAATGTGATGAATTCCCTTATAAAGAAGGTGTCCTTAAATTAAGGATAATTCAATCTCAAAATTATGTGTGACAAATATAAATACACCCAATATAAGTGGATATTAAGTTTAAAACAATAAAAGGTCATTCACACATATTCAAAAGATGACAAATTCAATAACTATATGTTGAACCCAAAGAAATCGAAATTGGGTTAAAAAGTTCCCTTGGTAAAATTCGACAGCCTAACGGCATCACTTCAAAATTCAGAAAATGAGTTGATGAGAGATAAAAAGGGCATCTCATCACTTAGACATAAAATTTAAATCAATAAGGATATAAAAGAACATATCCCAACATAATAATATGTGAATTAAATGACATAACAAAAGAAGTCTTTTAAAAAGAGGAGGGTGAAAGGTCCCCTTACTGAGTTGGGTAACTTTCGAAATGTACACCCCATGGAAGAAGGGTCATACAATGAAGATGTGAATACCCATAAATGAAATTATACTACACACATTTTATAATAATGGGCAGTACATACACCACTCAAAGGAAATTGTGGCAAATGTAGCATAAATCTCACGGGAATAAAAGTGAGATGAAAAATCCCTTACGAAAACTCGGCAGCCTAACTGTGCCACTTAAAACTTCCAAAATGGATTGATGAGAGGAAATAGGATATATCATCATATGAACATAAAAATTATAGTAATATTAATATAAAATAACATCCCAATCACAAGAAATATGATCTTAAAAGGAATGACATAAAAGGGTGTACTTAAAAAGAAAGAGAGGAGTAGGATCCCTTACCTCGGGTCCGACTTGACTCTATCGTTCTTTAATCTCCTGAATAATAAAATTGAGTTAATTTATAATTCCTTAAGAAATTTTTTCAAGTTAATTATTCCTTTTATATCACTTATTACCATGTCATGAACACTATGTAATTATTTTAGTTAATAACGGTCGTTTAAACGATCATTGGTACTTGAGTCAAAATATGCTCTTTATAATTACAAGTTGTTCATGTATCCATTATATCCAGAGTTATAATCATGATGTATATATAATATATATCATATATATCCAGTAAATATTCATTCTATACTATTCCATATCATTTGAAGATAAAAACGAAAAGCACCGTTCATGGAGACGGTAGGCCATACGTACGCATGAACGCTACTTTCATTTTTTTTATTTTTCATATTAATGGAATTAAAAATAAATGATATATATATATATTATAATTCCAGTATAATATATATGTTATATATGTCACATATGTTCATTAATTTCATTCTTTATACATTCCATGTATTGCTTGTACGAGTCACATCACTTGAGGGGGCGGTAGTCCACACTTCCTCATATGAAATTATCGCATTTACACAACATGAAAAGAATAAAAGTATGGTTTAAATATAAAATAAAGAAGCATATAGTAAAAATAAATACCATATATATCATATATAAAATACAGTGACATCATAATGGCCACCTTTAAAGGTGTTAAAAGAATATTGAACAATCATCGTTTCGTGAGGTAGAAAATCGCCAACCACAGAAACAGTATGTTCTTTAACCATTAGACGAAGGTGTGTGTAAGTTTATCTCGAATAATTCTTATAAAAACATCCTATTATATTGAAGATACTGTATTTGTTACAAAATAAATGAATAAAAAGAGTTTAGGGGGTTGGAGAAGCAAAATAAAACAAAAGGACTCAAGTGAAGACATTGCCTTAAAATTGGGTAACTCCCTTTGGTTTGAGCTCAAAGGCTTCCTTGGGAAGACTTCTTCCCAAATTGAGGCTTCAAGGATTTATATAGGGATGTGGAGAGACAAAATGGGCAGGGTTTGGCCGATCCAAAGGCTTTGTAAGTGTGGGTAAGGAGGTAGGGGTGGGGGCCTTTTATGAGAGGAGAGGAGGGGCACTCTTGGAAAAGTATAAAATGTAACTTTATTTTCAAATGAGTTTCGGATTTTAATGGTCCCACATTGATTTTGTTCGAGGATAAGGTGATAAGGGTTCTAAATCCATCCATCCAATAGGTTTTGGACATTTTTAGGTCTTAGAGTTTACATTATCCTTCCATTTTATTTAAATCGTTAAATAATGAGGTCATCGCTGCATCATTATGATGTCATAAATAATTTAATTTATTTAATGTCTAAAAATTATAAAACAAATACTATGATGTAGAAAATCTTTTTAGCTTTCCAATGACTATTTATAGTCCAAAATATCATTTATTTAGACAAAATTAAAAATATTTTACTTAGGTGATACATTCTTCGTTACATTTAACATTCTTTAAAAATAAATAGATAAAAAGTCACTTTCTCACCAAAGTGATTCCATGGGGCCCCCAAGTTTGGCACAAGGAATCTCATGGTCGGCAATGAGAAAACCAGTAGCCTTAGGACACATGTTGTGGTCATTTTTTATTATTATAATATTATCTTATTATCTTTAACTACCCGATTACTCATTAATCAAGATAATAAATGATAATTACCGTCGTTACTATTCATAATGTCCAAAAACAAAAGAGTCTTAATTACATAATTTGGACCTTCTGATTCCAAATATGTAATCCATTTTACCAAATTCCAAACACATAAATTTCAATAATTAATTTAAAAAAAATTCCCGTTGTCAAAACAAATAGTGGGTTGTTTGGAAACAATATTTATGAAAAGTTTGGCACTTGTTTATGCCCAATTCCAAAGTGAAATTAATCCCAATGACCATAATTGGATTAAATGTTAAAAATATATTCCAATTAAACTTTAAAACAAATTAAAAAGATAATATAACCATATAATTAAATTATATGAAAAAGCAGTTTTGATGTAAAATGCGGTATTTTTCACTATTCATTGAAAAATGAACATTGTCAGAAAAATACCAAAAATTGACCCAAGGTAAATTTCTATGTCCCAATCATAAATAATATGTATATTTTGAAAAATGGATCTTATAAAATTGTAAAAAGTTTGATTTGAAAAATGGTTTGCCATCAAAAGGTAGTAAAACAATCTTTTAAAAATATTAGTGTATTCAATGCTTAAGATTGGATTCATTTTTATTTTAGGCCTCTAAAATTTATTGGATAAAATTAAAAACTTTTAACACACATATATAATCGTAATTTAGTTATTTATATTCATTCCCGCCAATACAACGGCTATGTGTTAACTACTATTTAAAATAATATTATTTTATTATTAGAGTGAAACTTAAGATTTCAAAGGAACTCGTTGTTGCGTATTGGGTAAGCCATCGAGCATAGCGTTCCATTTAAATTAATATTGACATTTTTTCCACAAATAGGGATAAATATAAAAACTTCATATTCTTTATTTACCTGGGGTGTTACATCCTTGCCCCCTTTTGGAAATTGCGTCCTCGCAATTATAAAACTGGTCTTGGAAACATCATTGAAAATCTCACATCGGAACAAGAGTCGGTAAAACAATCACTTTAAAATAAAGAAATAGAAGTATAGAGGTCACCCTAGTTAACCCATACTAGTATTCCATGTAGTAAAACATGTACATGGAGGAGAAAACATAGGGTCATGTTCTGATGGAGAGTGATAGAAAACATGTTTAGGAGAAAGTTAACCACAAGAAAATCACAAACTTGTGATGGGTTAAACGGTATTCGATTCCCCAGTAGGAAAAGTTAATAGAAAACATTTTTGTTTTAAGTTACTTTTTATTGAGGAATTTATTCATAAGGAAACATAATCACTTATCATGTTGACTTCCAACTTTTATTAGATTCCTTACACAAACTCATATTTTCTCCAAAAGATGAGTATTTAGGAGGACTTGTTCACATTAAGAGTACTATAATCAACTTCTAGAGAATCACCTAATCCACAAAAGAGAACTATATACTTCCCATGTCTTTATACTTTAACCAAAATCAAAACCAAAAAGGTTAGTACAAGATCAGATAATCCAGAAAAGGATAACCCTTTATAAAAAGAAAATCTATTCTTAATCTCCAAAATTTGTCCAACAAAACACAAAGTTCAACGAGGACCATTCGATAAAACATTTTTCCATAAAATTCTTCAAAGTAAACCAAACTAAGATTTAAACCCAAATATTTGAAGGATTTAGTCGCATAGTCTTCCAAGTTAAATCGTAACATTTATCTCTAAACAACACCAGTTGCTCTTAAAGTCTCGTATTGAAGAGTAATTAACCTAATCACATATCCTCCATGATAGGATAATAAATTTCCATAGATCACCCAAAATTAAATTACTCTTAATTCATAAAATCATCTAACTAAACATAATCAGTCAAACTAACCAGGGACTTCATGTAGTCCAGTGGTAGGTGATAAATACCAGTTGCACTTTGGTTGTGGGTTTGATTCCCGCAGCTTTGTCCGACGTGACGGGTTGTCACACGGTCTGCGTGTTGTCCTTTTTCCAAAACTGTATAATTCTCAAATAATTCCCCAAAAAGAGATAAAATCATCAAAAATAACCAGAACATAATTTAACCTCAATTTTATCTCATGCCTTTCACTTCCATCATAACTTATAGTAACCCATAATTACCTCAAAAATAAGGATCATAAAAACCCAAATGGTTCTTTATAACTATGTCCACAAAAGAACAGATAACTATTCCTTGAATAAAATTTTCATATATTAAACATCAGGGTTACACATACTATAAAAAGTCTTCTAATGTAACCCCATCATCAAAAGAGACTTAATACTCATAACAATTTCACCATAACTCTTGAAGCCCTTATATGTTGACTTCTTAATCATTCAACATTCTTCATGATCCATTAACCATTCCTTTCCAACTTATTCTGAAATAATTCATTCCTACAAACAAAATCATGAATCATATCCTAAGATTCCAAAATAGGAAAGCAATAGTTATGAAATAATCCATACCTTTGATTGGTCATTTTCAGTTTCTTCATTCTCAATCGGAATGGCATTAGGTATTGGTAAACGAACATTTGTACGATCTTGGTGATCCCATTCACGAAACTTCTTCATAGGACATGTGTTTGCATAATGACCATGCACACCACATTTAAAACATTCAATTGATCCCTTAGAAAGAACTTATTTCCCTTTCCTCGAGTCAACTGGATGCTTCCTTTTTCCATGGCAGGTTCTTGCTTTATGACCTTCATTTCCACATCTATAGCATATTTCTGTCCCTTTGAAACATTTTCCTAGGTGTTTCTTTCAACATCTTTGACACATAGGTTTTTGAACACACTTACCTTTATGATTATTACATGTACTTCCATAGGGATTTGTTTCTCGCATATATGATGCCTTAGAGAAATCACCAAGGTTTGGGTGGTCAATCATGACTCCAGATAGTTGGTTGAGGATAATCAGAAGAGTTCTCAATGCACCTCCCATATCATTCAGTTGCGTGCTCAAAAAACTATCACAGTTTCCTTCACATCCACTTTTACTTTGGTTCCAGCTAGATCTATCCATTTACTAAAACCAAAAATGTCAGTGTGAGTATATCAACAAAACCATCATGTACTAATGAGGAAGATAAACACTAAGATATACTTACTCATTCACTTTATCTAAAACTAGGACTCTTTCTGAAATCCTAACCATTATGGTAATGTCACTTATGCTTAAAGAATACCCTAACCTTTAAAGTTATCTAAATCGACCTCTGATACCAACTATAAGGACCCAACCTTAAACCTTACTTAATCTTGAGTTTTTACAAGATTACACATTGAGGATCTTTTCAGGTTTATTGTTTTAGAGAATTAGATCATAAAACTTTCATTATATTCCACATTTAAACAAAGTGTTTACATAAAGATAGTATTCATTTTTCCCATAAACAGAAACATATTTAAAATAATACATGGATCCTTTATTGACACTTCCTTGACATTATCATCATATCATGAACCCTTCCCTTGACCTATGAAAAACATTTCAAAAACTTGGGATGAGCATAAAAAGCTCAGTAAGGGTTATAAAAATATGGAAAGGAAACATGAGTTCATATATACATAAGAATGAAATCATACTTTACCCATAAAACATAAGAACTTTAACATACCTCATCAAATCATGAATAAAACATAGAAATCATAAGACATAAAGGTAACTTGAGGCATTCATAACATTATTATATAGGGGTTAACCCTCTTGGTTATGTTTGGAATACCCACCACACTATATTCCCTAAATCTCTTCGGAGAAACCTTAACGTTTCACTCCTTCGCGTTACCCAATGCATTGGAGAGCTATATCGGGCTCACCCGCCCTTAGTTTATCACAGAACCACCCATTTTCATAACAATGCCCAAGAACCATAACATAAACGTATCACATAAAACATGCATAAAGGAAACATAAAATCTCCACATTTCAATCACAATATAACATTTTCGTATATTGAAATAATTAATCCATTCAAAAAGAAACCATTTCCAAAACCATTTAAAACATTTAATAAAGATATTTTTGAATCAAAGTGTCCCATACCACCTTGAAGATTTTAAAATTTTAAACCATTAATATCCATATAAATAAATCCTTAAAACCACATTGAAAACATGGATATTAATAAGAACAAATAATTAAAACATTTAAAGCGATATTTTGGTTAAAGGGGTTCTACCAAAATTAGAGACACTTGAATACAATAATTGAGGAATAACATTTAGTCAGAACATTATAATATCATGAGAATAAATGGATTCATGATATAATATTCCAAAGGACAGTATATACACCATATAAGATTGAATTGGTGTATAACAACAAACAAGTCTCAATAGAAATGTCAAATGTGATGAATTCCCTTATAAAGAAGGTATCCTTAAATTAAGGATAATTCAATCTCAAAATTATGTGTGAAAAATATAAATACACCCAATATAAGTGGATATTAAGTGTTAAAAAATAAAAGGTCATTCACACATATTCAAAAGATGAAATATTCAATAACTACATGTTGAACCCAAAGAAATCGAAATTGGGTTAAAAAGTTCCCTTGGTAAAATTCGACAGCCTAACGGCATCACTTCAAAATTCATAAAATGAGTTGATGAGAGATAAAAAGGGCATATCATCAGTTGGACATAAAATTTACATCAATAATGATATAAAATAACATATCCCAACATAATAGTATGTGAATTAAAAGACATAACAAAAGAAGTCTTTTAAAAAGAGGAGGGTGAAAGGTCCCCTTACCGAGTTGGGTAACTTTCAAAACGTACACCCCATGGAAGAAGGGTCATACAATAAAGATGTGAATACCCATAAATAAAATTATACTACAAAAATTGTATAATAATGGGCAGTACATACACCACTCAAAGGAAATTGTGGCAAATGTAGCATAAATCTCACGGGAATAAAAGTGAGATGAAAAATCCCTTACGAAAACTCGGCAGCCTAACGGTGCCACTTAAAACTTACAAAATGGATTGATGAGAGGAAATAGGGTCTCTCATCATATGAACATAAAAATTACAGTAAGATTAATATAAAAGAACATCTCAATCACAAGAAATATGAGCTTAAAAGGAATGACATAAAAGGGTGTACTTAAAATGAAAGAGAGGAGTAGGATCCCTTACCTCAGGTCCGACTTGACTCGATTGTTCTTTAATCTCATGAATAATAAACTTGAGTTAATTTATACTTCCTTAAGAACTTTTTTCAAGTTAATTATTCCTTTTATATCAATTATTACCATGTCATGAACACTATGTAATTATTTTAGTTAATAACGGTCGTTTAAACGATCATTGGTACTTGAGTCAAAATATGCTCTTTATAATTATAAGTTGTTCAGGTATCCATTATATACAGAGTTATAATCATCATGTATATATAATATATATCATATATATTCAGTACATATTCATTTTATACTATTCCATATCATTTGGAGATAAAAAACGAAAATCACCGTTCATGGAGACGGTAGGCCGTACGTACGCATGAACGCTACTTTCATTTTTTTTCTTTTTCATATTAATGGAATTAAAAATAAATTATATATATAAATATTATAATTAAAGTATAATATATATGTTATATAGGTCACATATGTTCATTAATTTCATTCTTTATACATTTCATGTATTGCATGTACGAGTCACATCACTTGAGGGGGCGGTAGTCCACACTTCCTCATATGAAATTATCGCATTTACACAACATGAAAAGAATAAAGGTATGGTTTAAATATAAAATACAGAAGCATATATTAAACATGAATACCATATATATCATATATAAAATACAGTGACATCATAATGGCCACCTTTAAAGGTGTTAAAAGAATATTGAACAATCATCGTTTCGTGAGGTAGAAAATCGCCAACCACAGAAACAGTATGTTCTTTAACCATTAGACGAAGGTGTGTGTAAGTGTAGCTCGAATACTTCTTATAAAAAAATACTAGTATATTGAAGATACTAGATTTTTTACAAAATAAATGAATAAAAAGATTTTAGGGGGTTGGAGAAGCAAAATAAAACAAAATGACTCAAGTGAAGACATTACCTTAAAATCGGGTAACTCCCTTTGGTTTGAGCTCAAAGGCTTCCTTGGGAAGACTACTGCCCAAAGTGAGGCTTCAAGGATTTAGATAGAGATGTGGAGAGACAAAATGGACAGGGGTTGGCCGATACAAAGGCTTTGGAAGTGTGGGTAAGGAGGTAGGGGTGGGGGCCTTTTATGAGAGGAGAGGAGGGGCACTCTTGGAAAGGTATAAAATGTAACTTTATTTTCAAATGAGTTTCGGATTTTAATGGTCCCACATTGATTTATTTCGAGGATAAGGTGATAAGGGTTCGAAATCCACCCATCCAATAGGTTTTGGACATGTGTAGGTCTTATATTTTACATTATCTTTCCATTTTATTTAAATCGTTAAATAATGAGGTCATCGCTGCATCCTTATGATGTCATAAATAATTTAATTTATTTAATGTGTAAAAATTATAAAAAAAATACTATGATGTAGAAAATTTTTTTATATTTCCAATGACTATTTATAGTCCAAAATATCATTTATTTAGACAAAATTAAAAATATTTTTACTTAGGTGATACATTCTTTGTTACATTTAACATTCTTTAAAAATAAATAGATAAAAAGTCACTTTCTCACAAAAGTGATTCCATGGGGCCCCCAAGTTTGGCACAAGGCATCCCATGGTCGGCCATGAGACAACCAGTAGCCTTAGGACACATGTTGTGGTCATTTTTTATTATTATAATATTATCTTATTATCTTTAACTACTCGATTACTCATTAATCAAGATAATTAAAGATAATTATCGTCGTTACTATTCATAATGTCCAAAAACAAAAGAGTCTTAATTACATAATCTGGACCTTATGATTCCAAATATGTAATCCATTTTACCAAATTCCAAACACATAAATTTCAATAATTAATTTAAAAAAAACTTCCCATTGTCAAAACAAATAGCGTGTTTTTTAGAAATAATATTTATGAAAATTTTGGCACTTGTTTATGCCCAATTCCAAAGTGAAATTAATCCCAATGACCATCATTGGATTAAAAGGTAAAAATATATTCCAATTAAACTTTAAAACAAATTAAAAAGATAATATCACCATATAATTAAATTATATGAAAAAGCAGTTTTTATGTAAAATACAATATTTTTCACTATTCATTAAAAAATGAACATTGTCAGAAAAATACCAAAAAATAACCCAAGGTAAATTTCTATGTCCCAATCATAAATAATATGTTTATTTTGAAAAATAGATCTTATAAAATTGTCAAAAGTTTGATTTAAAAAAATGGTTTGCCATCAAAAGGTAGCAAAACAATCTTTTAAAAATACTAGTGTATTCAATGCTTAAGATTGGATTCATTTGTATTTTAAGCCTCTAAAATTTATTGGATAAAAGTAAAAACATTTAACACACATATATAATCGTAATTTAGTTATTTATATTCATTTCTTCCAATACAATGGCTATGTGTTAACTACTATTTAAAATAATATTATTATATTATTAGAGTGCAACGTAAGATTTCAAAGGAACTCGTTGTTGCGTATTGGGTAAGCCATTGAGCATAGCGTTCCATTTAAATTAATATTGACATTTTTTCCACAAATAGGGATAAATATAAAAATTTCATATTCTTTATTTACCTGGGGTGTTACAATACATCACCCGAAAATTAAATAAATTTTACACTCAATTTTAAATTAAAATTCGTATTCATAATTTTGAAATTCAAGAATAATTTTTTTATAAAATAATATTACATAAAATTATTAATAAAACATCCTTTTTATATTTATGAAAAGAAATTACAAATATTTAATGCAATAACAAATAACTAGGTTTAAAAATTGTATAACATAACGGATAATGGAAGGAAAATATAAATAATTGTATAGAGTGATTGAGGTTATTGATCAAAAGAAAGTGAATGACCAACATAATTTTGAAGTCCTGAAAACATTAAATCGATGATGATCAAAAAGGAACATGATTAATCATATAAAAACACAATAGGAAAATATTTTTCATAATCTTTATCCCTAAGTTTAGGAATTATCATACCAACTTGATTATGATAATTTTGGAATATTTTTACATAATGAGTAGAATTTCATTCTTTAGTCAATTTCTACCACGACCTTATCTTTTTTTAAATAGATACGTATTTAGAATGAATTTTTAATTCGTTAATAAATAAATATAATTTTAAAGAAAAAATAACTTTAAAATGTGTAATAATATATTCTTCCTAATATTAAATATTAACTAAAACCAATATAGTCAAAACATGGTAAGATAATTCCTATAATAAACAAACCATCAAATAATATAGTAATAATCCAAATTCAAAACTAGTACCCAATGATGAAAAAAACAATTAAATAACCATATATCCAAAATAACCAATATAATCTTGAAAATTAATGAATTATTTATCAAAAAATGTTATCTTATACATTTACAATTTTATACCAAAAATCATGGTGATATTCTTTTGAAGTAACAATAATCTCCTAGTCACCATAACACCTCTCAATACTTTGTTTATCTATATAATGGAAATTATTTACTCAATATCTTAGATAATATAAAAACTAGAGGATATTGATACCTTAAATGTCATTTCAAAAAAATTAAATTCAAAATTCATTTTTGACCATATCTGTTAAAATACATAAACCTATTAAAACATCACCTAAAAGGCCATTAATGGAATTAAGATATCATCAATTAAAACCTAAAACGTGTTTTTAAAAAATTAAAAATGTGATCATAATAAATCATTTATGGTTAAGAATTTATCTATATATATTCAGGTAATGTCACATGAAAAAATTAGAATCTATTTTGTTATCTAAACTATTCCGCTTAGAACAATTACAACATCCCAGAACCCATACTCTAGGATTAAGTATGGAAATCATAAACTTTACTTTAATAGATTTCATGACAGAAAATGTGACATTAATTTTTCCCATACAAACCTTACAAACACAAAAGTATAATTAGGTCACTTATCACTGAGGACCTTTTTTTTAGAGTTTTAGATAATTAGAAAAATCCCCATCTTAAATAATTTACATGACATTAGAAGGGATTTTTTCCCAATTATCCCAGATTTTCATTTTCACATTAAGAAATTATTGTCATCCTTATGTAATGCCTTATATGAATAATTAATTAACCCAAATTATATATATTTCAGTGAAAATAAAACATAATATGAGTGAGATAAATGCTCATTTTGGTTAAATACGAGAATTAGAAATTGAATGAAATCAATGATAATAAGATGTGGATACGTTTATGACCACTTAATAAGAGTATAGATGGAATCATAAATGAAATAATACCATTAAATAATTGGAACATTAAATATGAAATCATTGTAAAATAAAGAGTCATAATAATCAATAATGAAGAATCATGTGATATTAATCAATACTATAAGAACATTATTAACCCATGAAAAGTATAGATAAAACAATTTTTTTATCATGGAATGTTTTTATCCATACCTCATGTTAATTCCCCATCATAAATAACTATACACTTGTTAAATCTATTGGAGAAACACCTAGGTAACTACCTCTATCATTTCACCCAAGATACGGTACATTACTGAATGCATTAGAGCTTTATATAGGTACACCCATCATTTATGCTATAAAGGTTTCACCCGATGATATCTGGGATACCCCATCGTATATGATGTAACAGGATCACACAACACTATTTGGGATTCCCCATAATATAATATATAATAGGATCACCCAACTCTATCTAGAACATCCCATTGAAAAAGATGTTCAAGAACCACAAATAATGTACATAGAGCTTGCATTTCATAATAAAATTCTTGAAAATAATAATTATTCCTTTCGTAAAATTATCAAACCCTATAAAATAAATGGGATTCAAATAAATAAATTTTAAACATGATTACATGGTGGAAAAGAAATTATTCTATAATAATAACTTGAAAATATGGTTATCTAATGAAATGAAACAGGTTCCAAAACAATCTATTGAAACATGATTAACCCGTGGAAAAAAAATGGGCTTCATTAAAATCTATTTGGATCAGTCTTAATCCACCGAGAGATAGAAAATGAATTGTATAATTAAAATATATCAATATTATAGAATAATTAGCAAGAAGTTTTTTTGATGTTGATAATGAAAATATCATAAAAATCAATAATTTTATTTATTATATTTCTTTTTTGATTTAAGAAATATATTTTTAAAACATAAAACATTTTGAAAATTATTTTCCTTGAAAATAACATTGAAAATATTATAATGTAATCCTTTAAAAATAATTTCATACCTTTATTGAGGAAAATATCATTCTAAATTTGAAAATACATTTTTAAACATTTTTGAAATCATTTGAATAAAATATGATTATAGAAGAAACCATATTTCTGACTGAAGAGAGAAATAATGTTTGATTTTATTAAAAATAGTTTCTAAAAACATTTATATAAAAAAGAGTGATTAAATGATGAAATTAATTTAAAATATAATGAATATCAATTAGATAAAAAAATCATAATTTTTATATGGCTTCAAAACCAGATACTTAATCATACACCATCCTAATAAACCAAGAGATTGTAACAAATGATTATTACCACATCTATAAACATGAATCTTAATCGCTAAGAATGAATATTATTAAATGAAACATGTAATATATTTAAAATATATATATTAATGATATAAAATTTTAAATTTTCAGTATAAAACATCCATAAAATAATATTTGGGTATAACCTAACAAACATCTCAAGATATAAAATTGTTACATTAATCCATTACTACATTTGTAAAAATAAAAACATAAAACCAATGAAAGAGAGATCATAAAATATATATGTGAATCACATAAATATATTTATATGAATCATAAAATACATTCAGGTTATCTATATACACCACCCAACAAAAATAAGCGATGAATATGGAATATATCCGATGGAAATAAAAGTGAGATGAGAAAAATACTTTCATTGAGTCTGTCTTGTCACATGTACCATTATCTTCATGAATAGAAAACTTATGATAATTATTTACATTATTGAGAACCTTTTAAAAATTTATTATTAATTTTATTTCACTTATTAACTTATTATATAAAATTATTTAATTGATTAAGTTTACGTTAGATGTTTTAATCATATTCGCCTTGTGTGTCAAACACAACATAGGTGGGTTGGCTATTGTAAAAGATTTAATTATTTAAATATATAATAAATATAAATCCTGATATAATTATAATATTTATAAAATAAATATAGTATTAAAATCAATCATGAATTATGGTTATGAAAAGTGATCTAACATTATGATCATCGATACGTTTGGACAAACGTACACATGAGTAATGTTTCAATTATTCAATGATCATTATCAAAGAAAGGTAAATGAATTTTATCTTTAAATAATTATCATAATATCTTAAGAATCATGTTATTTTATTATAGAAACTTATATATATTATTCTTCTCATGTGGATATGAAAAAGGAATCACATCTTTTCAAGGAAGTTTTAGTCCACACGCCCACGAATGACATTATCAATTTTTATAGTGGGTGAAAAGATAAAATTAAAACAATATGTAATATTTAAAGATTCATAAACATGCCAAAAATATCATAAATATATCATTTATACCACAAATATTTAATATATTTAACCTTGTTTTCTTTCATGTATCAAATTAATGAAAAACGAATAACATTGTTTCATAAGGCGGTAGTCCGTCGTACACACGAGTGACATTAACATATCCCCAAATTTATGGAACATAAAATGGTATATATGATATAATGACTCCTTATGAATAATTATGTTTTAATTATCATATATAATCTTTATATCCATCATCATACCCCACTGTGTTAGGTGGAAATAGAAAAATGAATGGCATCATTCATTGAGGTGGTAGACCACCATACACAGGAATGATGATTTTGTAACCTCAGAAATGGCTATATTTGTACCTTAATTTAAAACTGATCACATAATAAAATATTTTTAAATATAATATAATGATATTATTATATAATCATGGTATAATAAGAACTGAAGGATGTGGGTAAATACATAAAATTGAGATTCTCGTCAAAAAACATTACTTATTTTTTGGGTATCCTCCATAGGTCTGCACTAAAGACATTAAAGGTTGGGTTTCATCCCAAACTAAGGTTTTTAGGATGATTATGGTGTATAAAGTTGGGATGTTATTTTCGGATGGGTTTTTATGATCCAATTGGCTTGAGATTTTTGAATAATTAAGTTGATTGAGTTCCCTTTTATAGTTGGGGAGGATTTATTTTCTTGTTAATATTCAAATTTATTCACTCTTGGGAGGTCGAATTTATCTAACATGGACCAATAATAGATAATTTAATGTTTTTAGGGATTGTATGGTTTATAAAAACATCCAAGACACAATATAAAACATGTTTCAAAAAATTTATTCCCTCATTCCTTAGTTTCATTAATTTATTTAATTTTTTTTCATTATGGTAACTAGTTTTACAATATACATAATTTATACATTGATTCTTAATTAAAGAAATAATTATTAGATAATTTATAACCACTATGTCTTGATATTAAATTAAATTTATAGAAATATACTTTTTATATTGAAAACTAGTTATAACACAAGCATAAGTAACATAGAAAACATCGCTTTAATCATAACTGAATTAACAAAGTTTTTTACTTATTAGGGGGTAATATATTCATTATAAAAGAACAATTGAAAATTTAATGAGATATATATGACTATTGATAAAAATTTTAAATCGATTCTAAGATGGTACGGTTGTTATTATTAGTAATCTATTTAATAAAATACAATTTATTATAAAATAACATTGATGTCAATTTTGAAAGTATTCATTAAATATGAATTTTAAAAATATCAACAAAATGATATAATTTGAATATATTTTTATAAAACATATGTAACATGATATATTAATGCCAAAAATGATGTAACTCACTAATTCACTCAATTCAGTAATCTTTTAATATTTTTATTAACATTTATTTTAGTTAATTATTAAATAAATAATTACCCTGTTAGCATTTCATAAATATTTAAAGTAATTTATTCACATCTTAAAATATTAAAATAATGTATCATGCTGTAAAAAATAATTTATCCTTAAAAATAATATTTATAATTGATCCTATATTATTTTGTCCACATCACAAAGATTTATTAAAATTAAAAATTAAAAGTTTCTTTTTTGAATTTTTCATTAAATAATATATTATATAGGTAAAATTCATGGTAAAGTGTCCCAAAAACTCATCAAATCATTAAAAAGGTCATAAGGGTATAAATATTTCCTGAAAATGGGTTTTTGAAACAATTTTTTGAAATTTTTCGCGTAATTTTAATATTTAATCCCATTATAAACATCATATTACATTAATCGTTGTGAACGAGATTGACTATTTCCACTAATAATTATTTAAAAAATTATTTTTATCTCATTATATGAAACACCCAGATACGTTTTCTGAAATAAGTTTTTTTGAATTAATTTATTCTTTAGGATATTTTTCATTTTATACACCATTAAAAATAATTATTATATATATTAATGCACTATGATTGGATTTCATTAAACGTAATTAAATTTTTATCATGTATTAAATGAAATATAGTGTTTAGTTTCCTCTATACAGAATGTTGAGTTAAGCTTATGTTTCATGCAAGAATGACTTTCCTCGATGGCTTGTGTAACACACAATCTCGTGTGATACTGAACAATAATATGTTATTTAAAAAATATAACATTGTATAACATAGATATTAAATTATATTTTGTGAATATAATTAAATAAATTATGTAAATATATGTTTTCCACAAAATATAAAATGAATTAATTAGTTACAAAGAATTTAGAATTGAATATATGAACCAATTGAATATAAAAGGAGTATTTTTATAGAAAAAAATTATTATTCTCACAGATTTTTTTAATCCTAAAAAATGAAATTATTTAAAATTAGTAAGTAAAATTATGTTTATATATATGATATATATTTAAGGAAATATATTTCAGATTCATCCTATAGATTTTATTAGCATAAAATATGAATAAATCCAATTGAACACATAAAACGCAATATTTTTTTAAAGTAATTTTGCAGCCTTTTAATCGAGAACCTATTTTAAATTTAAATTTTGGAACTTTTATAAATCCTATATGTTCAAATAAAATTAATATTTGAAAAATAATAACAAAAATTAGGTAAGGGTGATTTTTTGGTTTTTTCTCTGATGTTTAATTTTTTAATGAATAGTTAAAATACTGAATTTCAATTCAGAACTACTTATTTAATATATTTTATTTATAAAGATAAATTACTATTTAATTTAGTTTTAAAATTTAATTATATTAATTTTTTATCAATAAATCCATTTTAGTTCTATTTGAATCAATTTCATTTTGAAATATACTATAAAATCATAGCAAATGTTGGAACATTTTTACTTTAAAGCTCTGCATTGTCGTCCTGACTGCAGTGTTAAATTAAAATTAATTTCGGCCACTTTTATGATTACAATTTGGAGAAATATATTCCATATTTTGAATAATCATAATAAATATTTTCTAATAATCTCAACCTAATTTTTGACCAAAAATATTAGTGAAAGTAATTAGAATTAATTACTATGAATAAGGTTAAATTATGGTTAACAAGGGAATAAACCATAACCTCAAGGCCCAAAACGACCTAAAAACTTATCCAAAAATCCATTTTATGTCAATATTTCTACCCTATACACCCTTTTATCTTAATTGGATCACTATTTTATCAATTTTAAATTTAAAAAAACATGGGCAGTGTTTCCCTTTTCTCAAATATTACAAGAGTGCCACTCCTCCTCCATTAGAAAAGGCCTCATCTCCTCGAACTTCCTCACACATCTCAAACCACTATGGATCGTCCAAAATATGAATAAATATCTCCCCAAAATCACTCAATTTTTATTTTAATACTCTCTCGGGTATAAATCCTTCCAAGGAGTCCCTTTGATGGAAACTAAAAGGAGTTACCCGATTAATAGGTAACACCCACCCTCAAACTCCTTTATTTTATTTTCTTTCCCCACTACCTAGAATATTAATTTTACATGATTTGATAAGAAAAATATTATCATAAATATACTGTGATTTTTTATACAACATTTTCTACATGCACTTACACAAATCCTTCTAATGGGTAGAGAACATATTTTTCACACTCCTGGAGAACAACCACCTCACTAAATGATAAAAATTATAATGGAAACAAAGTTTCAATATTTTATATGTTATATTTATTATTTATTTAAACATATATAATTATTTTACAATACATAACTCTATACATTCCATCTTTTGTTAATACAATAATTTTATTTGAGGAAGTGTGAACTACAGGCCCTCAAAGCATTGTGACTCATCCATACACTACATGGAATATATTAAGGATATGATTAGAAAATATATATGATATATATAGTATATAAAATCTACTTTAATAATGATATATATGAACACATATTTATGTATTTATTTTATTTTATTTCTTTCAACACGATAATTAAATGAAAATTGCGTTCATGTGTATGTATGACTTACTGTGTCCATGAATGGTTTTTTTTGTTACATACATATATATTATGGATTATCATAACACACATATAATTTAAATGAATTATATTTAAATCATATTTTAAATTATAGAAATCATGATATATTTATAAGGACAAAAGATATAAAAAATCAACACACAAGTGAAAAAAAAAGTAGATATTACCCGAAGTGATTCGTTAACATAGAATTTTAAACAAGAGGGTAATATAAATCCATATCCAAAACATATATGATATTAGAAGTAAGAATATTGTTATATGATATATGTATAAGAAACATATTTTTATTATATAGGAATATTTAATGAGTATGATGAGAGTCAAGAAACATGGAAAGAGAATTTCGTCTCACTCTTTATTTTGGTGAGATACATGCCTTATTCACCACTCACATCATTTGTGTGGATTATATACTATATATTAAGGGATTTAATTCTAAATATACATAAATATTTTTGTATTTACATAATCATTTTACGATTTTCCTATCATGGGGTTTATTTTTCAAAAGTTACCAATTCTGAAAAGTAATTTTGTCTCAATTTTCTTTATTTGAGACACATGCCATGTTATACACCTATATTTTTATATATGGCGTATAAACTATATTTCAAATATTATAACATGAATATACTAATTATCATGATATTTTAAGGCCCCATGTATTTTTATTTTCCAACATTGTGAGTATGATTCATAGTTACCAATTGGTACGAATTTATTGAAAAAGTATCCCTGTTTATTGAGATTGTTAATGATCACATTTTTATTAATGAAATATTATGACCCATCATTCAATAACACTATTTAAGATTCTTATCATCTATTTAATCTTGATTTATTCATGTATTATTACAAATTTTACACTCTTTTATAGTTAAGACAATTAATAATTTTTTATAAAAAAATATGACCTTACCACTCTCTTCAATCAGAAATTTGAATTCCATCAAAACCATGATTTCCAAAAATGGATTCCAAGAATAGTATACATATATACAATGATCATTAAAATAAATTTTTACCATTTTTTACTTTTAATATTTATTTCAAAGGAATATTCTTATCTCTTTTTGAACATTGAATTTTTCAAACCTTTTACCCTACAAAAGGAAATTTCTCTTCACCTCATACGTTATATGATGATTTACCCTCCATTATTTCATTAATTATTCCTTTGAATGTTTAAAATTGTTAATTTTATGAAAATACTTTTTTGCACAGATTACAATGAAATGGTTTTCAAATCATTTTTATTATTTCTTTATGTGTTTTCAAATTATTTTTTACTGAAAAGGGTTTTCAAAATATCTTCAAGAATTTATTATATTGTTTAAAGGAAAAATAGTTTTCTAAATCCTGTCTATCCACATTACGTGTTTTCAAAGGAAAATATTATTAAAAATGTTTTCAATGATTCATTTATATTTCTTTACATTATTTTCAATAATATTGTTTTCAAAAGTTTTTATATTTTAAGAAGAATGTTTTTAATGATGAAGGAAAATTTCCTCATGAAGTGTTTTTTATAAAATCATTCAAAATTATTTCCCATATAATATAAAATCTATCAGTGATACTTATAAATTTTTGGGAAATGATCTAAAGGTTCCATTGATTTTATTTCTATGAATGATTTATGTACTGATGACATGATGTTTTTGAAACCATATTCTTTTCAAGGGTTATATGTCTTTGAATCATGCATCTTTTTTTGGGTTATACTTTGATGAAATTATTATGAAACCTGTTTCTTTTTTACAAAGATTAATGTATGATTTAATGTTTATGACACCTATTTAATTTCATGGGTTTTGATATGTTTGTTTATGATTTTGTGAAACATGTACATATGGTTTAATTATGACATGGTTGAGACCTATGTATCCTTTTAATGCATGGGGTAATGATTTATATCCCATGAGATATAATAATATGGTAATGGTAGTGAACCATGACTACCAAGATTGTATGAGGAGTGAAATCATGCTAGTAAGATGGCCATGGGAGCGAACCATGACATCCAAGATGGTATGTGGAGTGAACTCATGCTACTTTTATGGCCATGTGAATTACCCATGACTACTAAGATGGTATGTGGAGTAACCCATAATACTAACATTCTCTTGATAGTGATTACTTGGATAATATGGAAATTATATTATATGCTTATGTGTTTTCCACAATTCCATTTCTTATTCATATGTTATGATTTCCTGGATTATGTTCTTAATTTTATTATGATTCTTGTATTATGAATTGTCAATAATTATGTTATTATTATTGTTTTAGATAATTGATATGTAAAGTGTGATCTTTGATTTACATGATCATGTTTTATTGCCCCTACGCTCATGTTCATGCTTACATGTCTCCCTTGTTTACCCTTACTGAACATCAGATATCACCGATTTTTATGTATCCATCCCTAGGTAATGAAGATATGTGTTATGTATGAGTTTTTTTAATAAGGGTTATAGTGAAGAAGGACCTAGTGGGAGGTAATGTTGCTCAATTATGTATTTATTTTTATGTATAGTTGTTTCCAAATGCACTAAACTAGTACGGTCATTGGGGCGTCTATTTTTAAATGTTTTAAGCATTCCAAAAAATGGATATAATGTCTATATATGTCAATAATGGTTCATTTATATTGGTATGAGAGCATAGATTTAGTTTATCCATTAGAATCTAGGATGAAAAACCCATATTAAGAACCATGAGGAAATATCTATGGAAAAGTATAAGGATAAAAAAAATCATAAGAAAATGTCATATAATTTGGTGGAAGGATAGAGTGAGCGGTTTCCTAGATGTATATCCTCATCTGTATAATGAAAGATGATGTTGATATGGATTAGATGTGCCTAGGTGTAAAAACATCAGAATGATGTTATGGGCCTAAATCGGGGTAATTTGGTACACAACAATGGGCCTTACTACACACTTGGTTTGACAGTCCCAGGGGATATTCTTTGGTAATTCACAAACACTTAATAAAAAATTAAGAATGATTTAAATAGGATTTGGTTATGAATAAACTATGACAACCCCAAAGAGTCATAATTTAATAATGGAGTCATTATTTAGAAATCATATAATTTTTTTCATGATTATGTGATTCCTCACTATGATAATCATTTCTCACTCAATTCTTTATGGTTTTAGTCAATTGAGGGAACTAGAATGAAATGGATTAAAAATTAATATGATGGAAAATCTATTGATGAGAATTCAAATGGGATAATTCATGGATAGAGGGATATTTTGATCATGCCTAATTATTTTTCAAATAACATGATCAACAATGTGTACCATAACCCACTCTCAGACTCACCACTGATGAGAATGAAGGAGTTCACTAAATGTTTGGGTAATATTAACCATGGTGGAAAGAAGATTTGGTCTCCTTAATCTCAAGAATGTTGGAAGAATAAACTAAGGAAATTTATAAGAGGAACAAGAGGGGGTTTTGATTGTGGAAAAGGACATAAATAAAGTTACTACAATAGAAAAATTAAGATCTTGGTTAACAAAATGGATGAGAATATTGGACTCCCAAAGTCATCATAGAGGGTTAAGTGTTTTGTGTGTGTAATGAATGGTCACTATGAAACTCAATGTCACTAGAGGAAATCTCCAGAAGAAAATGAACAATGTTTTATGAGTAATGATTATATCTTTGATGATGATGATACTACAGATGAAATGTGAAACGAATGAGGTATTATTTTATAAGATAAGTTATCAATATTGATTCTTATAGATGAACTAGAATAATCAACGTTTTTATGTATTTTGACTGAAAAATTATGTAATATAAATGATGAAATATTAAAGGATTGTTCTTTATATTTTTTTATTTCAGTATGTATATGTTTATGTTTATTTTTCAAAAATGGAATAGTAGTGTTATTTAATGAGAAGGTGATATTTTGATTAAGGGAGGGAACCCCTAATTAAATTAATATCATAGAGATAATTTTGTTGGGATAAAGATTTTTTTGGATATGAATAAGTTAATAGGATGGTACGAATTACCCTGCAAAGAAGTATTATGCCCGAATGGCCCGAAGTCCTTCTTTTTTTATTTTATTATAGATAATCCCCATTTTAAGGGTTGAAGGGGAACCTGTACATGACCCGTAGGCCCAAGGCACAAGGCCTTCCATGACTTGCAATACATGACCCGAAGGCCCAGAGGCATACCATGCCCATTACATGACCCGTAGGCCCAGCCCACTAGAACTGCCCCTCCCTAGTGTCTTTAATCATTTATGGTAATTATGAGAATAAAAGATGAGGGTACTCACATGTTTGCAATGTGAAAAATATGTGATACTTTGTGATTTATAGGTATGAATGTTATGCCAATTTCATTAATTTATTTCTAAGTATTTCAATTTCAATATTTCAGAAGGGTTATAAGATTTCACATTTATGGAGAGTTTATGTTAAACATTAGATGAAGTCAAAAATACTAAGGTGTTATTTCACCACATGAGGATTTATGAATATTGGATAGCTTGTTCAAAATACTTTGTGATGATGATAAATTATGGGATGTCATATCATGGGTCTCATGATCTGTTATTACTTCAAGAATGAAATAGTCACCATCATTTTTAAAGAAAGAGGTGAAGTGGATCAAAAAACTAAAAAGAGTGAAATTTTTGTGAAATCATGAAAGTCTATATTTTCAATAAAATTATTGAACTTTTGTAAATGGATATTTAAACAAAAAAATTTATCTAAGTACCTTTGTTTCTGATGGATCATATAGTACCTTATTTAATATTAGTTTTATAGTTTTATGATTGTTACCTTTCTCTTGAACTTGTTCTATATCACTCACCATTAGAACATGATGGTTTCGTTTTACATCCCTTTACGTGTTTCCACTTCCAAGATATGTTATCCTATCTAGAAACATAGTTATATGTTACTTTAGGAAACGGTCATGTCTCTAAATTTCATTTCCCTAAGGTAAGTTATAGTGCTCATTTTTACAATGTGGGTTTCTATGAAAGGAAATATCATGTATTAAACCTTTTAGAAATGAGGTGAATTTTAGGGAAAAATTCATTTTAAGGGGGGAATAATGTAACACCCTAAGATTTTTTGACTTACCATTTTCAATTTAATTTAATCCTTTTGATATTTTTCAAATTAATCAAGCACAAAAAAATTAATATTTTATATATATTAAAGAACTATGTTTGGATTGAGTTATATAGAATTCCAATTTAATCATTCAAACTACACAATATAATGGTCAATATCCCCTATATAGAACACTGAGGTAATCATACATTTCAAACATGATTGACTTTCCTCAATGGCTTGCGTAACACGGAAGACATAGTGGTACCAAAAAATAATATATTATTTAAAAATTATAACAATAAATAACATGGCCATTAAATTATATTTTATTAATATTATTTACTAATATATGAAAATATATTATTTTCTCAAAATTTTTAATCAATTATATATTTAATTAATAGTTATAAATAAATATAATAAAAAATTTACTATAAAGTATTATTTTTATAAAAAGCTATTATTATGCTCGCAATGTTAATTTAATCCAAATAAATAAAATTACTTACAATTAATGAGTGAATTTAATGTAATATATATGTTATGTATTGAATGAATTATTTTTTATATTCATCCAACATATTTTTTTAAGTAGAATAATAGAATAAAACAAATTTAACACATAAAACCCAATATTTTTATTAAGGAAATTTAACTACCTTAAAATAAAGACCCTATTTTAAATATAAATTTCTAAACTAATATAAATCATATATTTAAAAAATATCTTAATATTTTAAATAATTTAATAAAAATTATTTTACGGTGAATTTTGGCTATTTTTATGTGATGTATTATTTCTTAATGAATAATTAAAAATACTGAATTTTAATTCAAACCCGATTTTTCATATAATTTATTTATATAGTTAAATTATATTTTATTATCTATTTATATTTTATTGATATTATATATTTATCAATAAATTCAATTTATGTTACTACAATCAATTTCATTTTGAAATAGACTATAAAAACACAGAAAACCATTGAACCTTTTTACTTTAAAAACCTGCAATGTCACCATGACAGCTCGATTAATTTTGAATTAATTTTTTCCACTTATATGATTGGAATTTTAAAACGTGTATTTAATACTTGGAATGAAAATAATTTATAATTTATAATATATTCAATATAGTTTCTCACCAAAAATATAATTGAAAGTAATTAAAAGTAAGTATAACGATTAATGTTAAATAAAGCTTAATTAGGGACCAAACCATAACTTGAAGCCCCAAAACAATGTATATAATTGTATAAAAATCCATTGAATGGCCATATTTAGACCATATTCTCTATTATATAAAATATGGATTATTATTGGATCCATATTCAATAAAAAAAATTGGGTGATGATTCCCTTTTCCAAAATATTTAAAGAGTGCCATCCCACCTCCATTATAAAACGCATTCTCTCATCCCACATTCTCACACCTATGAAGCCATAGTGGATCAACAAAAAATTTGAAAAAAATATTCCCAAAATCCCTAACATCCTACTTGAATACTCCCTTGGGTATAAATCCTACCATGGAAGCTATTTTTTGAAAATCAAAAGGAGTTGGATGATTAAGAAGTAATACCCTCCCTCAAACTACTTTCTTTTAGTTTCATTATGCACTAACTCAAATATTATTATTCAATTATTGTTTAAAAATAGTAGTATATTCAATATACAAGTATGTATTTATTCTAATGTTTCAACCTAGAAATATAGATAGTTCTATCTAATGGGTAACAAACATACTATTTGTGTGTTTGGCGAACTACCACCTCAATAAACGATGATTGTTCATTTTTTCCTTTACCACATACAATGGTGAAATTTTGATGTAAAATATATTTATATATATTATATATTGTATTTATTATTTATATATTATTATATAATTCATTTTCAACACTTATCATTATACATTCCATTTTGTGTTAATACAATAATTTCGTTTGTGGAAATGTGGACTATCGCCCCCCCCCCCCCCCAAAGCGTCGGGATTCATTCATACACTACATGGAATGTATTAAGGATGGTTTTAATGAATATGTATGATATATATATATGATATAATCTGGATTCATTAATAATTATATATATTGTATATACACAAATATTTCTTTTCTTTTATTTATTTCAAGAAGACAGCTAAATAGAAATAGTGTTCATGCATAATTTACGAATTACCATATCCAGGAACAATGTATTCCATTTCATTATACTATATTCAATGGATTTTTATAATACACATATACTAAATATAAATTTTATTTAAATCATTTTTTTCATTATATAAATCATGATATAATTTTAAGGACAAAAGTTATATGAAATGAATACACAACAAAAAACAAAGTGGATATTACCTGAAGGGAAACCTAGGACTAGAGGGATATGGAATCATGTGAAAAAAAACAAAATGGTACTATTCTAGGATAATTATATGGTACCTGTGGTTTTTCCTCCTCCCTAGAAGCAGAGATGTAGATCATCATTATTTTTGTTGGTCTCATCCAGAAAAATGGATGGAAGAAGGTATGGATCGAAAGTGACTCAACTCCCATCGTGCGGGCCCTTCGACCTGGTTTGGTTAACCTTGTATGGACCCTCAAGACTAGATAGATTTTCTACATATATAAACATTCAAATCTTAATCATATAATCTCTCCTGATTATCAAGAAGAAATGAGGGTGGTGAATGGTATTTCCAATAAAGGAGTAGACAACAAGAATATGTTGATAGAGATCCTTCCAACTGATCTTATCCTGTTACATGAAAAATATTGTAATAATACCATTCCTATAGAATATTTTAATCTTGTTTTTTATCTTTATATATTTTACAGCATTGTTCTTTTGACCGAGACATTATCCTTTAAAAAATATAATTTTTAATAAACATGTAATATAAAGACATAATCAAACCATATATGGTATTAGAAGTAAGAATATGGTTATATAATAGATTTATAATAAATTTATATTTATTATACATGATATTTTAATGAGTATGATGAGAGTCATGACACATGGTAATGAAATTTCATCTCAATCTATATTTCTGTAAGATACATGACTTACTCACAACTCAGTTCATTTGTATGGTGTGTAAACTACCCATTATATTATTCTATGAATCTTATAAATAAATATATGTGTATTTACGTAACCATATTATGATTTTTATATCTGGGGGTTTATGTTTCAAAAGATATAAATAATTAAAGTAATTTTGTCTGAATTTTCCTTATTTAAGAAACATGCCATGTTATACACCAATATTTTTATATGAGGTATATAAACTGTCATTGAAATATTATAACATTAATATACTTCATCTCATGGTATTTTAAATATCCATGTAATTTTATTTTCGTACATGGGGGTATAATTAGAAGCTACCATGTGGTAAGTGTTTGTTGAAATAATCTTACCATCTATCGATATTTTTTATGATCATGTTTTCATTAATGAAATATTATGATCCATTTTTCAATAACACTCATGATTTTTCTTCTCCTATAGTTATACGGGATGTATACTCATATTAGTACCATTTTTTCACTCTTTAGTAGTTATACAATTAATATTTTTTTAAGTAAATATGACCTTACCTATCTCCTTGATCAGAAACATCTGTTCCGTTAAAACCATGCATTCCAATAAGGGATTACAAGAATATTCTTCTAATATCCTATGATCATTAAATGTAATTTTGACCTTTTTTTTCTTTTACCAACGTTTTCCAAGGAATCTTTTTGTTGCTTTCGAAATAAGTCATTTTTCATTCCTAAAACCGTGAAAAAGGTATATTACTTTTACCTCAAACGACATATAATAATTTACCCTCCATAAATTCTTTGAATTTTCCTTTAATGTTTAAAATTTTTATATTTAGGAAAATGTTTTTAAAATATACCTTTAATGAAATTTTTTTAAAATCATTTTCATGATATATTTATAATCATTCAATGTATTTTTCAAGGAAAATGTTTATCAAATGGTCTTCAAGAATATTTTATATGTTTTCAAGGAAAAATATTTTTGAAGATCCTATAAATGGTTTCAAATGAAAAATACTCTCAAAATGTTCTCAATTATTCTTTTATAATTTTAAGCTTATTTTCATGAAAATGGTTTTTAAAATTTTTTACATTATAAGATGCATTTTTTGAATTAGGTTTTGTAATTTCATCATGAAGTGATTTAAAAAAAATATTTCCTAATTATTTACCATCTAAAATGACATCCATTTGTGTTACTCATGTCTTTATGGACATTATCTAATGGTTCCATTCACATTCATTCCCTGAATAATTTAGGTATTAAGGGAATGATGTTTATGAAACTTACTTATTATTATAGTCTTTATATCTATGAAACCCATTTCAATAAACTAGTACTGTATTGAAGAAATTATTATGAAACATATTTATTTTTTCCAAGGTTAATGTTTGATTTCATGTTCATAACACCCATTTGATTTCATGGTTTATGATATTTTTGTTTATGATTTTGTGGAACATGTACGTATGACTTTCTTATGAGATGGGTGGGACCTATATATACCTCCAATGAATTGGGAAAATATTAATATCTCAAGATATAGACAAAAATGATCATGGTACTGAACCATGACTTCTATGATGGTATGAAGATTGAAATCATGCTACTAAGATGGCCATAGGAGTGAATAGTGACTACCAAGATGGAATTAGGAGTGAACTAATGCAATTAAGATGGCCATGGGATTGAAACATTAATACCAACATGGTATGTGGAGTGAACCCATAGTAATAATATTGTATTGTAAGTGATTTCTTGGATACAATGGACTTCATATTATATGATTGTGTGTTTTCAACAATTATATGACTTATTCTAATGTTATGATCTGATGTATTGTGTTCTTCATTTTCTTATGAATATTTTCTTATAAACTTACAATATTAATATCATGATTCTTGTTAGTGATATTTTAAAGGTAGAACATGATCTTATATTTTCATTGTTATTTTTTCATTCCCCTATGCTCATGTTTATGCTTATGTCTCAATTGATTGCCCTTACTAAGCATATGAGATCACCCCTTTTTATGTTTCCTTCCATAGTTTATGATGATATGCATTAAGTATGATTTTTATGAGGTTTTATAGTAAATAAATACATATTGGGAGATAATATAGCTCACTTCTATACTGGTGTTTATGATTCCATGTTTCCAAAATAACTAAACAAGTACGGTCTTTTGGGAGTCTATTTTTGTAATGTTTTATGTATTCCCAAAAAACTGATGTAATGTATATGTAGGTCAAGAATGGGTAATTATATTATACATTATAAATTATTCTAATTCCTAATATTTTATCCATTTTTTAAAATTTAATTCACTAATGTGGAAAAATTTAATTAACATTAATCATGAAAACACTGTGATATGACTGGGTTTTATATTAGATAATTTTTTAGAAAAAGATTATTCTATATTAACTGTATAAATTATAATAATAATTTAATGAAAATTAATTGCTATATTATGATATTTAATATATAAATTTAATTTAAAACATTCTCCATTAATAATTATTTTAATAAATTTAAAAGTATAAACATTGTTCATTTTAAAATTGTTTTTAAAAAAACCCGTTTAAGAAAACATATACTGAAAAACAATATACGGTTTATTAAAATGAAATAAAATTAATTTTAATATTAATAAATTACAATTATCTTACTTGAAAACATAATTATATCATATTTTTACTTTTAAATTACTTAATTTATTGAAATTACAATTATTTTTTACAAAAATATGCATTTTAACTATTCAATAAAAATAAAATCTTCTATTTTTTTAAAAAAAATTACTCTAATTACATTTGATTTTATGATTCCAAAAAATAATGCTAATTTTAAAAAATATATTTTATAAATTTTAGAAAAAATTATTATAATATTTTTTTTCATGAAAAAAAATAAAATTTATTTTTGGATAAAACACAATTTGAAGAATAAAATCACTATACTAAATGTTGATTGATTGTTTACCAAAATATATATCAATATTAATATATTGTAATACATTTATATATATAGTTATATATTTCATAAGGTATATAATATTATTCATACCTTCTAATTCAATGGCTTGGTTATAACTATAATATATAACATGGGCCGTTTATGTTTGGTGTTCCATTTCAAATATTCCATAAAACATTAAAATATCAAGGTTGAATGTAATGATAGATAATCTAATTGTTTCATGTAATATAATATAAACTCGGGGACATGTGTCCTTCATGATATTAGATATAATTATCTTCTTTTAAAATATTAGGGTGTTACAAGAAAACTATTAAGAAAAGTATTCATTTAATGAAATATATTCTATAATATAAAAATTTTAAATTCTCTCCCATTTAATAAATTTCCTCCTTTTAATTTAAATTATAAATTAATAGTTAACTTTTATTTGGTTTTCTAATAGATAGACATGACTTATTATATAATTTCACAAGTTTTATTGATAAAATTAGGGAATATATCATTTATCCTAAAAATTGGTCTATCAAAATATTGATTTTTTCTCAAATAATTTTAGTGAAACACTTATATTTATTTTATATAATTACTCATATAATGAAATTAATTTTCCAAGAGATCACATATTCAAACATTCAATGAAATATGATCAATGTTTTATTAAAAATATGAAATTTGAATTCCTGGTATTGTTGATTACTATGGATTTTATTTTTATATTCCTAATAAACATCTAAAATAACATTTAATTAATCCAATGGAGGCATAAAAATTCATTAATGAATCATATACAAATAACCTCATACTAGAGTACAATAATTATAAAAGATAATATCAAATGTGTAGGGTTTTTATTTTTATACATTAAGAAAACTGTACAGGGATTCTAAGGTGGATTGAACTATATTCTAATTATATATCAAAAAATTTATAGTGGAGGGTCAGTATAACTTTTACCAATTTTCAATGACCAATTTCAAACAATATTGATAGCATCATATTTCCCTTATTTCATTAGTTTTATAGGTTTTAGATGTTTAGAAACCTGTATATCTTCTCGGTTATAGAATTATTTTTCATAATTCACTAACTCCATACATTTTTTGCATTGGATATTTATCTCCTCAATTACATTGTCTATCATCATCGCCCCATCTCAATAATATTGGGATAGATGGGAAATCCATCAACACATGAAATACATTCTTGTTCTTCTCATACATTCCCTTGGGTGATTTTTCTCACATATTTATAATTTCAGTTGTTGAATATTTATTTTTTCACTATATTCCACATATAACATTAAATGATGCTTTATCCTTCTCATATTTTTTTGTTTTCTTAGTTTTGGGAAGGAATAAATTTTTAATAATAAAATGATATAGTTCAACGAGCCAAACCAATATTTTTTTAACACCATCTTATATCCCATTTGGTTTTCCATTAAATTTTCTAACAGGTACATTTTTAACATGGTTAACCAAAAATCCATCAATTTTTAAAATTAAAAAGCATTAATATAGTGTTATGAACAATTAACACTATAAGAGAATTATATATTCATAATCAAAATATTATACCCCTCAAAATTATAACATTATATTTCATTAAAAATAAATCTTAGTATAATATATGTTTATTTATATTAGTTCATCTCCTATTAATTATCATACTTCATTAACATAATAAATTATTCACAATGGATTGTAAGGATAATGATATTTACCAAATAAAATCCCTTGGGAATGTATATCATAGTGTGCAATTTTAGGATCATTCATTAGGCACAAGAGGAAAGATCAATACAATTATCAACCATCCTTATTTTTGGTGTTTTCCACTCGGTGAATGAATTCTATAAGGGTTTCAATGTTCTAGTATCTAATATTTGGTATAGTTTATAGGATAATCACAAAATCACTACTTTATCGAAACATCTAGATGTCATCCTATACAAAAATATCACCATTATATGAATCTCAAGGATTTTTGCTAATTTTTACTTCTCGTATTCCCTAAATAACTACAATAATCCTCATAAATTACTAAACCCTTATCCAGTACCAACTATACTAACCCATAATAATCATTCACATCTATTTCATTATTTTACTTGAATATTTTTACTACGTCACAAAGAGTCACACAAACTGGAGAACTGAAGGTTTTTTATTATTAAGGACTAGCTTCATAAGACATACTTGTAACCATTTATCTATAATTAAATAACATTGAAGTACCTTTTGTATTCTAAAAAGTTTTACTCATCATCATAACATGGGATAAGGGAAATGTAAGAAATGGTTAATCTCAAACACTCAGTAAAGAAAAAATTATCAACATCTCATCATGGGGTATATCATAAGCTTATGAGAAAACATGAGTATGGTTGAAATATCTCATTGAATAGAGTATTAAAAAATAAGAGAGTTAATATATTTCTTTGTATAAGGACATGATATCTATAATGAAGAAAAATATACCATATAAATGTTTTTGTAATCATGAAACATTAAAAAAGAGTAAAATAGAATAGTTAGTGGCATAATATTACGAAATAACAATGTGGAATAAAAATAATAATAGAAATAAAATATTAATGAAACCCACTAATAAAATCAACATATATTAGTCTTGGGATAATTATTATTGTACCTTATGGTTATTGTGATAATCATATATTGTTCCCATGAGCATGGGATAAATCCTTGAGCTTGGGAGAAATCCTCAGTTTTACATTTTTGAGCTCATGATATAGAAAAACTAAAAATTAATTGTAGGGATATATTGAACCCCAATCAACAATATCATATACATATAGATAAACTTGAAAAAAACTAATTAAAAAGATTATTGGATCCCTTGGAATGAATAATGGCATTCACAATATTTCTATATGGTACCAGTAATGTTGTCCTCAAGAATGTGAACTTTTTATTACCAAAACACAATTAACCTAAAAGATTATTTCATAATAACATTTATAGGTTCATATGTGAAAAATATATTGCATGGAAGTAATGAATTTTTTTATAAATAAAATAATAGTATATAAATTACACTAGTTTTTTCAAGAAAATGTGTTTAACTTTAAAAAAATCGATAATGTTATGGGTTATTCATAGTAGTCATTTTGGTAAAGGTATCTATTAAAAAATTGAAAATAATAAGTTTTATAATAAATATTTAGAAGTAAATATAACTAATGAATCCTTGTACATGACATTAATGTTTGAAAATTAAGAATTTAAAATATTTGGATTACTTTTACTTTTAAAAAAGTCTTCAACAATTGATCCTTGAAAAAGAAATAAAAGATTCAATAATGTGAATATAAATATTTGTAAAAAACATAATTTTTAGAATGAAAATTCAATAATGGAAACATAGAAAAAAATAATGGGTATAAAATTAAATATGGTGTGGAAGATAATACATTTTATTTTAAATGGATACAAATATTTTTAACATTTTTAAATGATATTGTTGAAAACCCGCATATTATAAAGATGAAATAAAACATCCCTTTGAAAAGTTTAATTGAAAAATAGGATGACCACATGATATAACAAACAAACTGGGTTTCCAAATATAATGGAGATAATTTGAGGTAATTTAAAACATATAGAAATTTTCAAAACCATATATTACTATTAATTAAATTCCCATATTCTTCAATGATATAAATCAATAGTATTTCTTATGTAGGTGGTTCAACCAACCATAACAATATCATACATTGTGTTAATTGTGAAGTGATTATTTTCAATATAAATAAAAAAGAAGAATAATGATCATATTTATTGTTTATTTGAATTTTATATTATAATTGAAATGATAAATAACAATAATATAACATATACTAACATATTATATAATAATAAGATATCATTTTTCTCTTAGAATGTTCTTTTGGAAAGATAAATTTTCCATGATTGTTTACTTTTCATATTGTTAATAGGTTATACTATTTTTATTTCAAAAAACAAAAATAATTTAATATAATAATATTTATCCCATAAATAGATTTTAATACACATAATGTAAGATGGGGTAGAAAAAAATGTAAATTGATCATTCTATGGAGGTTGTAGTCTGTATATACACGGATGATGATTTTATTTTCCTTTGAATTTATAAATTGTAAAATATGAATTATATTTTAATAATGAATAATATGGAATAAATTTAATACATATATGTTAAATAACCTAGAATTACCACCCTTTTGATGTATTTAAGGAACATGAATCATGTTTATTTTCTGAGGAGGTAGCTTGAACAACATACAAAAGATAGTCTCATTTTTTTTCTAATAGAGATTGGAAATGTATTAAATTATTGTACCATAATTAAAATAACATAAAATTATAATAATGATAGTGAATTTTTTAATTAATTAATGTTTAATGAATTTTTACTATAAATAAACTCACATAATTAAATTTTAATGAGAAGGGAGTGATTAAAAATTAAAACCAAAATTATTGGAATATCACCTCTGTATGGGGGTTACGAATTTGAGGGATGGTCTTATGGGAGGTCTAGAATATATTGAAAGTGTTAAGGGATGTTTAGGAGTGGTTTGGATTATTTTTTGGATGAAATTGGTGGTTGGTTGTCTGAGGGTATGTTAGTAGAAGAGTTCCCCTTTTAATGATTAAAATCGATAAAATTTTCATTTAAAAAATTTAGAAATATAAAAATTATAAATTGAAATATTCAATAATAATATAAATATAAATTATTTTATTAAAAATATTATTATCTGAACAGTATGTGTTTGTGATCACAAAAATGTTTTGGAAATTTCATAGGCTCGTTTAGAAGTACTCTTTTTCATTATTTTGATTACTTTTTGGGTTATTTATTGGTGAGTTTTTATGTAAAAAATGAGAAATTTTGATGGAGTTGAGGTAGTTCAATGTTGGCATATGAGTGTCCCAAACCATAATCCTTAGTCCATAAAACCATATGAACCCAAAAGAGGATATTCACATGACTATCACATCATTTTCAAACTACGCACCACATAGGAGAAACTTTGTGCCATCCTTGAAGATGCATGTGCTTAAGGTACAATGTTTCGAAACTTGTGAAACCCTACCAAGGAACCTGTGTGCATGTTTTTAATTACCCCAAAAAATTTGTTTTATAATTTATGTATCCCCCATATTTACCCCTAATCATCCATATCTCGACCGTAAAATTTCTCTCTAATTTTTGGATGCTCCAAGATTGAATACAAGTCCATCAAAACTACGTTCTTGGTGATTTGAAGCATAGTTGTCAGATCCACACCTTTCCGGTTATGTGGTTCCTTCCTAAATATTTTCTCGTTTTGTCTTGTTATTATAGCCTCCATTAAAGGTATTTATTTCAATATTTTTTTGAATCTAGATATATTTTTATTGGATCTTGATATATTTGATCTTTAATTGAGTGTTATATATAGATATCACACTTCATTGCTATGCCACTAAAATTTGGGAATTCCATTAGTGAGTGTTGGTTACTGATCTTGAGTTAGGTGGTCTATTATTCAAATCTCAATGTCTTAATTTCAAATATATGTATGTAATTGTAGTATTTTTATTAGATTATTAGAAAAAGTGTGTGTTAAATTGAATTAATTAATATGTTAAATTAATTAATTAAGGGATTTTTAAATTGGGGATATTGGGATTGTTGTATTAGATTACTTTATTTTTTAATTAATTAATGGATATTGGTGTGATTAATAAATTGATTGAATGAGAATAATTAATTGTTGAGTTAATTATGAGATCATTGTGATTTTTTAATTCGATTGATTAATTGTCGAATTAATTAATGTAATTGATGTGATTAATTAATTTTTGAGTTAATTAATGGAATTTATTTGATTAATTTATTGTTTAATTTATTATTTTAATTGATGTGATTAATTAATTTTTTATATAATTAATGGTTTTGAAGAGATTAAATAGTTTTTGAATTAATTAATGAAATATATGTAATTAATTAATTTTTAAAATAATTAATGGTGTAATTTTTTAATAAATTAGTGGGTTGTTGTGGTACCTATGATATTGTGATACATATAGAATTTTATAATTGTGATATGTGTGATAATAATGTGTGGTAGATGGTATGATGCATCAAAATCCCATAGTGGTAAATATTGATATTGTGATATATATTATTCTTTGATATTCATGAGTGGGACATGGTCCACTAAATCCAAAGCCTATAATTATAAATAATGACAATAGTGTGTGGTACATGGTATATTGTATCAAAACCCCATAGTGATAAATTAAATATTAAGGTGTGATACATGGAAAAAGGCTCCAAATACCCATGGTGTATTAGAAATGACATTCTACGCCCATGATTGGAATTTTACTATGGTTATGATTGGACATAGAATGACTTTATAAGATGAATGGTAACAAAGTAATTATAATATATGATATAACATGGTGATTTTTTAGAATCTAACATGGGATGAAGAAGGTATTGAGAGTACATTTTTGCTCAGGGACCTAGGGGTTTGTTTGGTTAAAAAATAAGCAATTGAATAAATTAAAATTGGATACTTTGTTGATTTTATTTATACATTATAAAACTATATACACTATTTTTATGGATATTGTTTTAGAGTTCATTGATGGTGGTCTATTCAGTTGTACACACAACCTACTCAGGATTTTAAATTTTTACACAAATAGATATCATAATGTTAGGACAGGTTAGGGGAATAGGTTAGGTGTTATATGGCTTAGTTGAGATAGAGCATGGAGGAGGGAACCAGACCATATGTTAAGACCCACATTAGAGTAGTCAGTGTCCTTATTTAAATTGGATTTCTCTATTTATATAAGAAACATATTTGTAATTTTATATATAGTATTTTTTTGGATGTTTCTTCCACGATTTTGGTCATCACATGATACCAGTATTATTCTAGCTATGATCATAAATTTTTGTTAATCATATTTTTTCTTCAATTTTTCTACTTTATATAGAGGGTATTTTATTCCAATGATCCTTATTATACCCTCACTTCAAATGAGATGGATCTAGTGTATGGGGAGGTATTTTTTAGGTCACATAGAAAACTGTCTGAGGGAACTAGTTTGTGGAACATAGGTTATAATGTATAATGTGGTATCATAGCATGGTTATTTTCTTTTCTTTTATATTTCTATTTGAGAATGTTGATAAGAGAATATAATGGGTTGGTTATTGGTTAAGATCTCATTAATAGGAGTATCTATCCCATGTATGAGCATAAAATCCATGCACCTAAGTTAGGATTATTGTTATTGAGGTTTTTTCTTATAGTTTGATGTTATTTCCACTTGGTTTATGCACTTGTTGTGGGTTGTTATTGATTTTTTAGATTTTATGTGATGTGGATCATGGCATAGTTTAGAATTATAGTTGAGTATGAATTCATCATTCTATGCACTCATTACTTTCTGACATGCATCATTTTAGGAACACACATGAAAATAATATTTTGGGTAAGTTGTTAAAAATGAATTTTGTTTTCTTTTTATGTTATGCTAAATGTAAAAATTGAGAATTTTTAGAATGAAACAAGATATGAAGAAGTGGGTTTTTAATGATAAAATTGAATATGAGAATGATTTTACCCATTATTATCCATGATGTGGATGTAATATGGTTATATGTAGTGACATATCCTTGATTTTGATAGTGTGGAGTGGTTTAGGGGAATGACAGGTTATATCCTCTATGAAACTCACTTGTTAACTTTATTAATGTTCTCTTGTCATGCCCTGACCCCAGTTACCCAGAGTTGGGGCATTATTACATAACAATGGCATGACTACAAGGAATCAAGTCCCGAAGGACCGATCAGTTTAGCAGTCTTGGAAAATAAATTACATACATGAATTTTAACCTTACAACTTGAAAAGAAAAACAACAGTAATTTATTCCATTAGAAACGTCCAAGCCTCTAGATTATTCCTACAAGTCAATTATAACTAACTTATTCATATCCTGGGAAAATAAAACATAAGAAAGGGGTGAGTTCAGATGCTAAGTAAGGGTAAACAATTTAGTGGATGCTATAAACTTTTAAGGAAATATGTGTAATAAAACAAAAGCCTTTTAAATATAAACATGAACATAATATAGAAAAAATAAATCAAACATTATCATATAAAAATACACATGGATATTATAGTAGTTGAATAATCACATGTAATAACTAATTTCATAATGTGGGAATGTATAGTACCGGACATTATTTCTGTGTTAAGGCCTCATGCCATGACCTATGGGAAAACTATACCCGGACCCAAACCCAAAGAGCCTCTGTAATCGGACTCCATCCCAGAGAGCCTCTGTAACCGGACTCCAACCCGGAGAGACTCTATAACCAGACTCCAACCTGGAGGGTCTACTGTAACCAGACCCTAACCCGGAGGTCTTACTTTTACTAGTCCCTAACCCGGAACATACAAGTCCAATACATTCATCATAAGAGAAGGTCAAAATATAACATAAACATTCGTATTAAAACAAGCATATGAAATGTCAATACTTTATCCATAAACCATGAATGGTATAAAAATAACACATCCACATTCAAACATATCACAAAACATTCAATAAAATATGGAATATTTGTATCATAATAAATCAACTTCAAACAAGTTTAAAATCCATTAAAGGATGTTGACATAGATGAAAATGATCAGTAAAATGATTTGAGAGAAATACCCCTTTTTCATGAAATCGTTTAAAATTCTTAAAATTTATAAAGGTGGTCATTTAAAATGTATTTTTGAATCAAATTGTACCATAAAACTTTGAATCTTTTTAAAATACTTATCACTTCAACACATTCATGTATATATAAATAAATCCTTAAAGTCATTTTGAAAACATGGACATTAATTAAAAGGGTTTAGAAAGATAAATCTTTAAAACATTTAAAATTATGATCTAGTTAAAAATACCCTCCCATTAAACAATAAAATATTCCTTTTGAAATAATTTTTATAAAATTTGGGTATCTATGATAAGTATATCCTAGAATATACTTACACATGAACTATCTCAGATAATAATATGATTGAGGAAATAACCCTTACCTCGCTTTAATCAATAGATTCATATGAACAATAGTCAATAACCACCAAACTAATCACAGAATATCATGAATATAAAAATAATCTTGATAATATATATCAAATTTATGTGCATAATACACCACATTCAATAAATAAATGGTGAATAGTGGAAACCTCACGGAATTAAAAGTGAGATAAGAACCCCTTACCACATGTCCGACTTGACTCACTCGTATGTTCCTTGTTATTCCTGAATAATAAAATTAAGTTAATTTATAATTGATTGAGAATAATTTAAAGTTTTTTATTCCTTTTATATCAATTATTATCTTGCTATAACAATTAGTTAATTATTTGAGTTCATATCAGACATTTTTTCGATGTTCGGAACTACAGCCCAAATGTCTGATATGAACTCAAATAAATAACTAATTGTTATATAAAGGTAATAAGTGATATAAAAGGAATAATAAACTTGAAAATATTCTTAATCTAGTATAAATTAGATTATTTTTATTATTAAGGAAGAATAAGGAACATATGAGTGAGTCAAGTTGGACATGTGGTAAGGGGTTTCTTATCTCACTTTTAATTCGGTGAGGTTTCCATTATTGACCACTTATTTATTGCATGTGGTGTATTGTGTACTGTCATTTGATATATATTATCATGATTATATTTATATTCCAGATATTTTGTTATTCATTTGGTGATTATTGACTATTGTGTATACGACACGATTTATTACAGTGAGGTAATGGTTATTTCATCAATCTCAATATTATCTGAGATAGTTCATGTTTAAGTATTTTCTGGGACATTCATATCATAGATACCCATATTTTATAAAAATTATTTCAAAAAGAATCTTTTAAGGTTTTATGGGAAGGTCTATTTAACTAGATCATCATTTTAAATGTTTTAAGGATTTATCTTTCTAAACCCTTTTAATTGATGTCCATGTTTTCAAAATGATTTTAAGGATTTATTTATATGGACATGTATATTTTGAAATGATAATTATTTTAAAAATATTAAAAGTGGTATGGGACACTTTAATCAAAAATACCTTTTAAATGACTACCTTTATAAATTGTGATAATTTTAAATGATTTCATGAAAAAGGGGTACTTCTTTCAAAGCATTTTAGTGATCATTTTCATCTATGTCATCATCCTTTAATGAATTTTAAGCTTGTTTGAAGTTGATTTATTATGATACAAATATTCCATATTGTATTGAATTTTTTTTAATATGTTTGAATATGGATGTGTTATTTTTATACCATTCATGGTTTATGGATAAAGTATTGGAATTTTGTATGCTAGGTTTAATACGAATGTTTGTGTTATATTTCAACCTTTTATTATGATGAATGTATTAGACTAGTATGTTCTGGGTTTGGGACTGGTAATTGTAAGACCTTCGGGTTAAGGTCTGGTTATATTAGACCCTCCGGGTTGGAGTCCAATTATAGAGGCTCTCCAGGTTGGATTCTGGTTAGAGAGGCTCTCCAGGATGAATTTCAGTTATAGAGGCTCTCCGAGTTTGGGTCCGATATTATACATTCCCTCATTATGAAATTAGTTATTACATGTTATTATTAAACTAGTAGAATATACATGTGCATTTTTATATGGTAATTTTTGATTTATTTTTTCCATATTATGTTCATATTTATATTTAAAAGGCTATTGTTTTATTACACATATTGCCAAAAAAATTTATAGCTTCTGCTAAATTATTTACCCTTACTGAGCATCTGAGCTCACCCCTTTATTATGTTTTATTTTCCCAGGATATGAAGAAGTTAGATATGAGTGACATGAAGGAATAATATATGAGGTTTGGATGTTTCTAATGGAATAAATTATTGTTTTTTTCTTTTCAAGTAGTAATGTTGAAATTCATATATGTAATCTATTTTCCAGGATTGCTAAACTGATCGGTCCGTCGGGACTTGATTACTTGTAATCATGACAATGTTTTTTAATAATGCACCGACTCTAGATAACTGGGGTTGGGGAGTTATATTTGGTATCTGAGGAAGTTTAGCAACAATATTGGAAATATATTTAGATAAACTCTGATTAGATAACATTACCCTAAGATAGACTTTGAGATTTAGTATAGAAGAACTTCCTAGAATTTTGGTAATTTAGAGATTTTTTGAGTTTTCCAAGCAATACATACCTATCTAGATATGAGAAGGTAGAGGTGGCTCTGGAAAAGATGTACCAAGGTGTAAAACCCGAAAACACTGCTTTGATCTATACTCAAACGGGAACTGGTGCACGACAACGAGCCTTGTTGCACTCATGGTTTTGACACTCCTGGGGGATATTCTTATGATAATTTACATTATCATTACAATAAATTATGAAGGATTTAGGATTAAATACTTCCTCAAAGAAAAATTTTTTATTGTTATGGATTATATCCATATACTGTTCAATTTAAGTTAGGTAATTTACAAGTTTGAAATTATTCATTGTGATTCATAAACTGACCTAGTGTAGGCCATTGTTTAGAAATGGCGCCCAGTAGAAGGAATGATAACTCCATCAATACGTACAATCCAAAGGATAAGAAGGATCATATCTTTCATGGTATTAATCCAACATTTAGAAGGGAAATACTCTCCCATGTATTCTCAGTATATGAATAAATAATATCATTTTTTAATAAGATAAGTAAATAATTCTATGATTCCTATAGCTTTTAAGGGAAGAAAGAGAAGAAAAGGATGTGAAGAAATATATTATGACTGACCTGAAGGGATAGTCTATGGGATCTCAGTGTTGTCTATGGAAACCATGTTGTTTTAGTTTTCCATTTTATGATGTAATTTAAACCTTATGAATGTATCTAGTACTTATAAGGCTACTAAACTAATTGGTCTTTCGAGACTTGATCTTTTGTGATCATTCCAATGATATGTAATAATGTACTGACTCTGGGTTTCTAGGGTTGGGGCGTTACATCTCTTATCTGTCCTAAGATTTTTTTTTTAATTTTATAGATATTCCTCCATGTCGATGCTTTTTGAGACGATGACCAGAGGACATGGAATAGGAAGATCCTCTTGTAGTGGAACATGAGGCACCGATAGTGCTAAGTGAATAATCATGAGAGTAGTTTTGGGATAAAATTTCATACATCATATATTTTATGGAGAGAGACCAGGATAGTTTTATGAGGTGAATGTCTAACACGATGTAGGAGCTTCAACTATATCACCAGCAGATGTTTACTGTAGAAGGTGGAAATGAGGTTGTATAGTTTAGAATTGATTCCATCTAGACTATAAATGATCATTTGGAGACTCCTTCTAAGAAGAGAGTCGTGTTAGACACTTACTGGTTAGTAGCACCAGAAAAGCACTGGAGGGATATCCCGGTGGGATATAGAGATCCAATTCCTTAGCAACTGGTGATGATTACCACCTAGGTTGCTAGTTTATTTCTGGATGATGGAGGTGTGAAGCATGATGAATTTCAACCACCGGTGCTTAGGTTTCTGGATGTGTTTCAAAAATAGTTTTTAGAGATTCCACCTAAGAGAGATGTGGAATTTAAAATTGGATCTTACTGGGGATAGGATAGGTTCTATTCCATGATATAGAATGACACCAATAGAGCTTCTAGAGATCAAGACTCAGATGCAGGAGTTGATGGATAAGGGGTCTATCCATCTAAGTATGTTTCTTTGCGGTTCTCAGGTTCTATTCATAATTATGGATGATAGAACTATGAGCTTATGTATTTATTATCATATGTTTAATTAGTTGATTGTGAAGAACATGAATCCTCTTACACATTTTTGATTTCTTTGACCCATTGAGGGGCACTTTCTTCTTCTCCATGAGTGACATGAGTTCAGGGTATCTTTAGTTGGTAGTTCTACATTATGATATAATGAGGACTGATATTTTAATCACTTATGTCTAGTATGTGTTCTTTTTAATTTACTTTTGGTTCATTAACACTTCAATAATGTTTATAGACTTGATGAATAGTATCTTTCATCCCTACACAGATCAGTTTGGTGTAGTGTTTGTCTGTTTCAACTTGGTGTACTCCAAAAATCCAGACGATCATTCAAAAGATCTTGAAATTATCCTAATTATAGTAAGATATCATCAACAATACACCAAAATATCTATGTGTAAATTTTGGATTGATCCAATAAAATTCTCTGGTCAAAACATCATTGAGGAAGGTGTGTTAGTTGATTGAGGGAAGGTTTATGTGGTTGTATCTATTGAGCATCCCAATAACATTTTTTATATTCATATATTCTTGTTTTAGCATGATATTACTGGATATACATCCTTGATTTTTTTAATTTTGAAGAACCACATTCATGCATGACCAAACAGTTACTATAGTTTAAATGGTATGATGCATGTGAGAATTCCTTCTAGGTGTTGAAGAAGCACTATACATCACAACCCATCTTGATCATACACGAGGTTGATGGGGAGTATATAATTTTTTGTGACATTTCTTGGATTAGGGTTAGAGAATTATTGATATTGTGTGATCGAGTTATGGAATATAGATCTAGGATATTAAGTCCACATGAATAGAACTACCCTACACATGACCTCGAGTGTACTATAGTGGTTTATACTTTGTAGTGTGGGTGAAAATACATGTTGGGTGGGAATTTTACCATGTATACAGAACATAAGAGCATAAATTATATAATTTTGTAGAGATATTTAAAACTCCAATAGTGAATACAGGTTGAGTAAATGTATTCATTTTACATTGATCTAGAATACACACCTCCAAAGGGAAATAGTTTTGCTAATGATTTAAGATGAGAAAACTAGACTCTGGTAGTTTAGGAGTCTAGTGATGAATGGAAGATGACAAATTTATGTGTTGAGATTCATGTTGTGGTTAGGTAGGTTCAACTAAAGATGAATCACATATTAAATTTAGTGCATCATACACTTATGAGATAGATTTAGGATAGAAATTATGATGATACTGAATTATTATCCTTGAGGAAAATACCAGATGTTGGGGAGTCACCTTTATATTTGAACATAGATGGGTATGAAATCATCTATGTCAGGAATAATATATTTGAGACTCTAAGTATATAGAAAGATCTGATGCATGAATTTCATGCCTCGATGTGGGTGGTGTATCTGGGTGTAACATAATGTACGGGGACTTATGATGATAGTTTTGGTGGATGGGAATAAAAAAACTGATAAAAGGGTTTGTGACATGATGCTACACCTAACAACTGGTGAAGGATGAGAATCAATAACATGGTAGTTTTCTATAGAAGTTCCCTTTCCAGAAAAAATGTTGGAAAATGTTACCATGGATTTTTGTGTTAGTCTCCAATGGACGATTTGGAAGAATGATTCTATTATGGTGATTGGAGACCGATTGAAAAGGGTGGAAAATTTATCACTGGTATGAGATACTATTTCAGTGGACTAGTTGGGACAATTAAACATACAAGAGATCTTCCATATGTACAAGGTTCCACGATGTATTTTTTCAGACCATGACTCCCATTTTACTTTTCACTTCTTGCTGGTCTTACAGAAGGCTCTTGGTACATGAGTTTTTTTGAGTGTGGCATTCAACCCACAGAAAGATGGGAAATTAGAGCATACTATACAGGTGCTTGAGGATGTTATATAGGCATGTAGCCTATAATTTGGTGGGTCTTGGTAGAGGAACCAATATTCGCTTGAGTTCACCTATTACAACGGTTATTTATGAACTATTCAAAATGAACCATATTAAGTACTTTATGTTATGCCATACAAATCACCTCCATGCAAGATGGGGAAAGAGATTGAGAGTTTTTGGTACCAAGTATCAGGCAGGAGATGTTGGAATAGGTCCAACCGATTCGAAAGTAGATGGAAATGGTTTAGATTAGATAGAATAAATATGATGATATACATCGATGACCCCTAGAGTTGCAGAGGGTGATCGTCTATTCATTCTGGTGTATCCTAGATTGGGTCACCACCTGATACAGAGAAAGGGAATGTTGAGGCCTTGGTTGGCTAAACCCTTTGATGTTGTAGGGAGAATCAGTCCATTGAAAGACCAATTGGGTCTTCCATAGAGATACAATTATATGAATTAAATTTTCATGTGACACAACATTGGCAGTATCACCCGAACACCTATCATGTGATTGATGTAGATTCTATTGATCATGATATAGGTGCTCCATTTAAGAAGAATCTGATATAGGTGTTGGATCGTAATGATAAGGTGTTGTCAGGATAGATCGTGTTGATATTTCATGTATTTTCGAAACACGGGAATGTGGAGGAGGAAACATGTGAAATAGAAACATATTTGAGGGATCAGGGGTTTGATCGTTTTGACTCATAATCATAGAGATGGCTTATATTATAGATTGTGGATTATCTATTATAAGTTGGGGAGATTGTAATATCCCCACATTTTATCGATATGTGTTAGTACTATTTATAGGTACTCTTTTCCCAATTTTTTTGAGTTATTTTTGTTTGGTTTGTATCATGGAGAGTTTTTGGGTGACACCAGAGAAATTTGGGGGGGTGGGCAAAGGTAGTGCATGGTTGGCGCACAATTTTCCCAAACCATACACCCCAATCCAAAAAACCATTCAATCCCAAACAGAGGGTGTTTGCATGGATGAGACATGGTCTTTAAATCCATGTTCCATATTATGTGAAACTGTGCATCCCCCCACTAGCAGAGGCGCGTGGTTTTGATGCACGGTTTTGAAACCCTAGACCATTTCCCAAGAAACCATGTGAGTATTTTTTTACCCTAAAAATTTGTTTTTAAATTCCAAAAACCCCACTTATTAACACATTATAGATCTTAGATCGACCCTAAACATTCTCTCTCATTTTTTAGGCTCTTAGAAGGATTCTGAGGCCCTTTGACCTCAGTTCTTGGTGATTCAAAGCCCAGTTGTCAGATTTTGTACTCTTATGGTATGATATTTCATCCCGAATGGGTTATTGTATTCTCTTGTTCTTATCTGATCCCTTGAGGGGGTGTTTTTTCCAATTTTTTCTAGATATAGATTTTTTGGATATAGATTTTTTGGATATTGATTTTAGATTTCAGATCTACATCTTATTCTTCATCATTGTTCTACTCAAATTTTGGGTTTCTATTGATGAGCATTTTTCAATAATTGTGAATTTGGTGGTATTTTATTCAATTCTAAAAGGCTTGATTTCAATTACTTTATGAAATTATAGAATTTCTATTATATGATTAGAAATGGAGTTTCTTAAATTGAATTAATTAACAAGGTAAATTAATTAATTAAACAATTGTAAAATTGGGGATATTTTGATTGTTGAATAAGATTAAATAATTATTGAATTAATGAATGTAATTTATGTGATTAAAAGAATTGTTAAATTGATTAATGGGATTTAGGTTTTCAATAAATTTTTGAATTAATTAATGTTATTAATGTGATTAATTAAATGATTAATTAATTAATTAAGTGTTTGTAATATTCAATTATTGAAGTGGATTAATTAATTATTGAATAATTAATGGGTTGTTGTGGTTAATGCGATATTTTGATACACATAGAATTTTGATATTGTGATATATGTGATAATAATGTGTGGGACATATTGTGTTGCATAAAAATTCCATATTAGTAAATATTGATATTATGATGTATATGATTGATTGATATTCATGTGTTGGATAGGGTCTAATGACTCCAAATATCATAGTGATAAATATTGATAATCTTGTGTGGGATATGTTCTATTATTTCAAAATCCCATAGTGATAAATTGATTATTTAGTTGTGGGATAGGGATTGAGGCCCCAAATACCCATGGTGTGTTAGGAATGATTTTCTATTCCCATGAGTTGGAATTAGATTATGGTTTAAATTGGAAATGATAGGAATTGAAATGATGAACAGTAATAATGGATTTATGATATATAATATCTCTTGGGGATAGTTCAAACCTCGAGATGGGCTGAAGAAGGTATTGAGAGATCAGGTGATCTCAGGAAATCAGGGGGTTATGTTACTTAATAAAGAGTATTTGAATAAATGTAATGTATTTACTTTATTTATTTTATTTATTATTTATACAACGATATACAATAATTGATTAGATATTAATTTAAATTCCATTGGTAGTGGACTACTATGTTTCACTCAAACCCTACACGGGATTCCTAATATGTACCAAAATATATTTCAAGCTTGAAGTACAGTGTAAGGGAAATGGAATAGTTTTATATGACTGATTCAGAAAGGACAATGGATAAGTGAACCAAATATTTTGTTTGGACTTGCATGTGATTAGTCAATGTCTATTTATTTTTGGGTTTTTTCATATTGACAGTTGAAACATACGTCACATTACAGATCAATTATTTAGATTGGGATGTTTCATATCTTATTTTGGTTATCATGTGATACTAGTATTGTTCGGGATATGATAATGTAATTTTGTTCCTATTTTTTTCTATTGTTGTGCTACTTGATAAAGATATTATACTCTCCCCATGATCAATATTAGACCCTAATCTCTAGTCAGCAGCCTCTGGAATTTTGGGAGGCATGCTTGAAGTCATGTAGCAAACCATCATGGGGAACTTGTGTGTGGAACCTAGGTCAAGAGGTTAAAATGTGTTCTTTGTATATCTCATATAAATTCCTAATGTATTGATGCTAATGATTATGGTAATATATTGAAATAATATATATTATAAAAATAATCTTATAAATGTGATTAATTTTAATTTTTTAACACATTACGAAATTATTTTATAATGTCATATCCTATTTTATATTAAATAATATCATTTATATCCTAAAAATTTCCCAATTTTTAAATGGTTAATATATTAGTATATATTAGAGGTATTATTGTTCATAAATTTTATTAATAAAATAAATTCATAGATCATTTTATTTCAGTGTTTCATATGGATAAATATATTGAACAAAGTATTTATTTAAAAAAAATATTTCAATATATAGAAGGGTTACAATTATTATCTTGGGAATGTGTTATATATTGTATTATATTTGAAAACATGAGGCATATTTATTCAAAAGGTAAAATTCATTTATAAAGGTCATGGTCATAACATTATTCTACCATAATATATTTAACCTTAGAAATTTCATTTAATTTTCTACGGTGAAAATAAATTATGGTACTTGATTATCACTTCCCCTTATAGATCCAATGTTTCCCATCCATACATATGATTTCTCTAAATGACATTAACATGGTGAGTTACCTAGTTTAATATAACATTTTCTCTACAGTCTAAGATCTTCACAAAATACTCCTCTTAAGAGATATTAATATCTAATTGTACCAACTTTGAACTATGTATATCTAATAGATTTGGTATGTAATTACTCAATAGAGATATATGGAATAAATCATGTATTTTTGGAATCTTTGGTAGGAGTGCTAGTGTATAGGCCACAACATAGATTTTGTTAAGAATATTAAATGGAAAAATATATATAGAATTTACATTTACCTTTTTCCCAATACACATGAATCACTTTTATAAAGATATAAAAAGAAATTATTTATCAAAAACCTCAAACATTGGGTCTTATTGATGGTTATTAGTAAATTCCTTCTGTCAATTTTTACTACCATGATGTGTTATTGAATAACCTTAGACTACTCTTCATTTTATATTATTGGTTTAAGTCCCCAAAATATTTCATTCTTCCACATCAACCCAATATTTTTGAGATATGAATTTATTTCCATAGATGGATTTATAAGGATAAATAAAAATTCAGTATTTGAAGATATTTCTGTGTGAGAGGTAGAGCACTAGAAGATGCTGATATGAACCTCTTTTATTGTTAATGACGTAAGATATGAACATATACTCATGTTTCTGGATAGTTGGTTCAGATTGACCATATTTATGGTGGAGATAGTTCACAATTATTGTCAAATCAATGTTTGCAAAATATTGAATAATTTTCAGGAGCTTTTTGATGATCCTCATATTTCGATCTGATTTAATCGATAATGGTGCTCTAAGAAACATCACCACTTATTATATGTATATCATTTCTGATTGATTGAGTGATATTTACTCCTAAATAATAATGGATTGAACTTTTTTTCAAGATGATACTCTACAATCCTTATGAAATTATTCACTTTGGTTTTCATTAGTTGTCTCATAAAAAAATCGTGTTTATTTTCTCCCATTTCCATGTGGGTATTGGAAGTGGTAGCATCATCCCTTTAGATATTTTTATTTCCCCCTTTAGTTTTTTAAATACCAAAAAAATTTATGTATAATATTCAATATTATTATTTATATAATCTGATGAATAGTGATTTCAAAGATATCTATTCATATTTGTTCTCCTTAGGTGGATAAAGAATGAAAATACTTATGAATAATTCAATATATATTTTTTTATCTATGACTCTTTTTTTAAAAAAAGTAATTTTAAAACTTTTAAAACTTCTTCCTCATCAATGTTGAACTCTAAATCTTTCCTCTTCAATATAGTATCATCCTTTTTCAATATATCCAAACCATTCATTTGGGTAAACTAAATCTTCTCTATAATGGATAATAGGGAAATAATTATAGAAAGATAGGATATTGTTCCTCCCTTTAGTAGTTATATATACATACTTTTAATTTCATAATAGATTATATCATTTTCAGTAATCATCATTTTAAAGTTCCCATGAACCATTATTCTAAGAGATTCTTCTACATTATTCACCTTCCTATGATGTTAGTGGAATTACTTATCATAGTCATTGAGAAGATCTAACCATATTCAGTTGTGTATATTGATCTCATTTTCTAAGAATATATACTTCAAGGTTTGATGATTTGTATATATCTCACAATTTTATAAATACAGCTAATGCCTATAAATATTCAATGAAAATATTAACATATCCAAATCTAGATCATGCCTCGGATAATTCTTCAAATGGACCTTCATCTTTCTTGAGGTATAAGCTATCAATTATTCCATTTTCATGAGTACACGACCAAATCCATTATTTTAAGAATAACTATAGATCATGAATCATCCTCCAGTGTTGTGTAATATGAGAATAGGTGTAGTGACCAAACTCTTTATTAGTTCATTGAAATTTTCATCACATTTGTTAATACGGAGGAACTTTACCCCATTCCATGTTAATTGGGTTAATGTTTTTGATAATCAAGTAAAGTTTCTAAAAAATTGTAGATAGTAACTAGTTAATTAGAGGAAACTATAGATCTCCATAAATGTGTTTAGTTTGTCCCTTTCATCAATCACCGATTTTTTTAAAGGATCCCAGAATATTCCCTTATTTGTGAATACATGACCCAAAAGGATATTTTTATTATCCAAAAATAACACTTACTAAATATGTAATGCAATTTATCATTTCTCAATGTATTTATAAAAATAGATAAATTCTCCTAATGGTTATAATTTATTTTAGAACATATGAAGAATATTATTTATAAATAACACAAGAAATTTTTCAAGTTAATCTTTAAAGACACTATTAATTATGACCATGAAAATTACCAAATAATCAATGAGCCCAAATGGTATGATTATGAATTAATAATGGTCATACCTTGTATGAAAGGAAGTATTTTGAATATCATCCTCAATCACCATTAACTGATTATATATTTATCAAAGGGCCACTTTAGTAATGTAATGTGTCCCATGTAGTTGGTTGAACAAGTAATAAATCCAAGGTAGGGGATACTTGTTTTTAAACTTAATATTCATTAACCTATGATAATAAATTTAGAGAAACATTGAACCATTCTAAGTAATGGAAAATATTACCAGTGCACTCCATGGAGAAGCATAAGGCAGTTTTATGCCATTTTCAATATTGTCCTGAATTTTCTTCTTCATATCCTCTAGTTCAATGTGGTCATTCTATATGGACTATAGGGTATCCAATGATATCTAGGTATATATTAAATTTATAAACCCATCCTTATGGTCATAAGTAAGTATAACGATATCTTAAATGAATATATCAACACATTCATTTAAAATGGGCATGTCTTCATGGTTAATATCAACCACTATCTTAACAATTATATATATATATATATATACTTTATCATAAGTAAATATTATCAATTCTTGAGAAGAATTTTTAAAGGTAGATTCATTGTGATCCTTACCTTGGTATAGAATCAGAGGATAATTTTTTATATTGAATGTTATTTCCTTCTCTTGATAGTTTATGAGGTTTATATATAATTTAAACCAATCCATTCCCAATATACCATAAAATTAAACTAAAGGGTGTATAACTAGGCTTATTGGGAGATTCATCCCAGGGATGTTGACTAGGATTAATTATATATTTTAGATGAAATAATTTTCCAATTTCCTATTTTCTACAATATAATAATCTCTATTCACTGTGGTGGTGCTTTAATAGTATGCTTATAGTATCATGATATGAATGAATGGGTATAATTAAAAAAAACTACTATATTCTAATTTTTGGTATAAATAACTAGTATACATGTCACCAATTTGTTACTAGGATCAATATTAGTATTTGTGATATCATAATCCCACCCACTCCCTAGTTCCCATAGTGGTTTTTATCATTGGTCCTCTTTAAAAACCCTTCACCTAGGGAATTTGTTTGAATAGTTTTCATGTTACTTATATTTGAACCATTGAACCATATGATAAGGACTTATCATATCATTATATTGTTAAATCACATTAGTGGGATTATTCACCTTCCATTGATATTTATTTTCATTATGTCCATATCTTTGATAATTTAAGTATCTTTATGTTCCCTAATAAAATTCTTAGGATTCTTTATTTTGTCGTAATCATATATGTGTCATTTAATTCTCCTTAAATTATGGGATATGTCTTCTAATCATTATGTATTAAACATTATTCATTATTTATTCTCTCTATCCCTATAAGAACACTAAAATTCTCAATTATCCATCAATAATTTGACAGGAAAAATAAAAATTGTATTACATAAATTTATGTACGAAATCAAAAAAAAATTTTGTTGTCAAAGATATACCAAACTGAATAAGGGATAAATCTTTATTTCAGTGTCAATGATAAAGCTAGAGGCATACCATTTATGAAATGTGATTTTTTTCTTATATGTACTGGATGAATCATCCTCCATTTTTATGATTTAGAAGAATTCCTTATCTATTTTAGAAATGATGATTGGGAGGAATATATTTATTGAATAATATCAAATTCAATCCTTCCCAGTTCATACATTTTATATATCCCTTTGTCTTCATAATATTCCCCAATTTTACCACTTGTTAGCTTTTCCCTATAATGACCAACAAGATATATGAAGTTATCTTCCTTTGTGATTTTGGGATATTCAATATATTCTAAATAGAAGTAATTCATTACTTCTTGATAAGGGTTCAGATGATACACTAAATTTAAGAGTACCTTTTTACATAAAGAACTCAACCATAAAATGTTTCCTTTTATGAGGAGTGTGTTTTAAAATATTTATGTAATTATTTATAACTTGAGTAACATGTCCATGTACTATAATGAGATTCTTAACTCTAGATCCCATCAAATTATGAATTTTATTTGGGAAATCATTACATTACCTATTACATATGGTATTGACTTGATTCCTCTTATTTCTATACATTTTATAAAATCAAGGATTTTTTGGGTTGAGAAATACTAAATTAATCATTTTAAAGAAATAAAACTATTAATATTGAAAAATAGCCCATAAATGACGTGTATACCATAACTTAGAAATTTCTAGGTTACTATTTCCGTTATCATTAGTTATTTTTCTATTTGGTCCTACAACCTAAATATTTTTATATGGAATCAATGAGTTTCATAACAATGTATTCACTCATTTATAATTGTTTGTAAATAGTATATTAATTATACAAATCATATCCCTCGAGCATGTCTAACTATGTGTGCAGTCAATCACAGTTCTTTTGAACTGGCTGAAGGTCAAGCAAACTCACAAAAAAACATTTTCATTAGTTTCTACCATAATGTGAAAATATGATAGACCATAAATACAATTGTTATTATCCAAACATGGATTATAATTTTATAAAACCACACAAGATATACATTACCAACATTTTCTAATTTCAGATATTTTAATACATATCCCTTAGACTGACTGAAAATTGTTTTTTTATTATGTAAAAACATTTCATGAAAAAATGAGAAAACATACAGGACATCATCAAATGACCTCAAGTGTGACCATCAACACCAACCCAAATCCACAAACCCATAATCAGACTCTAGTCATAGTTCCCCCAAACCCTCCAGTGATGTGAGATGAACCCAAAAAACATCTACAAAGGGTTATGAAGAAAATAGAATGAGCAAGACCAGGCTGTTCGGATGCAGCGCCTTCCTCCAGAGACAACCACAGCACAATCTCAAACTGAACGACACTCTTAAGACCCCTTTCCCATTAGCATGAATCCAAATCTTGTTGACATCATCACTCAATGAGCCCGTAGATCCACCTGAAGCTCTCAAAAGAGACATTAAACTACAATCTCAGACAACAGTAAACCGGCTCTCGACCACAGATTCCACCACACCACCAAGGAAGCAAAGAGCATCGAATATAATGAGTCTTCGATGCCGTTGAAGCCTATTATTGGCTACAACCATGACACAGCCAAAGAATCTGTGAACCCTCAAAACCAAACAGCCCTAACCTTAAGCGTAGCTGAAATACGAACTCAAGCCTTGACGTCACCACAATAGAATCTATAAATCCTAGTAAATGAACAAACCTTACAATTAAATATAACATAAAAGATAACAGGAAAACTATGATATCATAAATTTTTAGGAACATATTGAATCACAAGGAAGAATGAAATAAATAATATCATATCAAATGATAATGGAACCATAAGAATAATGAACCAACATAGAGTATGGTATCATAAGAATATGTCAAGCCTCACTATTAAGACAACATAACAATTATATGATAAGATAATAGACTTTACACTATACATGGTTTATCATGAGATGAAAACATTAACTAATGTTTTTTGGGGGATGTATAATTATTGAAAAATCCATTAAATTCATAAAATTTAAATTAATATGTATACAAGATAAGGAAATAATCTTTACAACATTTGAATAATAAATACTCCTGAGAAGGATATGTGTTATGTAATATTTTCTTATAGAATAATGAAATGGAATTCCATATAGATTAATATAAAAAAAGGATTGAATAATTTTTGGACATTAATAAATTAATAGTGAATAATATTTCTAGATAATGATGTTCAATTGAATAGATGTTCTAAAAAATGAGTGGATAATTATGTTTGGAAATGAACAACCAAAGTAACATTTAACATAAAGTATAAATAAAATTTAGAGAAGGTAAGAAAATAATGTTTTCTTAAAAACTAAAAATGATCCAAAATTGTTTTATATAAAATAGTGAATGATTTTAGAACCATATAGTGATAAAATCAATATATTATTTGGTATGTTATAATTGATTTAAATTAGACTAATTATTTTAAAATAATTTTTCTTCAAAGAATAAATTGAGAAGGAAATGTGATAAAAATGTATTATAATGAAGAATTAAATGCAAATGAAACATGGAATATATGTAGGGAAATTCTATATATAATATGGAATATATAAATGAAAATATTACAGATGTAGGAGGATAAAATAAAAGATAACATTTTTCTCAATTATAATGAGGATTGATCAGAATATACCTTAACGTAGACACTGACTCATTCAGTACATTTATTTAACAAACTAAATAATCAAATTAAAATTTTAAAATACTCTATTTAAAAGTTTATTATATAAATTTAATTTATTTATAATCTTCTACATTAGTTGATAATCATTTTATAATGATTCTATGATTATGTTCACCATCTTGGGCATCTTTGTTACATGGTTTGAAGGTCGCATTGTAGTATTGGTAATTACCAAAGATATTTTCTTATGAAAACATAAAATCAAAAGTAAAAGTGAATGATCTAAATTTAATTTCATAGTTTTCTATGGTCCCATATAACCAAAAAATTTCAGAAATAAGGATTTTTAAATGTAATTTAAATGTTATCATTATTCTGTTTTTTCATTTAGGATATTTTCAAAAAATGATGAAGTTATGTGGTTTTCTCTATCCTACATACTCATTGTCCATTAGAAAATATAATAAATATATAATAAATATATTTGTATAATTTGAATCTATAATATAATAATTCCAACCATCCATGAAAGTGGTGGTAGAAACAAAATATGTTGTTCATGGAGACGGTGAAATGACCATCATTTGAACAATGTTTGCATTTTGAATTAGAATGATACGATGTTTGATAATAGATATTGAATTATAAAAATAATATTTAACTATATTTATAAGAATAATATTATCATACTACCTTGTATATAATTTATTGGAGGATGTAGAATAATAAAATGATTTATGAGAGTTCGGTTTGGAACATTACCTCTTCCTTAGGATGTCCACTTTTAGGATGCACATTATGGCCCATTATAATGATTTTTTGATGAGGAAAAATATTATAGGGGATAGGGGAGATTTTGGAAGAAATTTGTGTAGAGAATGGAAAATATAGGTCGTAGAATGTGTTGATAAATGGGGTTGTAAAGGGTGGTAGGAATACATGGAGGAGATGGGTGTTTTAGAATAAAAAATTACAATAAAATATTGTCATCAAATAGAGACGCATCATAAAACTCAATAGTAATGTGAATGTGAATATAAACGGAAGGTGTATTAATATATTCGTCAAAGTAATATAAGTCACAAAATTTCATTTATATGATCTATTACAGAATATGATATTATTATGGTATATATATGGTAGATTAATTTGCCACAAAAAATATACGATTTTATAATATACCTAAAAATCACCCTAGGATATTTTCATTGTGATAATTCAAAAAATAATATTTATTTCATCAACGTAATTTTTTAATTAAGAGAAATATTTTTTAAAAAAAATTATATTCTTGTTTGTTTAATAGTACCACTTTTTATTAGATGTTAATATTTAGGATCCTTATAAAAATTAAATATGATTCCACATAATTATATTATCATTTATATAAAATTATTCTTTTATAAAACCATTTTATCAATATAAATTTTAGATTTATTTTTAATATTTATCATAATAATCATTTTTAATGAAAATAAAACATACCCAATTTACCATAAAATAGAATTATTTTTTATTTGTGTGAAATATTTATTTTACCATATTTTACACTACTATTTCATAAATTATTCATATATTTATTTCATAATTTACCCAAATTTTTTATCTTTATACCAATAAAATAACAAATTTCATCCTTTACTAATATGGACCTCTAGGTTACTAATATATAATCCAATTCATCTACCTGAAATACAGTAATTGAGTAATCACCATATATTTTTCCAAAATAACTACATCATAATAATACATGTCCCCTAGAAACGTTCCCATTATCAAACATTCATAAATCATACTAGAAAATTTTGTGATGGGATTACTTTCATGGGGTGTTACAACCATCACTAATCTAGTGGTGATTTTTTCTAACATGAATTTATATGAAAGTCGATTTCACTCGAGTATTAGTTGTCATTGTACATCTTGGACTTTCTTGAGGGAAAACTCTAAAGATGTGACCTCCCTCCCAATCTCAAATAGATGAACATCATAAAGCATTTTGATATTGGTTGAGACCCTGATTTCTACCTTATATAATAATTATATATTATTATTAATGTTAATGTACACTATTTCAAATAATATCATTGTAAAAAATAATTTACCAATGGTTATAATGACCAATGTTCATAACAAAAAATTAACCCATTTTGTCCATATTAATTCAATACATTTTATATAACAAATTAAAATAATTTTCATGGGATAATATTATATAGTTACTAAGTTTTGTAATATATTATATTATAAAATATGACTTGTATTTATTCAAAAGGGATATTTTTTTATAAAATTCTTGGATGTTACACATTATGACTTGACTTATATGAGTGTTTTAATACACCCACACATGTGTGAATGGGATTGGTATATATTCTATAATGTGGAATTAATGAACAAATTCTAAAGGTATTAAAATGATGAGTCTTACCATACCATTTGACTATGGACCTTATTTATTACATGATATGGTAATACTAATTTTTTATTCTAGTGGAAATACCATTTATGGTTTACTTATAACATGGGTGTACTACTTATTCATAATTATGTGATATGGGAGAACCACATGTGATTTCAGTGTGAGTACCAATGATGTGAAAGGTTTACCATGATGCAGGGTTTGTGAGTCACTGAATTTATTTTTTATTTCATATAATGGGAGTAATAATCACTATAAAAGCTTCACCTCAAGAAATTTTTACCATTTTCTATCAAAAAATCCTTTTTTGAGTGTCCTGTGTGATTGAAAACAAGTATACCTATTTTATTCCCCTATAGATTTGGATATGATATTGCGATCACAATTGGAAAATAAAACATTATTGAAGGTTTTAAACCATTGGTATAATGATTTAAATTCTTGTTATAGGTTATAAAAATGGTTTCCCTAACATTTCGGTAGACAGGAACAACATTAGTCATATCATAACATTTTTCTTATAGAAATCGACATAGGAATGTTGGGTGTGTCTAAACCCAATGGTTACAAAAATAATTTCTATAAACCCCCTCAACCAGTAGCCAAAAAAATTCCCCTAACACTACCCACCACTTTCCAAATCTCCCTATAAATCCTCAACACTTACCAAAAATTATACATATTAAAATACCACTTATATATAATATTTCATATTTAATATACTGATAACATTTAAAAATAGAACACATACATGCAATTAGTTTCACTGCTTAAAATTCATCCACATGGTTGTGTCGTAAATATTATGTCAAATATATAGGGGATAAATATCTTTTTAATGACCACTACCACCACTATTTAAAATACTTCCATCACTATTATCATGAATGTCCTCACTAGAATCACCACCTCATACAATATCATTTCCATCACCAATAATAAAGTCTTCACCCCTTCCAACACGTGGATTTTCATCATCATCACTCGGTGCATCTTATGAAGAGTGAATCATTAACATGCATATATAAAAACTACTACATTATCTAATGGAATATATAGACATTACACTTCCATTTATCTGAGAAAATGCATGTTGGACTTTTACTTATTTTATTCTCTTTTATGGAATTGTTTTAAATAGTGTGGCATCTACATGTTTCTCTACAACGTATACAGGGGACTCTTACAACTCAGTGATACCCTATAAATCAATATAACTTCATGTGGGTTAATAACTAGTGGGAATTATTATATTCTCAAGTATATAGTGGACTTCATATGGTGGTACTTAGATAATATTTATAAGAAATGGTTGATTGTACGAAAAGTTTGATTTGTTTTCTCATTAAGGGACGCCAACTAATTCGTTATATTATATAAATTAGATATATATATAGAATATAAATATTAAATTTTTTTGAGTAAAATTAAAATTTTAATAATTTTTATCATCTATTCGTTTACAAGACTTGAGTCTTTCTTCTTTTTTCTCATTAAAAATATTTTTTCTAAAGACACAATCCATTCTATTTTCAATATAAGCCACTGAAAATGAAATTGAATGTAGTAAAACATTATTTTAATATATTTTATTTATTTTTTAATTTAATTGTGAAAAATTATTTGAAAACCATATAATCTTTTGGTATTGGGTGATGAAAATGGACTATTTTCTCATTAAGAAGTTTTATAAAATCAGTGTTTGATTTAATTAAATCTAATTATGATATAAAGGATAGTTAGTATTATTAATAATGATATTAAATCAAAATTAATTTAACTAGTTTCAATAAAAAAAAATATTTCAATTAATTTTATTAAATAATAAAAATAATGATATTAAATTTTGATATAATAAATTGTTTTTTATGATACAAATTTATCATTGAAATGGGTCCTATTTGAGAAAAATAAGATGTTTGTTTATCAAATATTTGGTATATTTTTCTTTTAATTTGAAAGGGTTGGATTTCAAATTTTAGTAATTTAAAATTATTTCATGGCATTGAAAACATGATTTTAATTTAAAATAATGGTGTTCACTTTATTTATATGTTAAAATTTATTTAATCGTTTTTATTAAAAAAAATTGGTTTAATTAATATGAATTACCGGAGATGTTGATTTTTGTGTGGTTATGATCATGGTGTATGTGGTTCTCCATTATTTTATTTTTCAATAAATTATTTTTCACTTTTATAGTTACATTTAGTTGTAATTGTATTATTATTTCTTGATTTGAAAAGTTACTATGTTGGTATATTGCATTTGTTTTGAAGATGAAATTTATGAATTTTATGTTAACTAGAAGGATAATGTTTATTTTTATTCTTAGGTGTTATATGGAGATAGGAATGGCCTATTTAGGTTGAGAAAAAGTATATATGGATTCCTTGGATGGAAAGTTTTAGGACTATTTTAGTTTAAGTTGTTATTTTAATATTTATCCACTTTTTGGTGGATCATTGGGGTATAAACAGGAAGGGGAAGTAGTCTCTTTGGTAGATTAGTAGTTTGATGGTCATATTTATTAAATTATTGTTATTTATTATTAAAAATATGTATTAGATTTTGAGTAGATGATTATATGTTTTACAAAATTCTGTGGAAAATAATTATGGTTTTAGGTATTGAGGTTGCTAGGTTTTATTGGAATTATAAGTGATGTTGAAATTTTTGGTGGAAAATATTTATATTATCATTGATATCATTTAATTTTAGTTTCTATGATAGTAAATTATCATTATTCGTAAATATTACTCTTTTGAAACAGTGAGTTTCAAAAGTAACTTCTTGGTAAACCTATAAAAAAAATTTAAACTGCGTGATATGAGTTTTGTTTAAAGAGATTAAAAATAGGGTCAACATTGGTAAGTTAGATTAATTTCATTTATTATCCATTTAAATTATCTATTTCTGAATTTATTTTTATTTTGATGAACTTATGTAATTTTGAATGATTTTAGAGGAATTTTAATAGTTTGATATGATTTTAGTAAGTACATACCTGATACAATAGGTTGATATTTTGATTATAAATTAACTGTAATCAGATTGAATTCATTTTTTTATTCATGTCATGTCGTGTCGTGTTTTTTATCTTTAATTTGATTATGATCATCTTTTTACCTAATTAAACTCAGTTTGACATGAGAGATACATATTATCACTCATTATCTGATAAAATAGTTCCACATAATGTATGTACACACATCATAGAATAACTATTTTATTTCATTGTAGAAGACTCATAGAAATCATTAATAAAAAAGGATGTATTAATAGATTTCATAAAAAATTTTAATAAAAAAATAAAAAATTGAATAATAACTTTCAGTACTCACTCTGTTTATGTGTAATCATTTCATTGTACTATATTACTCGAAAATCATCAAGGGTTAGTATTCAAGGTAAATATATTCCAATCTAATAACCCTACTATTAGATATGTATTTCTTATATTTTCCCGATATGTCACATAATTCTATAAATTGTGTAGCCCTTATTTCTCCACTGTTATAAATATTGTAGAAATAATCATATGACAATATTAATTAATATATTCACAATAATAATATGAAATCTAATATAACAATATTTCATACCAATATATAATCCCATATTGTATCATTTATTTTTTTCGTTTTATCTATGGGAAATTGGTTTAATAGGAATTATGTTATTGTATTTGGAAATAATCTCCTTGAAACTGATAAATATTATGTGTGTTTTTCCTATCATTAGATTATCATCACCATAAAAGGACATAACCTATATTTTACCATTCAACGCATCATTCATGTGAATAATCCCATGAAACATATTTGTAGTATATTGAACTATAAATGGATATAAAAATATTAAACTAATACATGTTATAAAAAAATTATGGTTACAAATTTTACAATGGTGGTATACATATTACTGATCCATGATTATTAGTGGGAACTAATGGGTCATGCGATAGTGAAGGATCAATAACTAGTGTAGTTACTTGGGGTCTAATTTCTGCTTGAGATTATATGAAGTCCTTATAGTCGAATCCCAAAGTAGCATGAACATAAAATTCTAGAGAGGATGGAAAATTGGTTAAAGGATGTTGTAACATAGATGACTATATGAATATACATTTGGGATGGGGAGTATTATCCATCATAAAATAATTAAATGATTGATGAGGATGATGATCAGATGTATCTTGGGATAACAACATAGGAAATATTAACATTCATGATTCCTCTAAGGGAATTATGGGATAAGTTTGTATGGTAGATGGTATAACTGTTGAGGGGTCTAAGTGTCATCACATATGAAAGGTGCTTTGATATTTTCTAGTCCCACCCCATAAAACTATTAAGATGATCCTTACTATTTTTAATATGGATAAATAATTGTTTTCACATGAATGGGGAAATCAGATTAAAATTAATATATGAATAATGACGTGACATTATATGTTTTGTAAGTGATATAAGTTTTAAATAATGTACTCCAAATGGATAGAAGATTAGTAATAGATCTCCCTACCTCTCTCTCTATAATTTTGAATTTTTTTATATTCTCCTCCATTACCTATCTTTTATATTTTTCATTTCCTAAATTTTGAAATAAATATATTTTTTCATATATTTAATTTTATTTTGGGTTAGGATATTTGGTTATATTTTTATTTGGTTCATTTATTAGTTTTTTTTTTGTCACACAACAGGATCATTTGGTACATGATGAGTTAGGTAATTCAATTAATTTTTATTTTGTATATTTTTTGTATATTTGAATTTTTTTCAATGAGTTCATTTCTGGGATTGTTATTTTGTATTATTTTTTCATTTGGTTATTCTATAAGATCATTTATTTTCTAATGAGTTATGTAAATTTTACTTATTTTGGATAAAATATTTGGTTTCTTTTATTGTTAATACATTTCTTATATTAGTAATATGCTACATTTTTTGTTAGTCCATTTAGTTTATTTTAGGAGAGCTTATTTGGTTCACTTTTTTATTATATATTTATGGAGATAGGTAAATATTTTTATTTTTTGTTATTTTATCTAGTTTATTTTTGGATTATGTCATTTTCATCATTTTATATTAATTAATTCGTTCATTTTAGGTTAGTTAATTTGGTTTATTTTGTCTATGGTTAAATCATTCCTTTTGGGATATTTAATTTAGTCATTTTTTCCTTTTTGGTTAGATCATTTGATTAATTTTCAGTTATGTATTTTTTTTAGTTTATTTGGATAATTTATTTTTAGTTTATTTGTTACATTTTGGGATTAATAATTTATCCATTTAGTTTTGGTTATTTGGGTCAATTAATTTTAGGTAATTTTTTCATCAATTCATTTTTGATTAGGTAATTTTTTTTATTTTTTATTTGTCCATTTTTGTTCAATTATGGTTAGATATTTGGTACCTTTTAGGTAAGGTCATTTTTACATTTTATCATTTATTGGATTAAGTAATTTATTTTCCATTTTTTGTTATGATGTTTTGTTATATTTGGGTTCCATTATTTTTACCATTTTTGGTTATGTAATTTCATTCATTTTGAGTTAGGTCATTTTCAATGTTTTCCATTTGTTTTAGGTCGTTTGGTTTATCTATGTTGAGGTAATGTGGTCATTTTTTTCATTTTGGTTAGTTAATTTAGATAATTTTTGTATTATGCTATATGGTATGAAAAATTTTATTTTATACTGATATGTTTTAAAATAAAACCCTTGAAGAATTATATATCTATCTAAGAATGTGTTATTGGATATCATGATTAGATTAAATTTTTATTGAGGAGTTAAACTAAATTTTATCAGACTTATATTTTTTTCTATCAACGGAACATGTATCATGTTTGTATGGTTAACATTATAAAATTTTTCAGTGAACAAAAGGAATTCATTGAAGATATAAATTCTGAATTAAAGGGGAATTTTTAACATTATGTTCTAGGGAATCATAATAAAATATCTTAACATATTTCATAAAATGATAGAGAGACAAAAATAATAATTGATAGGAAGAGTATTTTAACTAGATAAAAAGTGAATTCAAGTTTTAGAATCAAACTTAATGAATAAATATAAGATAAATTGTTTTAAATATGAGGAAATTGATATCCCAAAATAAGAAAGATATAGAGGACACCAGAGAGTTTCATGAGGTAAAAAACAAATTTCATATAACAATATATCAAGGATGAAATCATGAAAATTTCTAAGAAAATAGGTGTATGATTATTAATCAAATATATCAACATAGAATGTATTGATGTTAGAAGTTTATAGAGTGAGGTGAAAAATGAAATAACTTTGGAGGCCTTCATTGGGAATAATTTCAATGAGGATCTTGAATATATCAAAACATTATAAGCCCAAGATATATATTTAATATTATTAACAATGGATGTAGTGAGTGTTTTTTAGTTTTTTTATAGTGAATGATTGTTCAAAAAAACCATGGTTTTTACAATGAAAAATGTCTAATTAAATTCATCCAAAATATCAAAACTAAATCAAACAACCCTTCCAAATTGAATCCAACTTGAAAAAAAAATAAACCTTCTAATTATGAATATTTTATAACTATTTTAGATTCTTTTAGGATAGTTTTTGGATTATTTTGTTAATGTTTAAATATTTTTTATGATTGTGTTTTTTTTGGAATTTTTTCAAAGCTAACTTATCTTCATATTTCCTAAAACACTCATATAAATTTACAGTTCATAAATAATAAAAAATACATATGGGTATTTAATATTAATTAAAAACATAGTTAAATATAAAATTTTAATACATAAAGAATAAAAAATGATTCCAATTGTTATTCTACTATGATAATCAATGATTTTTACATTGATTATTGTTTATAAATTTAAAAAACAAAAAAATAAAAAATAAAACCCTACTATACCATTACAATTAGTAGGCATGTAATCATTTTTTACACCACATGTAAAATGATTTAATTATTTAAATTGACACTGTAAAAAATTACATGTAAGATAATTTTACAATTTATATTTGAACTATATTTCAAAATTTATTTTCAGTTTAAAAAACAAAAAAAAATTAAGAAACTTGAATAGAAAATTCTATAAGGATCCATGTTGGGATAACATGAATGAACAAAGAACAAATATGGTAACATATATATTTTACCCACCACTATATTGAGTTCAAAAACAACTCTAGTGATCAGAATATATGAATTATCTTAAAAAATATATTTATAGTCACCAACGATTGAAACAATGGTACAAACTTCATCGACATTATCATACAAAATATTTCTTCAGACTACTTCAATGGTGACACTATATTTTGGTCTAAAATTGAAATTTCGCTTAAAAAACTTATTTAGACATTGATAACAATATATATGGTCATTGGTAACTAAGAATAAAGTCATATAAACAACCTTAAATTCATATTCGTTAATAAATTCCCATGACATGTCATCAAATCAAACCATTTTAATTTAATCATAGTTTTTTTACTATGAGAGTAATAATATAATTTTATAATCTTCTAAAAAACTCTATAATATGATACATTTTCATATCAAGGACTAATACTTGATTCACTGAGAAAATAGTCTATTATTTCAGCTAACATAATTCCATCAGGTTGTGTTCTCATGTTCAATACAAAATTAGTTATAATAGATTTTTACACATTGATGACTAGTGATTTTTATTTATAAATCAATGAATTTGAACAAAAATACGAGGTACCTATTTCTCTAGAGACATATTCAACGGTTAAACATAATACATAACACATAAATTAATTTTATGATGATATGAATATTTATTTTTTACTATATCATTAAACTAATTATCATACCATCTATTTCAACCAACCATGAAAATATTTTCATGGAAAATTCTATCTTATTCTCAAAGGTATTGATTGATCGATTATATATATAATTTTTCTAGGTTCACCATATAAAAAGATAATAAAAATTTATGATATAAATGAAAATACATAATATGAGAAGATATATACATGTTCAAATTACTTTTAACCCCTAATAATTTTTTGATATATTTATTTTTAAATAAATTTAATTTCATTTAAATCATTCCACACACACATTACAAAGAGAAAATGAACAATAATATAGTATTCCATTATAAAATTTCTATTAACATTGTGGAATGGATTTTAATAATGACATTTTACATATTTTATATAATGATTTTAGATTAAGTATAAGTTCTCTAGTTTTAGTAAAGTCTTTATATTCTTTAAAAAAACATTTTCCATAAAAAATAGAATTTATATATTTTATTAAGAATACACTACAATTAATTTTCACTAATATTAGATGAATTGTTTTAAAAAAATATTTTTTAAAATTACCTTGTAAAAATTATTTGCGAGTGAAATTTTATGACTTTTCTCGAAGGATATTTTTAATGAATAGTGAAAAATACTGATTTTTATTGAAAAATGTGTTTTAATTTAAAGAATATTGGATGTTATATTTTTCTAAAAAATATTTCTATATAAAATTAGTTCACATATTTTAATAATAATGCAGTTATGTTCACTTGAATTGATTTTATGAGGGATTTTCAATAAGAAATTTATTATTGTGTAGATGCTTTTGGAATACAACATTTCATTTAATTTTTTAATTTTAATATGTAATAAAATTATAGAACCTATTTAGATTTAGTGAAAAAAAACATGATTAAATATTTTTAATTTAGTGACTAAAATTTTACGAATAGTTTCATTTTATTTTATTCCTCATGGATAGTAACATTGATAAATATTAGTTTTAACAGCTTGAGATTTTGAAGTATATTTTTTACATAAATAAAAATTATTTGATATATTTTGGTACATAAATCAATGAGACAATAAAAAACATTATGTTTTATAGAGTACATGACATGCAACAATGAGCCTAAACAGACCACGAGATACTACTCAAAAAATGACCATTATAACATAGATATTCAATTTTCTAGAATGAATAGGATTATCTGAATTATGATACATATATAATGGCCAAAATAAAAAAAATATTAATAAGTTATTTTTTAATAATCACTAAAATATTTAGTAATGTCATTTTTTTTAAAATACATAATCTTTTAAATATTGTTTTATTTTGAATTTTAAATTCCAAATTATAACAAATTTACAAAACATTTGGAAGATTTATTTTAAAATAATAATATCATTTTATAAATTAGTATATAAAAATTATCTTTTGTTTATATATTTGGGTTTTTATGAAAGTTTTATTTTTCTATTAAGAGTGAGAAATACCGAATGTCAAGTACAATTATGGCATTTCATTGAATTCTATAATTTTATTGTCACATCATGCATTGAATTTGATTTCTGATTATAAATAATTATTATTTAATTTTATTTAAGATAAATTATTATATTTGAATCATATTTATTCCCTATTTTAACACAAGATTTTTTATTCATAAACATTTAATTATCAAAAAAAATGTTTTTAAATGCAAGATGTTACTTTGTTTTAATCAATTTAAATAGTATTTAATGATAAATGATTTATATTAAATTTATAAATTATATATTTAAATATAAAAATTTACATCCATATCATGGATATCACTATTCATATATTTAAAATTTTATTATCTTATGCTTGAAAATAAATCTATTAAAAACTTGTTTCTAACACGATTTGTAGGTTTATTTTAAATTAAAATTTCCCCCTTCTATGAGGTGAGTTTGTTAAAATGGATTATAATTAATAAATTAGTATAATTAATGTTATGTAATATTTTCATCTTAATTTTTTTCATAATAATTTGTAGACAAGTTAATATTTATTTACTGCAAATAATGTAAAAATGAGGTTGTTTTCATTCCATGAATTTTGGTTAAATATATATTTCAATTGAAAAATATAGGTTTTTAAATAAATTGGGATTAATTTTTCGGTTTATTGGGTCAAAATTATATAATATTTATTAATTTATTTTAGCCTTAAAGGATAAAATTATTTGGTTAAGTAAATTGATTACAGTTGTGAACAATAAAATCATAAAAGTAAGAAAAAATAGACAATAAAGTATAAATATTAAACAAATATTACTCTTTATGTGGTGGAGATTTGGATTGACCATATCCTCTCTTAAATCCATTATTTATCAATTTTTTAGGTACATGGGGTGTCGGTGACTTCCCATTAAGGAATAGTTTTGTGCATTTACAAAAACACAACTCCTCCTCAATTAAAAAATAGGAACATCCTCTAACCACATCTCTCCAAGCCGCAATCAATTTTTTTGGACCAAAACCAAAAAACAAACTCCCACAAAATTTTTATCCACATTACATAAATATTGTGACTCCCAAAATACCATCTTTTAGGACCTTAAGAAGAGATCAAAAAGAAGTTTCTTTATGACATTGTAGTTGTCTTAACAAAGATTTTTATTTTCTTCCTTTTTTATGACATTCAATTTTGTATAAAAAAATTTAATACTATATAAAAAATATATTTAAAAAATTGATTTGTTAATGTGTTTATAGAATAATATTTATCCACCTAACTCTCAGTTAAATGGGAATCAAATCCATCGCTCATGTGTATGATAGACTACCACCTCTCAAATTAATGAAATTTGTTTTCCATCAAAGAATCATATGGATAGTCTCAATTATGGAAATAAAAAATATATATTATAATTATGAAATTATATTTATTCTATAAAATTAATACATAGTACAATTTTTGGATAAGGCATTGTTGTTCATAGGCATGGGAGAATTCAGATGAGATTTTAATTTTTGGATAATGTGGTATTCCATGTTGTAGTAATGGGTAATGTGGCATGGGGTAGAGGCTCTAATTATTTATGCTTATCGAATGGGGTTGGGGGTGTCCAGGGGTTGGGGGCTGTCCAGGGGTCTTTCCAGGGGGTTGGGAGGGGGTTTCCAGGGGGTGGGGTTGTCCAGGGGGTTGGGGGTTGCTTTATAGGTGGTGTGGGCTGGCTATGGGGGTGGGGGTGTCCAGGCGGTGGTGGGATGACCAGGGGTTGGGGGTTGTATAAGGGGGTAGGGGGTTTCCATGGGGTGTGGGGGTGGCTGGGGGATATGGGGGTCTATCTATAGGGGTGGGGGCTATACAAGGGTGTGTGTAGGGGGGGGGGGGGATTTCCCAGGGGATATGGGGTGCCTAGGGAGTGGGTTGTCTAGGTGGTTGGGGGGGTTCCACGGAGGGATGGGTGTGGTCTAGGTGTTGGGGCAGTCCAAGGGGGTAGAAGGTGTCCAGGGGTGGGGGTGTCCATGGGGGTGGGGTGTCCAGGGGGTTGGGTGATGTCCAAGGGGGTAGGGGTGTCCAGGAGGTGAGGGTGGTGTCCATGGGGGTGGGGATATCTAGGGGTGGTGGTATCCATGGGGTGGGGGTGTCTAGGGGGTGGGGGTGTCCAGGTGGTGTGGTGGGGTCTTGGGGGTGGGGGCTTTCCAGGGGGTTGGGGGGTTGTCCAAGGGGGTAGGGGTGTCAAGGGGGTGGGGGGGTTCCATGGGGGTGATGTCCAGGGGGTGGGGGGGTCTGAGGGGTTGGGGGATGTCCAAGGGTGTAGGGGTGTCCAGGAGGGTGGGGTGTCTGAGGGGTGGGGGGTTGTCCATGGGGTGGAGGGACTGTCCATGGGGGTGGGGGTGTCTATGGGTTGGTGGTGTCCAGGTGGTGGGGTGGTATCTATGGGGGAGGTGGGCTATAAATGGGTTGGGGGTTGTCCAAGGGGTAGGGGTGTTTAGGTGATGGGGGTATCCGTGGGGGTGGTAGGCTCTCCTGGGGGTGGGGTGTCCATGGGGGTTGGGGTGTCCAGGCGGGGTGGGGGGGCTATCTAGGGGTTTGGGGCTGTCTGGGGAGGGGGTAGGGGGTGTCCATAAGGGTGGGGGTGGGGGTGTGTAGGGGGTGGTTGGGGTCGATGGATGGGGGGATGTCCATGGGGGTGTGGATGTCCTGGGGGTGTCTAGGCGGTCAAGGGTCTATCCATGGGGGTGGGGGTTTCTAGGTGGGGTGGGGGTGTCCAGGTGGTTGGGTGGTGTCTAGGGGGTGGGGGCTGTCAAGGGGGGTGTCCATGGGGTTGAGGGTGCCTGGGGGTGGGGGTGTCGATGTGGGGTGGTGTCTAGGGGGTGGGTGGGCTATCCAGGGGGTAGGGGGAGTTGTTCAAGTGGGTAGGGGTTTTTCCAAGGGGTGGGGGTGTCCACGAGGTGGGGTGTCTAGGGGTGGGGGTGTCTAGGGGGTGGGGGTGTCAAGGGTAGGATTGAATCGGTCACAAAAAATCATCAAGTAAATTTTTATTAATTATAGATAAATAGATAAAGATAATGTGACCTACCTAATCACATATACATTCAGGCACAAAAAATCATCAAACATCAAATGTTAGTAATATCAGAAAAAATGTAACAGATCAATCTATCTTTCATCACCATAACTATCATCACAGTCATCATCATCCACACCCTCTTCCTCATCATCATCCCCATCATCATCCCCGCCATCTTAAACTCCCTCCTCATCCTCGTACTCCACCTCGGCCTCCTTCTCCTCCTTGGACTCCTCTTTATCCTCCTCTACCTCAGTTTCCCCCTCCTCTCCCTCAGCCTCCTCATCGCCATCATCTTGACCACCACTATAACTACCACTTGGTGCAATATATATAGAATGTATCGATGATATATATTCATCACAAGTTGTGATGGCCTTTGGTGGATGTCTTGGACATAAAACTTCTATCAATTTCATAAAAGTATTGTCTGCCCTAGCAGACTATTCTTCCATCTCTGTGGCCCTTTTTTTAGCCCATTATACATGTGCCTTATCCTTCTAAAACTTAGTGCCACTACAACTCATAACTGAGGAGATCTAATACCTCATCGAGACTATGCTCTTCTCGGGTCGACAGCGTACTCTTCTAGGATGCTCATCTCCCAACACCTGACGTAATTGATCGTTTGGCCCAAAATTGTCATTTTTATGGGCATCAAGGGACTCTAAAGTAGCCTATTAAAAACAATGTTCCTTACCTCTCCATCGAATCAACCCACTGGCATTTCATCATCGTGACTCTTCCATGAGAATAATAATTCAATATTATTATTTTCTCAATAACTTCATAATAACCTATATTTTCAAATCGTGATCTACTATCTGATGCACTTGCATAATAGTCTATTTTGGTAGTAACCATAACACCATAATGTTGTGTTCTCATGTTATTTTCTTATTCAGGGATAATAAATATGTACTTATTGATAATGATTGATTTACATTCACGAACCACGATATTATGACCAAAAGTAGATGCTCTTATTTCCTCAGAGACAGAGTCAGCAGGAAATCTCAATACTTGAAATATATTTGAGTATTGAACTTAATTAAATATTTAATAAATTATTTTAAAAATTATTATTTTTACCTATAATTTTAACAAGGAAAAAAACTCTTTTCTATGCAATGTCTCCCTCCTTCTCAAAGATAAAGAATGATGTTTTCTATTTATCATTGCATTATTTTCTTTATATATAAAAATAGGAATAGTTTAACAGTTATATATATAAGATATTGATATATTCAATTTACACACCTGATATAGTCATCGAAAAAATCACAATTGAAAAAAACATCGCTATGTATCATCTCTCTCTCTTCTAGGATTAATGTCGTCAATGTATATGATCCAAGAATTCTTCGTGTTTGCGGAAGTGATAGAAAATTGGGTTCAATTTTCTCATACTGTTCTTATTTTTTTCTCAATGTTCTTTTCATCCTTGTAGTATGATCAGACAAATACATAGAGCATAAATCCAAACATTCTTCATCCATGTAACCGTTCACAATAGAACCTTTGCGATGATTTCTATTTCAAACATAAGAGTTTAATGTGTACATATTTCTTTCAATTGGATAGATCCAACGAAAATAAATAGGATTTTTGAGTAGTATTTCGGTTGAAATATGGATATTCAAATGCAGCATTCAAGTGAAAAAATTTAAAGAAAATATTTTCTCTAACTCACACAAAATTAATGGGGCATCTGCCAACATTTTCTGCAAGAAAGAACAGGAAGATTTTTTTGCACAAAGATCTCTAAAAAATGGCAGAACCGAATAACATCCACCGTTACCTTATTGGACAAAAGATGTTAGATTGATATTGAAATCAACTCATGAAGAAGGATGATATAATCATGAGTCTTCAAATATTTCATCTTCATCTCTCTTTTGTTGACTGGTTTAGATATGTTTCTTGAATAGACCTCAGAAACATTAATAGTAACTAGTTCTTCCATAAATTTCTTTTTTCTGTAAGTTTCACCCCATAATAAGTACATGGAACTTTCCATTTATTTTCACCGATACACATAGGATTAAATTATGGTCTGATTCCCCAATCCACCAAGTCATGCCACAACCGTAAATCATCTTTTGTTTTCCCTTAACGTTTAGATGAATTTAAAGAAACATATCACATATATTTTTTTCAATATACATTACGTCTAAGTAGTGATGTAACAAATTGGTTGATCAATAAGGCAAATCAAGGAATATACTTATCTTCTTCCAATTTTAATAGGTTTTAGTGGAAACACTATTTCTCTTTCAATATTTCATTTGACCATTCCCATATGAAAAACTAAATTATTTCAATTAATTTAGCACATCAGTTTCAAAAATACATTGAGGTTGATCATCAGTCTCGATGGTATTTCAAATATTCTACGATTATTTCTATATGTATGGTCCATTGGAAAGAATCATTGATGTCCAATAAAACTGAAACTACATGGATGTTTCAGTATTCTAGATCGCGTATTCTTTATAAAAAGGAAATGATTGTTTTCTCATTGTGCTCCATCTAGAAATAATAGCATAAGAAGGAAAATCATTGATCTCCCACATAAGCGCATCACACATCTAAAATATTTCATTTGAACATGAATCATATGTTCACACACCCACATCCCAAAGATGTTTGAAATATTTTGTTAAAGGTTTCATGTATATGTATATATCATTGTCAAGATTAGAAGGGCTAGATATGAGTATACTCATGAAAGTGGAAGGTTTTTCATATAAAACCATGGGTGGCGGTTATAAATGTGTATAAAAATAGTCCATGTGTCGTGCAAAGTAAGAATCTTCCCAAACAAATTAAAATTGTCACATGAAAGACCTAGCCTCACATTACACATGTCAGCATAAAAATCAGGATATTGATAATCAAATCTATTCCATGAAAATCCATCTATAGGGTGAACCAACTCATCATTAGTATTCTTTCTCTTGGAATCATGCCATCACATTTTTATTGATATTTCATCAGACATAAAAATATTTTGGAGTCTGGGGATTAATGGAAAGCACCACATTAATTTATGTGGCACAAGGGATGGTGTTCCATCTGCTTTTGGCTTCCAATGGGACGTTTCGTATTTTATACAACCATTTTATTCAGCAGTTTCCTCCATGAATAAACTGCAATCTTTTAGTAAAGCATGAATGTTTTTTTCATGAGAATTTAATTTCCTCAACTAACTTCCATTCCATATAGTGTTTTCAAGGATTATCTTCATCATCTAAAAGTAATTCCTTCATGAAGGAAAGAATTTAATCGATGGAAGTATTAAAAAACTGATACATAGTTTTCCCATGAAACCATTGGATTAAAATTTCAAACTTTATCATTTTACTGCATTGTTGATGTACTGTAGACATGGCTACATCATTAAATTTTTTCACCCTGACAACATCATCATTTTCATTACAAGCATCATGTGTGCTCATATCAAAGTCTTCTTGGGTCAGAATCCTTTTTTTTCATGATGATGAATAAATGGAAAATGATCATATAAAAAATTCTGCAATATAGTCTTCTCATTTGGATCATTATAAATTTGAGATTTAATTTTATCCACATTATTATACCACATATAGTAGTTTTCTTGAAAAAAAAAATTGGTTTTGTGGTAGCTGACTTCTTCATGGCTCAACCATGTTCTTCCAACAAAATTATTACATGGGTAGTGTATGTGACCACTATCTGAATAATTATGAAATGAAAAATCTAAAAAGATCTCCAAAATGTTAGGTAAATCACTTGAGATCTGATCAGTTTCATACAATAAACTTCAATCCATTCTGTAAAAAAAATAAGTCATTTCTTCCAATTCAATAAAATAATAACTATGTTTCATCGAAAATATATTAAAGTAAATGAGAATTTTTCACTTTATATGAAACCATAACAGAAACACTACTCTATATGAGAATTATAATATAAAATAAAAAAAATATTATATTTTTAACAAAATATATTTTAAGAACTATACATGATTGTACAAGATCATGTAAACATATGGAGGATAATTATTCAATAGTTGAGTAAGTTTTAGATTGAAGAAATTTTATATTTTAGTAGATTGTTTTAGTGATCACATACACTTCTCAAGGGTGTGGGGTGTACAGGGGATGGGGGTTGTCCAGGGGATGGGGGGCATAGGGTGGGGGTTTCTAGGTGGGTGGGGGTGTCCAGGGGAGTGGATAGCCCACCACACCACCATCCACCACCTGGACCCCCCCCCCCCCCACTACCCACCTAGACAGCCCCCCACCCACACCTGGACATCCCCCCACACCACCTAGATATCACACCCACTCCTTGGATAGCCCACACCCCTCCCCCACCTGCATAGCCCCCCCCCCCCCCCCCGCCACCCCCCCCCCCCCCACTGTGGGAAAGCCCAGCCCCCTGGACAACCCTCACCCCCTCCCTGGACAGCCCACCCCACTGACAGCTCACCCCCGTGACATCTCACCCCCGCCCCTTGGACAACCCACCCTAACCCCCCTTGATAACCCACACCCCTCCTGAAAAATCCCACACCCCTCTCCCACACCCCTGTAGCCCCTACCCCCTGCAACCCCATATCCCCTAGACATCCCCACCCCCACCCTGACCCCCCTTGATAACCCACACCCCTCCTGGGAAATCCCACACCCCTCCCCCACACCCCTATATCCCCTACCCCCTGCAGTCCCATATCCCCTGGACATCCCACCCCCACCTGGAGATCCCCCCACCCGGAAAACCCCTACCCCCCTTGTAGCCCATCTTAGGGTAATTTTATTTAAAATCATTTTATTTATTAAGAAAATAAAACCATCATGTATTTTATATTTCATTCAAAACAACCCATTCAATTTATACAAAAATGAGCAATTCAATTAATAAGGCTCTATGGTCACATAGAAAATGTCATTGGGGGAAGGGGAAATCACTTACATGGTTAATTTCAATTTAAAAAATGGGCCAAGTACTTAGGAGGTGGGGTGGTGTCCGGGGGGTCCAAGGGGATGGAGGGTATTAGGGGGTGTCCAGAGGGTGGGGGTGTCTAGGTGGTGGGGGTGTGCAGGGGGTGGGGGTGTCCATGGGGGTGGTGGTGTCTTGGGGTGGGGGGTGTCCAGGGGTGGGGTGTCTAGGGGTGGGTGGTAGGGGGTGTCCATGGAGGGTGAGGGGTGTCTCGGGGTGTGGGGATGTTCAAGGGGGTGGGGGGCTACCCAATGGGGTGAGGTGTCCAGGGGGTGGGGGTTGTCTTGGGGGTAGGGTGTCTAGGGAATAGGTGGTGTCCATGGGGTGGGGGATATCCATGGGGGTGAGGGGTGTCTGGGGGGTGTCCATGGGGGTGGGGGTGTCCATGTATGGGGGGTTTTCCAAGGGGGTAGGGGTGTGTAGGGGGTGGGGGTGTGTATGGCGAGATGTCTAATGGGGAGGGGTGTCTAGGGGGTGGGGGTGGGGGTCGAGGTCTTCGAGGGAGGAAATAACCTTATAATACCTTGAAAATTACCTATACCCAATCCGACCAATATCACAATTCCAATCCATAACCCAGAAAACATCAAATTCATCCTTAATATCATTACCCTTCCCATTATTCCTTGAACAAAAACTATAAATACAAAATAAAAATCCAATTTTCTACTAAACTAAAGACCATATAAACTACCATATCAACCCACTAAAAATGGAAAACCACCTACACCACTACCCAAACCATCTCCAATACCTTCACATGGACTATCCTTATATACATTACCATTTTTAATCTTTGGGTGGTGATACATATCATCAGCACCCATTAGTTCATATGCTTCAGAAACACTACACAGAAGGAGTGGGTATGAAGACTTCAAATAAAGGAGATTCACACAATCATGACACTTGACCTGTTGGAACAAAATCAGAAGCAAATAAAAGTGTTCAGTATACCATACCACAAAATTCATGAAACTATGGTTTGGGCCAAATCAAAATAGAAAACAAAAAAAATAGATGCAGAACATTAAAACTAAGGTAGCACTTACTTATTTGTATCATAGAAATAAAAAATTGCTTGATTGAACATGTATCTATCGGGTGGAAGGATTTTCTCACTCTAGGGTAATGAGAGAGCTTATGGAGAGGTTTATATTAGGGCCTAAAACTGCGCAGATGGGGGAGCTATGTTACTGTGTAATTGGGGGAAAAATTTCCCATCCCTCCTGGATACACCCCCACCCCCCTTAGACACTCCCACCACCTGGACACCCCCACCCCCCGGACACCCCCACCCCCCTTGGACACCCCCACACCACCTTAGAGACCCCACCCCTTGGACACCCACCCCCTTGGAAAGCCCCCCACCTAAAAGACCCCCACCCCCTGGACACCCCCACCACTATAAAGGCCCCCCATGGACAGAACCCTCGCCCCCCTCCCACCTGAACACCCCACCCCTGGACACCACCCCCACCTCAATGGACACCCCCACCCACATGGAAACCCCCTACCCTATGCACACCCCCACCCTAATGTGCACCCCAACCCCTGTGGACATACCCCCAACCCCCTAGATAGCCTCACCCCACCTAGAAAGCCCCCCACCAGGACATCCCACACCCCCTGCCCACCGGCACAGCCCATCCCCCCCACCACACCTGGACAGCCCACTCCCCCTCCCATCTTGCAACCTTCACAACCCCCATCCCCACCTGCACACCCCCTACCCAACCTATAGAGCCTAACCCCTCCCATCATGCAACCCACACCCCCCCCCCCCCTCTCCACCAGCATAGCCCACTCCTCCCAACCTGCAACCTGTACACCCCCTTCCCACCTGCAAAACCCACCCCCGCCTCAACTAGACAGCCCAAACCCCTTAATAAGAATCAATTTACAATGAAATAAATAACATTTAATTCAAAAATAAACAATTTCATTGAAACACACAACTTAAAGAGGTGTAAATTGACTTAAAACATCAAGGATGGGAACCCAAGGTAAAAATTGAATTCAGATTGCACTAAAATAGAATAAAAAATCCAAAATAAATGGAGTAAAAATATATAACTCAGTTACCACTTACAAATTTGAAGTGGGATAGGTCTCTTGTTTAGGGAAAATAGATCTGATTCTGGAAGAAGGAGGTTGGGTGCTAGGGAAAATGCAGAAAGAGGCTCACGACATGGGAAAAATGCGGACAGAATGCAGACAGAGCTTCGGGAAGCATGAGGGTCGTGGGTATTTGGGGGTTTTTATATCTTAATGAGTTTTAAAAACCATTGGAATAGATAAGATATAACAATGGTTTTTTAAAACTATTGGTATACCCTTCACAATTCCACCAATATACCAACAGTTGTATTGAACTAAAGGTAAAACCATCTATTAACCGACCTATACCAACGGTTTCATTGAACTGTTGGTATATGCAACCTATCCCTAATTTGTTTTTAAACTGTTGGGATATTTAAATTGGTATTTTTGTGGTTTCCAATACTGTTATATTCATGGTATTTAATGTTTCATTCAATGTTATTTCTTTCATGGGTCTTATGATTCAAAAGATAATAATGTGGTAATATATTGAATTTTCAATCTCATTTCCATATGGATAGTTTAAAAATGAATTTACATAAAAATAAATTATATTATACTTTATTAATAAAAAACATTAATTTTCATACCCTTTAATTATTTATTTTGTTTTATAGTAATAATACCAATTTTCTCTCCTCAGTACATGAAATGATTGGTAAAATGTATTTAATAATATTAGGCATCATTTTTATCATCAATCAAAACTCTATTTATTCCAAAATCATGTTTTCCTAAAATGGTTTCAAAAGAATTTAGTATAATGATATAAATTCAGTTTTAATCATAATATGATTTTTATAAAAAAAATCAAATGGAATCTTCATTTCATATTCCAAAAAACATTACTTGAATTTTTTTTTTAAAAAAAATATGAATGGAATCATTTTTTAATATACTCGAAAAGAACTAAAAATTCCTACCATAATGAAATATAATTTGTTTAAAGTTTAAATTACATGTTTAAAAGGATATATTTTAAATAAAAAATGTTCATAATATTCACAAAATGATTAGTCACTACTAGAAACTTAGCCTTTACCAACGGTTGCCCAAACTGTTGGTTGTAGAGCTATGGGGATAGACCTATCCCAATGGTTCTATGATAACCTTTTGGATATGGGTGATTAATGGATAATATACCAACAGTTACAAGAATATGTTGGTTTAAATATTTACTAATGGTTTAAAACCATTGGAAATATCAAAATCCATGTTTATACCAATAGTTTTCCAAACTGTGGGTATAGAATTTTACCAACAGTTTCTCACAACCCATTGGGAAAAGTCATGTATAGAATCTATATCAAAAGTTTACATGAATTTGTTGTTATATGGTTTCTTTTAAAATATATGCCAATTTTTTGTAAACTGTTGTCATAGCCTTCATGAACCTGCAGCATTAGCAAGCCTTCCTCCCCCTATGCACCTACAACAATGCATTTCCACCAGTTCTGAATACACACACACCATACCTACAGTTTTGTATTTAATTACCCAGTACAAACATATATAATTAACACATAATTTATAAGTTAATTCTAACAATTATGCACATAAAATAGTTATACACATACAACAAGTATACCCATACAACATTAACACATAATTCATAAGTTAATTAAATACATAATGAATTCAATTCAGAATTCAGATGAATTACCCTATGTGATACAAAATTCATAATTAAATTCATACAATATTTAATTCTCAATAACACATACAGAATTGAATTTAGAATTCATAAATTAATAACCCCTATAAAATAAAATCATGTATTAGGTTTTGAATATGGATTTGTTGTTCATATGCATGGGTGAATTCAGATAAGATATGAATTTTTGGATAATGTGGTTTTAGATGTTGTAGTAAGGGGTAATGTGACATGGGGTAGAGGCTCTAATGGATAATTCCTATCCAAGGGGGTAGGGAGTGTACAGGGGGTAGGGGATGACCAGTGGGTGGGGGTGTCCAGGTGGTGGGGGTTTTCCAGGGGGTGGGGGCAGTCCAGGGGGTTGGGTGTTGTCAAAGGGGGTAGGGGGTGTCCTTGGGGGGGCTGTCCAGAGGTGTGGGGGCTATCCATAGGGGTGGGGGTGTCCAATGGGTGGGGGTTTCTAGGGTTGGGTGAGGTCTAGGGGTTGGGGGGTCTATCCAAGGAGGTAGGGGTGTCCAGGGGGTGGGGTGTCCAAGGTGATGGGGTGGGGGATATGCAGGGGGTTGTCCATGGGGTAGGGGGATATCCAAGTGGGTATGGGGTGTCTAGGCGATGAGGGTGGGGGTCCTAGGGGTGAGGGTGTCCAGGTTTTGAGGTTGTGTCCAAGGGGTGGGGTTGTCCAGGGGTTTGTGGGCTATCCAAGGGGGTAGGGGGTGGCCCTAGTGGTGGGGGTGACCATGGGGGTGGGGTGGAGGGGAAGGGGTTTTCCAAGAGGGTAGGGGTTTTTCCATGGGGGAGGGGGTGTCCAGGGGGTTGGGGGGTTATCCAAGGGGGTAGGGGTGTCCAGGGGGAGTGTCCATGGGGGGGGGCTATCTAGGGGAGTGGGGGCAGTCCATGGGAGTGGGGGTGTCCATGTGGAGGGGGGTCCCGGTGGGTGTCTAGGGGGTGGGGGTTGTCCGGGGGGTTGGGGGAGGTCCAAGGGGGTAGGTGTTGTCCAGGGGGTGGGGTGTCCATGGTGGGTGTTTAGGGGTTGGGGGGTTATCCAGGGGGTGGGGGTGCCATGGGGTGTGGGGGGGCTGTCCAAGGGGTGGGGTCTGTCCATGGGGGTGGGGGTGTCCAGGGGCATGGGGAGCTGTCCATGGGTGGGGTGGTGTCTAGGGGTGGGGGGGCTATCCGTGGGGGTGAGGATGTCCAAGTGGGTGGACGGTCCAGGTGGTGGGGTGGTGTCCTGGTCAGTGGGGGGCTATCCATGGGGTTGGGGAGGGGCTGTCCATGGGGGTAGGGGGTGTCCATAGGGGTGGGGGTGTCCTGGGTGTGGGGGTTTCCAGGAGGTGGGGGGGAATATCCATGTCGAGCGGGGGGGTATAGGGGTGTGGGTTCCATGGGGGTGGTGTGGTGTCCATTGTGGTGGGGGTGTCCAGGTGGGGTGGGGGTGTCCATGTGGTGGGGTGGTGTCCAAGGGGTGGGGGTTGCCCAGGGGTTGGGGGCTATCGGGGTGGGGGTTTCTAGGTGGTGGGGTGGTGTCAAGGGGGTGGGATTGTCTAGGGGGTTGGGGGCTGTCAAAGGGGCTAAAGGGGATTTCCAACAGGTGTGGGGTGGTGTCTAGGGGGTGGGGGACTATCTAGGGAGTTTTCCATGGGGTAGGGGGTTTCCAGGGGTGGGGGTGTCCAGGGGGTTGGGGGGTTGTCTAGGGGGTGGGGGTGCATCCAGGGGAGGGGTGAATCAGTCACAACAAATCATCTAGTCTAGTTTATTAATTATCGATTAAGAAATAAATATAACTTAACCTACCTAATCACACATACATTTAGGCACTAAAAATCATTTATCATCAAATTTTAGTAATATCAGTCAAAAATGTAGCAGATCAATATATCCCCCATCACCATCACTATCATCACTATCATTATCAGCCTCACCCCTATCCTCATATTCATCCCCATCATCATCCCCTCCCTCCTCAACGTCCTCCTCCTCTCCCTCGTACTCCACCTTGGCCTCCTCCTCTCCCACCTCCTTCACCTCAACATCCTCCTCGGCCTCCTCCTCTTACGCCTTGGCCTCCTCCTCGCCATCATCTCGACCACCACTAGAACTGCCACCTAGTTCACCATATATAGAATACATCAATGACATATATTCATCACAATATGTTTTGGCCTCTTGTAGAATTGTTGGATGTAAAACATCCATTAATTTCATAAATGCAGTGTTTGACCTAGCTGACTGTTCTGTCATTTCTGTGGCCCTTTTTTCATCCTATTCTACCTATTCTGTAACCTACTAGAACTTGGTTGCACTAAAACTTGTACCTGACGAGGTCTAATACCTCGTCATGACTATACTCTTCCCAGGTTGGCATCTTACTCTGTCAGGGTGCTCATGTCCCAACACCTGATGTAAGTGATTGTTTGGCCCAAAATTGTCAGGTTACAGTGTATCAATGGCCTCTAAAGTAGCCTGTTACAAAAAATATGCCATACCTCATCATCGAATCAAACCACTATAATTTCATCATTGTGACTCATCCATAATAATAACAATCCAATATTATTATTATTTTCAATGAATCCATAATAACCTACATTTTCAAATCGTGGCCTACTAACTGATGCACTACCATAAAAATTGGTTGTGTTAGTAACCATAACACCATAATGTTATGTTCTTATGTTCTTTTATCTTTTAGGGATAATAAATCTATACCCATTGATAAAAATTGATTTACAGTCACGAACCACGGTATTAGGACCAAATGAAAAATATCTAATTTTCTCATAGACAGATTCAGCAGGAAAACTCAATACCTGAAATATAAATGAATATTAAACTTAATTAAATATTGATTGAATTATTTTAAAATGTAATATTTTTACCTTCAATTTTAACCAAGAAGAAAACTCTTTGATATGAAAAGTCTCCCTCCTTCTCAATGATATAGAATGACAATTTATATTTATCATTTATTTATGTTCCATGTTGATAAAAATAGGAATAGTTTAACAGATATATATATGTTATATGTATATATATTTAGTTTACTTACATGATGTAGTCATCAAACAATTCACAGTTTAACAAAAATGTATGATGTGCCATCTCCCACTCCTCTAGGATTAATTTTGTCAATTTATATGATCCATGAATTCATAATGTTTGTAGAAATGATGGAGAAATGGGTCAAATTTTCTCATACTATTCTTATCCATTTATCATTGATCTGTTCATTCTTGTAGTAATATCAAAAAAATACATAGAGCAGAAATCCATACATTCTTGAGCCAAGTAACAGTTCACAATAGAACCATTGGGATTATTCTTATTTCGAACATAAGACTTTAATATGTACATACTTATTTCAATTGGATATGTCCAATGAAAATAAATATGTCATTTGAGTATTATTTCAGATGGAATATGGATCGTCACATGCATCATGCATGTGAAAAATGATGGTGGAAATATTTTCCCTAACTCACACAAAATTACTGGGGCATCTACCAATATTTTTGCAAGAAAGACATGGAAAACATATTTGCACAATAATCTCTAAACAAATGTCACAACCTAATAATATCCACCCTGAAATTATTAGAAAGAAACAGTTTTCTATTGGAATCAACTCATACAGAAGGATGTGATAACCATGAGTCTTCAATGATTTTAGCTTCAAATCTATTCTATTGACCTGTTTAGATATATTTCTTGAATATCCATCAGAAACATCAATTGTCTCTAGTACTTAAAAAAAATCTTTTTTTGTAGGTGTCATCACATAAGAAGCACATGGAACTTTCCATTTATTTTCACTGATACGCACGTGATGCAAATCTTGTCTAATGCCCCAATCCACCAAGACACACTAAGATTGTAAATAATATTTTTTACCTTAACTTTTAGAAGAATTGAAAGAAACATTTCACATATTTTTTTTCAATGTGCATTAATTATAATGAATGACATTACAAATTGGTTGACCAATAAGGCCAATCAATGAAGATACTTATCTTCTTCCAATTTTAACAGGTTTCACTAGAAACATTTTTTCTCTTTCCAGATTTCATTTGAAACTTCTCGAATGAAAAAAAAATCAATTCATTAAGCACATCAGTTCCATACATACACTGAGGTGGATCATCAGTCTCTATGGTATAGTCAAATCATCGATTATTATTTCAATATGGATGGTCCATTTCCAAGAATCGTTTATGTCCTATAAAACTAAAACTACAATGATGTTTTAGTCTTTTGGATTGTGTATTATTCATACAAATAGGACATAATAGTTTTCCCTTCATGCTCCATCCAGTTATTATTGCATAAAAAGTAAAATCATTGACTGTTCACATAAGCGTAACACACGTCTGAAATATGTCTTTAGAATATGCATCGTATGCGCGCACGCCCACATCCCAAATAAGTTTCAACTATTTTATTAAATGTTGCATGTATACTTCTATATCATTAAAGGGATCAGAAGGGATCGATATGAGTATACTCATTAAATTGAAAGTTTTTTTTCATAAACAATCATGGGGGAAGGTTATAAATGTGTATAAAACCCGTCCATGTGCTGTGCGAAGTAAGCATCTACCCAAACAAATTAAAACCGCCACATGAAAGACCTTGACTCACTTTACATAGGTTAGATTCAAAATTCAGATATCAAGCATCAAATCTCTTCCAAGAAAATTCATCTGTAGGGTGAACCAACTCATCATTAATATTCTTTCTCTTGGTATCATTCCCTCACATTTTTATTGATATTTCATCAGACATAAAATGATTATAGTGTCTGGGGATCAATGGAAAGTGACACATTACATTATTTGGCACATGGGATGGTGTTCCATAAGCTTTTGGCTTCCAGCAGGTTGTTCTATATTTTATAAAATAATATCGTTCATCAGTTTCCTACTAGATCTAACTACAATATTTTGGGCAAGAATGGATTTTTTCATGAAAAACCTAGTTCCTCAACTAACTTCCATGCCATATAGTGGTTCAACGGAATATATGCATCAACTAGAAGTAATTCCTTTAAGAAGGTAAGAATATAATTGATGGTAGTATTATAAATCCACTACATAGTTTTCCCATGAAATAGTCAGATTAAAAATTAGAGCTTTTTCATTTTATCGCATTATCAATATACTAGAGTTGTGGCAGCATCATTCAATTTTTTCACTCGGACAACATCATCATTTTCATTAGACGCATCATGTGTGCTCATATCAAAATATTATGGGGTTGGAATCCTTTCTTTTTCAATATGAAGATTAAATTGAATCATGTCATATAGAAAATTCTCCAATACAGTCCTCTCATTTGGATCATCAGCAATTTGAGATTTCATTTTCTCCCCTTTGTGATACCACACATAGTATTTTACTTGAATACCATATCTGGTTACATGGTAGATAAATTCTTCACAAATAAACCAAGTTCTTTCAACACAATTGTAACATGGGTAGTGTATGTGCCAACTATCTAAAGCATTGTGAAATGAAATATCAAAAAATCTCTCCAAATTGTTTTAAAAATTTCTTGAGATCCAATCAGTTTCATACATCCAACATCTATCCATTCTATAAAAAAATTATTATAAGTCATTTCATCAAAATAAATTCAATAAGATTGATGTTTCATAAAAAATATATTTATATAAATGAGAAAATTTCACTTTATATAAATCTATAACAGACATAGTAATCTATATGAGAATAATAATATAAAAGAAAAAAAATATGATATTTATAACCAAATTTCATTGAAGAACTATACATGAGTGTACAAGATCATGTACACTTGTGGTGGAGAATTATTAAGGAGTTGAGTAAATTTTAGATCGAAGAAATTTTATATTTTAGTATATTACTTGAGTGATCACATACACTTCCCAAGGGGGTGGGGGTGTCTAGGGGTGGGGGTGTCTAAGGGAGTGGAACCCCCCCCCCACCCCCCACCCACCTGGAGAGCCCCCCACCCCACCTAGATATCCCACCAGCCCACACTTGGAACCCCCCCCCCCCACCTGGACAACCCACCCCCACCCTCCCTTAACAACTCACACCACCTCCCCCACCTGGACAGCCCACCCCCACCCCCTGGATATCCCAAACCCCCTCCCTAGAAAGCCCACCCCCATTGAAAATCCCACCCACATCCCCTTGGGGAGACCACCCCCTTGGACTGCCTGCACCCCATCCCTGGACAGCCCACCCCCATGGATAGTCCACCCCCTAGAAATCCCACCCCCACCCCCTGGATGGCCCACCCTGACCCCCCTTGACAGCCCACACCCCTCCTTGCACAGCCCACACCCCACACCCTACACCCCCCTCTCCCACACCCCTACAGCCCCCTGCCCCCATGCAGCCCCTACCCCCTGGACAACCCACCCCCACCTAGACAACCCCCCCCCCCCCCCCACAAGGACAACCCACTACCCCCTGACAGCCCATCATAGGGTAATTTTATTTAAAACCATTTTATTAATTAAGAAAGGCAAACCATATTTAATTATTCATTTCATTCAAAACAAATCATTCAATTTTTCAAAACGTGACAAATTCAATTTATAAGGCACTATGGGTCACATAGGAAATGTCATTGATGGATGGGGAAATCACCTACATGGTTAATTCCAATTTTAAAACTGGACCAAGAGCATAGAAGGTGGGGTGGTGTTTTGGGGGAGTCTAAGGGGGTGTAGGGTGTCCAGGGGTGGGGGAGTCCATGTGGTGGGGGTGTCGGGGGGTGTCCAAGGGGGAGGTGGTGTCCATGGGGGGGCTATCTAGGGGGGTGTCCAGGGGGTGGGGTTGTTCAGGGGGTGGGGTTTGTCCAGGAGGGAGGGGGTTGTCCTGGGGGTGAGGGCTGTCCAGGGGGGCTATCCAAGGGGATGTGGGTGTCCATGTGGTGGGGGATGTCCATGGGGGTGGGGGTGTGCAGGGGGGTTTGGGTAGGGGGTCTAGGGGGGTGTCCAGTGAATGGGGTGTCCAGGGGGTGGGGTGGGGGAGTTAGGGGGGCTATCTAGGGGGGGTTTCCAAGGTGGTGGGGGGGACTTTCCAAGGGGGTGGAGTGTTAATGGGGTTGAGGTTGTGCGGGGGGGGGGGGGTCTAGGGGTGTCCAGTGAATGGGGGTGTCCAAGGGGTGGGGGAGTGGGGGGAGTTGGGGGGAAATCCAAGGGGGTTTTCCAAGGTTGTGGGGGGGGGGGACTGTCCGAGGGGGGTGGGGGTGTTTAGGGGGTTGAGGGTGTGTGGGGGGGGGGGGGGGTTGTCCAATGTGGTTGGGGGTGGGGTGGGTGTGTTTAGGGTAGATAATACAAATATAATACCTTGAAAATTTCTTATACCCAATCCATCTAATATCACAATTCCAATCCATCACCCAACCAAAAAACAATTCATCCTCAATATCACTACCCTTACCATTATTCCTTGAACAAAAACAATAAATACAAAATCAAATTCAAATTTTCAACTAAACTGAAGTCCATAGAAACTACCATATCACCCCACTAAAAAAATGGAAAACCACCTACACCACAACCCCAACCATCCCAAATCCCTTCACATGGACCATCCTTATATCCATTACCCTTTACTATCATTGAGTGGGGATACATATCACAAGAACCCATTAGTTCCTATGGTTCATGATCTTTACAAAGAAGGAGTGGGTATGAAGACTTCAAATAAAGGTGATTCACACAATCATGACACTTTAAGTGTAGAACAAAAATAGGAAACAAATCAAAGTGTTTGGTATACCATTCCATAGAATGCACGAAACATTGGTTTGGGACAAAACAAAATAGATGTATAAAACTAAAAAAAAGTTAGAACTTACATATTTGAAGTGTAGAAATAAAAAATTTCTCGACTGAAGATGTATTTATCAGGTGGAAGAAGTTCTGCACCCTAGGGTAAAGAGAGAACATCAGGAGAGGTTCGGATTAGTGCATGCAATCAGGTGGATGGGGGAGTTGGGATGCAGTGTAATTGGGAGAATGATTCCCCCCTTGGACAACCCCCCCAATTGGACACCCCCACCCCCTGAACACCCCCACCCCCTTGGACATCCCCACCCCCCCCCCATCATGCCCCTAGGCACACTCACCCCCTGGACACTGCCCCCATCCCACTAGACACCCCGCCCTCTGGGCACCACTCCACCCATGGACACCCTCATCCCCATGGACAACCACCCCCACCCTCTTGGAGAACCCCTACCCATGTGGACAGCCCTCTAACCCCCTTGGACAGCACCCCCACCCAATCTGGACACCCCCACCATACCTGGATAGCCCACCCCCATCTCTGGACAACCCACTCCCCCTCCCAACATGTACACTCCTCTCCCCACCTAGACACCCTAGCCCCACCCCCACCTGGACAGTCCACACCGCCCCTCCCTACCTGCAACCGGCACACCCCCTCCCCACATGCACAACCCCTCCCCAACCTGCACATCCCACCCCCTCCCAAACTACAACATGCACACCCCCTCCCCACCTGCACAGCCCACCCCTCCCAACCTACAACCTGCACCCCCCTCCCTACCTTCACATACCCCCACCCCACCTGGACAGGCCACCCCCCTCAATAAAAATAAATTTACAATCAAATAACAAAAATTTAATTCATAATGAAATAATTTCATTCAAACACACACCTTAAAGAGGTCTAAATTGACATAAAACTTCAAAGATGAGACCCAAAGTAAAAAAATGGATATAGATTGAACCGAAAATAGAATGAAAAAAGCCCAAATAAATGGAGTAAAAATATTTATGTCAGTTACCACTTACAAATTTGAAGTGGAATAGGTCTCTTGTTTAGGAAAAACAAATCTGATTCTAGAAGAAAGAGGCTGGGGGCTAGGAAAAAATGCGTACATAGGCTCACAGATAGGAAAAAATGCAGATAGAATGAAGATAGATCTTCAAGAATCATGAGGGCCATGGGTATTTTGGGGGTTTTATATCCAAATGATTTTAAAAAATCATTGGTATAACCTTCCAAATTCCACCCCTATACCGAAGGTTGTATTGAACCATTGGTAAAACCATCTATTAACAGACCTATACCAACAGTTACATTGAACTGTTGGTATATGGAAACTATCCCAATGGTTTTTTAAAACTGTTTAGATATTTTCATTAGTATAGTTGTGGTTTCCACTAGTGAGTGTTTAATAGTTATTTTTAATGTTAAAAGGAAATTTTCATCACGAATTTTATAAAAATATATTTATGGGATTTATATTCATTAATTCCAACTACCCATTATTTTTCATATACTACACTAGAGGTATATTGTAATTATTCCATATTTATTCTTTTTATGGATGTTTTAAGATCATCTTGACCAGTGAAAGTATATATATTCCATGTCTTGATTACTTTTGGTAATCATTAACATTCCCTTGAAATTTTCACTTTCATGTGATTATTGGAAATTAAATTTCCAATAAATATGAATATTATGTATCATAGATATTCTTAAACCATATATCATTTATACATATAGTGTCTTAATTTAATAATTTTATGATTTATTGTGGAAATATTGATATTCCATATTTTTCTACAATAAAGACATTTATTGGTAACTTATATTGATAATGAACTAAATCATGCATCCAATATATGAGGAATGTGTTGGACATGTAGTGATATGTGGGGCCTAGAATTATATTTCCCCTCGATGCATCAAAAGTCTCATGAGGTGTATCATTAATTTAGAATTAACTTTATTTTTACCCATTTTTTAATCTATATTTTCAATGGTCATGATGGTATAGATATCATGATGTCTGTGATCATGAATCCCAATATTAATAAATTATTTTATTAAGAATTCAGTTATTATTAACCTTGTAAATATGGAAATTATATTATCCATAGATTCATTTTTTGATCTAGTTATTTATTAAATTGAATGCATGTTCAAATATTTACATATCCATTTTGATTATGCCTTATCAAATCATGATAGTCCTGATAATGATTAAATGATAGGTGTGTTAAACTATGTACCCTTACATATTGATTATGAATTATTTATTATTCATTATTTATTCATGATTGGATATAATTTAAGTAAATTTTACTAAGAATATAGTATCACCATAATTTTTTCCTTTACATATGATATGAAGAATGAATCCTTGAATGATTTCAAGGATGATGATACTTTACTATCTATATGTTCTTTTATCAAATGTAATACCAAGATTATGTATCTAGTTTACCAAGATTATTAAAGTATTCTTTCTATTGGGATGTTATCACTTGTATCTTCTACCAATGTAATAAGATAACCACTGACTATGGTATACTAGGGTCAGGGTATTTATAGTTGGTATAAAATAAATCTTAGTAGAAACCATGGGAAATATATTTACAAAAAACATATATTGGGGAACACAACCCAATTAAATAACTTAAGGATAATTAGAGAGTAACATCCAAAAAAATCTAGGTATGATATTTTGTGTTTTTTCATATCAATATATCCTTGTATGGATACTATAAGTGGAAATGGTTTGGTCATAGTTTTACATGGGTGTAATTACCTCAAAATTTGTGTATTAAGTTTTGACTTGATCATCACCTAGTATAGGACTATAAGACTTACTTTGAATGTATTTTTTCACACATAAGGAGTATACATTGGAAAATAAACATTTCCATTACAATACATTAAAATTTATTTGAATATATGATAAAAATGAATGATTTAGGTTAAAACTAAAGTATAATTGGATAGTATATATACAGTTTTCCACATATTTGGTTTCATAGATACCTCTTTTGAAAACAAATGATGAAAAAATAACATTATTAATGATATTTTTATGAAAATATAATGAGAAAATAGCCCTTCGGTGTTTTATATTTTTTTGGGAAAATGTTTTCTGTGAAATGATTATTTTTAGGAAATAAGTTTAAAATTATTGATAACCATTGGGGATAATATGATCATTGATGTTAATGTAATAATAGTCAATTAATATTATTATTTTCATGAAAAATCATATAAAAACCGTTAATGTTTAAAAAATACATTTGATGAGTAGTGTTACTTTTTAAGGATGTTTATTATATTTTTGGGAATTTTATAGGAATTATATTAACATAGTTTTAGAAAATTGACATCCTAAATACCGGGAGATAGAATATTATACTTAGTAAGGTCCAGGGGCTTGAACCCACTATCAAATGTTGATAGGGGTTAAATTCCAACCATTGACCTACGTGATGTATGGGTAAATATGACATTAATTTTACTTAAGAAGTTTGACTATTAAATATAATGTTAATTTTGGGAAACATATTAAATAATCAAATATTGTTGATTTTGATGTAATTAATGCTATTTTCAGTGATGTTTTTTTTAATTTACATGTATAAAACCTCTTGTATTAACAAGAATAATTATTTTTTAATATTGTAATTAAGTATTTGGGGATGAATTTTAAAAGTAAAAAGGTTGCCTTAAATTCAAAAACATTCATTTATATCGATAATATCAAGGATAATTAGAATATAGGGTAATTTATTTGTGGAATAAGATATGTTGAATTGATGATAGTAATTTTAATGTAAAATGAATTGTTTTGTCATATGAGAGTTTGAACATTTTTTTATTATCTTTTGTTAGGGTAACAATTTATGTTTTCATTAATATTTAATTATTTTTGGAATTTCTTTTTATTTTTTATGGATTTTATATTAAATTTAATGTTAATTTTAGTTCATTAGGCAGAAAATAGATTTTTTATATTCATTTCATATAGTAAGAGATGATGTGAAATTTGATTAAACTCAAACCAAAAGAAAAAATTGTGATTATTAACTATTAATATATTAATTAAGTATATATCCTTAAATTCATAAACATCAAATGAATTCCTCATCTTTAGGAAGAGGAGCTGGAAACAAAAATACTATATTTTTTAATTTCATATCTAATAAATCAAACGATATTTTATCTCATCATACATTTATAGTTTTTGTTGTTGTTAACTATATATTAATCATTTAACTTCTTGTGATCAATGATCTCTATATGTATCAATAATCATTTATTCTTTTCATCGAGGACCATACTTTCATCTAACTCTAATTTTATCTTAATTGAAATACAACTTATGTGTTATTTTAGATGAAATTCACACATCCCTTTTCTATATTCCAAGATAATTTTTTATTAATGAATTTTATGATGAGGTTTTTATATAGAGTAATTTTTAAAATTTCAAACCCTTTATTTCCACATGCAAGTACAAATTGTGAGGTTGAAATTCATTGAATGTGTGAAGATTATTGCACTAAAATATTTAAAATATTTATCTTTTAAATAAATTTATCCTAAAATATAGACTATGTTACACAAAACTCCAATATATTAATAGAATAAAATTATTTGATTGCATTTAAGACACACAACACCAATACTAAACAAACCATGAGACACTATTTAAACATGTCCATCATTTCCTAGAAACTGAATGGGGGGTTATGAATAAGATTATTCTAATTATGAAATAAACATGGAGGGGTTAAAATCAATACAAATTTATTAATAAATTCATAGTAAGTAATGAGTTAAATTTTCAGTGAAATCATTTTATGCTTCAAAAAACATATTCTTCAAAAATTATTTTATTTTCCTTTTTTGTATATATTCATAATCAATTTTAAAAAATTTGAGAGATTTTATTTTATTAAAATAAAGTAATTTTTTAAATAATAATTTCAAATTTATCTTTGGGTTGGAATTTTGGGATTTTTCGGAAGAGCAGAATTTTTAATTAAAAAATGAAAAATATAGATTTTTCAAACACTATTATGAATTTTTATTAAATTATGTAATTTTAAAACCAGATATGCTTTCAATTTGAATTTAAAAAAATGAAATTTATTTATATTTTAAATAATTAATTAAATTTGAATAATATTTATACATAGTTTTGATATAAGTTTAATTTTTCACTTTAAATCATAATTTTCATAAAAATGTTTTTAAATGAATTATTTTATAAGTTTTAATTAATATTAAAAATTTTTAATGATTAATAATTTAAATAAAATTGATTTATTATATATATATAAATTTTATTTTATGCCTATCTCATGATTATTATACATCATGTTGTTAAAATGAGATTATCTTATGCTTGAAAAACAAATTTCTTTAAAACCCATTTCATAACATGATTTGTAGTTATATATTATATTAAATTATACCAATTTTGGGAGATGAATTTGATAAAATTGATTCGATATTTTTTATCAATGTAATTAATATTATATAATATGGTTAACATAACTTTTTTGTAATGATTAGTTATCATGGTAAATATATTTACCATAGTAAAGGGTAAAACAATGTTTTTCCCATTAGATGAACTTGTGTTAAAATTAATTTTCCACACACATTGAATTATTATTTGATAAAATTGGTTTTATATTTGGGATAAGTGGTTCCAAGTTATCTAATAATTATGATTTTATTATATTCCTAATGGAAAAAATGCATTGTTAAAATAAAAAAAATTACTATAGTGAAGAATAAATTTGTAAAATTTAGAAAAAATAGAGGATTTTGAAAAAATGTTTAAAAATGTATATTATTATGTTTTTTTATTTAGATCAACCTATAAGTCCCATAAATCCATTATTAATCTATTTTAGGACCTTGGGGTGAGAGTGATGTCCCGTTATTGAATTGTTTTGGGTATTTACAAAAATTTCACTTCTACTCAATTTTATAAGGGAACTATCTCTCCTCACATATTCAAACCCATCAAGACATTTGGATAAATAAAAAATATAAAAAATATATAAAAAACCTCATTATACACATTATAGAGGTTTGGGGCATTTTAATATTCCATCCCCATGGTCCTTAAGATGATATTCATATTATTTTTATCTAAAAGAAGGTAATCATCTTAACAATGTTAATTCTTTTTCTTTATTATTTTACTAGGTTCAATTATATATTAAAAATTAAAATAAAATAACACTATTAAATTACATATAATTATATCTAATTATATGTATGGAATAAAATTTTCAAATTCCGTGCTCATTCTTACAGGAAATAGATCCATCACTCATGTGCATAGTGGCCAACTACAACGTGAATTAGTGTAATTTTTTTCCATCAATTACTCACATGGATAATAATAATGATGGAAATAATAATTATATATTAGAACTATGGAATTATATTGATATAATAATAATAATACATCATTCAATACCTTTCCCATTCACCCATTATGAGATAATATCAACACTTGTGCGTACATATGGATTATCATCTTAATGAAAAGACGCGAATCATTTTTTATGTATAACTCTAATGAGTGGTTAAAAAAGTTTATCTATTCTATAAATATGATATCTAATAAAATAATATAATTATTTATATTATAGATATATATTTTCAATACACAATAATGATTACTTTCATAAAAAAATACGCAAGAAAAAATAAGGATATTAACGCTCGAAATAGAAATAAAAATAAATGTTTCTTAAATAATGAGTAGTAATATGTTAAAATATGGTCATATATGATATTATAAACATAAATACTGTTCATTTGTAATTAAATAACTCAAATAAAAACATTACACAATAGGTTACTGTGCATTAAACCAAAAATAATCATGAGGAAAGGGATTTTTCCACAATTTCATTTCATTGAAGAATATTGCAATGTTATGAATATAATTACTTTATATGATTTAAATAATTACCCTTTAACAAATAATATAACAAAAAAATCATTATTAATTTTATTTTATGTTTTAATTTAATTATTTCCTATAAGATTATTTTATTTTAAAATTACAAATTACTAATTAATTTCACAATAAAATTTCCATTCATTGTGTTATATTAATTCTCCATTGTCTTTGATATTATAGGATTATATGTGTAATAAAATATGATTATTTTATGATTTAGTTCTACATGATTTATGTGAATTTAATTTTTATATACATAATCCATTCATCAAATAATTCTCAATACATATTTATTATTATTATAAGGCTATCTTGCCTCAAATTGTATTATTTGGGACTTATGTCATATTATACACCTATATGATTATATGAGGTGTATAAACTACCCATTTTATATGTTATGTCATGAATATATTTATATTAATGGTATTTAATTATTTATTTTATTTTATTCATTTAATTTATTTTACAATTCTAAATTTACCAAAGTGGTAAAAGATTTATCTCTCAATCTCATTTTAATCAAAATTTTATAAACCTGAATTTTCATTAAAGGAAATTATTTGATCATTATATAAAACCCCATTTAATTTTTTTACCCCTAGTTATTCAGTATTTTGTCAATTAATAATTCCATTTTCATATCATTGTTACATAAAATTATTGAGAATTTTTTCAATTAAACCTGATTTCATTATCTCATTGGTCAAAAATAATTTTCAACCCAATCGATATTTTTTTAAAAATGATTTCAAAAATTATTTTACATGATATTAAGTTCATTTTTACCCATAATTGAATTTTATGTTTTTTTAACAGCGTCTTCTTATCACATTCAAAATAAGGTACATTTAACATTTCATATCAAAATATGAATAGAATATTTGTTTTTAACATACTGGTCATTAACTGAGAATTCATTCCATCATGAACAATAATTTATAATAAGTTCAATTTACATGTTTAAATTTTTCTTTTTCAATATTTTTTTCAAATTGTTTGTTAAATTGTTTTTTTAAAGTGATTTTTAAGGTTAATAGGATATTTTCTTAAATAATTTAAAAAATATATTTTTATGGTATTTCAATTCGTTAAAACAAAAAAAGTATTTTACATATACTCCACTAGAGAGATATTGTAATTATACCATAATTTTACTTTATCTAGTTGGTTTAGGATCAGTTTTTCTAGGGAATGTATTGAAATTATATTTATTAATCAAATTTTGTAATCATTATCTTTGACTTGATATATTCACTTTTTTTAATTGGACATTAAATTTACCATAAATATTAATAATATTTATCATGGATATGATTAAAACATATATATTAATTTTACATAAAATTTATTGCCTTAAAATTCATATGATTGATCTTGAAAATATTCATATTTGATATTCTATATTCTATATGTATATTTATTGATACAAAATATTGTTCATAAAATAAATCATTCATTTGAAATATATTACGAAGGAAATAGATATGTAGTGATGGTTGTGTCAAAAAATTATATATCCCCTTGATGCATCGATTGTATCCTAAGGCAAATGAGTAAGCCATCATGAATTTTTTTACCCATAGTTTTAACTTTTCTTGTAAATGGTCATGATGTTATAGATATCTGGATGTATAAGATCTTGATGTACAATATTATACATTTCCTTCTTTAAAAAATCACTTGTTATTATCCTTGAGAATATTTTTTTGATAATATCCATGGAGTCCACTTGTGATCAAGATACTTTTTAAATGGAATGTGTGTTTAGATACTTACTTTCCATACTAATTATGTTTTATCTAATCATGATTATCAAGTTATTGATAAAATGAAATTGTTTTTAGATATATAACATTCCAAATTGATTATTACTTATTGGTTATTATTTCTTTATTCATGATATATTAAACATTACATAACTCTTACTGAGCATTATATCTCACCATTATTTTGTTTCTTTTCCCATTTATATGAAGTAGGAATGTTTGAATGTGTTCCGGATGCATAAACTTTACACTCACTAGGTTTAATTTTATATATTCAAATGTAAAGCATGACTCATGTATATATATAGTTTACGAAGAATAAAATATTATATGGTCATGTGGGATATTATTTCTTTTATTTAGCACCAATGAAATAATGTTAACCTCTGACTCTGGGAAATGGAGTCGAGGTCTTTACTATTGTCACATCAGTAAGGGTTAAATATTTCACATGTGAATAAATTTTTTTGACAATTCTTTGAATTTTTTTGAAAATTACCTTAATAATATTGCATGAGTGTATTTTAACTATTTCCATCCAATATGAAAAGATATTTCCACTTCAAGGCCATTTATTTTTAATTTTTTCATTTATATTAATTTAAGAGATGAATAAATAAAAAATGATTACATGATGAATTATAAAACTGTAATATTAATATTTTTGGATAAATATAGGGTAATTTTGATTATAATTTTTTCTTTTAAATACAAATTATGTTTTTTATAAATTTAATTTATGTTTAATTTTAATTTATCGAATAATTACATTAGATTCATATTCAATGATGGCATAATATTAATTCCCTTAAAAATAAAATAAAATAAAATAATTTAAAAATATTTAAACTAATTAAATTTCAATTAATTGTTGATTTCCACAAATTATTTAGATAATTATATAATATTATTGATATATGAAAGGTTTAGATTCAAATTACTTTTCTATCATGTTCTTTTCAATGTCAAATTTAATTATTATTTTAAAAAAATGAAATTAATGATATTTTATAATAAATAATATGTTATTATATGATTTAAAATTGTTTTAAATATTATATTCATTCAAATGAATGATATATTTTTTATCATATAAATTATTGTCCATTTTGGGTCACTTTTGTAGTTTCTGATAACATTATTTAGTTTTAATGAGTAAAACAATTTAAAATTTTAAGTGTTAAAATTTGTTAGAAACAATGTTATAACAATGAAAACACACATAAAATTGTTTAATTTTTTTTATGAGAATATATTGACTCATACTAATATAATAATCAAATTATATCAATTTGGATCATTTTTTTACATTAAAATTTATTTATACTACTAATGTATTATTAGTAATTCCATGAGTGAATATCCCCTCACATATAAAAGGGAACCTCATCTCATTAATTATTCACATTATATGATCCATATATAATGTAAAATATACACCATAATACCTTCCCATATTACTTTACCAAATCATATAAATTTTGGCCTTTCCAAAATACAATCTATTCAAGGATTGTGGGTTAATAAAAAGATAGTTTCTAAATGAAGAGATAAAAATCTTAACTGAGCATTTTCAAATTTTATTTCATATGATAAATATTATAAATATATGGTATAAATACTAAAATAACGAATAAATTTTCTTAAATATTATTTATTGTTATTATTGTAATGTAAAAACCATTTTTCAAATCTTTCCCAACTATTTTAAAAAGAGAACACCGCTTGTGCGTACATATGGACTTCTGCCTCTACGAAGCGACATGGTCTATTTATAATTTTCAATTTACATAGATAATATTAAGGTCAAATTTTATAAATAAATAATATTATTATTATTTAATAGTTGTCCTATAATGTTGATACAATAATTTCCTTTGTTTCATCTACCTAAAAATGAAAACAACATTCAAGCGTATGTATAGTATACCATCTCTATGAATTGTGTAATTGATTTCTCTTGGGACACAATTTATGGGTGAATATATATTTATATAATGAATCTATATGATATTTATATCATTATCAAAATTTTGGATAGTCTGGAAGCATGATCAATGTAAAAGGACCAGAACTATAACATAGAAATTCCCATGATAAATAAAACAATTTACTCCCAAAAATGTCGACATTAATAAAGAATTTTGACTATGTAGTCATTGAATTGTTATTTTGGGATCTTATATGGTATAATAAAATTAATATTAATATATTATATAATTATAATAAATTTTAATTTATTATACAGGAGTTTATATCTCCTTCAAAGAAAGGTATCTTCTGTTAAGGGATTTATGTTACAATCTCATTGTATATCGAGATGGTTTTTGTTAATTTTTTCAATGATAAAATTTCATGGAGTAACTGTCTATAATCCCATGAATTTTATTATGTTCTAGTTATTAATATATAAAACAAGTTTTTCTTTTATTTCCCTCTCTCTAATAACTCAAGTTATTGAAGTAATGTTTTTAATAAAAACTGAGTTTATTTTACCCTTCGGTTGACAAACTTTTTTATTCCATATCTATGTTTTATAAAAATATTTTCAACAATGTTTTAATTATTAACCAATAATTATACATATTAATTTTTAAAAAAAATTCATTTTAAAATAATGGTATAAAATTAATCTTATTGTCATTTTTCAATTGAGTAACATTTGACATTTTATAAAAACAAATTAAGGAATATTTATTTTTATATACACAAAAATTATAAAATTTACCGCCATCATAAAAACTCAAGGATTTGAAGCATCCTTTTATTTTTTCAATGGTAGTTTGGAAAAAAAATTCCTTAGTATTTGGAATTTTTTATACTTTAATGATGTAATTTTAAATTGAAATGGATATTATCCGCAAGAAGTATTCCAATGAACATTAAAAGTTATTTATCATCTATAATATAATTCTTGATATCACAAATTCATTATAGGGGAAATGAACCAATGATTCCATACATTTTATTTTCTTATATGTCTTGTAATTATGAAAATTTAAATATGATTATATGAAACTGATTTCTTTTAAACTAGTTAATTAAGTTATTAAACATGTTTCTTTCCAAAAGTATATTTTATAATGAAATAATGAAATATTTATGAAACCTATTTTGTTTTCATTGGTAATTATATAATTAAAATTTATTGATATTTTGGGATAAATAGATATTATTTTCATTAACTTATTAGTGGGACTGAAAACATATATCCCTCCAACACATTGGGTAAGGATTTATATACTATGAAATAAAATATGGGGAAAGGGGGGTGAACCTAGTATAGTAAGGGACTCTATCCACTATAATAGTCTTAGGAGTGATCATTGAGTGACGATAGTATGTCTTGGGGAGTGAAAAAAATCCACAATGATAGTCCTAAAATTTATCCTTGACTATTAATGAAATGTTCTTCTATGCTTACATTTATGCCAATAACATATTTATAATGAAAATATTATACTCTCATGGATCTTATTATTTTATTAAATTAAGATAAATGTATTTTTAAATTTCATGATTTATGAAAATACTATTGATTTTGATATATGTTGTTTAGGTAATGGTTATCAAAATTTATATTCATGTCCTCATAATAATTTTCTCTGGTAATGCTTAAGTGATAATTGATATTTCCCATATTTACCCTTACAGAGAATCTGAGCTCACACATTCCTATGTTTCTTTCACCTAGTTTCCATCCTGGGGCCTATTGGAGGTGGGACTTAGGGTTCACTGTCTCTATACTCACATTGTTATCCCAGGATGTCACGACCCGTCCTCGAGGCCCGTGCTGTGACTACCCCAAGCCCGCCTTCCATAGGCCAGGGGCTGGCGGCTAGCACCAAAGGCATAAATCCCAATAAAAAGGGAAGACATTGCCTTTATGAAACGTAAACACACACATACACAGAGAACAAGCGGAAGAAAAATACTAACTAAAGTAGTAACAGGTGTGCTGAAAGTACAAAGGGTCTGGAAATACAAGCCCAACAGTAAAGTAAAAGGAAAAAAAACAACAGGAAGGTGTCAAGCTGCTCCTAGATCGTCCTCCGAAATTCCCACCTAAAGGGTAGGTACAGATGGCCACCTCAACTCTCCATGTCCATATTTCACCTCCGGGTACTACCTCGTAGTGAATTCCACCTCCGGGTACATTCTCATCGTGATGTCCACCTCTAGGTACCGTCCATCTCTACAAGCCTCAACAACAATCAGTGTTATCCATCGTCTACATCCAACACAACGAAGTGCAGGCATAGCCCGTGTAGGGGTGAGTATAACGATACTCAATAGGGACCCCGAGACCCTCAAGGTCTCACTAAAATAAACAAGGATAAACCACAAAGAAATATCTTAATAGATAACCTTTACTTAGGTATATTCTCATACACACACCTAAGTTATCAAGTAACCAATCTCAATCATGAGGTAAACACAATGGTCATTGAATCAGCTCAAACCAGTATTTTCATTAATGATATCGAAACCAAAACTGTTGAAGATATCCTCCTCTGTCGAGTACATTGATCCTGTCACGACTCTGAGGCACTTCTCACTAACCTTAGACTGCTTAGGTACTCCTCCTGTCGAGTACCGCGGGTCTGCCACCCCAACACAGTAGTGATCCCCGCCATGGGCCCGCCACCCCAACACAGTAGTGCTCCCCCTAATAGCCTACAGAGGTACTCCTTATGTCGAGTACCGCGGGTCTGCCACCCCAACAAAATAGTGCTCCCCGCCATGGTTCTGCCACCCCAACACAGTAGTGCTCCCCACTAGGCTATACAAGTCACTTTGAAACGAATCGGACAAGAAGTCATCAGGTCTCAGCCAGCTACAAGGTCTATGTACTCCGTACGCTATTCTCCGGGAGGGTTCACTCCATGAGATACTGGTAGATACTTCCAAGTGTCACTTAAACTCACGTGGAAGTTTCTCAAAGTACTACCTCGTCATTGGGGTCTCAACGCAATAGACGGCGCGTCAATCGGGCGCCCAGTCTATGAGTTATTAGCTTTTCCGTTCAAGGGGCCCGGTTGGTTTTTAAGATAAAACCAACCCGAACATACTCCAAAATCATCCTAATCCCACGTAGATTATTCCAAAAGAACCTTCTCATCAAGAGGAATCCAACGTAGTTGACGGCACGTCAATCGGACGTCCGGTCCTCAAGTTATAAGTGTTTCCGCTCCGAGGGCCCGGTTGGTTTCATGTTTGAACCAACTCGGACATATCCAAACTTTGCTGAAATCTTGAGTTTAATATACCTAAATGACCTTCTCGATCCTAGGAATCATACACAACTGACGTTGAATTGATCGGAGGTCCACAACTCAAGATATAGGTGTTTAACTGAAGAAGGTCCAAAAATAGGGGGTCTGGGCCCGGTCCGACCCGGCCCAACACCCCCTTGGTCGGCCTGAACCGGGTCAACCCTACTTGGGTCTGGGTCCGGCCCGATAGGGCACAGCCCAGCCCGGACGGTGCAGTCCGGCCCGATCGGTGTGGCCCAGCCTACGTGGCCTGCCACGGCCCGGCCGGGGGAGCTGGCTCGGCCAGTTGACCGAACGCATTGCGCCGAGTGGGGGGTGCCCCCCCCCCCCCCGTTGATTGATTCCGGTGGCGCCCCGCCTCCCGGATCCTGCGCGGCCGCGAGGTGTGATGTCTCGTCGACGCGGTTTTTGTCGTGGCGGATTTCCTCCGGTGGTGCGCTGGGGCGCCGCCACATCCAGGTGGTCGGACGGCTCCGGTCGCCGCCTCCGGTAGTCGGCGCTACTGCACCGGCGACCCGCGCCACCAAGAGCTTCCGCGGGCCACCGGAGTTGCTCTGGTGGTCCGTTTTATCTTTCTTCTACGCCGACGGTCTTCTCAGGTCCCAAACTTTACTGCGAAGGCTTCCAAACGCCGTTGCGGTCTCGTTTCATCATCCTCCGTCAATCTGCGCACAAAAGAACAACCAGCGGAGGGTCCAGGCTTGTTCGTTAGCCCGTGCCCTCCGCATTAGAGGCTCAATCCATAAATCATCAATGGAAAGGGTATAATTTATTCAAAATAAATTATAAAAACACCTTTCAATTAAATACCCATGCACGAGGGTATAAATCACATATACACAATATACAAAACCCCCTACCTAAATAAGATGTCGCACATCATCTAACCGCGGAAGATGAACGTCACAGTGATCAGACGTCGCGAAAGATCGGTGTCAATTCCGTTGATGTTGGACGAAGATCTGTCGTCATTGGCGACGTTCCCCGTGGCGGTGTCTCCTCCCTTGACGTGGAGGAAGAAGAAGAGAAGGCACTTCATCTTTGACTTTGCGTTCTTAGTCGAAGTCGTTCTTCATCGATAGTGGACGATGTTCTTCATTGAGAGAAGAACACCAATCTTTATTTCTCCAGAGTTTTCCCCCACAAAAATATTTTCTAACCCCATAATAAAAATAAGCTCTCCCAATTTATAGAAGTGTCCTGAAATTTTAAAATAAATCAAACTCTTTAATTAATTTAAGAGGTTGATCTCCTTAATTAAAATGTGTTGGCATGTATTTTATAGGGGAATAGGTAGGTGAAGAGTTCTCATTAATAGGGGAGTTGAGGAGTTAACAAGTTAATTAAAAAGGGATTTAAGGGAGATATTTGTGGAGTTTAAAGAGAGGTTTGAAAAGTGTTATGGAAGGTGGAAGGTTGGGGCTTGTGTGGGACCCACCTCCCAAATATCCACACAAGGGTAGTTAGGTGGTTGTGGGTCCCACCCTTAACTCCCCTTTGTAGGATTTAACCACCATAGATATAAATAAAATTGTACACACCAATTTTATTTATTTTTAAACTAATTCCCCAAAAATTAATTCTCAACCCACTTAAAATGCAACTGCGCTAAACGTTCCCTTAAGCAATTACCGGCGCTACAAGTTCATCGGTGCCCTCAGATTTCAATTCCGAGGGCCGGTTCAAAAGATAGAAAAAAAACCCGCTCGTTCGTTCACTGAACGTACCCGAGCTAAACTTCAAAAATTGATTCCAGGCACACCGGGCCTCGGAATCAAGTGTCTTCAGAAGCCACAGACTCGTAAAATTCCAAATAAATTAAGAAAAAAATTTATTTGAAATTTCAGGGTCTTTAAATTACTCCCACCTCAGGGATTTACGTCCCTGTAAAGGTTCAACACACAGTAGGGAAAACAAAAGTGGTACTGAGCACGCATCTAAGCCTTTCTCTCCCATGTGCTCTCCTGGAAGTTCCTGTGCTGCCAGTGAAAGCGCACCTGAGGAATCGACCGTCCACATAGAACCCAATCCTGTCAATCCTTGATCTCCAATGGAACCTCTGTGAATATCGCCCCATCATCGATGTCTAGCTCACTATGGTCGATGATGTGTGAAGGGTCGTGCACGTATCTCCTCAACTGAGATATGTGGAAGATGTCGTGCACCTAGTGAAACTATAGTGGGAAGGTCAAGTGGTAAGAAACCTCGCCTACCCTGATAAGGACTTAGAAGAGTCCGATGAACCTCGGAGTTAACTTTCCTCCTTGGCCACATCTCCGTAGACCTCGCCGAGGTGAGACCCGTAAGAAAACATGGTCGCCATCCTTGAACTCCAGTGGTCCCATCTCCTATAAACATAGGATTTATACTTGCTCTGTGCAGTATTCATCCGCTCCTGGATGATTTTCACCTTATCCGTCATAGCCAGTACCATCTATGGTCCTACAAGAGCTGCTAAAATTTCTCTTTTTCCGAAAAGAGAAATCTGGTCTCATCCCCTGGATGAACCACGTTCTTTTCCTAATACAGTCAATCCTGACATGAACAGTATAATTCATATCTTGGATGACATCGTAAGGCCTCGATGCCACTACCAAGAGATTCAACCATCACTCTCACCTCTAAGGATTGAGTCACACTGTCGGCATCAGTGTGTGGTCACTGGGTCTCCTCCAGTAGGAATCTCGAAAGTGAGGGTCAAGTCAACAGTTTTAACCAGAACCTCTCAGTATCGTCCATACAAAAAGGACAGTGAAGTAAACTTCATAAGATAAGTGTCTTTTATTACTGCATCTCGTAGTACAAGACACGTAACAACCATAGACAACAAAAACATGGAAACAAGAAGCACTAAGAACAAAGGCCTTCATGCCTGGAACTAGTTCTTCTCCTATCCACATAGGATATCAGCAATGCGGCTAGCTGCTCTGTCGCCTCTCCTAGTAGCTGAATTCCAGTCCTCCTACTGAGCACATCTGCAACAACATTCCCCTTTCTAGGAGTATAGAATATCTCAAAGTCATAGTCCTGGAGGAACCGATTACTCAAAACTCCTGCTACCATGAGGGTAGGGTTGGTCAACTCAAAAGTGATCGGCCGCACCCTCATATGCATGAGTTTATCCTGTAATGCCTGGGTTTCCCTTTTCGCCAACCAAGGGAAAACCTTATACCAACGTTTTAGGTAAACCAAAACCTTTTTGCCTAATACAGTCAATCTGTGTATGAACTGTGGATCCAATCCATACCCAGACCAACGTCGTAAGGCCTCGATGCTGCCACTAAGAGGTTCGAACCGAAACTCTCAGCTCAAGGGTCAGATCACATTGTCGGTGTAAGTGTGATTATTGAGTCTCCTCCCAAAGGTATCTCCAGATGTGAGGGTCAATTCAATGGTTTTAACTGGAAACTCTAGGTCTGGGACAAGATTCATGGAAGGAAGGATTGATTCGTATCAATGTCTGTTGATACGGAAGCTAGTAGTAAACAAAGATCATTCCTTGAATCATCCCTAGAGCCTTTCGGTCGCACTCCTTGACCGCATGCAGCTACTCTCTTCCCCTTCCCTCCAGCTCCCTGAGCCTAGTGGGGACTAAAAAGGTGGGTGGTTGTAACATGTTGAAATGTTCACCACCTCATGCTGCTCTCCTAGCTCTGCTTCCACATCTGTTGCTCTGTAGATTCATTTTTCCTTAACACTTCTTCTTCTTGAAACATTTTACACGCCCAAGTCTCTAAGACTGACGCTAGTTTCCTATTTCTTACTGCTTACATTCGCTAGCTGTATTCGTTCAGCCAAAGAACATTCAACCACAAAGGTTCCCTCTAGCACCCTAGTATAAGTAGGAATGCATAGAGGAAGAAGTGATGGATCAGATGTCCTTTAAACACACCTCGCTCCGAATTCTGAGCCCTGAAGTAATGATTGCATCATATTCATCAAGTACCAAGAATGGTCGGTACGCCCTGATGAATACTCAGCTACTGATATGTCGTCCTGCCCAAGCTGTATAAGCTCTAGAAAAATCTCAACCACCTTCTCAAACCAGTCCTCAGATGGCTGTGAGTCAGGCTTGCCTCGGAACCTAAGGGGTATCTGATGCTGAAACACGTGTAAGGCACTAAGCCAATATGTGTCATCGACCGGTACCGCCAGTTGTAACTGTTGACCAACAGGTAGTGATATAGCTGGCACACTACCCGAAGGCACTATCTCAGGCATCGGTCCATGTACTGAAGCCTCGTCACTATGCGGACCAACCTCATGGTCACTCACTGGGAAAACACTGGTAGCTAAGATCACCATCTGCTATACTAGTGTCTAAACTAGGTGTAGAACTCTAGAAATCACCTCCATCCAGTCCACTGCTACTTGGGAATCTGCCTCGCCTCGTAACATCAGAGGCCTTTGCTGCTGGAATTCGTGCAACGTGCTCTGTCAGTGTGCACCATCCACCAGTACGGCTGGTGGAATCTACTGCCTAACGGGTGGTGGTGCTGCTGGTACACCACCCGAAGATGCCAACATAGAAAGAGGGCCCTACACCGGAGTCTCATCGCTCGGTGGGCCATCATCGAGTACTCTCTCGGAACTCCAACTGACTGTCTGTGTGGAGACATCCTGAAGAGATGCGACACGGTCAAACGATTTAAACCTGGTGAGATGACCTGGTTGATCTAAATTTAAGAAAACTTTTTAAAACACACACGCAATCATTTTTTTTGTGCACTGAGTCGGAAATCAGAAGTTAGGGTCCTGGTGTATGGATACGCCAGCCGCCGCACCAACACTAGACTCCCTAAACTGAAAACCACACTCGTTACCCTTAACAATTTTGTTTCACATAAAAGAAATATCAGAGTTATAAGTTATGCGGTAGAACCGACTCCTTTGATATCAATTTGTCATGACCCATCCTCGGGGCCCGTTCCGTGACTACCCCAAGCCCGCCTTCCATAGGCCAGGGGCTAGAGACTAGCACCAAAGGCGTAAATCCTGATAAAAATGGAAGGCATTTCCTTTATGAAACGTAAACACACACATACACAGAGAACAAGCGGAAGCAAAATACTAAGTAAAGCAGTAACAGGTGTGCTGAAAGTACAAAGGGGCCAGAAATACAAGCCCAATAGTAAATTACAAGGAAAAGACAAAATAGCAGGAAGGTGTCAACCTGCTCCTGGATCGTCCTTCGGAATTCCCACCTAAAGGGTAGGTACAGATGGCCACCTCAACTCTCCACGTCTGTATGTCACCTCCGGGTACCGTCTCGTCGTGAAGTCCACCTACGGGTATCGTCTCGTTGTGATGTCCACCTCAGGGTACCTTACAGCTCTACAAGACTCAACCACAATCAGTGATGTCCGTCGTCTGCATCCAACACAACGAAGTGCGGGCATATCCCATGCAGAGGAGAGTATAACGATACTCAGTAGGGACCCCGAGACCCTCAAGGTCTCACCAAAACCAATAAGGATAAACCACAAAGAAAGATCTCAACAGATAACCTTTACTTAGGTATATTCCCATACATATACCTAAGTTATCAAGTAACCCATCTCAATCCTGAGGTAAGCACAAAGGTCATTGAATCAGCTCAAACCAAGATTTTCATGAATGATATCGAAACCACAACTGCTGAAGAGATCCTCCTCTGTCGAGTACAGTGATCCTGTCACGATTCCGACACGCTGATCACTAACCTTAGACTGCTGAGGTACTCCTCCTGTCGAGTATCGCAGGTCTTCCACCCCAACACAGTAGTGCTCCCCGCCATGGGTCTGCCACCCCAACACAGTAGTGCTCCCCCTAATAGCCTACAGAGGTACTCCTTCTGTCGAGTACTGCGGGTCTGCCACCCCAACACAGTAGTGCTCCCCACCATGGGTCTGCCACCCCAACACAGTAGTGCTCCCCACTGGGCTATACAAGTCACTCCGAAACAAATCGGACAAGTAGTCATTAGGTCTCAGCCAGCTACATGGTCTTCGTACTCCGTACGCTTGTCTCCGGGAGGGTCTGATCCACGAGCTACCGGTCGATACTTCCAAGTGTCATGTAAAATCATGTGAAAGTATCTCAAAGGACCGTCTCGTCATAGGGGTATCAACGCAACAGACGGCACGTCAATCAGCCGCCCGGTCTGTGAGTTATTAGCTTTTCTATTCTAGGGGCCCGGTTGGTTTTTAAGATAAATCCAATCCGACCATACTCTAAAATTTTCCGAATCCCATGTATAGTATTCCAAAAGAACCGTCTCATCAATAGGAATCCAACGTAGTCGACAGCACATCAATCGGACGTCCAGTCCTCATGTTATAAGTGTTTCTGCTCCGAGGGCCCGGTTGGTTTCAAGTTAGAACCAACCCGGTCGTATAAAAACTTTTCTGAAATATTGATTGTAATATACCGAAACAACCATCTAGATCCGAGGAATCCTACGAAACTGATGGTGTGTTGATCGGAGGACCACAACTCAAGATATGGGTGTTTGACTGAAGAAGGTCTGAAAATAGGGGGTTTGGGCCCAGTCAAACCCATCCCAACACCCCCTGGGTCAGCCCGAATCGGGTCGACCCAACTTGGGTCCGGGTCCGGCCCGATTGGGCGCGGCCCGGCCTGGCCGGCGCGGTCCGGCCCGACCGGCGTGGCCCGCCCCGCGTGGCCCGCCCCAGCCCGGCCGGGGGAGCTGGCTCGGCCAGTTGGTCGAGCGCGTTGCGTCGAGCCCCCCCCCCCCCCCCACCCCCATTGATTGATACCGGCGGCGCCCGCGGGTGCAGTCCCGCCTCCTGGATCCCACGCGGCCGCGGGGTCTGACGTCTCGCCACTGCGGCTGTTGTCGCGGCTGATTTCCTCCAGCGGCGCGCAGGGGCGCCGCCGCCTCCAGGCGGCCAGACGGCTCCGACCGCCACCTCCAAGCGGCCGAACGGCTCCGACCGCCGCCTTGGGTCGCCGACGCCGTTGCGCCAGGGACCCGCGCCGCCACGAGATTCCGCGGGCCACCAGAGTGGCTCTGGTGGTCCATTTTAGCTTTCCTCTACGCCGGCGGTCTTCTCGGGTCCCGAACTTTACTGCGAAGGCTTTCAAACGCCATTGCGGTCCTGTTTCATCATCGCCCATCAATCTGCGCACAAAAGAACAACCAGCGGAGGGTCTGGGCTTGTTCGTTAGCCCGTGACCTCCGCATTAGAGTCTCAATCCATAAATCATCAATGGAAAGGGTATAATTTATTCAAAATAAATTATACAAACACCATGTAATTAAATACCCATGCACGAGGGTATAAATCAAATATACACTATATACGAAAACCCCTACCTCGATAAGACGTCGCACGTCGTCGAACCGTGGAAGATGAACGTCGTAGTGATCGGACGTCGTGGAATATCAGTGTCGATTCTGTTGATGTCGTAGGAAGAGTCATCGTCGTTGGCGACGTTCCCCACGACGGTGTCTCCTCCCTTGACGCAGAGGAAGAAGAAGAGAAGGCATGTAGTCGGTGACTTTGCGTTCTTCATCGAAGTCATTCTTCGTTGAGAGTGGATGATGTTCTTAGTTGAGAGAAGAACACCAATCTTTATTTCTCCAGAGTTTTCAGCCACAAAACTATTTACTAACCCCATAATAAAAATAAGCTCTCCCAATTTATAGAAGTGTCATGCCATTTCAAAATAAATCAAACTCTTTAATTAATTTAAGAGGTTGATCTCCTTAATTAAAATGTGTTGGCATGCATTTAATAGGGGAAGAGGGAGGTGAAGAGTTATCATTAATAGGGGAGTTGAGTAGTTAACAAGTTAATTAAAAGGGGATTTAAGGGAGATATTTGGGGAGTTTAAACAGGGGTTTGAAAATTGTTATGGAAGGTGGAAGGTTTGGGCTCATGTGGGACCCACCTCCAAAATACCCACACAAGGGTAGTTAGGTGGTTGTGGGTCCCACCCTTAACTACCCTTTGTAGGATTTAACTGCCGTAGATATAAATAAAATTGTACACACCAATTTTATTTATTTTTAAACTAATTCCCCAAAAATTAATTCTCAACCCGCTTAAAACGCAACTGCGCTAAAGGTTCACTTAAGCAATTACCGGCGTTGCGAGTTCATCGGTGCCCTCAGATGTCAATTCCGAGCACCGGTTCAAAAGATATAAAAAAACACGCTCGTTCCTTCACTGAACATTCTCGAGCTAAACTTCGGAAATTGATTCCGAGCGCACCGGGCCTTGGAATCAAGTGTTGTCAAAATCCACAGACTCGTAAAATTCCAAATAAATTAAGAAAAAAAATTCCTTGAAATTTACGGGTCTTTATACTGGAGGGGTACACTTTGTGGGTAGGGGGTAATAAAACCTATACTGGATACTAATGAGGATGTGTAAATGAAGTTGATACACTTGAAAGAGTGTGAAATTATGTTATTGACTATGCATTCAGTGTGGGTGGGTAAAGATGATAAAATTTATAACAATTCATTACTACATTTGTGGGTACAGTTAACATGGTCCTTTATTATTATTATTTTGGGTGGGGAATGCAGTTTTTATTTATAAGTTAATACAATTTTTGATGGATTTTACTAATATTAAATTTTGATCCTATAAGATGAATGTATTTTCATTAGTGTTGAGAATTGTCTTATTGAAATCTATAGTTAGAGATTGGATATGGAATGTGGTGAGGGGATATTAAACTATGCCTTAGATAATTTCACACTTTGAATGTTATGACTAAAAGACACTACATCATTTTTTTGATACATTTGGGGATATCCTACTATGTAAAATGACACAATCTACCATATATTTATTTATAGGTTTACTTGATTCTATATGTTGAGATATTTGGTGGTTTTAGATTTTTGAACAAGGGAGATATCGAGAGATTGGAATTTGGGAAATGTTTCATGTAATACAGAGTTATAAATGTTGTTAGGTTTTAATCTACATTTAATGGGTGAGTGTTTTTATTCATAGTTGAAGTTTTCTTATATTTTAGGATATTCATGTGTTATAAATTATGTATGATACCATCTAATCTTAGATTCTATAATTTTTCATGGTTTCGAGGTTTTAACTTAATGCAACTATCCTTCACTATGTAATTAATTAGATAATGGATTAATTTTTTTGATATTTATAAGCATGGTTCTAGTATCAAATCCATGGACTATATAAGGAAGGATTTAGGGATTTTTGATGGGTTCATTGTTGACTAAGGTGGACTACTAAAAAATAGGTTATAATAGTTTTCATACTATCTCTCATCTTATTTTTTGTTTAAAGGAATAATCATTATATTGTCCATTGGAATCATTAATCTCTTAATTTAACCTATTTATAGAAATTTACTGAAACCAAAATGGTTAGTGTTAATAAAAAAAATAACCAATGAAATTAATGTAAACAAGTTTATTCAATGAAATTTAACATATTCAATCAAAAACTATAATACTTTTAGTTTATCCAAGGTTATATTAATTTTGTATTATTATTATCACCAACCAAATCCCCAAAATAGACTAATCCTTTTTGTAATACAATATCTGGAGACCGTTTTATAAATAGTATGTTTTTTTACATTTTATTATAAGTATACATTATAACAACATTTATAATAAAAACACAAAGCCTAAATGTTTTAAATTTATTGTGATTTGTACATATTTCGCATCATTACAAAAAGTGATTTATATTTATTTCATAACAATAGCATAATATTACTATTATCAATAATTAATATATTACAAAAAAATAGATATTTATCATTCTATTATACTACATAACATATATATGATCTTTATACCTTCTACACCTCATTATACTCACACTTCTCTAAGAAATTTACATTGAAGAGAGTTGTAAAAACCCACATTGCGCTAAAATTAATGAAAACCATGTATAATATAATCATGGGTAAATATTAAAATATCATTGTGTATATCATGAGATCATAACATAATACAGAAATAAGTAATGACATATAATCATTTTCTATGGATATAATGTCCTCAATTATGTAGCAATAAAAATAATGTAATCTCATGAAGGGATGACCATGAATAATTTTACAATAAATTGATAACATAGTTATACAGAACATTCACATCAACATGATATCATAAACCAACACAATGCCTTTCCACCAAGCCATCATAGCATAATGGACTCAGTTTACTGGTCATGTCCCATAAATACAATTTTTTTATATGTAATATTTATCAAATTATTTCTAGGGCTATATAATTTTGGGACAATCCATAACATAATAATGTTTTATTTCATATATATAAAACATGAATATGAAACAATCATATATCTATCAAATATCATATCATGATTATCATTTCAAAATAATTTGGATTAAATAATATTTTTTATGATGTATAAAAAACCAATGATATAAGGTTAATAATGAGAAGAATAAAAATTATAAAGGGATGACATAAATAAAACACAATAGATGTTCAAATGGTGGAATATAAAATTATATACTCATAGATAAAAAAAACACAAATATGAAGAGAGTTAATATTATGGAAGTCAATAGGGATCTTTCATAGCATTTGTATTACATTAATTTCGTAAATAATAAATATAATGGATAATTATATTTTAATATTAAAATATTTTACAAGGTAATACAAATATAAATAATAATAAAAAATCCCCTATGTGACATTTGAATTAAAAAATGACACAATGAAAATTAAAACACTTTAATACAAATAAAGGAAATTTTATAAAGAAATTAAGATTGAATCTCTTTAAAATATTAATTATTTTTATAAATAATAAAATAATTTAATAATTTAATATAAATTAACAAAAAGGTAATATAATACTTCTAATTAACATGAAAAATTAAAATTATAAAATAAGGTAAATAAATAAAATATAATATAAGGTGATATAGAGCGGACAAGTGAAAATATAAGGAAATGTTGATAATGATCCCAATTCATGTTCCATAGAGTAGGAAGTCAAAATAAATCAGGTAAAAATGGTGTAATATAACCTCAGAAACAAAGGTATGGGCATAAAACATCTCTATAAAATGTGATACATGAAACATAAAAGAATACATATAAGGAAGTTGAAAAAAAAATCAATATAGATTTCAATAAGTGTTCCCTCTTACCTCAAATCCCATTTTCATGAACATCTTCCTACTATATGAATAATAACCATTATTTTAATAAATAACTATGTAAGAAACTAATTTGAATGTATTAAATTTAATAATAAAATTATACATTCATTAATTACTTATTAATTAATCATTCATAAGATCATACAGTGGTTAAATTTAAATCATCCAAAATGTTACATATTATCTTCAGAACATAAATCATTGTAATTGATACATGTTCAAGATTTATTGGCATCAATATTATTCAAGGAAATAAATTCATGATATGGTAATTTTTTGAATCCCCCTATTTGATCTCTAGAAAGTACGATGATAATATATTAACAAATGATCAATTTTTCATTCATTCACACTGATTTTTTAATCATAAGTAATTATTTTAACATGATTTTTCATTTATATATAATCATTATAGTGTCATAAAAATAATATTAATTCATTATAAATTAAATTCGTCACTAGTATTTTCATTTAATTTTACCATGTTTGAAATTTTTATTAATTTTTTTCATTCCCCATGTAGGTAATCTAACCAAAAAAACAACATTATGCAACAATATATACTTATTGTACAATTATAATATTATTATAAAAAAATAAAAAATAATAACATTTTATTATTATATTGATTAATTTATTCCGTGAACATTAATGATGAGAATATAATATAAATACAGAAAGAATGCGGCATCATCTATTTTTAAGGTTTTAGATCATCCCTAATATCCTTATTTTTTTATGAATCCATTGACACATCCTCTTTAAATGAGGGGATTCAAAATATGAACAATAAATATAAGGGTGAATTTTTTTGAAATTTGTGTAAACACAAATTAATATTAGTTTTCGTTTATAGATGGTGGCATTATGCCTCATTTGTTGATAAAATATTGAAGGAATTTTAGAAAATATCAAATTATTAATTGTTAAGGAATGTATGTTTATATGGACGGTGGATCATAAATTGATAAAACGAAGGTATGAAATTATATAGTCATAAATAAACCATAATGGTAATGTTGGATGTCTCTTTTGTTATAATATATATCATTTTTATTATATATAAATTTTACCATTACTATTTAGTAATGGATTTCACTATTCATTATTGTAAAATGTATTCAATATAAATATATTTATCAAAATAATTAATTTTGAATATTAATTCCAAATATGATATCAATTTTTTAACTTCAAACTCAAAATATGATAAATTTACATATTAAATTTATAATTTATAATCTAACTTTTTAGAATAATTTTCTTATTTGATCATTAAGGATTATATTTTCATTTATTCAGATTCTTTACATATTCCTTGAATGATGATGATTTATAATTATGACCAATTTATGATTATTACTATTATTATAATGTTTGTTTGAAATGTAATGTTCATAAAAATAATTATAATAAATGAAATTTCAAAAAATATAATTTTTTTTCTATCTATAATTACATATTTATAAGTTCCTCACATCGAGTTATATATCTCATGGATAAATATACAAAATATTAATGGATGAGAAAATAATTTAATGTAATATTCTTTGGTGATTCTTTTATTATGGCTTTTATAATGATTACCACTAGCTTGAAATTTTCCTAAAAATTATTCTCATTCACAAACAATTACTGATATTTTAATTAGGATATTCCATCAAACCCAAGTGATGTCACATCATTCCCAATATCAAATAAATTTACATCATATTTAAGGCTTATACTACCTGATTTTATAGCCTCTCCTAATCTATATTACTTTCATGATGTTATTAAAATTATTTATAGTCACAATATCAATGATTAAATTATAATGATAACATATAATGGTTGATTCATTTGTAAATATAATGCACACTAAATAGTTACATAATAAAATATATTACCCAATTAAACACTATTTCCCAATTAATATATATATATATATACTCTATGACTACATATATATATAATCAATGACTATATTTTTATACTCATTTATTATATATATACTCATCAAGATTCCTTATATATAAACATAAATAATTCAATTAACTAATTATATCAATCTATTATTTTTTATCCAAAATATATATCACATTTCATATATATTTAATTATTTCTATACTTATTCCACAACATATGTTTCTACGGGATTCCTTAGTAAATAATATTTCATGCTTAAAATATTTATATTTCCTAGTATTTATTTTCAATATCATATTATTAAATATTTTTAATAAATATTTATTTTAGTATCTTATTGAAATGAAAAACATTATTTATTTCATTTAATGTTCAACTATTAGAACATAAAAAATAAATCATTTTTCATCTGGATTAATATTGACTGCAGAATTTTTTATAACATAGATACATATAGATGTTATAAAATAGACATTGATAACAGAACATGGGGAGTTATACATTCTACAAATATCTATTATTATTTTTCTTATTTTTTCACTTATTAGCTCTAAAGAAGCTAAATGGTTAAAAAACCTTCCACTATATTTCCTTATATGATAGTACATGTGACCCTAAAACAGTGAAAATATCATTAATCCATATAGAAAAACAACATCATCTTCATAGATATTTTCATAAATATTATATGTTTTTTCATTTCTCGCTTCCTCCTAATATACTTAATTATATATTTTATTACTATTAACAATAAGTAAGACTAAATAATGAAAATACCCTTATTCATTCATTTATTCCATTTTATTACATAGTATCATTCAATGACATGGATGTTGATGATTCTTATGTGGAACCTGTAGGGTATATTAGTGGGTAATAGTATTAAAAAATTATTTATAATAAAGTTGATTGATCATTCCAAGGAATGTTATGGTTTCTATCTCTATTATAGTATCCCCCCACCCAAAATATATAGTACAATAGGGTGTCGATGAACACTCATTAGGATACAATGGGGTATCAATACTCCAATTATGTAATTCATTGGTAATTTAAATTGTATAGAAATTTAATTCTAGATAGTAATTAATGATATTTTTCCTTGCATGAAAATGTAGCTTTTATTTTTGTAAAAATCATTAAAGGAATCCTAATTTTTATAACGAATTTGATTTCATGGGATATAAATGATTTTAATTTATTTTTCTAGGGATTAAGGACTCCATTTTAAAGGCATGGAACCATCCATTCTGATATGTGATAGTACCCCTTGGAATTGGGAAGTTCTAGATTCTATAAAGGAATGACTTTTCTAGATTTATATTATCCATATTATCATTCATGGTGGAATTAGATTCCCCTATCACACATATTAGAGAATTTTAATGTATGTTAGATCATACCTAATCAGTTTGAAATTCTACATCATCCCCATTTAGTGAACTAGATTAACCCATCATTAAATTTTATGATCTACGAATCCATCAAAAAAATAATGTCATGTCTTAGTACCTCGCACTTCTGTGGCATGTGAAGTTTAAAGTGTGACCTCAAATAATGAAATTATGCAATATCATTCTTATTCACATCTATGGGAAGAATGTTTCCCCATACAATAAAAGATTATTCACTCACTTTATCAATTTTTCATAGTGATAATGTATTCCCCCAAATAAGTTGAACTCCACTCTATCCCACTATCTTATTTGGGATTCCCATAAATCAGACCCTATTAAAAACATATAATTTTTTAAAAAAATTGGTTAAAAATGGAAATATCTGACACTACCCTACCATAGTAAAATATTTAAAACACCTTTTTGAAATAATGATTCAAACCCTCTTGGAATAAAATTTAATAAATAAATTTATCTCACAATTTTAAAAAATATACAGTTTATAAAAATAAAGTATACATAGAGAAACATGAAGACACTTTGTTGAGCATGTAACTACTATGATCAGTCAAATTTATCCTACACAATTCCATTCAAATTATATAGTTCATTATCTTCTCATAGTCTCAATAATGGGCATGTGTCACATATACTATAATGATTTTTTGAGTTCCAATTTCATATTATAATGGGCGAGGACCTACCCCTATATTCACATAGGTGATAAAAAAATGTTTTCCAATGATTGAAATCATGTTTGATATCTTTGGTACCTAAATAGTATAAACTCACTATTATTTTCTAATGGGAACTAAACACAATTTTCTTAATATTTAGTGTACATTTTGTGTTTCCTTAAACATATGATATAATTTCTATATTGAATAGATATATGTGAATATATCATATTTAAATTTGAGGTCCCATCATTGTAGAACTGTCAGAAATGAAATTATACCATTTTATAAAGAATTTTTACATTTATACTCACTTGAGAGTCCCTATATTAGTGGATCCACTGAAATTTTCTAGCTATTAAAAATCCCATAGTTATGATAATACATTTTACCAACTACATCTAATAGATATGTTTCAGAAAAATGGGTCCCAAATTTCTACTATAAATATTGATGTACTCCCTAGACCATATTTCTTGATTATCACAATGTTGAGAAACAAGAGACATTGGCATAGACCGTAATGGTAGACCAGATTAACAAGATCTAAGACAATCTATTTTTTTCTCGTCCTAATTTAAGATATAAACATAAAATAAATTTTGGAGTTTGTTATATAAGTGTGTTTTTATGGATTCCCAAAAGATTTGTACACCTCCATGTATAAAACCCAACCACTCATTATGGTGTGATCGTTTAAATTAGTAATCAAGAACACATCATAAAACCCTTATAAAACCCTCTGCATTCCACTATAACATATATTTTAATCCATATTACCCTTAAGATATTTCAATACCCGTCTAAGTACATTCCATTTTTCCTAACATAGATTATGTGTATACCATCTCAACAATCTAATCACAAATGAAATATCATGTTTTCTTCATGTCGTGGTTGTTCTGCCTCCAAGGTGGTGCGTTTTCGGGCAATGAAAAATTGGTTCAACAAGGATTGTCACCCATACCTTATTCTATAGAGATGGGTTCTTGTCGAATTTACCATTTTATTATTTCAACTTGTTCATCATCATTATCCTTTAAAGAAGGTTGAATTAACCCTCTGGGAACTATTGGTCCCAACAAGCGATTGCATGGGGGTAAAGCACTCATGAAATCAGTCCTTCTTGGATATAATTTCTTCTGATGGTATCCAACAGGTTTATTCATGGATCCAAAAATTCCTAACTGCCTTGGTATCCATTATTCAGGGACCTAAATTCCAAAGGCAGGTGCTCATTGGTTGATGATTTGGCCAATGATACTTATGAACTCCATTGGTCGAGAGGATAGGAGTTCAAGCTCACCGCACCATTCTGGGGGAGTATTGTTTTCTATTTTTGGACTCTATTATATATTGAAGATGTGTTCATATTGTCGTGAATCGTTAGTTCATTCCCAATGAGTGTGTCCATAGGCTACCCTTGGTTTGAAAAATCATCGTAAGCATGCATATATTTGATTCTACAGAGGTGATACTGACTTAAATCATATTAGAAGGAACTCTGGAATTTATCGTCATCTAGGTGGGACAGAATGTGACTTGATGTTGGGATTAGGAAAATAGGGAGGGATTTCTACCTATCCTTATAAGAGGAATCAGAAACCATGTAGTTCAGATTGTGTGGGGCTTACGCATAGAAGCTACCCATTTGACGAGACATGATTGGGTGGTCCGTTTTGGAAGAGCACCCTTTTGAGCTCAGGCCTTCTGGTAGGTGTCGTACATATCTTGTTTTGATTAGGAATCAGAGTTCTCATAGTCCAGATGGCATTGATGTTGTAATCTTCACAAACCTCTAGGCCCACCTATGTCATGATCGGTGTGAAAAATAAGAGGATGTTAAAGATTCAACAATGCACATGCCTCCTCCCCTGTTGGTGGGGGAGGGAGAGAACACGGAGGAAGAGGCATGGGTGATGGTGGGTGAGGGAACTGAGCAATGAACCCTTCCATGTGAGATATAATTAAGGGTCACACGGCCTAGCCTTGGAATATTGAGGACATGCCTCAGTGGGAGGACCTCAGAGCATGTTCTAGGAAGGGGAGGAGTTTCATTCTCATCAAAGGGGAGAGCGAACATAACCCCTTTGACTGACCAATATATCCCATTGAATGAAAAATAATTGATCACCCTTAATCCCAAGAATAGAGAGGTTCAAGTCGGCACCCCAAGGTCAGACTTTGGGTTACCATGGAAATGTAGCCTCATAGGCATTCTCTAAACTAGCACCTCTATTGGGAGGGACTTCATGACTCCGCTTACCATGGGTATGTATTCTAAATGGGGTGCACTAATGCACCCGATGGTCTGATCATATAGGTCATGTGTCTTTGGAGGACACTTCAGCCTAATGTTAGAGGACTGGTAACTAGAGGGACTATGGTGGACTAGACGGTAGTGGAGGGGTGAGGTTCGAACCTGTAGGAAAACTACCCAAAAAAACCCATTCCATGTACTGTTTTTTCATGCTAGATGGGGACGGATCCACATACCATAGCGGTATGCAGGCATAAGGTCCATCCACATACTGATGTGGTACACAGGCATGTGTATTTTCCACTGCGTACCAAAGTGTAACATGACTCACCGTGCTACTTTGGGTTATATCTTTATACCGATTTGGTACGCGATGTCGGGTTCAGTCCTTGTAGTGGTACACTACATAGAGCACCATACTTTGGAGGGTCCAGGGGATCATCATTCGTGGGGAGTTCATCCGCGAGAAGTCTCTGATTTGATGTTCACAATATAGGTTCTTGGTTCTATTATTATTATTCAATTCTACCATTTTATGGTTCATGGCCGGTTGTACCTGCAGAGGGAGTGGTTTGCAGTTCGTGCTTCACCAATCAAACAAGATGGAAGCCAGAGTGAAACCTCTAGGTATCCCTCAAGCATTCATCATCCATCCTTCTCTCCATCTGTCTCCCTCTATGTGTGTTTTCATACTTCTAATGTTCTCCTTTAATAGATAATCAGAGTGATCAAATCGATTGGGCACACGACACCATTTGTGGAGGTCCATTGAAGCAATATCCTGACCCATGGAAGACTCAGTAAACCAAATTTTGTGGATGATTTGGTTTGCATTAATGGTTCACAGAGCCCTACAAATTTTCTTCATCCAAGAACTGATGGGTTTTCGGTACGATACGCAGATTGTCCTTAGGCGCACAACTCCTTCAGCGACTCGATTCACATTTTTCCTTGCTCGCTGGCCTTCGCCTCATGGGCCAGTTGTTTGCAGATTATCTCTCATGTAAAAACCCTATTTTTTGCTATAAAATACTTTGGAATATTCTTAATGTTAATCCAGAGCAGCTCCTTCATAAGGCGTGCAATTCCGAGCCCCGGTGTGGCTGGAATTAAATTTTCAGTGCGTTCACACTGGGAACGCCAAATAAATAGGATAACTCTTAAACGATGATCCAGATCAGAAATATGATTGTACTTATGCGTCCGAAATAGGGTGTTTACCCTAGGAATGACATAAAACATGTCGGCGCGAAACGTTGGGACCCCTCGCCCGTTAACGGAACATTAAACAGATAAATTAATTAATTAATTTATTCGTTTAATGGATTAACAGAAGTATATTTTAAACGGTGGCTTGGATTGGAAAACTGAGGGCACCGGTGAGTTCGGAGTGTGACGTTTATCCTAGGAGGGGTGTAAGTTTCACGGACGTGGGCCTTTTGTAGAAAATGGCCCCAGGGGTGTTTTCGTAATTTAGCGGCCCCGATCGTTGAGTTCTATAACTTTTGAATGGAGGATCGGATTAAAATTATGAGACTACCGTTGTGCTCGAGAGGTGGTGTTTACCCTAGGGGAGTCTTAACCTCGACCCCGTCGAGAGTTTTGGATGCGGGTTAAATTAGGGGTTTAAATTAATTAATTTTTTAATTAATTTTTTCTTCTTTATTTAAACCCTTCCCCCCCCCTTGTTTTTTCTTCCCTGGAGAAACCCCTCCCAATGAAGAAGAGGAATAATCTCCTCCTCCATCCTCTCCTCCCCAAGGTGGTGCGCGGCTCCGGCAGTTCGACGACGAAGCTTCGGGCTACGCCCCTGCAGGTAGGAGAGTTTTGTTTTGCGTTTTAATTTCCGAACCCTTCTTTAAAGTTGAATTAAAGAATAAAAATGTTTTTTTATCTTCAAAAAAATCCCATGTATGCGTATTAAATTTTCCAAGCTTTCCATCACCTATTTTGGTTTGTAAATTCGAGTTCCGGGGAGCTCGCAAACATCCGCCGAAGATTGTAGGTTTTGGAGGTCGTTTGGTGTTTTTCTGGTGAGGGTCCGGGAGTCCGAGGTGGCGGCGGCGCAGGCTAAGGCGGCGGCGGCGTGGGATAAGGCAGGGCGGTGCGGGCGTTCGGCAGCAGGGCGAGGCGATGCTGGCCGGGTGAGGCGGCAGTTCCAGGTGGTGAGGCCGAGCCGCCGGGGTGTGACGACCGCGGGGTCGCGGCGCGTGATACCCGTGCGGGGACAGAGACCCGCACTCATCGGGTCTCCGTGGAAGACAGTGACCGGCCCACGTGGCCGGTCGGCACTAAGTGACCTTGGGTCCATGGCTGGGCCGTGGGCCAGCGCTGGGAGTCGGTCCGGCCAGCGCGGGCCGGCCAAGGCCGGGCAGACCGGCCAGTCCAGGCCGGTCCAGCCCAAGGGGATTCATCCCCTCTTCAGACGCCCGTAATTTTCATTACGGGTGTCTGTTTTTTGTGTCATCTGCAGCAGTGCCTTCCTGGAATCAAGACGAGCATTTTTAAGATGGTCTCGGGGATTTTTAATTTCCAAGATGAGGGGCTCGGTGGCGCGACACGCCGTTAAGCGGTATGGCATTTTTCCAGGGGTTCTTATTTTGGGCGGTGCGGACACATCTGATGTTCGAATTGAGCGTCGTCAGTGGAGTTGTGACCCTGACGTTGTAGCGGAGATTACTAGGGTGCTTTAGGGCGTTGAATCCGGGGTTGAGGCGTGGGCCCCACGGCCCGTCTTTCGAGTTGCGTGCAGCGCTTTACAAATTTTTCATCGGACGTCCGTTCAGGGCGTGCGAGTAGTCGATCGTCGGTGTTTTTCCGAGGGCATTGTAATGGTGCAATCTGCCCGCTTTAATTCAGCACACTGGTGCGGGACCCGCAAGGGCCGTTTTGGGTGTTGGCGGTGATTTCCAGCCTTATCACCGGGTGTCTGTTGTGGACAAGTAAATAGTTCATCTTGTGTACTTTTCCCAGAGGATCGCAACGGTGTGATCCGTTGGCAGCGCTTCGGGGCCGGGATGTGGGTCCCACGCAGCACCGCTCAAGTTCGGTATGTCAGAACGCATCTTTTTCTCCAAATATCTATTCCACTCAAGTGACCAGTCCTTTTGACATGTTTTCCTGAGGGGATCGCAATTGTGTGATGCACCCGACTGTTTTCGGGGCCGAGGCTCGGGACCACGGGACGCTGTTCAGGCGTAAAGCGGTGTCAGATGACTTTTATGTCGGATGTCCATTGGAGGTGAGTAAATAGTCTATTTCTCATGTTTTTTCATGAGGATTACAATGGTACGATCCATTTGGATGTGCAGAGTCTCTTTTGGGATCTCTTTTAAATGTGGAAGCATGAATGGTGTACCGGTGGTGGTTCTTCCTGCGGTGTTTATAGGGAACCCTTGGCATGTGATCGCGTTCACTCTTGGGTGAGTGAAGTAAATTTTTGAAGAGATATAGTTGGTCGTTCATGGGCTAATGAGGTGGAAATTTGGAGTTGTTACGTTTACGCCCCTTGCGTTGACGTTGGGTGTTGTGTGCATGATAGCCTTTGGGCTGGAAATGTGGTATACTCTGGGAGTATATGGGAACTCTTGGAGGTACATGTGGTTGTTTGTACCTGATAACATTTTTGCGCTTGGTTGGAGTTGACTTGGGGCCACACGTCGTGTGGGCCCCATGTGTCTGTCGTGTTCTTCTTTGTGTACCCTGGACCTCTTGCGATGTAGAGGGTCCCTCTGTTCCCGTTTTTTTGATCAATCAGGTTGAGTTTTCCCTTGGTTCTATTCTCGTTTGTTTGACCAGTCGGGTTGAGTTTTCCCCCTGGTTCTATTCTCGTTTTTTTGACCAGCAGGGTTGAGTGTTTTTCCCCTGGTTCTATTCTCGTTGGTTTCAACTAGCAGGGTTGAGTGGTTTTCCCCTGGTTTTGTTCTCGATGGTTTGGCCGTCAGAGTTGCTTCATGTTCCCTGGTAGAGTTCTTGTAGTTTTGTTGTGACCAACACATTACCCGGGCACCGATCCTCTACCCAAGAGGTTGTTTCCAGCAGGGGTGGCCAGTTGTACCATCCAACAGGGATGGCTAGAGCGGTACCATCCAACAGGGATGGCTAGTACAGCGGTGTTCACCGAGCAGTACCATCCAACAGGGATGTCCAGAGTGGTTCCGAGTTTACCTCCAACGGGGCTGGGAAGTGGTCACTAATTCTAGGTTTACCTCCAGCTGGGTTGGGAAGTGGTCCCCGATGATGGTTCCAAGCCTCCCTCCTGTGGAGTACCCTTTTACGGAACTGGGCATTGGGACACGTCTATGAATTTAGGCAGGTCTCCCTCTAGTGGATTACCCTTTTACGGGACTGGGAAGTGTGGCACCCATCGACTTTTTTCGGGTCTCCCTCTAGTGGGAACCCATCGACTTCCAGGGATTACCCTCCAGCGGGGCTGGGTAGGGGGTCGCCTGTCGACTTTGAGGAGACCTATCGACTGTGGGGCAGTGACGAGGTGTGGTTTGACGTTCCCCAGAACTCTCAAGTATGAGGTCCACTTTCCCCACCGAGATGCATCCTTGCGACGTGACCTAAAACCATGCAGGCGAGTCAGTGCCGCCTAAAGTGGATAGTGTCAAGGTGTGGTGATTTGAGCCCTTTGACTTGCAGTTCGGGGCAGACGTGCGGGATGCTAGGCATTGATGGTGTTTACTTCTGGGACTATTGGCTACTCACTTTATTGGTCTGATCTATGGGATGGATATCCCCTTACGATCTTGTTCGGGCTTCTTGATTGAGCATATGGATATGTATATACCTTTTTCCAGTACCCACTCCTTGGGTTTTGGCTACTCTCCTTCCAGGAGAGGCGAATATGTGTAGGGTATGCCACGTGCTTTCCGTTTCTAGATTCTCGTGGTTGGACAAGTCTACTCTCCTGGTATAGGTAGCGAAGACTCGACGAGAAGTTCATCTTCTCACCGCTTCTAGCTCCTTGTGTTTGGACGAGTCTACTTCCTTCCTCTTGTTGGGTTGAGTTGTACTCTTTACTACACTCTTTGTTGTACTAATTTACTTTTCCCTATTCGATCTACTGCTCACCTCTTCAGTACCTCCTTTGTTGCTCCCTCGAGCCTTCGAGGCATCCTACTGAGTATTTTTATACTCACCCCTACTTGGGCTTTGCCCGCACTTGGTGTGCCCTTACAGATGACGGACAGGTTGGTCGTGACTTCAGTGGAGCTTAGGAGTTCGGAAGCTTGGACCATGTGTGGTGGTCGTTGTCAGGTTCCAGGTGTGGGACTCTCCCATCTATTTTACTTTTGTTTACCTGTTGCCGGGTTGTGACACTTTTCTGGTTGGGCACGTGTTTTTTCCTTTTTCTTTTTAGTTTACCTTCGGCTTTTACTTTGTACTGTTTAGAGGTCGATGCACTCTGTGGTTTATTTATGGAAGTTAGTATATTACTTTTCCTTTTACTCTACACTTCTGCATTGAGTGTGATGCGTGTGTGTGTATAGGTACTCAGGAAAAGGCCTCCCTGAGTTGTTTAGCCTTTGGTGCTTGTCGCCCACCCCTGGCCTATGGAGGCAAGCGTGGGGTAGTTGCGGCTCAATCCCGGGTAGGTTCGGGTCTTGACAAAGTGGTATCAAAGGTGGTTCATTCCTTGGGACGTTGTTCGGATGTCCCTAAAAAGGAATTGGTTGGGATCTAGGGCAACAGTGTTAACGTGTCTCGAGAGCAGCTCTCAGGCCAGGGAGTCCAGTGATGGTGCGGCGGCCGACGTATCCATTCACCAGGAGCCTGATAACCCACTTGTATACTCAGCATGCTAAGACACTCGTTGAAGGGAAAATTGGTTTGTGCATCACATATGATTGAGTCTTTGACTTTCCTTCTTGAGTCAGCTCCCCATTGTTGTTGTTGTGATATACATATATGCTCATCTGATCGTGGCACTCCTTGATAACATTCAGGATGTCTACACGAAGATAGCCAGCCAGGATACCAGCTTTGTTTTGTGACGACGACCCTGTGAGTGACGAGGCCTCAGTCCAAGACCCATCATGCGAGTCCCATTATCTGGGTGAGCCAGTAGTAGCACCCCCATCTGTTGAGTAGCAAACAGCTTCAGTAGAGCAGACTGAGCTTGTGCGCAGGTTGAGCATGCTCCGTGAGTTCCAGTGTCAGAGACCGCTGAGGTTCGGAGGTGAGCCAGACCCTCAGGCAGCAGAGGTTTGGCTCAAGACAGTGGTTTGCCTTTTCAGGCTTGTGCATATTCTGGCGGATCTTATGGTGACTTTGGCCGCCAACCTTTTCCGCAGATCAACTTGGCATTGGTGGAGTCTGGTGACTCAATTTCTTGATGAGTCGTCGCTTTCGTGGGGCAACTTTCAGTTGTTTTTTCGTGAGTTTTTCCCCTCCTGCTTATGCTCTGTTCGAATTCAGGAGATCCTGCAGTTTCAACAGGGAGGGATGATGGTGGCTGAGTACGCGGCTAGTTTCACAGACCGTGCACGCTTTTACCCGGACTTGGTCCATGATGGGAAATTCCGATCATGGAAGTTTGAGCAGGGTCTCCACCGAGAGATTCGTGCTATCATAGTACCCCTGGGCATTCCCACTTATGTCGGGGTGCTAGAGCAGATACTGGTGATAGAAATCTTCCTGTCACGTTCTATAGTTGGTGGTGGTGGCAGGCACGTTGGAGCTAAGACATCTGTCGCAGCTAGCGGGCGTCGGCAAGCAAAACCTCGACGTAGGTGGATTTCCGATAACCGGACTCAGGGGCATGGTCGTACACCATAGTGGCGCCGGAGGGAACCAGGGAAGCCCGGAGAGCGCCGATGCTATGCTTGCAATGGGAAAGGTCACCTGGAGTGGGACTGCCCGACCAGGCATGTAGAGAATATCGAGCAGGCAGCAGGTGCACCACCGCGGTAGAGGCAGTGTCGTGATCGAAGTAGTGCCCAGAGAGGTGGTGCTAGCAGAGGAGTGGGAGGAGCTGTATGTAGAGGATGACCTTACGAGGTCTTCCCATCACCACTAGGTAGTCCATGTCAGGCTCCGAGAGCTGAGAGTTGGGACTGTGGACAGCCACGAGCTTTGGATGTCTACGATCATGTAGAGCATGAGGTGATAAGAGGTAGACTCTACATCTCTTCTACTTTTTGCAGTAAAACTTTTAGACTCTGTATGTGAAAATTTTTCTCCTTGCTCCTTGTTTGAGGTGTTACCAGGGTGACGGGGGGCATTGGTGTAACCATGTGTCAGTCGATTAGAAGACATGGAACCTTTTCTTTAGTCAATGGTGTTGACTCCTTCTCTCTTCGAGCGTGTAAGAGTGTCTGGGTCATGGCACATCGACTGTGAAATCTTACATGACCAGATATCCTTGGGTGTTTCACCATATGGATATTCTGAAGGAGGGAATCACTGGGTTTTGTCCTAGGTCCAAACGGTGATTCCAGTAGCATTGTGCGACGTAGGGGTTTGGTCGGGGAGTTGAGCTACCCCCGAGAGCCTTCGGGCCGTTCGAGACCATGCGAAGGGATGGCGAGGTTCCCTACCGCCTTGCTCTAACCCCAAAGTCTAGAGTGGGTGCACGACGTCTCCCACGTGACTCACCCGAGAAGAAGTGTGTGTGCTCCTATGCATGCCATCGTCAAGGGAAGACCTCGTGTGAACAGATGAAATCCTTTGGTTTGTGTTCGGTGACTTGGGACTGTGCAAGAGTTCTTCTGGGTACGAGAGATCCAGGTGTGGGCTTAGTGCCCTGAGTTGTTCCCTGGTTTTTCTTTTCAGGGACGAAAATCATGAAGGAGGGAATGATGTAAGAACCCATTTTTTTCTATAAAAGACTTTGGTATATTCTTGATGTTATTCCAGAGCAGTGCCTTCAGACGGCGTGCGATTTCGAGCCCCGGTGTGGCCAGAATTAAATTTTCAGTGCGTTCACACTAGGAACGCCAAATAAATAGGATAACTCCTAAACGGTGATCCGGATCAGAAATATGAGTGTACGGATGGGTCCAAAATAGAGTTTTTACACTAGGAACGACATAAAACATGTCGGCGCGAAATGTTGGGACCCCTCGCCCGTTAACGAAACATTAAATGGATAAATTAATTAATTAATTAATTCGTTTAATGGCTTAACTCAAGTATCTCTTAAATGGTGTCTCGGATTGAACAACTGAGGGCACCATTCAGTTCGGAGCATATCGTTTACCCTAGGAGGGGTGTAAGTGTCGTGGGCGCGGGCCTTTTTTGAAAAATGGCCCCAGGGGCATTTTCGTAATTTAGCAGCCCCGGTCGTTGAGCTCTATAACTTTTGAACGGAGGCTCAGATTAAAATTCAGAGACATCTGTTGTGCTCGGGAGGTGATTTTTACCCTAGGGAAGGCTTAACCTTGACCCCGTCGAGAGTTTCAGATGCAGGTTAAATTAGGGGTTTAAATTAATTAATTTTTTAATTAATTTTTTCTTCTTTATTTAAACCCTTCTTCCCCCCTTGTTTGTTCTTCCCTGGTGCAACCCCTCCCAAAGAAGAAGAGGAAGAAGCTCCTCCTCCATCCTCTCCTTCCCAAGGTGGTGCGCGGCTCCAGCGGTTCGACGACGAAGCTTCGGGCTATGCCCCTGCAGGTATGAGAGTTTCGTTTTGCGTTTTAATTTCAGAACCCTTATTTCAAGTTGAATTAAAGCATCAAAATGTTGTTTGATCTTCGATCAAATCCCATGTTTACGTATTAATTTTTCCGTGATTTCCATCGCCTGTTTCGGTTTGTAAATCCAAGTTCCGAGGAGCTCACAAACGTCCGCCAAAGATTGCGGGTTTTGGAGGTCGTTTGGTGTTTTTCTGGCGAGGGTCCGGCGGTTCGAGGTGGCGGCGGCGGCTCGGGCTAAGGTGGTGGCGGCGGCGGCGCGGGCTAAGGCAGGCCGGCACAGGCGTTCGGCAGTAGGGCGAGGCGGTGCTGGTTGGGCGAGGCGGCGGCTCCAGGCGGCGAGGTCGAGCCGTCGGGGCACGACGACCGCGGGGTCGTAGCGAGCGACCCCCGCGCGGGGACAAAGGCTCGCACTCAGCGGTTCTCCGCGGAAGACAGCGACCGACCTGCATGGCCGGTCGGAGCTGAGTGGACCCGGGGTCCATGTCCGGGCCGCGGCCCGGCGCTGCGAGCCGGGCCGGCCGGCGCGGGCCAGCCCAGGCCGGGCGGACCGGCCATTCCAGGCCGGTCCAGCCCAAGGGGATTCATCCCCTCTTCGGACGCTCGTAATTTTCATTACGGGTGTCCATTTTGTGTGCCATTTGTGGCAGTGCCTTCCTGACGTCAAGAAGAGCATTTTTGATATGGTCTCAGAGATTTTTAATTTACGAGACGAGGGGCTCGGTGGTGCGACACGCCGTTAAGCGGTTTGGTATTTTTCCGGGGGTTCTTATTTTGGGTGGCGCGGACACATACGATGTCCGAATTGAGCGTTGTCAGTGGTGTTACGAACATGGAATTGAAGTGGAGATTACCAGTGTGGTTTCAGGCATTGAATCTGGAGTTGAGGCGTGGACCCCACAGCCCGTCTTTCGAGCTGCGTGCAGCGCTTTACAACTTTTTCATCGGACGTCCGTTCGGGGCGTGTGAGTAGTTGATCCTGGGTGTTTTTCCGAGGGCATTGCAATGATACAATCTGCCCGATTTAATTCAGCACACTGGTGCAGGCCCCGCGAGAGCCGTTTTGGGAGTTGGCGGTGATTTCCAGCCTTATCATATGGTGTCTGTTGTGGGCAAGTGAATAGTCTATCTTGTGTACTTTTCTGAGAGGATCGTAACAGTGCGATCTGTTGGCAGCGATTCGGGACCGAGAATGCGGGTCCCACGCAGCACTGCTCATGTTCGGTATGTCGGAACACATCTTTTTCTCCGGATATCAGTTCCACTCAAGTGAGAAATCCTTTTGACATGTTTTCCCAAGGGGATCGCAATGGTGCAATGCACCTGACTGTTTTCGGGGCCGAGGCTCGGGACCACGGGATGTCGTTCGGGCGTAAAGCGGTGTCAGACGACATTTATGTCGGATGTCTGTTGGAGGCGAGTAAATAGTCTATCTCACATGTTTTTTCATGAGGATTAAAATGGTACGATCTGTTTGGATGTGCGGAGTCTCTTTCGGGATCTCTTTTAAATGTGGAAGCATGAAAGGTGTATCAGTGGAGGTTCTTCCTGTGGTGTTTGTAGGGAACCCTTGGCATGTGATCACGTTAACTCTTGGGTCAGTGAAGTAAATGTTTGAAGAGATGTATTTGGTCGTGTCTGGGATGATGAGGTGGAATGTTAGAGTTGTTACATTTACGCCCTTTGCGTTGACGTTGGGTGTCGTGTGCACAATAGCCTTTGGGCTAGAAACGTGGTACACTCTGGGAGTATATGGGAACGCTTGGAGGTACATGTGGTTGTTTGTACCAGAGAATGTTTGTGCACTTGGTTGGAGTTTACTTAGTGCCACACGTCGTGTGGGCCCCATGTGCGTGTCGTGTTCTGCTTTGCGTACCCTTGACCTCTCACGACATAGAGGGTCTCTCTGTTCTTGTTTGTTTGACTAGCCGGGTTGAGTTTCCCCCTGGTTCTGTTCTCATTTGTTTGACCAGCCGGGTTGATTTTTCCCCCTTGTTCTGTTCTCGTTTGTTTGACCAGCAGGGTTGAGTGGTTTTCCCCTGGTTCTATTCTCATTGGTTTCGACCAGCAGGGTTGAGTGGTTTTCCCCTGGTTCTCTTCTCAATGGTTTAGCCGGCAGAGTTTCTTCATGTTCCCCGGTAGAGTTCTTGTGGTTTCGGTGTGACCAAAACATTACACGGGCACCGATCCTCTACCCAGGAGGTTGTTTCCAGCAGGGGTGACCAGTTGTACCATCCAGAAGGGATGGCCAGAGCGGTACCATCCAGCAAGGATGGCCAGTGGGTAACCATCCAGCAGGGATGGCCAATACAGCGGTGTTCACCGAGCAGTACCATCTAGCAGGGATGGCCAGAGCGGTCCCAGGTTTACCTCCAGCAGGGCTGGGAAGTGGTCCCCGATGCCGGGTTTACCTCCAACTGGGATGGGAAGTGGTCCCCGATGACGGTTCTGAGCCTCCCTCTAGTAGAGTACCCTTTTATGGGACTGGGAATTGGGACTCTTAAACGACTTTAGTCGGGTCTCCCTCCAATGGATTACCCTTTTATAGGACTGGGAAGTGTGGAACCCATCGACTTTTATCGGGTCTCCCTCCAGTGGGAACCCGTCGACTTCCAGGGATTACCCTCCAGTGGGGCTGGGCTGGGGGTATCCTGTCGACTTTAAGGAGACCTCTCGACTACAGGGCAGTGATGAGGTGTGGTTTGACGTTCCCCAGAACTCTCAAGTACGAGGGGCTCTTTCCCCACCGAGACGCATCCTTGCAACACGACCTAAAATCGTGCGGGCGAGTCGGTGCCACCCAAAGCGGATAGTGTCAAGATGCTGTGATTTGAGCCCCTTGACTTGCAGTTCGGGGAAGATGTGTGGGATGTTGGGCATCGATGGTGTTTACTTATGGGACTGTTGGTTACTCACTTTCTTGGGTTGAGCTATGGGATGGAGATCCCCTTACTATCTTGTTCGGGCTTCTTGATTGAGAATATGGATATGTATATACCTTGTTCCAGTACCCACTCATTGGGTTTTAGCTACTCTCTTTCCAAGAGAGGCTAAGACGCGTGGGGTATGCCGCATGCTTTCTGTGTCTAGCTTCTCGTGGTTGGATGAGTCTACTCTCCTACTATAGGTAGCGAATACTCGACGAGAAGTTCATCTTCTCACCACTTCTAGCTCCTTGTGTTTGGACGAGTCTACTTCCTTTCTCTTGTTGGGTTGAGTTGTACTCTTTACTACACTCTCTATTGTACTTCTTCACTTTTCATTGTTCGATCTACTTCTCACCTCTTCAGTACCTACTTTGTTGCTCCCTCGAGCCTTCGGGGCATCCTACTGAGTATTTTTATACTCACCCCTGCTTGGGATTTTCCCGCACTTGGTGTGCCCTTACAGACGACGAACAGGTTGTTCGTGACTTCAGTGGATCTTAGGAGTTCGGGATATTAGACCACGTGTGGTGGTCGTTGTCGGGTTCCAAGTGTGGGACTCTCCCAGCTGTTTTACTTTTGTTTACCTGTTGCCGGGTTGTGGCACTTTTCTGGTTGGGCGCGTGTTTTTTCCTTTTTCTTTTCAGTTTACCTTCGGCTTTTACTTTGTACTGTTTAGAGGTCGATGCACTCTGTGGTTTATTTATGGCAGTTAGTACTTTACTTTTCATTTTACTCTGCACTTCTGCATTGAGTGGGCTGTGTGTGTTTGTACAGGTAGTCAGGCAAAGGCCTCCCCAAGTTATTTAGCCTTCGGTGCTTGTCGCCAGCCCCTGGCCTATGGAGGCGGGCTTGGGGTAGTTGCGGCTTGAGCCTGGGTAGGGTCAGGTCATTACATCGCATACTTGGTAGTTTACGATCCATCTGATCCATGTACCTTTCCTGATGATAGTACATGGGCCACTTAAAACCTTGAAAACATGAATTCGTTCATGTTCTTTCAAATAATTGCAACACAATTTGAGTCCCTTCACCTTGATAGACATGTAGAAACACTTACTTCATTTTTCAAAGAACTTTTGGGGGAATATTATCCTATTGGAAGAATTTTCAGGACCCTACAAATTCCCACCATCAGAATGGAGTCCGTTCAGAACGAAAAGGGGACTATTCAGATGTAGAAGCGGTTCTGAACTGAAATTGTTTGTGGTAGAACAGATAGACCCTGTAGTAGGTGACCACACCTATATATAGGGGAACATGCCTTTTTTCCTTTACTTTTTCTCATAGTGAAAATCACTTCCGATTTTCCCATCCTCATTCTCTATCGCGTATAGTGGTCCTTGCGAAAATCTTGTTCATGAACTGCTTTGTACGTTCCGCGAATCAATTTCATTGATGTTTCTTCACCCGCATAACATAATTTATATTCTGCGAATGGGATGGTGGAATTTTAAAACATAAAATCCTAATTCTTCATGGAAGTATGATACGCATCTGTCTTGTCTGTATAGTGAACATGGATCAGATATTTGAACTTCAAAATCTATTAATAAAGAATTAAATTTTAATCCAAAAAGTTTGAATGTGAACTTAACTAAGGATGAGGCTCACATTTTCTTCATTCTGCGAACCCTTTTGTTCACCAGCCAATGGTTCACGAGCCAAAGCCTCACAATTCATTTGCATACCATTGTTGTACGTGGTGAACATCATCTGTGTACCATAGTATTAGGCAGAGTAGCTTTTGCGTGTCATGTTGTACTCAGGATACTCCTTCCACGTACCATTACTAGGAATAGTACGTCAAGCCTTTTGTAGACTTTTTTTAAGTCCTTTAGCCATTTTTTCCATAGCCTTTTCCCCAAAAATTTTATTCAACGAACATCTCATCAACTTCTGAATATTTATGTGCAAGCTATAATGGATGATTCACTGGATACCACCGATGTCACTGCTTCTTTTGAGGCTATTATTGTTCCCCCTCTTTCTTCTGCTGACAAATGATCAAAGGATATGGCAGATTTGGTTGACAAAAAAATTCAGGCCGTTCCGTTTCACCAATCCCTTGTGAATGTACTCATAGAGGGTCAATGGGAGTACCTGATCTAAGACAATCTTCCTTCATATGAGTTTCACCTTTTTTCAGACACAACAGTCCTGGTGTCAAACCCGATTGATCCGCCCATTTCCGGGATAATTAATACTTCTATTCTGATGGCCTTGATTTCTTAAAAGGGGATGTCTCTTTAGAGAGATACTAAATTTGGGCCATTTCTACACTATGCACCTCAAAACAAAGAGGGGGAATAGTAGAAACCTGATCAGATGACCCACTGTTACTAGAGCATCTTAAGGAAGGCCACAACGAATGAGTTGCACAGTTTGTCATTTCAATGGGACCTCCTTCATGGAGGTTCGTTTGGCTTGGACTAGGGATAGCCCTTTTGGGTTCACCAGAGTTATGAAGAATTCCAAGATGAGATATAGGTTATGGAACTGTACGATACTGCTTGGGTTTCGAAGACATACACCCGTCGTTCCACAACCCTTATTTCACAGCTCTTAAGAAAGTGGAGTCCAGATACCAAAACATCCCATTTGACCCACAGGGATGTTGGCATCAGCCTTTGGGAAATCCGGCTGATTTTGGGAGTCCCTATCATTGGGGATATGTAAAATTAATTTCTTCTTCCCTCCACTATTTGGGATGATGAGGTATGAACCACCCTTTTCCAGGAAACTCATCATCCAGGTGAAGACACTTTTGGAGGAAATATATCCTTGTCCGAAGGAGGACGTTCCATTTGATGATTAGTTTGGTGCTTTTTCTAGGCATATTGGTCTCGAGTCCGATCTGCAGAGACCCAGGGATTGTCCCACCAAAGACACCAGTAGGTGAGTGGGTACATACTATTCCACCTTAGAAGAAGGGGATTTTCAAAAATGGGAATTGAGGATCATCCCTGAAATTGATTGGTTATTTCGAATGGAATCTTTCTTGGCCTTGTTCTTGAGCGGGTGGCTTTTACTAGTGCAGGATTCTGGTGGTGTAAGAGCATCAACCTTTATTATGGTTTCTCAGTTGGCCACCAGCAAATGCATCAATTTGGCTATCCTTGTGTTTGCCAAGATATACCGCCTGTTGGGCCGAATCAGTGAAAGAGGGTAACCCTACCAGATGGTTAGCCCATTTCAAATTCATTGGGGATGTATGGGAGCCCAAATAGGGGTTCATTCCTTCATCAATTCCTTAACAATCCTATATTCAACCATTCGACTGTTTCATCAAAGCACTAGCGGGGTAATTCCAGCGGCTTGGGCCTCACATGATAAACAATAGGAGTAGACCGAAAGGAATGAACATGTCTTAATGGCTTACCTCAATGTTTATGAATGTTTCTCTTTCCACCCTAATGATTATCCCACCAGTACCAATATGTAAAATGCATCTGAAGACTTCATCAATCAAGGTTACTTATTTTCATTATGATAATTCATCTTGGTTGCTTGTATTAGAGGGGAAATTATCTGTGAGGGCTATGCACCCTGTAGGTTTTGTTGGCAATTCAACAGTGTTCATAAGTTGTTCCCTCCTACCCTTAATAGAGGTTGTTAGGAGAAACAGCTGATGATAGCCTGTAAATTGTGGTTGATGTTTACCCGGTAAGACACCCAGATCCGGGCCAGGATTCCAGATTCTAGGAATTTCGTGCCCTTCCATATAAATAACTATGATGATTCCTGGGTTAAATTATACCCTGATGTACAATTATCCTACTTGGATCCCATTATGGAGACTTCTAGGGAATCCAAGGCGAAGGGAATGGGGATGCAAGAGGATGTTGATGAACACCCTTGACATAGAAATGTTCCTCGAAGTTGTCTTCGCTCCCTCTCTGAGAATGTGGTGAAAGATGAGGTTATGACCTCATGGGTAGCTAAACAAGCTGTTGAAGCTACTACCAATAGTCTATCATCCATTCTTTCTTAGGCCAATTTTACAGTGTCCTGGAGGCAATGGGACCATTTGAAAGGTCATCCATATTTCCATGAATGGCCCTCTTGTGATTTATGGTAACTCCTTTAGACTAGGGATGTTTCCCTTACTGGTATTGGTTTCGTGCCAGCACTGACAGACATTTATTTCTATGAGGATCTAGATGAGGTGGGATACTGCCTTATGGACCTCAAGACCCTTATCCAATCCTGAAGTGGTCACTGCAAGTACTCACATTGGGTAATTTCAATGTTGTGACCAGGAACCACTGATGAGGATGACGATATCTTTGTCTGGCCTATTGCGGCCTCTACGAAAAAGGTTTCTTCTTTTCCTCCATCATCTCAGAAACGCTCATCTTCCTAAGGTCCTGAGTTTGTAGGGACACCTAGAAAATGTTTGTGGTTGTCTAAGCCTACCCTTATTCCTTATATGAAACCTCCATCACCATCCATCCCTATTATAGCTACGTTTCTGGAATCATAGAGAGTCTGGGATGAATTGAGGGTGAGAGACTCTGATGAAAATATATGGAGGTTTCATTAGAGGGAACAATTTAATCTTCTGGGTTTGGGGGATCCAATTATCCTACTTGTATTTCAGATGATTAAGACCCTGATGAGGTGGCATCTTACATCACTGAAATGAAGATGTGTCTTTACGGTCCTACGGACCGGCGTAACTGGTCAGACCACATGGTGTTGATGGAAATATTTACGCGGATGACATTAGAGGTCTTATATGCAACCATTTTCCTTAAATTAATTTATTTAAAAGATGCGGAATTATTCCCCCTTTCCTTATTATTTTTCAAGGGCCTACAGGGTCTCGGGAGATGGCTTTTCTTTTATTTATTCTCCCTGAGGTACTGTAGCTGTGGAGTGCACCCCCTCACCGATAGGGGGTACTACTGCAGGATCTCTCAGAGCACTAGAGCACATAAAAGCACTGTTTTTAGACCCTTCCAGAGCCTTTCCTCCTCTAACTCCTCTTGGTGGTCTTATTCAGGTGTCATCTCCCCAATAGTCAATGAAACACAAGCAAGCCTCCCAACTATCGAAGCGTATTCGAAGGGAGATCACAAGTAAGTGTCTGATCACCTCATGATTGAACAAAATTTTCTTACCTTATTGAATCACCGGTATGTATATGTGTTTCTATGTAGGGACTATCGGTAACCAAACATCCACCACTCAGGCATCTATAGCTCATATCCCTCTTAGGGTTGAGGAAGGGTCACCATCTATTGTAGTTGACCAAGGTAGGGAAAGAGGGTCATATGAAGTGGCTGATGGTGTTGTTGACCATTCAAGTGTGCCTTATCCCACTTGAAAAATTTCCTCCCCAAAAATGGAAGGTCATCCGGAAGTTGAGGGCTCACTTGATCGTGTCGAGCCAACTCTCATGGAGAGGGATAGGGTGGTCTTTGTGGTGGGGGCTGTGTCCAGTGATGACCACTGAGTTTCTTGGGATCATGGAGGGGCATTGAATATTGTTGATCTAATAAATATATACCGAGTGTATTTCTCCCCTATAGAAGGAATTTATTTAGAATATGATACTATTTCTTCTCATAGTGGCTCTAGGGAATTCACAGTCCAGGAGGATGATGTTCCGTCCCCTTCAAATCTGGAGCGAGCTATCGTGCCATTTTTTTTCAGTTCTGGGAGGTGTTATATTTTATGCCCCTAGTATTCCAAGACCAATATCCTTATCCAGAATGACTATCCCCATAAGTCATATATTAACTAGAGACCCTTTAAGGGCCATCTTGAGAACTACTGTTTTGGATGATCATGGCCCCGGGTCCTAAGAACTCTAGCATATCCATGGAGAGCTGATGATGATTGAAGATATAGCACCACCTATTATAGATAGGGATACTACTGCATGAGTGTGAGTTATTTTCATCTCCTCTTCTTCCTCAAAATTTGAACCACATGTCTTCGAAATAGCGGCAAACACCCCTGATTTTTTATCCCTTACAAATACCAGATACGAGGTTTCCACCCGGCCAAGTCATGTTGTAGCTACCAAATCAATACCCCCTATGGAACCATTCCTTCTTGAATACATTTCATCGTCAGAGAGTGATTCTGTGGCCCATCGAGAAGGCCTGGTCGATTTTATTATGAATCAGAAAAAGGCGTGGAGAAATATCTGGAGATTAATCTCCCAAACACCATTGGCTAAGATGTCAGTAAAATTGCCCGAGTTAAACTGCTAGTTTGTGGTTATGGTCTTTGGTGGGTTTATCTATAATTTAATTTATGACATTGTAATGTAGGTGGTTGTTGTGTTGGTGTCAACTGGTATGCACAAATATGAACTTTCCATGGCGTAGTCAGTGGCATATCTTGCTGCTACATGGAAAATCCTTGTTGACGAAGCTTCCACCAATGCTGGAACAATTGAAAAGATACAATGTGAACTTATAAAGAATGATTCCTTCATGGAACAACTTGACTAGAACGTGGAGAATCAAAGCAAAAAACCGAAGTGGTTCAAGCATGAGTGAGTTCGGGCTGCGACCGTTATTGAGGAGGCGTGTTGAAAAGTGCAAGAGGGAGAGAGGACTGGCCTCCAAGCTATGAGGGAGGCAGAGGCACTCTGGGCAAGTGCAGAGGCTGAGACTGCAATTGAAGCTCCTCTAAGTGTTTGGGGATTCACACCAATCGTTGGTGCAACATTGTGACTCTGTCGAGCATCTCTTGTAATGATATAGTCTTACTTTTTAGGAGAGGCTCCAAGATGTGGATTCCGGCCATATATATCTTATGGAATATGATGGAACCAATTCACCTTGGGGTCTTCTTTATTTTCATTTTTCATATATGTTAATTCTGTTTCATCAGGCATTGATGTTAAACCATGACTTAAAATCAACAAACTAAAATAATCAAATCGAGCTCTAATTTTTTGCCTGAGATAAGGGACTCAACAAGCATAGTTCAACTATTGCTGATATTTTATGGAACACTTTATAAACATTTATTAATTTTTCATGATTAACATACTTTTTTCCTAAGCCTTCTATACATGGAATTAGTGGGTAAAACATGACTTTTTCTTAGGTTTTCCTTTGCGTGTTTTCGACCAAACAAGCATTATGCCTTTTCTGATGGCTTAATGTTTCATTTTTTTAATGGACCGATACATTACATTTTCTCAAAGGTTATCTTTTGTTGAATTTTCATCTGGAAAGTATAGCATCTTTCTCGGTGGAAATTCACTGTCCTACCACCAAAACTTATTACTGATATTTTCAGTCAAATAGATTTGACCATACTTAACTAGGAATGGGACCCAATTCAGGACCGTCATTTGGGAATGTTCTAATATCCTTAAAATATGGATTAGGGATTTTTCTTGACACTATAATTGTGAAATTTGGATATGCATGAGGCTCGGGAGATGCTTTAGGCATACAGAGGTAGGGATGGACTCTCCTAGGGATGAATTTTCCTTCGATTAATGACCTTTTTGTAAGAGACATCTGCAGAACCACCAGGGCATGATATGAATAGTCAAGAGAAGGTGTCTACAGGACACTAGCCTTCTATATTCAATGGCTATTGATGATTTGAAACATTTTGACTTTATTTTGTAACTGGGAGCCCCAGTGGGTGGCTGGCCCAAGTAGTGGTGTCTGAAGTCATTAGGGACCTTCATGACAGCTTTGAGTGGGAAACTGTTCTCACACATTTATCTCTTGTGTGAGGGAGAGCTGGTGAATGATCAAGTCAATTAAAATTCTTTTTTGGGTCAGGGGAACTTGGGAAGAAGGAGTAATATAATCTTTCATGCAGGAGTTTTCCAAATACAGGGGTGTGAAAAGACGTTGATGTCATTTGAGCGTACGGAAGAAGGAGATGACTCTCCTGGGGACAAATTTTCCATTGATTGATGGCCATTTTTGTGGGTGACATATTCATAGACACTGGGGCAAGATATGAATAGTTTAGAAAAGGTTCCCATAGGACACTAGCCTTCTGTCTCTGATGGATATTGATAATTATGGAGATTGGGCTCTTTCGGAACACGGTATGTGAACTTTAATGAAGGGTGAACCTGAGCATCAAAAAGGATCAATTTAACTGATCTTATTTGGGGAAACCCAGAAATGAGTGGGGCACTCCTCTTTTGTATGCATATCAACTTCACTCATACAGATGGGATATCTTTAGAATCCTCAAAAGAGACTAGAGATGAATCAGGCTCGTATGTTCTAATATATCCTGGACATGTATAAGAAGGAAAATGTAAACCATTACTTTGATGTGCCTTGAATTAAGAGGGATCGAATAAGGCTTGGTAGCCATTGGGAATACTGGGATAGGAGAGTAATATCCTAGGAATGAACTTTCCTTTGATTAACGACCATTTTTTTTGGAAAATTATGAAGAGCCACTGAGGCATCATATGCATAGTCAAGAAAAGGTGTCCACATGACACTGGAAATACACCCCAGATGGCCTTGGAGGGATATGTAGATTCAAGATCACTCATAGTAAGGAGTTTGAAATATGGAAGGAGTGTATCTGGATATATTGGGGGCATTTGGGCTACGATTTACTCATAGAAATGGTTGTCCCTTACGTAGATCAGACTCATACGTAGGGTGAGGCATTCGTTTCAACTTTTGGATACCTGGTTGTTTAACATAACATGGTTAGGACATACGGTTCCTCCTAGGGGAGGGAATCATGACATTCCTTTTAGGGTCATGCTGCTAAGACCAAATTTCTGAACTATTTTTCCAAAATTCCATGGTGGACCTCTCGTTGAAATCTCTTAGCCTATGTGATCTATGCTTAGTGTGATAAACAAGGGATATTGAGGATTCCATGTCATTGCTTTGGGATTAAACCATTACTATGATGTTTAGAGTCTTGCAGTGAGGAAGATTTTGTCCTTACATTATAACATCGTGCAATGAGGATGATTTTGGCCTTGCAGTTTAACATCATGCGGTGAGGATGATTTTACTGTCATAAAGATCTTCAATAGTTTCAGGTTAATCACATTCAGTTTTTTCCGACGTCTCTTAGACATGAGTGATGATATATGTCATAAACCATAGTCCCTGAGAACTTGAATCAGGAGAAATGGCATGGGTCTTGGAAGCTGTTGGGCGTACTGAGATAAGAGAGGAATCTCTTGGGGGTGAATTTTCCATTGATTAATGGTCGTTTTTGTGGGAAACGTATGCAGATCCCCTAGGGAATGATGTGCATAGTCATGAAAAGGTGTCTATAGGACACTTTTCTTCCATCTTAGATGGCCTAGGATGATTATGGCGACCCTAGATTTACCGAGGTATGGAGTGTGACAAACATGAAATATGTGCCTAGGAATGTGAGAATTCTCGGACCATGGATAACTATGAACTACTTGGTGTATCCACATAGGTCTGACCCCTATGTATAGGGGAAATAGGATCTTTTGACTACTCATGAATGAGATACATGTGCATAATCTTATAATACTGAGGACTCAGCCACACATAACTCACAAAGAATTTCACAGTTTATTGTCATGTGACAGAACCTTTCAGAGACTCCCAGTACAAGTCTGACCTACGTATGGGGGGAAAGGGAATTTTTTTCTGGTGTATGGGCTATGATTCTAAATCAGAGCATCACTACATATCCTGTGAAGGCAGGAATCAAGCCACATGTAGTTCTGAATGTTCCCTATAAGTGTTGGCTCGATTTGTTTGGAACACTTGAGGGCATTTGGGTTTTGCTTGATATCGGTGCTAGGAATATCATATTCCCATATTAATTATTTGTGTAAGTGAATCCTCGCCACTGATCATATGCTCAGTGTAGTTATACTCGATGTGAGAAACAAGGAGTGGTCACAAAGTCTCCATCAACAGTGTGGGGAGGAAGAGGAGATGATGGGGGAATTTTCTTTTTTTTTCTTTCTTGGTGGGGTTGGGCCAAGATTGAGGATTGAGGTATCACTACATATCATCCGAGGGAATAAATCAAGTCATATGTAGCTTTGTACATACCCTATACTAATTTGTCTTGGTCCAAGGGGTATAGGTATTTTCATTCTACCCATCACGGTTTCCAGGTCTACCATGTTACCCCATAGTTTACTTTTGAATGAGAATCTCTATCACAAATCCTAAGATCATGAGAGTTATACTCGATGTGAGAAACAAGGAGTGATAAGAATTTATTCTATTAATATGGGTAGATAAGTGGTATGATGGAGGCATTTTTTTGACATGGGCTGGGCTGGGATCAAGGATCGAGGCATCACTACATATCCTATGAGGGTGGAAATCATGCCCTACGTAGTTCTGTAAGAGATCATGCATTTTTTTATTGCATCAAGGATGAGTTCCTTATAGTTTAACGGCATGTGGTCTAGATGATGACTCATTTTTTAGGGTCTTAGAGATTGGAACATGGTATTGGAGGAATTAATTACTCATATTTTAGGGTCATAGAGCTTTGACCTCAACATTGGGGGCTATATTATTATTATTATTTTATTTACTCATAGTTTAGGGTCATAGAGTTTTGACCATGGATTTTAGAGAATTACTACTCATAGTTTATGATTGTAGGGATTAGACCTTTTCTCCATGGTGTTTTGCTGTTACTCAAAGTTTTTGTTCTTAGAGTTTGGACCATAACATGGGAGAAATTTTTTGCTTCATTGTTTAGGGTCATAGAGCTTCAAACTTTACTCATATTATAAGGTCTTAGAGTTAGGACCATAAAATCTAGGTATTTTAACTCATAGTAGAGGGTCATAGGGATCAGACAAAAAAAATGGAGGAATTTTTAGTCATAGTTTAGGGTCATAGAGCTCGAACCTTAATATTGTATTTTTATTATGTGAAGTATTTATTCAAGTTCCTCGCATTTTTAGGAGCTGTGATGACCTGTATGTCCATTGATATCAGGGCAGATGCTCCATTGTAATAGACCCTAATTATGAGGTTGGGTCCTTCTCACATTGGTTCAAGCTTTGGGGGCTTCTTCCCAAGTATCATCGGGGTTCTGGGGACTAACACCATTTCTCATTCTAGGAAAGATTTAAGGGGATACTTTTTGTTGATGGCACGTGCAATTCGGTTTTCGTATATTTTCAAATGGTGTAGAGTGTGCAATGGTTTTTTCATCTAGTAGCTTCAACCCATCAAACCATCTCATGGATTGATCGTCCATAGAAAATTGATCGCAAATGGCCACATGAAGTGGTGGAAATTGAATTTTGATAGGAAATACTGCCTTCGCCCAGTATACTAATGAGTATGGGGTTGCCTTAGTGGCAATGCAGGTTATGGTTCGGTAAGCCCATAAAGCATGAAAAAGCTTGTCTGGCCCAAATTTCTTGTCCATGTCGACCTTATTTTGTAGTATGTTGGAAAAAGTCATGTTGAAAGCCTCTATATTTCCATTGGCCACCATGTGGTAGTGGGACGACTGGTTTGATTTGATTCCATACTCTTGGTATAGCTTGTCCAGCTCAGCAGAGTTGAAGTTAGTGTCGTTGTTCATCAGTAGTGTATAAGGGACACAAAATCTGGTGATGATATTGCCCTTCACAAAGCTGATGGTGTTTTTCTACCCGAATTCCTTAAGGGGTACGGCTTAGGCCCATTTGGAAAATAAGTTGGTTGCTATGAGTAAGAATTTGAACTTTCTGGATGTAGTGGGAGGATATGGTCCCACAACATCCATCCCCCAGAAGATTAATGGCCAAGAGTACTTGGCTGCGTGAAGTAACTGCGGGGGTCAGTGTATGAAATTAGCATGATAATGTTAGGAATGACACTTCTTAGTGAATAGGGAACAATCATGTATCATAGTGGACCAGTAATACCCAAGCCTTCAGATTTGGTGAGAGAGCTTGGTTGCTGACTGGTGCACTCCACAAGCTCCAACGTGCAATTATTTCACGAAGTTAGATGTTTCTTCTCCATTAATGCACCTGAGAAGGACTCTCTCAAGAACTCGTTTTTAGAGGACCTTCTCTTGGTTTACGCCATTGTATTGGTAATAGTTGAATGCCCATCTTCATACATGCTCACTTCCAGCCCTATCTGGGTGGAGCTCTACGTGCTGAAGGTAATTTTCAATGGTCATCAACCAACTGGTGGTATGACCATAAGGTTTAGAGATGGGGATAATTTCATTGATTTCCTCAGTATTTCTCCAGATGAATGACAAGACCATCCAACTTTGAGAAATTCTAATGACTATTTCATCTCAGTCAGGATTGGCAAAGGTTGTCACTGCATTTTCCAAAGCATCGTCTTGAGAATTTTGTGACTAGGGACATAAGTTAACGTTGGTCTTGATTGGAATTATTCCATCATTACTCAAACATGGTTCATCAAGGGAACCAACACTTCATTCTTGATAGTATAGTCATCGTTGACCTATTTGATGACTAGATCTGAATCACCCTTTATTTTTAGGTGTTTGGATCGCACTTGGAGTGCCAATTCTAGGCATGCAATGAGGCCCAAATACTACGCTTTATTGTTTGTGCACCCTTCCGAAAGCAGGAAAGAGTAAGGCTTTATGGAATTTGCGGGAGATATGAGTATGAATCCCATCAACACTTTTTTGAGATTTTGACCCTCCATCCTTTTCCATGTCGGGAATTGGGAAGCACCATCAAATTACATTTCCCATGTCTGGGGGTTTTCTTAAATAGAAAACAGATCTTCATCTGGATGTTCAGCATCCAACTGTTTTGTTTCTTTTGAGGGGTGCTCGGCCAGGAAGTCTGCTAACGCCTGACCTTTGATGTCCTTCTAAGGAATATATCATATGTCGAACTGTTGTAGGATGGCCACCCATCATGATAGGCACCCATTTAGCGTGGGATGATTGAGGATATATTTGAGCGGATTGCAGCATGAAACCAGGAGGACCTCATGGTGCTGCAGGCAATTCCTAAGAATCTGAACTGTGAAGATTTGGTCTAGGATGTTCTTTTCAGTATTTGAATACTGAGTTTTGGCATCGATCATTGTTTAATAATGTCATGTTTTTTTTAGTTTTAGGTTTTCTAATTAGGCACCTTTCCTTCCAAGGACACTAGATGTTTCAACCCATGGTTTTTATTTAAAGAAAATATATACTCAAAATTATGTAATATTTTTTGTAAATGGATTGGGCTGCTATTATTGATATCATAGCACAATCTAGTTATTTTTTTGGATTTTTTCTTGAAAACATTAGAAATTATCCCATGGATAATTATATCATCATGGATAACCATGATTAAAACATAGGGTATCATAAGTTAGTATATATTTTCATTTATATGTTTATAATTCTATGTTCATAGTGCCTTTTTTATATGATCATTTGATAAGTATAGTGTCCCCAAATTGTATAATATTTTCTTTTTGTAGTTAATGATGAGAAATAGGTGAACGTGTTCCAAAAATAGATGTGATAGGTAATGTGATGATTACCATAATGAGAATCCAAACAAAATGGGAATAGGATTCCATAACATCATGAAAATACTAGCTCAACTAGATCATGTTATGAGCAATAATTTAAATCGTTTGAAACACCCTACATATTATAATAAAGGGAATGTTTTGGTTACATACATTATGTGACAAAAGACTCTTATAATTTGTTCATCTTATGATCCCCTCATCATTGAATAATGGATTAAATATGTTGATAAGATATTATTTATCCTTTAAGGTTCAAAAGAAGATAACGTCAAACTAGTGGAATATCATTTTGACGGGGAAGCTTATCAATGGTGGAAGATGGTCAATACCATAGAGTGTATAGTGGAAATTAATTTTATGGATTGGTAAGAACTCATGAAAATATTTTTCAATAAATATTTTCCATGAAATTTCCCTCGTAATATGGAGTGGGAGTTCCATAGACTATATCAAAAGGAAGGTGAATCTATTGGGTTATATGAAGAAAACATTACAAGGATTTCATTATATCACTCTCATTTTTTCATTAAAACTAAATGTAATGTGGATCTCTTAATTAGTGGATTACAAATGAGTCTACAAAAATCCTTGGTCATCCGAGACTTTCAAAACTATGGGGAGATTATGTAATGTGAACAAAAGGATGATATGAAGATTGGTGACTCTTGGTGGACTCATGGGATCAAATATAACGATATCAAAATGGTGTTTAATATTGGGGTATCAATAGATAAATATCAAGAAGTAAAGAAACCGCAAAATCCCACATGTCAAAAGTGTGGGAAAAAACATTCAAATAACTATCTAAAGGGAAAAAGGAGATGCTTCAAATGTGGAAGAGAGAGGAATGAAGATAATTATTGTCAATGGGTTTTAAATAGGATAACTAATTTATAATAATAATGGAAGTATGGGATGAACACTCAACCATTAGTAAAATGTTTCCACTACAAGAAACATGGTAATTCTGTGAGCCAATTCCCTAATCAAAGTGTGGTTGGAGGAAGTCTATAAAAAAACTCAAGGAAAATACTGATGGTAATATTCTATCACTACTACTGAGGTGGATGCTGAAAATTATGTGGTGAAATTTATTGTAGATATTCACTAATGAATAGAAAATGCTCTATTTTATTTTGGCTCAACGCATTCAATCATATATTACATGTTATATGAATTATTCCAACACCACATGAAAATATGAATGTTAGGTTATGTATGATAATTAAATATGGGAATGTTATTTTTTATAATGTATATAACTCTTCCCTATTCAATTTTTGTGGATTGAACCTCCCATAAAATATCATCTTTCTTCCATTTTTGGATTTTGATGCTATATTGAGAATGGATTGACTATCATTGTATATAAGTTACATCAACTATCGTGAAAAGGGAGATCAATCTTCATATACCAATGCATCCCCCTATTATATACAAGAGTAAGGAAGAGGATTAATATACTTCTTCATAATGATCTCAATTATAGATATAATTTCATTATTAGCATGAATATCTAGCTCAAATGATTGAGAGAAAAGAGAGTATCATGCTTCAAGACATGCCCATTATAAGGGACAACATTGATGAGTATTATGGAGAATTTTATAGTCTTCCACTTGATCGGGAGGTTGAATTACCAGACAATCTTATACTTAGATCCCTACCAATATCAATGAATCCTTATAAAATTATAACCACTATATTGGAATAACATAAGAAGAACTTAAAAGAGAATATAGAAATGAGTTATATATGCCTGAGTGCTTCACCATGGGGTGTAGGAGTCCTTTTTTCAAAAAGAAGGATGGATAAATGCACCTCTCTATCAATTATTTTAAGGGAAAAAATCATGAGAAAGATAAAGTATCCCCTACCATTGATAGATGAATTGTTTGATCAACTACGTGGGGAAAATTATTTTATATGTTGGAAATTCAGTTAGGATATCACTAATTAATGGAGAGGAAAAAATATTTTCCCAAGGAAACCCTTTTAAGGAGGTATGGTGATTCCCTTCAAACTCTCCAATGATCCATAAATTTTCATGTAGTTAATGAAATAGACAATATATATTACCTAGAAAAAATTTTGGTAGTATTTTTAAATGATATTATAATATACTCCTAGAACAAGGAAGAATACGAGGAGTATTTGTATAATGATCTAATGAATTTTCCAAGGGAGAATATTTGTGAGAAAATTAATGTGATTGAAACACCCACTAACCAAGAACACTCGAAAGGTAGTGAATATTTTTATAGGAGTGAATGTGAATACTTTTAAAAAGAGTTGACACAAGGGCTTATATGTGCATTATAAAATTCACTTCCAAAAAGTGGGAAACTATTTGTGGTATATAGTGAAGCATCATAGATGGTATTAGGTTGTTTACGTATACAAAATGAGAATGTGATAGCCTATGCCTCATGAAATCTAAATTTTCATGAATAAAAAAAAATCCAATGTATGATCTAGAGTTGGTGGTTGTTATGTTTAAATTGAAAATATTGAAGGACTATCTCAATAAGGAGATCTTTCAGATATATATTGATCATAAGAGACTCAAATTTATTTTCATACATAAGTATATTATTATGAACTCACAAATATGTTTAGAGATTATCAAGAATTATGACTTCTAAATCCAATATCATCCTTGTAATGAAAGTAATGTAGTAAGTTCTCTAAGTTGAAAGGATATTGTAACTTTATCAGGGATGATTATTTGGAAGGATCCAATCAACTTATACATTAAAAGGATGAAAATGAGAATTATAAATGAAAATCATAATTCCTTTCTCAAATTATATCTCATCCATCCATTGTGGGGAAAACAATGAAATCCTAATAAAATTATTTTTAAATCCATATGATGGTGGAATCTATCAGAAATGGGAAATACTAGGATATAAAAATTGATGAGGAATGATAATTATGATTTGGTTCATTACTACGTATAAAATCTAATCTTTATTTAATGAAACATATTTTGAATGATGCACATATCTCAGCCTTCTCTATCCACCTAGGGAGAAAAGTTCTGTATTGAGATCTCTGAGAATCCATTGGTGGGACAATATGATGAATAAGTTCACTCAAAATACATCATGTTGTATTTTAAGTCAGAAAGTGAAGGATAAAATGGAATATTATAAGGGGATGATGCAACAATTACCATACGTACTTGGAAATTAAAAAACATCACCATTTAAGTTTTCACTAGACATCCAAAGACATATAGAATAAATAATCCTACATGGGTTGTAACATCCCAAGTAAGTAATGAATAATAGATATTTTTATCTATGTCTATTTATGAATTAGATAGTGTTTTAGAGGCTTAAAATGAGAATAAATCCAATCTTAAGCATGTAATACACTAATATTTTTAAAAGATTGTTTTACTGCCTTTTGATGGAAAACCATTTTTAAATCAAACTTTTGACAACTTTATAAGCTCTATTTGTCAAAATAAACTTATTCTTTATTATTGGAACATTGAAATTTACATTGGATAAATTTTTGGTATTTTTCTGACAATGTTCATTTTTTTATTGAATAGTGAAAAATACTGCATTTTACATCAAAACTTCTTTTTCATCTAATTTAATTATATGGTTAGATTATCTTTTTAATTGGTATTAAAGTGTAATCTGAATATATTTTTACCATTTAATCCAATAGTGGTTGTTGGAATTAATTTCACTTTGAAATTGGACTTAAACTAGTGTCAACCTTTTGATACTTATTGTTTCATAAAAACACGCTATTTGCTCTGACAACGGGAATTAATTATTAAATTAATTAATGTAACTTATATTTTTTGAATTTTATAAAATAGACATCATTTTTGAATTCGGAATATAAAATATAGCTTAGGGTGAAGTTTTGGTATTTTTCTGAAAAACTTCAATTTTTGATGAATAGTGAAACCACTAAGTGGTACCTAAAAAACTGATTTTTCGTTTAAATGAAATTTTACCACCTCTATGTTTTGAATTTCAAAAATCCTACATACATGGTTGTCATTAAGAAGTAAAATGTGGTTCAATGTGATTAAAATAATTTTTTGTTGAATAGTAACTTTTAAGTTTTTAATCGCGATTAGAGGTAATTAGTGTAATTTAAGGTAAGAATAATGTTTTAATAATATGAAATGAACTTGAAACATGTCATACCCTTATTGGATGTGTCATGGCCGACCAAGACAGTCCATGGGTCAACTTGGGGACCCCATGTAGCCACTTTGGAAGGAAAATGACATTAATATCTTTTTATTTAATGTTAAAGTAAAAATGTCACAAACATGAGTTGTTTTACTAAAACAATTTTTAAATGGGGTTATACAAGTCAAATTTTTTACTATAAATAGTCATTGGAAATCTAAAAAGATTTCCTACATCATAGTATGTTTTTTATAATTTTTAGACATTAAATAAATTAAATTATTTATGACACCATGATGATGCAGCGATTACCACATTATTTGACGATTTAAATAAAATGAAAATATAATGTAAAATATAAGACCTATACTTGTCAAAAACCTATTGGATGGGTGGATTTCGAACCCTTATCACCTTATCCTCTAAATTTATAATTGTGGGACCTTTTGTATCCGAAAATCGTTTTATAACAAAGTATCTTTTCTTAACTTTCCAAGAGTGTCCCTCCTCTCCTCTTATAAAATGCCCCCACCTCTACCACCTTACCCACACTTCCAAAGCCTTTGTATTGCTCAACCCCTGCTCATTTTTTCTCTCCACATCCCTCTTTTACTCCTAGAAGGATCACTTTGGGCAGAAGTCTTCCCAAGGAAGCCTTTGAGTTCAAATCAAAAAGAGTTACCATATTTAAAGGTAGTGTTTTCTCTTGTGTTCTTATGTTTTATTTTGTTTCTCCAACCCTCTAAACTCGTTTTATTCCTTTATTTTGTAACAACACCAGTATCTTTAATATACTAGGATGTTGTTATAAGAATTATTCGAGCTACACTTACACACACCTACATCTAATGGTTAAAGAACATACTGTTTCCGTGGATGGCGAATTTCTGCCTCACGAAATGATGATTGTTCAATATTCTTTTAACACCTTCAAAGGTGGCCATTAAGATGTCACTATATTTATATATGGTATATAATATATTTATGTTTTACTTAAGCTTCTGTATTTTTCATTTATGGCATACCTTTATGGTTTCCATTATGGGTAAACGCGATATCTTCATTTTAGGAAGTGTGGACTACCGCCCCCTCAAAGTGATTTGATTCGTTAATGCCATATGTGGGACGTATAAAGGATGTAATTAATGATGTTATATATGATATTATATTGGAATTATAATATACCTTTATATCATTATGATTCCATTCCATAAAATACGAAATAGAAATGAAAGTAGCGTTCATGCGTACGTACGGCTTACCGTCTCCATTAACAGTGCATTTTATTTCTTACCTCTAAACGTTATGTATTATTATAAATGCGTGTATATACTGGATATATATGATATATATGATATCTATATCATGAGTATAACTCTGGATATAATGGATACATGAACAACTTGTAATTATAAAGAGTTTATTTTTTACTCAAGTACCAATGATCGTTAAAACGACTGTTATTAACTTAAATAATTACATAATGTTCATGACATGGCAATAAGTGATATAAAAGGAATAATGAACTTGAAAAAGGTTCTTAAACAAGTAGAAATTAACTCAAGTTTATTATTCAGGAGATTAAAGAACGATCAAGTCAAGTCGGATACGAGGTATGGGACTTCGTCTCAATCTCCTTTCATTGAGGCATATTTTGTTTTATACACAACCTTATTTTATACGGTGTATAAACCCCTTTTACTTTTACGTTTATCTGAAAGGAATATTTCTTATACAAATCATTTTACTAAACGACAAAAAGGGAATGTTTTTTTCATACGTATGCGGCGACAACGACTTCTTCGCCGCCATGACCATTATTTGAGTTTCGGCTTCCTCTACAAGCCATACTTTTTTTAAAAAAGAAAAATAAATATCATGTTTTACTTTTCTTTTATTTTGGTATTGAAAATGGTTTTCATAATGTTTTTATTATTTTAATGTGTTGTATTGATATCTTGTGATTAAAATGTGGAAATGTTATGTTTCCTTTATGTATGTTTTATGTGATACGATTATGTTATGGTTCTTGGGCATTATTATGAAGATGGGTGGTTCCGTGATAAACTAAGGGCAGGTGAGCCCGATATAACTCTCCAATGCATTGGGTAACGTGAATGGGTTAAACGTTAAGGTTTCTCCGAAGAGATTTAGGGAATATATTGTGATGGGTATTCCAAACGTAACCAAGAGGGTTACTCCCTACGTAAGAATGTTATGAATGCCTCAGGTTACCTTTATGTCTTATGATTTCTATGATTTATTCATGATTTGATGAAGTATGTTAAAGTGCTTATGTTTTATGAGTAAAGTATGGTTTCATTGATTCTTATGTATACATGTACTCATGTTTCCTTTCAATATTTTTATATCCCTTACTGAGCTTTTTATGCTCATCCCAAGTTTTTTAAATGTTTTTCACAGGTCAAGGGAAGAGTACTTGATATGATGATAGTGTCAAGGAAGTGTCAAGAAAGAATTCATTTTTTATTTTAAATATGTTTCCATTGATGGGAAAAAATGAATACTATCTTTTATTGTAACCACTTTGTTTAAATGTGGTATGTAATGCATGTTTTATGATCTAATTCTCTAAAACTCTAAACCTGAAAAGATCATCAAGGTGTATTCTTGAAATATCTCAAGATTAAGTAATGTTTAAGGCTGGGGCCTTATACTTGGTATCAGAGGTCGGTTTGGATAACTTTAAGAGTTAGAATTCTATTAAATGATTATCCAATAATATTTTTTTTATGGTCAAATTGAAATGATATAGCATTTGAAGATTACCATGTTGTTTCTCCTAAGATATTTCTATGTTAAGAATGGTTTTTCATAGAGGAAACAAAACAGATTTTCTGGGAAGGCATACAGAGGGAAATGACCTTTCAAATCAGTATCCTGAGATGGTCAGAATCAGAACTAAATAGTTTGTTGCTGTGATGGATCAGTTGACTCAGGTGAAAAATGTTGGTTGTTTTTATTGATGATATTTTGGTGTTTTCTAAAAGTAAAGAGGAGCATGAAAGACATTTAAGGGTTATTTTGAAAACCTTAAAAGAAAAGAAATTGTATGGGAAATTCAGCAAGTGTGAGTTTTGGTTGCAACAAATTTCTTTTCTTGGTCATATTGTTTCTAAAGATGGGATAACTGTTGATCCTGCAAAAACAAAGGTTGTTGAAGAATGGCCAAGACCTACAAATGTAACTGAGATTCGTAGTTTCCTTGGTTTGGCAAGCTATTACCGAAGGTTTGTTAGAAATTTTTCACGGTTATCTAGTTCAATGACTAAGCTAACTCGAAAGGGTGTTAAGTTTATCTGGACAAAAGAATGTGATGATTGTTTTCAGGAACTGAAAAGAAGATTGGTGAATGATCCAGTTTTGGCACTACCTTCCGGGAATGGGGAGTTTGTTATCTACAGTGATGCTTCATTGAAAGGACTTGGTTTTGTCCTAATGCAGAATGATCAGGTAATTGCTTATGTTTCACGACAGTTGAAAACTCATGAGGTAAATTACCCTACACATGATTTGGAATTAGCTGTTGTTGTTTTCGCTTTAAAAATTTGGAGGCATCATTTGTATGGAGTAAAGTGTGAAATATATACCGATCACAAAAGTTTAAAGTATATATTCACTCAGAAAGAATTGAACATGAGACAGAGGAGATGACTAGAATTAATCAAGGATTGTGAATGTACAATTCATTACCATCCGGGAAAAGAAAATAAAGTGGTTGATGCTTTCAGTTGAAAAAGTAATGTTTCATTAACAATGTTGTGTTTGGAACGTGATCCTTTGGTTAAGGATTTGATGAACTTTGGCATAAAAGTTTTTGGTGCAGGAAGTTCTTCTGTTTTGTTTCAGGTATCGGTGAAATCTTCTCTATCAGACAGAATCAAGCAAGCACAAAAGCAAGACAGTAAGTTGCAGAAAAAGGTAGAGCTGGTTCAGAAGGGTAAGTTTCCTGAATTCAACATTGATAATGATTGTGTTTTGAGATTTGGGAAGAGATTGTGTGTGCCTTGTGATTCACAGTTGAAGAGAGAGTTGTTATGTGAAGCTCATAGTTCTCCATTTTCAGTTCATCCTGGCAGTACTAAAATGTACAGAGATCTGCGGGAGTATTACTGGTGGGATGGAATGAAAAGAGATATTGCTGATTTTACTGTGAATGTGTTTGACATGTCAACAGGTTAAAGCAGAGTGACAGTTACCGAAATGGATGCTTCAGCCTTTACCAGTGCCAGAGTGGAAATGGGAAAGTATATCCATGGACTTCATTGTGGGATTGTCGAAGACATCTCGAGGTAATAATGCAATCTGGGTTATTGTTGATCGCTTGACTAAATCTGCTCATTTCCTTGCTATATGAGATACTTTTTCCCTAGATCAACTTTCCCGTTTGTATCTTAAAGAGATAGTCAGGTCACATGGAGTTCCTCTCTCCATTGTATCTGACTGTGATCTCATGTTCACTTCTAACTTTTGGAAAGGCCTTCAGAAGTCGTTGGGTACTGAATTAAATTTTAGCACAGCTTTTCATCCTCAATCAAATGGGAAGTCAAAACGAACAATTCAGACTTTGGAGGATATGCTACGTGCTTGTTCGATGGATTATCTGGGAAGTTGGGACCAAAATCTTTCTTTGGTTGAGTTTTCATATAATAACAGTTTTCATTCCAGTATACAGATGGCACCATTTGAGGCGTTATATGGGAAGCGGTGATGAACTCCAGCTTTTTGGGATGAAGTGGGTGAAAGAAAGCTGATGGGACCAGAATTGGTAGAAGAGTTGGTAGAAAAAGTTCAACTGATACAGAAACACATGAGAACAGCTCAGAGCAGGCAGAAGATTTATGCGGACAACAGGAGGATCTCTCTTTTGAGGTAGGTGATCATGTTTTTCTCAAAGTATCACCATGGAAAAGTGTGATGCGATTTGGTAAGAAAGAAAAGCTGAGTCCAAGGTTCATTGGACCGTATGAAAATCTGGAGAGAGTTGGATCAGTTGCATACCGAGTGGCTTTACCTTCGAGTTTATCTCAGGTACACAATGTTTTTCATGTTTCAATGTTAAGGAAGTACATGTCAGATCCATCTCATGTTTTGAGTCCAGAGGTAGTTCAATTGGAAGAGAACCTATCTTATGAGAAACAACCGGTCCAGATTCTTGACCATAGGGAGCAAGTGTTACGGAATAAGGTGATTCATCAGGTAAAGGTTTTGTGGAAAAACCACGTGATTGAAGAGGCAACATGGGAATCTGAAAATGCAATGAGGGCTAAATACCCCCACTTATTCGATAAGTAAATAAATTGCGGTGACGCAATTTTCTAAAGGGGGGAAGGATGTAACATCCCAAGTAAGTAATGAATAATAGATATTTTTATCTATGTCTATTTATAAATTAGATAGTGTTTTAGAGGCTTAAAATGAGAATAAATCCAATCTTAAGCATGGAATACACTAATATTTTTAAAAGATTGTTTTACTGTCTTTTGATGGAAACCCATTTTTAAATCAAACTTTTGACAACTTTATAAGCTCTATTTGTCAAAATAAACTTATTCTTTATGATTGGAACATTCAAATTTACATTGGATAAATTTTTTGATATTTTTCTGACAATGTTCATTTTTTTATTGAATAGTGAAAAATACTGCATTTCACATCAAAACTGCTTTTTCATCTAATTTAATTATATGGTTAGATTATCTTTTTAATTGTTCTTAAAGTGTAATCTGAATATATTTTTACCATTTAATCCAATAGTGGTCGTTGGAATTAATTTCACTTTGAAATTGGACTTAAACTAGTGTCAATCTTTTGATACTTATTGTTTCATAAAAACACGTTATTTGCTCTAACAGCGGGAATTAATTATTAAATTAATTAATGTAACTTATATGTTTTGAATTTTGTAAAATAGACATCATTTTTGAATTTGGAATATCAAATATAGCTTAGGGTGAAGTTTTGGTATTTTTCTGAAAAACTTCAATTTTTGATGAATAGTGAAACCACCAAGTGGTACGTAAAAAACTGATTTTTCGTTTAAATTAAATTTTACCACCTCTGTGTTTTGAATTTTAAAAATCCGACATACATGGTTGTCATTAAGAAGTAAAATGTGGTTCAATGGGATTAAAATAATTTTTTGGTGAATAGTAACTTTTAAGTTTTTAATCGCGATTAGAGGTAATTAGTGTAATTTAAGGTAAGAATAATGTTTTAATAATATGAAATGAACTTGACACATGTCCTACCCTTATTGGATGTGTCATGGCCGACCAAGACAATCCATGGGTCAACTTGGGGACCCCATGGAGCCACTTTGGAAGGAAAATGACATTAATATCTTTTTATTTAATGTTAAAATAAAAATGTCACAAACATGAGTTGTTTTACTAAAACAATTTTTAAATGGGATTATACAAGTCAGATTTTTTACTATAAATAGTCATTGGAAAGCTAAAAAGATTTCCTATATCATAGAATTTTTTTTATAATTTTTAGACATTAAATAAATTAAATTATTTATGACACCATGATGATCAGCGATTACCACATTATTTAACGATTTAAATAAAATGAAAATATAATGTAAAATATAAGACCTACACTTGTCAAAAACCTATTGGATGGGTGGATTTCGAACCCTTATCACCTTATCCTCGAAATTTATAATTTTGTGACCTTTTGTATCTGAAAATCATTTTATAACAAAGTGTATTTTCTTAACTTTCCAAGAGTGCCCCTCCTCTCCTCTTATAAAAAGCCCTCACCTCTACCACCTTACCCACACTTCCAAAGCCTTTGGCTCGGCCAATCCCTGCTCATTTTGTCTCTCCATATCCCTCTCTTACTCCTAGAAGCCTCACTTTGGGAAGAAGTCTTCCCAAGGAAGCCTTTGAGCTCAAATCAAAAAGAGTTACCCGATTTAAAGGTAGTGTTTTCTCTTGTGTTCTTATGTTTTATTTTGTTTCTCCAACCCTCTAAACTCTTTTTATTCCTTTATTTTGTAACAACATCAGTATCTTCAATATACTAGGATGTTGTTATAAGAAGGATTCGAGTTACACTTACACACACCTACATCTAATGGTTAAAGAACATATTGTTTCTGTGGATGGCGGATTTCTGCCTCACGAAACGATGATTGTTCAATATTCTTTTAACACCTTCAAATGTGGCCATTAAGATGTCACTATATTTATATATGGTATATAATATGTTTATGTTTTACTTAAGCTTCTGTATTTTTCATTTATGGCATACCTTTATGGTTTCCATTATGGGTAAACGCGATATCTTCATTTTAGGAAGTGCGGACTACCGCCCCCTCAAAGTGATTTGATTTGTTAATGCCATATGTGGGACGTATAAAGGATGTAATTAATGATGTTATATATGATATTATACTGGAATTATAATATACCTTTATATCATTATGATTCCATTCCATAAAATACGAAATAGAAATGAAAGTAGTGTTCATGTGTACGTACGGTTTACCGTCTCCATGAACGGTGCATTTCATTTCTTACCTCTAAACGTTATGTAATATTATAAATGCATGTATATACTGGATATATATGATATATATGATATTTATATCATGAGTATAACTCTGGATATAATGGATACATAAACAACTTGTAATTATAAAGAGTTTATTTTTGACTCAAGTGCCAATGATCGTTAAAACGACCGTTGTTAACTTAAATAATTACATAGTGTTCATGACATGACAATAAATGATATAAAAGGAATAATGAACTTGAAAAAAGTTCTTAAACAAGTAGAAATTAACTCAGGCTTATTATTCAAGAGATTAAAGAACAATCAAGTCAAGTCGGATACGAGGTATGAGACTTCGTCTCAATCTCCTTTCATTGAGGCATATTTTGTTTTATACACAACCTTCTTTTATATGGTGTATAAACCTCTTTGACTTTTACGTTTATCTGAAATGAATCTTTCTTATACAAAGCATTTTACTAAACGACAAAAAGGGAATGTTTTTGTCATACGTATGCGGCGACAACGACTTCTCCGCCGCCATGACCATTATTTGAGTTTCGGCTTCCTCTACAAGCCATACTTTTTTAAAAAAAGAAAAATAAATACCATGTTTTACTTTTCTTTTATTTTGGTATTGAAAATGGTTTTCATAATATTTTTATTATTTTAATGTGTTGTATTGATATCTTGTGATTGAAATGTGGAAATATTATGTTTCCTTTATGTATGTTTTATGTGATACGATTATGTTATGGTTCTTGGGCATTATTATGAAGACGGGTGGTTCCGTGATAAACTAAGGGCGGGTGAGCCCGATATAGCTCTCCAATACATTGGGTAACGCGAAGGGGTTAAACGTTAAAGTTTCTCCGAAGAGATTTAGGGAATATACTGTGATGGGTATTCCAAACGTAACCAAGAGGGTTACTCCCTACGTAAGAATGTTATGAATGCCTCAGGTTACCTTTATGTCTTATGATTTCTATGATTTATTCATGATTTGATTAGGTATGTTAAAGTGCTTATGTTTTATGAGTAAAGTATGGTTTCATTGATTCTTATGTATACATGTACTCATGTTTCCTTTCCATATTTTTATATCCCTTACTGAGCTTTTTATGCTCATCCCAAGTTTTTGAAATGTTTTTCACAGGTCAAGGGAAGGGTACTTGATATGATGATAGTGTCAAGGATGTGTCAAGAAAGAATCCATGTTTTATTTTAAATATGTTTCTGTTGATGGGAAAAAATGAATACTATCTTTTATTCTAACCACTTTGTTTAAATGTGGGATGTAATGAATGTTTTATGATCTAATTCTCTAAAAATCTAAACCTGAAAAGATCCTCAAGGTGTATTCTTGAAATATCTCAAGATTAAGTAATGTTTAAGGCTGTGGCTTTATATGGATCATTGTGGATCATCATACAAATAATTCTCAAATTATTGTGATTCAAGAGGACTTCTCACTTGACCAACATTCATAGGTATACATCAACGAAGCAGTGAGACTACATGGGTATCTATTATCGATTATATCTAATAACGATCATATATTTACCTCTATGTTTTGGAAATGTTTCTAACATGAAGTAAATATTGAGTTAAACTTCAATACGACTTATCACCACCAAACTGATTGCCAGTCTTGATGGGTTATTCACACACTAAAAGACATGTCGATAACATGCTCAATGGACATGAAATGAGGATGGGACTAACATGTTTCAAATAATTAGTTATTGTACTACAATATTTTCCACTCAAGAATCCAAAGGGATCCCTTTGAATCAATTTATTAGATACAGTGAAAAATACATTCATTATGGGATGATGTTGGAGAACATAATTAGTTGGAAACATAAAAGGCCGATGAAATAAAAGAAAAGGTGAAGAAGATCCAACATCATATTCGGGCTTCCTATAGTCAAAATGAGATCTATAAAGATAATTGTCGATAGGACATAGAATTTTAGGTTGGAGACATGGTATTCTTATGAATATCAACATAGAAGTGGGTCCAGATATTTAGGAAGAAAGGAACGATAAGTCCCAGGTATATTTTCCTCTTTCATTAGTATTGATCAAGTCAGAGATAAGGAATATAATCTACAAAATCAAACAACCATGCCTCAAATTCATGATGTATTACATGAATCTCTCTCAAGGAAGTACATACCAAATCTCTCACATGTACTGAACTCATAGGTGGTACAGCCGGAAAATGATCTTCCTTATGAGGACAAGCCGATGAGGATTTTGGACCAGTTAGACATGGTTATGAACAAAAAACCCACTCAAATGTTAATGATACTATGGAGAAACCATAAGTATCAAGAGGATACATGGAAACTAGATGAAGAGATGAAGGAGAAATACCCTCACATGTTTTCAACATAGTTTTTATAATGAAATTTCAAGTGTAAAATTTTATAATCAGGGAATAATGTATTGAAAAATAATTTGATAAATGGAATTTCCCATTTTATAAAATAAAACACATATATAACCTAGAGGAAAAATAATAATAATAATTTCATAAATGAATAATGATCAATTATTCATAAAATAAACCACTATGAATTCTAAATATTATAGAGGGATAATGAATATTAAATAAGATTATAAGAATGAGAAAATTTGGATCTTCTCAATCCACTAGAATGACCACTGACTAAAATTAAATTTTTATTATTCAATAACTTTTAAGGAAAAAGTGAGAAACTCATATGTTCAACCATAATGCGAGAAAACATTACCATTAATGTGGAGATTATGACAACCAGATTTAGTCTCTCTAAAAAGATTCCAAGAAATGTTATTTACCATGGTGTTTTGTTCATCCATTAAGAGATCTTCGAACCAAAACACCAGCTAGTCCCAAATTTGTATGTACTCATCAAGGTTTATCTTCCCATTATTGAAACCCCCAACAAGAATCAAGTTATCTATGTCAATCAACAAGAATCAAGTTATCTATGTCAATCCAGAAGTACTGATCCTCATTGAGAGTCATCCTCAGAGGTCTCCCTATCATCTTCGCAGCTTCTTCATCCGTAGAGTTGAGTGAAAGAACATGTTCAAGAGCTTCCTCTTCTGAACTCATAAGCAATAAATGGGAATAGTCTAGCGGATCACCTTCAATGGGAATGGCCAAGCATATCATCTTGGATATCATTTTCCATCTTATTCTCTTTCATTTTCTTTGTCAAACGTGTCTCCATAGGAGGAGGAAAAATTGAATAGTCGTTTTTCTTCAATCGAATGGATTTTCGGCTTCTGCTTCTCCTCAGCCTCGAAATCCTGTCATCCTGAGCAACCTATGTTTCCCCTGAAGAATGGTCTTCACCTGATTCGTCCCTGGTAACCTTCTGCCCTTCTATGGAGGTTCTAATCGGTTCAACCTCAGACTACTGAACCAGATCTCAGTAAGCAGATGTTCAAAGCGATTGGCCAACTCCAAGGTTGCCACCTCCCTTATGAGACTTGTCCTGAGGCCTGAAATGTCCCTCCCAAAGCACCCCACCTCATAATATGATGTACCCATGGGAACTAAGGGATCTCCATCAACCACAGTTTGGGAATCCATTTCGTGCCCGCTACCACCCATAGGACCCTCCAGTGAAGTGACCACATGTGCACCCCTGCCTTCATCATGAGTTGCAACAGCTCCTCCCAAGTCATCACTTACAACAACAATTGTTCCCTGATTCACAACCTTCAAGTCTCGTTTTAGCTTGTCAAAAATCTCCTTCACCTTCGGCTGGGGAGGTAACACCAGTTCTGGTTTTATAGCATCACCCAAGCACGCAGACCCGATCTCCTTGTCAGCGGTAGATCCACCTCGGCCCAAGACAGCCTCTGTGACTATGGATACACCATGACTGTCCACATCATTCAGCGCTTGTCCCTTTCCCTCATCACCAAATAAACACAACCCAGTCACTTCTTGGACCGATTCCTAATGAGAATTATAACATGTCGGAACAATAGAATCTGGTTGGCCGATTGAGAAATCTGCAGCATGAACAACATTCACCCCATTCCGGCATTTGGAGGATTCATGGCCCAGTCGCCGAAAAGAGAAACAGAAGCCGACCAATGATTCCTATCAGACCTTCTACTTCCAGCGGAGCTCACCATATATCTCGATGAAAAAGAGTTCCAATGGAGCCTTAGAGACATCCACCTCAACACAAATCTGTGGACAGATGGGATGTCACAGAGCGCTAGTGTGGGTATCCGAAAATAGGCATCTACCCAACATGCTTCCAATCATACTTAGAATCTCTGGATTCTGGAACGGAAGAGGAAGCCCAAGTAGAGTAATCTCAATTGTCGCACAGGGGGTCTTTATTCAAATGAAATTCGTAACACTAGAAAAACATGAAGAAATGAAAACTAGAATAGGATCTGCGAGCATTCACCCAAGCTTAAATAAGATTGACTTTAGAAGAAAACCGAATCAAGAAATATTGCTGGTCCTGAAGGCCTACAAATGCTCGGTCACGCAAACCCCATGATTCAAAGACATACCTATCGAAGTCATCAACTGAAGGATGATGCTTGCCAAAACGAACCGGCAATAGTGAAGAGGCATGCAAAAACTCCCCGCAAGAAATCGGGAGAGAATGAAGGCCATCGATGCACGAATGAACTTTAGGGTACACAACGCACTTTGGGGAGATGGGGAGAAGTTGAGGATTGGTGAAAGGGGAAAAGGAGCTCTATGAGGTGAGAGGGGCCATAGAAGAACCATCCCCACTCCTGCTGGGGGAGGGGGAGGGGGAGCGGGGGCCCAGCCATACCGCCGCCTACTCCATCGACGATGGAGATGAAACCCTACCGCGGCCACACCCAAGTCAACCGATATATGTAGACCCCACTAGAATAACCAAACTCAGGAAAATATCAATAGAAATAAAACACAATGTTAATAATATAATATTATTTTTTAATATGAACAAATATAAAACCATAAGAACAAAATATAATAGAATGTTGAATGAATGAAATAATATGTATTTGTAGAAATTAAGGAACATATACCATTGGAATAATAACTTGATAGTAGGAATATTAACCTGATCGTTGAATAATAATATGTCATTTAGGAATAGCAATCATGCCTTTAGAATAGTAACCTCACCAATAATGTATAAATAAAATTTGTTTTAAAATAAATGAGAATATTATATATTAATATCATGGTATAAGTAAATAAATGTTTTACAAATGATAAATTCAGTGTTGGTATTTTTGTAAAATATAATTTTTTTCACATTTTTTATTATTAAATTAATGATTTAAAAGAAAATATATAATCATAAAATATATTCATAATGTAATATTATGTTTTATTAGAATTATAATTTAATTTTTTGAGACCTGAATTAAATTTTCCCAAGGGTCGTAAAATTGATTATTATATTAAAATAAGTAATTTTGTAATATTTGGTGATTTTATTTAAAAATTATAATTCCCATATTTAGATAATTATTTTCATAAAATGGATCCCATTTTTGAAATATGCTAGTTTATAAATGTTAAAGGGTTTTTTTTATAATAGTTATTTTTTAGGTGACTAGTGGAATACCATAATTTACAGTATTTAATATTATAAGCAAAAAACACGAATATTTGAGTCCTAGATAGTGTAATAAAACCGTGGTAAAAATTATCATAAGCAATTAACTATATTTAGTGCTAATGATCGATACTATTAGTAATATTCTGCCTAATTAATAAACTAATGAATATAATAATAAAAAATACCACTCTCCCCTACAAATACCACCACTCACCTCCCATTCTCCTAACACATTCTATGCCTCGTATGTTATGAATAAATTACCAAATTACATTACCAATAGTTTTCCACATGTCCAAGAGGTTATGGTATTAACAAAATACAAATTTAATTATTATTTAATGGGTTCATCAAGGAGGATATAATCAGGAAGAAATTCTGTCGAACCATCTATTTTAATATCATTTATTCTTCTACCTTCTCACCACCTCCTTCATGCATAAAATAATATAAAATATATTACCATTTATATACTGAAATTTTATATTTCTAATGGAATATCTTCACTAAATCTCTTTTCTCGTCGCCTAATTCAAAGACATAAAACTATTGTATAAATTTTGGTGGTTTACCATCTCTATTGATATCGATTTATCTTATTGCATTATCGCCTTTAAGATTGCTCATAAAATGCTTATTATGGTTAAACAAGTTTTTATTATGTATATTATAAATTTTTACATTTATATAAATAATATATATAGAAATAATATTAAATAAAATGAAACTAGTTCTCGATGGTCAAGAAAAAACACCAAAATTAAACAAACATTTATCATTAATGTATTAATAAAATAAATTATCCTCATGTTAGAAAAAATTATATATGGGGAAATTTATACTTATGGATGTATATAATTACACATATAGATAAATATTCCTATTTGAAAAGGACTTCCATAATTTTACACAATTAAACCAACCATGAAACGATGAAATGAATGCTCCAGGGATGTCAAAATTGATCTTTATATTGCATCACAATATCCATAAATGAACATAATAAAATTTAAGATAACTCAAATACATTTATATGAAATTATTAATTAACTAATTAAATAATCTAAATATATTTCCATGGACATTATGTGCACCTGTAGAACATATTCAAACATAATGTTATGGATCTCATAAAACATCCATATTTCCTCTAGGTTAAACTTTCTATCTCTTCTCCTAAATTTATCCCTTTATTATTCTTTTATATTTTTTCTATATTCGGTGTATTTTTACCAACCAAATTTATCTATCTCAATTTATCTTTCTTAAATGGGGAGATACATGTTTTAATGGTTCACTTCTCAATTCCTCTCGTAAAAAAATATTGATTAAAAGGAACATCTCTGTTTCTTTCCCATTTTCAAGAACAATCGATAAAATATTTTAAGTAATTTTTTTATAAAATCACTCATATTATTGTGAAAATTATTTTAGTTAATTTATGGTTTGAAACAAACAATAATCCATTTTTATTTTTTAAGTACTTTATTATCGTTTCCCATAAACCACACTAAATTTGCTCATTTCATATGTTTCATAAAAACACATTTTCTAGTATTCACTTCAGTTGGACAAAATTATTTATGATATTTTATTTTTTTATTTAATTACTATCCAACAATGATTTAATTTTTTATTTCATGGAGAACATATTGATATATTCTTTTGTTATACCTTATTATAGGAGTACAAAACCAACTTCTTTCCATGGATAACCCTAATGATTACTCATTGTAATTGATTTCTTTTTGTGGAACACATATGAATGAACATTTTATTATGGGTGAACCTATATAATTATCCAATGTATTGTGTAATATTTAGTTTTATGATATGTCATGTATGGGATTAGGGAGTTAACCTAGTCTATTATGGGACTCTGTCCACTGTGGGATATAGTCGTGGAAGTTTTCTTTGACTCGGGTTTATGTTATGTTATATGATTATTCCATATTTCAATATTTTTATGATAATATGATTCTATGTTCTGTATATTATTATTTCATATGTTTATGCATGATCCATGTATTTCATGTAATCATGTTATTCCTTTTATCTCAATTGTAATGATTTATTTTGATGATTATTTCTTTACCGTTTTTTGTATATCATTTGTTTCATTTTTGTATTCCCTAGGTTATCATATAAAATTATTGGATCTAAAATGGAGTTTGGAGATCATTATGAATATTAATAAAATTATTTTTTATTCTACTTTCATGTTTTCAAATTAGGTACCTAGCCATCCAAAGAAACTAGAATTTTCAATTCTTGGTGTTTATTTAAAGGATATTTAGGTTTACAATCATGTAATACTTTATGTTAAAGGAAATGTACTCTATATGAAGGTCATGTCAGTAACCTCTTTATTCAAATGAGGCTCAATAGAGATTAGTTTTTGGGCATAGTATGATATAAGATACCTTAGATAAGGTGAAATTGATTAAGAAGTGGTTCGTGAATACTAACAGGAGATATCGATCCTATACAAAGCAGAGGATATGACCTTTGGAGTGCATCATTAGCGATTAGTTTTTCTTATTCCTGTCACCTTGTTTATGGAATCCACATTTTTTTATTAAAGGGAAATAGAAAATGAGGTTTATTGGACCCCTTGAGATCATTAGAGACATTGGGGATAATGGCATACTGTCTGGATCTTTTTCTCATTTCAGATGAATCAATGTCATGTTTAATGTGTCAAAATATAGAGAATATGCTAATAATGGATATGTTATATACTTCAAGGTGATTGATTTGTGCACATATTCATATAATGAGGAATATATGGTGGAAATATTTCACCAGAGTGAGATAGTCCTTCGAGGGACGACATTGCCACTTGTACATATCCTATTATGGACAGTAAAAATCCAGGAGGATACATAAGAGTGGGAGTTTGATGTCCAAGCATAGTGTGATGAGTTATTTGAACAATTAAACAAGAGATAATTTTCAACAATGGAATTTATTCAGCATTGTAAAATTGTAATATTATAAATTTTTAAATGTTATTAAAACCGATTTTTTATTTTATAATTATTTTCTCTGACAATCTAATATTTTATCTAAAACAACTTTATTATGGTTTTAAGGTTTTATATATGGGTAGGAACAATTTTTTATGTACATTTTAAAGGAAAATAATATATTTTGGACTATTATAGTGGTAAGGGAGTTGTCCAAGGAGCTATGTTGGGGTAAAATCAAATTATTGGGTTGAAAAAGGGCGATTCAGGAACAAATTAAGGGTAACTTGAGTCACATAAGTGTACAAAGAAATTATCGGGGGTTTCATAAGGGTTATTTGGCATTACATAATGGAGATATGGATGATATTTAGAGGTATTGAATTGTGAATTGTGTAAGGTTATTTTCATTATGGTGACCCCAAATTCATGCTTTGCGTAAGGGTGAAAATTCACTAGGTATGGGTGAGAGGAGTTGTGTAAGAGTTCTCATGTCATAACAAGGACTATGTATTGGTATGTATAAATTTCCTATGTTATGATGAATTCTACATATGGGAATCAACTTGAATAGTGTACTCATGTTAGGGCGTGGGATCACATAAGGGTGATGAGTAAGGGTAACTCACAGTTGTGTAAGGGTACCAAATCGCATAAGGGTGTATAATATGGCTAAGATATATGACACATAATGTTAATAATGACATTCCATGGGTTTATTAAGTGTATTGTAATATTTATTTAATAGGAATTTACATTTTTTAAGGGTAATACCCTGTTACCCTTACAATTTTCAAACTCCATACATAAGGGTAATGATTTTTACCCAATTTTTTTTATTTCTTTCTTCTTCTTCCCAATAAAAATTCTGAAGCACATATGTCACTATTTTAAATTCCAAAATCATGGGAACTGATCTCTTGGACTTGTATATTTGGTAACTCGTATTTTTTTTATGAAATAAGGAGTCTGTAATTTGGAATCACTTAAAACAAAAATTATATGATAGTATTTAATTTTATAAATTTATTTTCTAAAGCCTTTATGACTTATGTTTTTCTTATATAACTAAAACCATTCATCCTTTGTTTTTGGCTGATACTCGGAGTCCTTGTATCACAGAAATTCTCATGTCCAATTTATTGAATCATTCAAAAAATAATACGATCGTTTTTTGGGTTTCCAAGAGTATCAATTTCTCTCACTAATTTTTTTGAGTGCATTATATGAAGGCTAAAATCTCTACGAATTTCATTATTTGTTTTTGTAAATATTTCTCATAACATGATTATTGAAAATTAAGGTTACATATTTCTTAATTTTTAATAACCTAGAAATTATCATATATGATAAAAGAATTATTTTCCATTAATATAGAATAATAATAGAAATGGATTATTTGATGCATATTATTCTAGAGAGATTGACTATTATCTCATTTAGTATTATTAATATTAAATATTGAATAAAAGAGTAGCACATTCATTGGGATTAATTGATAATTCTTAAATTTTAAAGGATAGTGAATATTTTTATCACATGTTGTATTATATTTATTTTAGAAATAAAATGATAAAATAGTTCTAGGAATACTTAATGAAACTTGAATGCTGACCTATCAAAAAATGTGATAAATAGAGAGTTTTCATAGCTATAAAATCTTCCACTCCAACCTTCAAACTGGAAAATTTAGGTTATCCTTGACATTTAAATTGATGACCTTGAGGTAGGAAGTTCCTTACCTTTTTAGGGGCCTTATATGCACATGTTTCCATGATACGATACTTTTTCTGAAATACATGTTAATCGTTCTTGATTATAATCACTTTTATTAGTGTGTATGAACCTTGAGAACCAAATATGATACTAGTTTACATGAGTAATCTCCAAGGTTATTTATTAACCTTTGGTGTTGATAACATTTATTGTATTTTGTTTTCTAATAATGATTATAGGATGTAATTTCTTATTTGAAATTCCATTTTATATATGCCTTTGGAGGTATTGTTCTTGGTTTCTAAAGAACCTGGACAATCATGAAATTTTTCCCATAAATGGTGAGTGTACATGACTTGTGACAATTATCCTATAAATTGGGCAATGACATTAAAATTCATAATTGATTCCATTTAATACACACAATTTCTAGAGGATTAAAAGGAGTACGATACTCAAGGCCTAGTGGATGCCAACTAGCATGATCACATTATCCCTAATGAATACTGAGAACATGAGTCACTTTGTGCCTAGTGAATTTCAAGTAGTACAAACACACATGATTCTGAGAAACATGATTACTATTCTCATAGTTATTTATAAATTTGATCAATTACCTTGACATTCATTCCATCAAAGAGATAAATAAGGTATGACAAGGGATTTTGTTGGATAATTTTGAACATGGGTGTCTAGTTTGGATTGTTTTTTTCCTACATAATTAATATTATTTTTGGAATACACTATTTTTAGCACACCAGTTTCTAGTATGTAACCCTTTATTTATTTATTTTATGTATATAACGTATAAGGGTGATGTTTGGAAGAATTTGGAGCATTTTTTGAGAGTTTTTGTGGCATTTATAAAGGTGCATGGGTGGTTAATGGGTTATGGAAACCAGAAACCACTTGTAGGAAACCATGCACAGTGAGTTACGGGAAAAGCGAAGGCACATGGGCGGTGCACAGTTTTCCCAAACTGCGCATCTTCTTAGTAGAAACTATGCACTTTAGAAAATGACTTCGGTCATTTTGAGGTATTTAATTCAACATAGTTGGGGCATGATTTAGAGAATGTTTGAGATGAACGTGGGGGTCATCCTTAAGGAAGTGGATAATTCACAGTTAACGCATAATTTCTTTAATTGTGAGACTAAACTATGCACAGAAAGAAACTAATTTCTTAAAAAGTTGATATAGGTCAATTTAATAATCAGATGACTCGTTTTCCTCATATTTGGCCCAAAATCTTAATTTTCCCACTTAATGGTCAAAGAAGGTTATACCATCAATTCAAAGGTGATCCAAAGTCTTCCCTTATATATTTGAAACAAAATATTCATGGTATTTTTTTCTTCATCATTCTTGATGTTTTTCATAGATATACTTCTTACTCTATCTTCATTTCTTTGATTTATTCCCTTAGTGGGTAGATATAAGGTTATGGATGACAAATATGTTTAGTTCTAGTCTTGTTAATGTTACGGGAAGTGATCTATGTTGAGTTTTTGGAGATTTAACCTAGTTTAATGATCATTTTTTTGTTCCATTTATAGTTTTCTCCAAAACTATAGAGGTTGGTGGCATCACTCTTGATTAATATTTTTAGAACATGAAGGAATAGTCTCAAATGGATTATCTTTATTTAAATTTATTGTGAATTTTTTTTTGATTTTATTGTTCGAAACCCTCTTTAGTGATAGTTTAAAAAATTATAGAAAATTGGGTGATTTTATGGAAAGTGATTGGGTTTCATGTTTTAACACGATGATTTTAAGATGAGGATTTTAAATAATTCTTGTAAATGGTTAAATGAAAAATGTTTTAAAAAAATATTGTTTTATTGAGATGTATTTAATTTTTTTTGGAATGTTTTCAATAAAAGAATGGTTTTATAAAAATTGTTGGAAATTTTTTATTGGAAACTTTTTCAGGCACAAATCATTGTCTATGTTCATGTGAATTCAGGATGGATAAGTGTTAGTAGTCTCCCCCATCATTACTAGGATAGATAATGACCAAGTCCATCCCTAATCAAATATTAATTTTCATTTGGGTCAGATAAGGGTAAGATGTCTCCCCATCATTAATGGGATGAATAAGGGTTAGGGATTTCCCCCTCATCCTGGTATCATGTATGGTCATTTGTGTGGATATGTGGAATAAAATGGTTACACAAAAAAGGAATGTTAAATGATATAAAGAATTTTTTATTAACATACCTTTGAAAATTGTCAACTATCGATTTTGTTTATATTTTGTTATAATTTGTTTTAGAATTTTTTATATAATTTTTTATATAAATGTTTATAACATGTTCTATACTTGTAGAGTGAGTAGAGAAGTCGTCAGAGAAAACATAAATATTTTTATTACTCACTCATTCTTTTCCACTTTTATATATTCCATCTATTGGAACATGGGAAAAGGTAATGTATCACACATCTTTAGAACCACCACATGATAGTTTGGATATTTGGTGAAACTATATCATGGAAATTATAGAGTATTAGAGTTGTAGTTGTCTTCATGTTTTGTTATTTTTAAATCATTCCACTATTTAGTTTTATATTATAGTCTTTAAATAAGGTACTTGAATTAAATATGAATTTTGATAAATGAAATGTTGAGTTATATTTAATTGTTATCATGAATCATATATATTTTTTTGTTTACGGATGGTTTTGTTAGTTTTTTTACTCTTAAATGGAAAATCATCCCCCACATGTATTGAATCCCTTCAACATTTATTTATAGCCTTTGGAATATTTGGGATTTCACTAAAGGCCTAGTAATGTCTCACCTCCCTGAAAAGTCGATGAGGAGATGGAGGGATGTTACAAATGGTATCAGTTATGTCATTATTCTATTTGAATTCATTTTTATCTATTTCTTGAGCTAGGATCATACGAATGAGCAGGTTTGTAAAGACATGATATTTTTCCATAAAAATATGTATCGACCCCTTTAAGCTAAACTTCATATTACTAGGTAGTTGGATATATAAGTGTTTTTGAGACAATTATAGGTTTTAAATCTCAATCTCATGGGTTTAGCCAATGAGTTGAGCATGAAATGAATTAAATGAATCAATTCCCACTAAGAACACAAACATCATTTTATGTAATGATTTATGATTTTTTTTGTTAATGTGGTGTTTTTTGAAATTTTATTTCAATATGTTTTCAAATCTATGATTTGGAAAAAGGGAATGGTTGTGTTATTTGGAAAATTGTTTCATTTTAAAAAGAAAATTGTTTTTATAAAATGGATGATCATGGAAAATAATTGTTTTTGGAAAGCGCTATTTTGATAGAATGTTGTGATAAAATTTAAAATGAAAATCCATCAGTTTATAGAGAGTGATATTTATGGTGTTTCATTGTGTTTATAGAAAATTGAACCTAGTAGACATAATATGAACATGTCAGAAGAGGTCGTTGAGAATGTGGTTGCACCCGAGCCATAGGTGAACCAATAGTCAGTTCAATGCATCACTCATGCTTTTAAAACTATTGAGTAGAGAATTAATTTAGAGATTGTTTTTATGATATCTATCACTAAGGTAAATACTCGTGGAGGGAGTGTGGTATTAGTAACAATAGGATATGAGAACTATAACACTAACAATGAGCGGAATAGGAACCCCATTTCTCAATGAGGTGGAACACATCAGAACTGGACCACATAATCATGTAACCATCCTCCATAACCCATGAGAAAAGAAGGATATTGTCTATGAAGTTCTATTGAGTAAATAAAGGTAGAGTTTACCACACCACCAAGATAATGTCAAAACTGTAATAAGATGGGGCATCATCAATGCTATTGTTGCAGTGCTCTGAGTTCGGGTGTTTAGAAAACAACACCTGTGTCGTAGAAGATGTATTCTTCAATAGAACGAGGTAAGAAAAACAATCCTCATTAATAGAACATTCATGGTCATTATTGGAATACCAAAACATCTCAATAAATGAAATATAAATAGGGTAATAGAGAACAAGTTTTAAAGATAATGAAATTATATGGAGCTGATAAAGTGATTATGGATGATCTTCCTAGACCATCGACAATGCGATGTATGATTATTTTGAATTATAACATCATGTATGATCTATTTGATATGAGTGTATCCCATTCCCTTAATTATTCTAGTTCTATTTATTTCCTTCATTTTAAAATTAAGAGGATGTGTCCTGTGATAAAACTCCAAACTCCTCACGGTTAAAGAGTGTGTTGAACATTGGCATGTAGAGTGTGTTCTATAACCATTGATGGAGTTGAGATGATATGAGATTTCTATATGATTGAGTTAGATTTTTTTTGATATAAAACTACGTATGGATATGTTGAAAAACCCAAAATCTCATAAAAACTATTTTAATTAAAGTTTATGTTTTACGATTTAAGATGGGGTCGAGAATCTCTTTAGAGGATAAAGGAATTTGAAGAGGGGTGAAATGTGTTTTTTGGAATAAGTAGTTGGAATGATATCTTACCAATTGGCCATGTTGAATTTGGTATATATGTAATCGATTGAGAACAACCTTATTTTATAATTATTGGATAAATTTTTGGGTGATTTTCTAACAATTTTCTAGTGTTTCCACCTATATGATAAGTGGTGTTTAGGATTGAAATCCTCATAAGGACCAGTCCTATATCACTTCCATAGTATGGAATGACACAAATATAATTATGGGAGTTGAATGTTTAGTTTTAAGATCTGGAAACCAAGGTTTACATTTAGCTGAGCACATTTTTATGGACAATCTCGGTCTTGTTCTTGATAAATGTAGATGAAACTATATGGCTGTGTGTGGATTATCGTAAGAGTAATTATTTTATGATAAAGAATCATTAACTTGTTCCATGAATTGATGATATATTTGATAAATTGATGGTATACTAGTGTTTCTTTATGATTGAATTGTTACCAGGATATCAAAAACATTGATTTCAGAAGGGGGATATTCTTACGACATCTTATAGAAGAAGAAATTGCCACTTCGAAGATATGAGAATGTGTTTCAGTCTTATAAATGAATCAACAATATTTATTGAATCTATGAATCATATATTTCCATGATATTAGAATTATATTTTTATAGTGGTTATTGGGGGAATATAGGTGTATTCATGGACAAAGGATGAACTTGAGAAACACATTGTGATAATGACTGATTTTTTTTGAGAACATAGTTTGTAGGAAAAATAATCAATGCATGATTTTTGGATATTAGAGGTATGATTTCTAGGCCATGTAATTTTTGAAAGAGGGATTTGAGTGGATTTGGAGAATATAGAAGCTTTTATCTCTTGGAAACCACTAAATAATGTTTTTTCAGATACATAGCCTCCTTCACCTAGTTGGGTATTATCGAAACATTATATGTGACTTCACACAATTTTATTCACCGATGACATCTTTGACATCAAAGTATGATTATTTCTAATGGACGGTGGAATTTTATAAGTCTTTTAAAGAGATAAAATATAACCATACATCAACACTAATCTACTTATTTCTAGAATATGGACAATTGTATGTGTTCTATTGTGATGCTTTGGGATATGGGTTAGGGTGCATCCTCAGGCATGGAGACTATGTTGTTGCTTATGGATCAAGGAAACTAATAGTGTATGATAAGAACTACCCAACACATGATTTGGAGTTTGATTACAGAGTCCATGATTTGAATACATGGTTTTAATATATCTACGGTGAGAAATTTACAATGTTTACATATCACATGAGATTTAAACATATTTTCTCTCAATGAGATTTTAATATGAGCTAAAGAATATGGATTGAGTATATACAAATTTTCAACATTTACTTGATGTATATATCTGGGAAATGAAATATTATGGGAGATGCATTATGAAATAATTAATATAATAAGTTGGAAAAAGAGGCTTCATATGAGTTTTAATTGATGTTGGTCCACACTAACATGAGTTTGGAATGTGAATACTAAGGCGATGTTGCTGTTTTTATTATAATTTCACATGTTCTTGATTTGGTTGAAATGATTTTTTTTTTATTTTTAAGAAGTTTATTTTCTTCAAATTTTGGGCATGTTTTGGAGGCCAAGTGAGATGACTATGCATGGGGTCATCTTTAAGGCAGAGGCTAACACACAGTTGGCACATGGTTTTCCTAACCATGTGATTAAACCATGAACACGATGAAACCACTACCATAAAACGTATATCTTGATCAGTTTAAAATTTTTAACCCTTGTTTTCCTCTTAAGAATAAATAACTTAGGGGTTTTCTCTCTCAAATTTCATAGAAGGTTCTTCCATTGATTCAGAGGTGATTCAAAGGATTCCCTTGGTGATTAGAAGTTGATTCCACATGGTATGTGATTGTTCAACGTCATTCTTTATTTTTTCTTAAATCTACTTCAACCTCTCTCTATATTACTTATACACACACATCTTGTGGGTATATATATGGTTTTTTATGCCAAATATGTTTAGTTTTGGTCTTTTTGTTGATAGGGTAAGTGAAATGAAGTTATTTTTTGGAGATTTTTCTGAGTTTCATAATTTTTTTTCATGATATTTATAATTTTCTATTAAATTCTCAAGGTAGGTGGCTTTGCTCTCGACTCCTCTTTTTAGAACATGACTTTTTAGTCTCAAATTTAATTATTTGATTTAAAATTTATGTGAAATTGTTGTGAATGTTTGGTTGGAAACCCTCTTTGGTGAAGGTTTGGAAAATTATGGAAAAGTGTGTGTTTTGTAGAAAGTGTTTGGGTTTCCAAATTTTAAAATGTTTATTTTAAAATATGGATTTTTTTGGAATTGTAGTAAATGATTTAATTAAAAATATTTTTAAAAGAATATGGGTTTATTAAGATTTATTTAATTGTCTGGTTTGAATGGTTTTGAATAAAATAATGATTTTATTGAAATGGATGGATTGGTTTTATTTTTATTGTTTTTGGGTATACCTGGTTGTGTGTGTTCATGTTAATTCGGGATAGATATGGGCCAGAAGTCTCCCCCTTCAATACTGGGATGGATAAGGGTTAGGGATATACACTGTCATACATTTAATTTCATTTGGGTTAGATAAGGGTATGAAGTCCTCCCATCATTACTAGGATGCATAAGGTTTAGTAATTTCCCCATATTCCATGTTTCATGCATGGTCGGTTGGGTGGATTTGTGGAATGGAATGGTTACACCAAAAAAAAAATTAAATGATTAAAATAATTGTTTTTGTACATTCCTTGTAAAATAGTTTATATGTTTTTTGATTATATATAGTTATAAAAAATTTATAAATTTTTGATATATTTTTTTATATAAATGTTTCTAACAAGTTATATGCTAGTGGCATGAGTAGGGAATTAATTGGGAAAAACCTACTTAGTTTAATTACTCACCCATGCTTTGGAACATTGATTCTTTTGTAGATTTCATCTACCAGAACATGGGCAAAGGTAATGTATCATACGTCATTAGCTCCACCCCATGAAACTTGGGTTGTTTATAGATGTTTGATCATAGAGCTTTATGATATTTGGGGTTGAATATTTGTATGATTTTTTTTGTTTTATATCCTTTAGGTGTTTACTTTGATATTGTAGTCTTCCACTGTTGTACATGAATTCAGTATGAATTTGATAAATGAAATGTTTTGTTGTATTTAATTGTTATCATGCATAAAATATTTTTTCTTTTTGTAGTGGATTGTTTGGTTAGTTGTTTTAATATTAAAGGGGAAATCATCAACAATATGTATTGAAGCCCTTTGACATTTATTATTAGATTTTGGAATCATGGGGATATTTCTTAAGTCCTAGTAACATCTCCCCACCCTCTCAAGCCGATGAGGAGAAGGATGGATTTTAAAATATTATACATAATAAATCATGTTATGGATTCTTTGGTGGTTCCATGATAAATATTTTAATAATATCCTGCCTTATAAAATTAATGTTCTTATAGGTTTGATTACTAGGGATCTAATAAAGGGAATAATTTATATGGTGGACAACATAGTGGAGGATCATGGAGATTTGTAGGCGACCGGGATAGGCCGTATAAGATCAATTTATTTATTTATTTTTTATCTTAAATTTTATAATCTAGTTTGTTTCTCAACATTGGGATCCCATTTATCATCTATAATAAATCTGTACTCATTTAACTATTTAGATTCCAGAAGACAAATCTTATGGTTTATTAAATTTTTTTATTATTTATTCTGTAACATGATACTGTGTGTATAGTCCACCCCCCACTAATGGATAGAAATCCTCACTACTAGTCAGATTTATCTTTCATATGGGGAGGAATTACGTTGTCATGAATCACTCTAAATCAAACATGATTTTTTGAGTTTCGATGTGACATTTAGGACTTTGTTTTAGAAAATCTTCATTATATATCAAGGTTCCCATCTTAGTGGGGAATTACGTATAACCTTTTTAATGTGACAAATACACTAGAATATTATCCCATTGATTTAATATAGATGGAAATTTATTATTTGATATGATATATATTAAAATCAATGAATAAAAAGGTAATATAATATATAATGAAGTTAATGTAGGACATTAACACCAATAGACCCCCTGATTACCCAGAGCCAAATGTAAATGGCTTTGAGTATGATATCTTTTACATGATGTTCACTATTATGTTAAGTAAGGGATAGTAAATGGGCCACTTCCTATTCTTTTACTGAAACTCATCTCACTATGACCTCGCATGTCGGAGATAAATCCCTTATGTTATGATATTTCCATAGTATTCCATTTTTTCCACAGATGTGACCGTGAATTATTTAGAATAGACCCCACTGTTGTATTATCAAATTATAGTTTCTTAGGTTATTTACTAAAAGGAATCATTCAACAATTTTGGACAATGATTAATATCATATACACTTCTTTAGTTCCCTCATAAGCGGTGATATACATAAAATATTATATAGAATTAGCATTCTATCTTATTTGGAGATCTTCAAACTCGTAGAATCTCCATTAAGAGTGAATCTGTGTCCCAATTTTGATTTCAAATCATCACAATTTTTTTGAAACATCCATTTGTGTGTCCTATAATAACTATCTTTTCATCTCCTTCATTAACATGGAAAATATCATTATTTTACTTCTAGTACATTTGGAAGTTATTGAAAACCATCCAATGGTTTTAACCAGGATTAGATTAACATATAACTGTGACACAGATGACATAAGTGGAATCTATCTAAGTACAATGAATTGTGTACATAAATAACCCTATAAAAATTTCCTATTAGTTCTTCAACATCCTCTCTATATATATTCATATGTTTATGGAAGCATTTTCTTAGAGATAAGTACACAATGTAATCTTGTTAAGAGTCCCCTCTTGGATGGCTCTATATTGGCTCACATCGGTATATTATCTATATACGCACCGTGAATTATAAGAAATATCCTATTTGACCTTTCAAACAATATTTTTATACTAATACTATTCGAGGATTCACCCAATACTTTAATATAGAATCATTTGTTTAACTAGTTACTAATCGATTGTAAAAGTGGTATCTCATTCCTCTAAGTAGTATGCCATTAATATAAACTATTAAAAAATAGACCACAATCCAATAAATCCCTTTTAGGTGCATGGATTACATTCATTATTTATTCATCAAAATTATACTATGGAATCTCAATTTTAATTTTCTAGGACCTTCATGATTTTATAAATCCAGAAATAGATCTTTAAAATATTCATAGCTTATTGTAATTATTTATAGTCAAAAATCATTTAGAATGTTACCTATATATATATTCTTGAGGGATCCTATTCAGTATATCCATTTTTATATCCATTTTTCTAACCCCATAATCATGGTAAGCTACAAAAAAATGACTAATTATAATATATTTTATTATAGAAAATGGTAAAAAAGTTTTAGTTAGTTTATTCCCTCACACTATTAAAACCCTTTTGAAAGAAGTAATTACTTAAAGGTAATTACTTGTCTATCTATGTCTAATTTTTTCCTAAATACAAAATTACATCTAAAAAAATTACATCCACTATATTATCTAACCAATTATAAATATATATTTTTACATGGAATACATTTCTCATTTCATGGATTCATTCAATTTGGATTTTTTAGTTCCACCTACAACTTCCTTATAGGTTACAAGATCATTGTTATCATCTATTAATGTGTCACCATCATTAGTGACTAGAAATATATATTTTACATGTTCTATAATCTCTCTTATACTACCAAAAATCATTTATGTCTCAATAATATCCTCTTCTATGGGGCTTTTTGAAATTGTTTCTTCATTAAATTCATATTTTTCAAGAACCATGACATCATATAAGTCTCCATCACCCTCGCTATATCATTTAGAGGTATGTTCCCTTTTATGGAATGGAGTTCATATGTTAATTACAATCATATTATCATAAGATTTTTATATGTAATATCATCTAATTTCTTTGTAATATCATATAATGATACACTTAGTGTCGCAAGGTACATGTTTTTTTTCCAGAGATTGCCTTAAGAAACGTTTCACAAACCCACACACATGTATGTGAGAATACCATATTATTTCATTACCAAATGTGATATAAAATTTCACTTTCATTTCAATTGGAACATAATTTAAAATTAATATTTTTGGATATAATTTATATCCCTAAAAGGATAATGAAAGAATTTCAAGATTCATTATGGATTTCACTATTTATAGAAAGGTACAATTCCTTAATATATAATAATCAATCCATTATACTGTTCTAGTTGGAGTTATTTCATATACAATATTAAATCCCCATTAATAATCATTGAACTATCAGTAAATAATATCTTTAGTGTGGTCTGATTAATATTTTTTTTATCTTCATTCCATGTTTTCAAGTATTTTATTATAGTGTTCCATGAAATTTTTAAGGGAATATGAATTTTATCACATAATGAAAATATATATTTATTTTTTAATTCATCTGAAATTGTTTTTAGCATGAATATACACCCACTACATCAATGAGAAATGGTCAACACTAATCAATCTAAATCAATTAATGATTATCCAAGACCCATTCACCTTTTCAAATAAATGTTAAATTGGTTATTTTTCTTTGCAAAGAACAATGATATATTCTATGGTATTTTAATTTAAAATAATATAAATATATATCATTTTATAATTTAGTTAATCTATTGTTATTTACATAAAAAATTGTATGATCCCATAGTATGGTGTGGTATGATTCATGATAACCACATTCATTATATATGTTCATTACTTTATTTGTTTAATATAATGCATAAATATTGCGATTTAAATTTGTACTACCATAACCAGTTATTTATTTGTAAACGAATTTTTTTTCATGAAATTGATAACAAATCATTTTTTATGATGATGGGACATATTAATTTTTTTGAATCATAAAATATAAAATAACAGTCTTTCAAAATAAGTAAAATCCATTCTGAAATCTGATTTGATAATATCCAATAGCTATAATAATGATTCTATATCTATTGGTCCCTTATAGTTCCTCCAAAATTGTTTAACTTTTCTAAATCTATATGATTATGATAATTGGATACAAATTTAATCACTATAATATGTACATAATTCCTAATTTATTAAAATATATAGATTTAAATTGATAATAAATTCACATAAAGACTCTGCTTTCTTATTTTCCATGATGCGGTTCTTTATCATATAGCCCTTCTTGCCACAAGAGAAACAAACAACATCTCTTTCCTGTTCTTCTCCCTAGATCCTTCTATTGCTATAAGAGAAATGTGATGAATAGTAATACTTAGGTATACTCTTAGAAGACTTATATTTTTCTTTCCTATTATTTAGAATATTTATAAAATGTATTTCATGCTTCGTATCCTTTTCAACATGGTGAAGAAGATTATAGGGATATTCAAGGGACCACTCAATATTATTCATATTGAAATTTACAATAGAACAAGTGAATAATTGGGGGAGAGATGCAAGAATGAGATCAGTGTATAATTCATTTAGTAGTTTGAATGCTAGAATGCGTAGGCACTCAATGTAGCCAATATGGATGACTATGTCAGAACCATATGGATCACCTACTCTCTGATTTATCATAAAGAGAAAACTACTGATGTTAAATAATTCATTTTTGGATCTCTCTATATAAATAACTTGGATATGTTAGAGCTTTATTTATACTTTCTTGTTATCATATGAATTTATGTGTTCCCCAGAGATCGATGATATCATTAAAGCATAACATCCATTTCATTAATGAAGTGTTTTTCATATAAAACTAAGACCTTATCACTCATAATTTTATAAGTAAGATCAATGATTCAGAATTCTAGAATGTAATTTTTTTATTCCTGGAATATTATAATAAATAATAACAATAACATCCAAGGATTTTACACCTAGTTAACAGGTTTTCAATCCAAAAAATTAATAACAAGGATAATGTGATGCAATATCATAAAAATTTACTATAATAATAATATTATTTATTAATTTTACTTTACATGATTACCATAATAAAAGAGTTGAAATAATGTTTTATCATATTGTATCTCCCACTGTTTTACCACATCTCAATTGACCTCAATAATGGACTCATATTTTCTTTTCATGTAAACATTCTAGTTGGACGATTAAATTATGATCTAATTTTAATCTAAAAAGAGTCCCTAAAAATTATTATTATGTATTTAGGAATCTGTGCATTCCCATTGCAGACTTACAAATCCTTTATCGGTTGAGTGGAATCCCTAATATTGAACACATGAATTTGATTTACTCAACAATTTCCTCTTATTTTTTATTGAATATAAAAACACCACTAAACGTAATTATATTTATGATTACTAAACATCATTATTTAGAGTTACTAATCATTAAATGAGCCTCTGATAGAGGCCAACCTGATACGTTAACAATGAGTCATTATCTTAATTAATGATAGGTGTTTTTACATAATAATAACCAGAAATATTTTTTTTATTTTACACAAACCATCTTATTTTATCAACTTATATGCCTTGTTTATATTATGTGGATTTTAATTAAGATATTAACCTTTTGTTAATAAAAAAATTTATGCATAATAATATTTTTTTCAATCTGGGTATAATTTATATATATATCATTTATTTATATGATAATGAAAATTCATTCCTAAAATAAACATGGATGAATAAGATACAATAAAACCATCTTGAATGATCACGAGTCATATCCATAGGTTTATTTATTTAGTGGAAAATAAAACACAATGAACCCTAGGGGAAAATCATCATAAACCAATGTTGTATCATGTTACATCAGTAAGCAATATTATTATGTATCACCTCATTTGATATCACCTTAGCATCATCTTGAACTACCTCCAAGCTCTTAGGTGATCCATCCTTTAATATTTTATACCCACATTATTGTGATGGGAAAAAATCAATTGGTTTTGAGGTTAACACAAATGAAACATGGAAACACATGTCCTTACATAATAAAAGGTGTGTATGACTGATAGACAATATATTAAACTTAATAATAAGAATTTATGAAACTTTTAAATAAATTAATTAAAATAAAACACACACATACACTTGTTGATCAGGCTCATGATCATAAATCAATGCAATAAATACACATTTAATAAATTCACATTCATTGCAGCTGTTTTTAATTTAGAGAAATAAAACTTGTATTAATAAAAATTATTTATTATTTAATTAATTTAGTTATAAAAATATCCATTAAAATAGTCATGAAGACTCTTATCCAATTTAATGTTAAAAAATGAAACAATATTAATTTTCTAAAATGTAACTATGTTCACTATATATAATCAGAAAAAACATTGAGTGTAACATTATAAAATACCCTAGTGATATTAGGTAGATTACGATACACTCATAGAGAATATAACATACAAGAAATAACACATAAATAAATGAACATTATACCCAAAAAAATTTATGGACATGTGTTAAATTTCATGGTATGTAATGCTTTGAATCCAAGAAGATATATCAGTGTATCCTAGCTATATAAGTGTATAGTTCTAAATTTTACACATCTTTAATTAATTTCACAATAGGATATAAAATGTTTCACACCTATAGAAATGTTGATGCGTTTTAGTGAATTATTGACCAATTATTCACTTTTAGTGTAATATGGTATGATTTATAAAATTTAATGTTAGATACATTCCATGTAATGTATTTTACACATGATTAAGACACCCGCCTGAGTATTTGGTGTATATATTGGCTGATGAAATTAATGAGGTAGATGAAAATTTATCTAGAGTTCTGTTGTGTGACCTTAGAGTTACATTATTTCTAGTAACATTTGTTATGTAATAAATATATGACACACATTGGAAAATTCGTTTTCCACTAAGATAATTCCTATAGGTTACTATTTTGTAATCAAGATACATAGAATGTAATTTTCAAAACCATGTTCCATCCTTTTCTATTAAACATGTTATTTGTTAATGACAATGTGTGTTTAGTTATACAATAAACTATTTTATTATAGGACTCATTCCTGGCGTAGTTCATACAGGTATATGGAATCCACCTTTGGGATACGGGCCATTAGTTCCATGTTATCTGTCAAAAAATCTCAACATCTCTAGATGGGTTCTTTAAATGTGTAGTATTTATTATTATCCCATTTTTGTTTATATGATCGAGAATGATGAAAATTATAAATAGATGTTGACATTATAATTTTCATGAATGGATTATTGAAATAAAAAATCTAATAAAAAATGCATATAATGATTAAAATGAAAAATAATTATAAATTAGAATATGACCGCCTAGAGACTACTGGAATATTCCATATGTATTTGAATATCCCTTAGGCCTTGGGTGAAAAATTATTTTTTGGATTCAATGTAAAATCTTAAATATAAATTATAGTGAACATCATGATGAATAATATTAATATAAGAAAAATAGTGTAATTATTTCTTAACAGAAAAGTGAGGATCACATTCACATTAAATATATAATTAATTTAAATTAATTATCAGGAATTACATCTATTTTTAGAATTCATTCCTTATGTAAGGTGTTGTGAAATCAAATCCTAATATTGGGTTATATTGTTGATGATATAAGGTGATCTAAAGTGGAATAGAAAAAATTAATCAACACATGCTCCTTCGATCCTGAAAGTCTCTTATGGTATTCTAGGTAATAGCACTGTGATACCAATAATCTCACATTTCCCCCTTTTATGTGCATTAAATATTAGGATTGATTGATTCATTTTTCTATGATATGATAAGAAGGATGAATAATTATACTTCACTAGTTCTTAAGAGAAACCAATGTTTTTTCTTGGTTAGGATAAATATCAAGGGAGGAGAGGAGATTCATTGTGTACATTGATTGGTTATCCCTATCACAAATGATATTATAGTAACTATAATGACTGAAAACAATAGTTTAACATAAATTATTCACATAATGGACCTTTATCATATATTGATCCCATATTACACCCCTTTCCATGTAAAAAATAAATAATACATATATTTATCACTTGGTGTATTCAATGTCATGCAATGATAAATAGTATTTTACAGTTTGGACAATATATATTTTTCACGAGACCCAAAAATCAGAATTCTATTCTTCTTGAACACTTATTGAATTATCCAAAAAATAATTTAAATAAATATTATTCATTTTTTAAATAAATATATATTTACAATATTCAAGGTATAATATATAACTTTTTTTATTAATATTTTCATATATATTTAATAATTAATTTAATATATAAATTTTAATTATTACCGGTAAAAAAAATTAGTTATAAATTAACATTTTATATCTACATAATTAAATAATTAACTTGAGAATTTTTTTTTTAATATTTGTGATCCATGTATCATAAATAAATATTTATATTAATATTCCATTCACCTATTAAATACATATATAATTCAATATAGATTAATTAAAACACACTTTCTTTGAGACTATTGAATTTTTCCATAGTAGAATTAGGTGTGTTTTCTCAATGACTTATATTAGCATATATTAATAGGTCAGGGATGTCACGGCCCATCCTCGGGGCTCATGCCATGACTACCCCAAGCCTGCCTTCCATAGGCCTGGGGATGGCGACTAGCACCAAAGAAGGATTCTTGATAAAAGGAAAGGCATTGCCTTTAAACCTATAACACACTCAATCTGAATACAAGCAGTAGAAGCAAAAAGTACTAAAATAGAAAGAAAAGTGTGCTTAAGGTAAGTGGGCCAGTATACAAACCCAACTGAACAATAAGTACAAGTACAAGTAAAAAAGGAAAACAGCTCCTGGATCGTCCACCGGGGAATCCTACCTGAAGGGTTGGTACAGAACTCGAATACTCGTCCCTCAGGTATGTACCATCTAGTCCAGCTCCAAGCAGCCTCCTGTCTATCACCCTCAGCCTCGATCACTATTGACCATCGTCTGCACAGAACACAACAAGGTGCAGGTGAATCCCATGCAGGGGTGAGTATAACAATACCCAGTAGGGGACCCCGAGACCCCCGAAGGTCTCCCCAAATCCACTAAGGATAAACCACAGAAGTAAGATACAATCACAAAGTATCAACCAACCTTACTTAGGTATATGCCCATCCATATACCTAAGTTACCAATGACAATCCGGCTCTAACTCTCGAGCCCAAGAACAACTCAGTCCACAAAGGAAGTAAATTCAACCACCACGATGATAATGGTTGAAAGAAAAGACTCAGCTCAAACAGGTATACAAATTATGTAGAGAGATTTTAGAGATTCTTAGATGTAGCCACTAAGTCATCTATTCTGTTGAACCAACACAGGATCAAGGAACAGAAGTCAGAACTGTCGAACCCACACAGGATCCAGAAATAGCAGTCAGAGTTTTAGAACCCGTACAAGATCTAGGAACAGTCGTCAGTGCTTCCGAACTCACATAGGATCCATGAATAGTAGTATGAGATGTCGAACCCACATAGGATCCCGGTGCAGTAGTCATCACTTTCGAACCCACAGAGGATCCTGGTACATTAGTCACCGCTGTCAAACCCACGGAGGATCCCAGTACAGAATTCATCATTGTCGAACCCATGGAGGATCCTTTCATCTCAAACGCAGCCAGCCCTAGGGTTCCCACACACAGCATGCTAGATTCCGGGAGGGTCTGCTCTTCAAGCCAAGATTCGATACATCAACAGCCACAAAGTCTTGAGTTGATGTATCCCATAGTTTCATCACACCATAAGGAACCCAACGCGATAGACGGCGCGACAATCGGGCGTCTGGTATGTGAGTTATTTGTATTTCCATTCCAGGGGCCCAGTTGGGTTTTAAGCTCAAACCAACCCATCTGTACCCCAACTACGTCCGAAACTCAAGTGGAGTATTCCTAAATAATCGCCTCGATCCAAGAATTCCATCATCGCAGGTGGTTCATCAATCAGACACCCGAAGCCTAGAATAGGGGCGAAAAAGTGATAACTGGCTATAGCGGGTCCGGGTCCGATCCGACCCAGTCAGAGCGAACCGACCCGACCCAGTCCGAACGGGAGTCTGACCCGGTATGAGGGTCCAAATCGGTCTGCGGGTGTGGCCCGAACCGAGTGGTCGGCCCGACCCGAAGGTGCGGCCTGGCCCGAAGGCGCGACTCGACTAGACGGCGTGGCCTGGCCTGAGGGCGCGGCTCGGCCGAGGGGCGGCCCAGCCGAGGGTCGGCCTGGCCGTGGGGTGTCCCGGCTGTGGCCACCTGGCTGAGGGGTGGCCCGGCTAAGGGGCTGCCCGGCTGTGGGGCCACCCAGCCATGGGGCCGCCCGGCCGGGGGGGGGGGGTGGGGGGGGGGGCAAGGGGCGGCTCAGTCGTGGCAGCTCGGTTGAGGTGCTGCCCGGTCATGGCGGCCCGACAATGGGGCTGCCCAGCCGTGGTGACTCGGCCATGGGGCTTCCTCAGTGCAGCGCAATGGTGCCACACCATCTTCATTCTCCACGGCCTGCATGGCCGCGACCCCCTTCCTTCGGCGTGGCGTGATGGCGCAACGCCTCTTCCATCCACCGCGGCCCACATGGACACGGTTCTTCTCTGGCGTGGTGTATCGGCACCACACCCTTCCGGCTCCGCCTCCATCTTCAACCAATCAAGAACCAATCGGAGGGATGTCGGGCCATGTTTGTTCGGCCCACGCCCCCCGCATTAGGTGATAACAAGTGGCCATCATCGAACCCAAATAAACGACGAGGAACGAGGGTATAATTCATACATTAAAATAATCAAATCCCCCTACTCCATGTGAACCGCCTCGATCAAATCTTTGCCTCTTCCTAGGAGGTCCCTCAACTGTCTGCTGATCGTCAGTATGGCGGGTCGGACGGTCACGAGCCATGTGACCCTACCCGCTGCATGCATAGCATTGCCTGCCCTTCATATGACTGGCTCTATCTCGTGTTCCCCGCACAACCAAACCTGTATCCTGGGATCACCCACCTGACAGCCTGGCCCACTTGGACCTCTGTGACATATGTCTACTGCTTCCTGAAGAAGACTCCACTACGTGTCGCCATGTAGTGTGTCTCGCCGCTGGTGACTGCTCAGCTAGAAAACTCTCCACAAGAAGGGCTCCCTCCATCACCCCTGCCTGCGTCGGAATGCTGAGGGAGACCATTGATGCCTTGATCTCATGCCTGAGTCCCTTATCGAAGGTCCGGGCCCTGAAGAATGGGTCCCGCACCATATCAGTGGAGTATTGCGATAGGTTGGTGAACCTCGCTGAGTACTGAGGTACTGTCATGCTTCCCTACCACAGATGAAGTAACTCCTGAATCTACACCATACGAAGGGTGGCTGGAAAAAACTCTGCCTGTAATAGGCTCTCGAAGTCTGTCCAGAGTAGTGATGCCTCGTCATGCACATGGAGCATCAGGCTCCACCATCTGCCTGCTACTGCGTGCAGGAGACTCGCGACAAGGATCAACATGAAGTCGGCTGGTGTCCCTACCAATATGAAAACTCTCACGACAACCTCCAACCAATCCTCAGCTGCATGTGGGTCCGTCTCTCCCAGGAACCTAGGCGGAATCTGGCATTGGAACTCGTGCAACACACTCATATGACGTACACTCTCTGCTGCTAGAGCTGGTGGTATCGGTGTCCCAACGGGTAGTGGTACCGCTGGTACCTCCGCTGTGATGGGGCCCTACACCGAGGCCTCATCGCTCGGTGGGCTACCATCTCGTACAAAACTCAAAACTCTAGCTGGCTGCCTTCGTGGGGCCATCCTGAAAAGAACAGGTGTTCCACGGTTAAAACAGTATACCTGGTGAGCTGACACAAAGTATTCACAAAGAAAACTTTTCAAATGAAACACACAAGCAATTGGTGCTTTTGTGCACTGAGTCGGAAATTAGAAGTCAGAGTCCTAGTGTATGGATACGTTAGCCGCCGCACCAACACCGGTTTCCCTAAACTAATAACTACACCCAAAACACTTAACACTATTTCCACTTAAAAGAATTAGAGTCTAAGTTCTGTGGTAGAACTGTCTCCTCTGATACCAATTTTCACAACCCACCTCCCCTGGCCATGAACCTTTTCATCTGACCCCATGGGTCTCCTGTAATACCTTGGTTGCCTTCCCAGCACACCATAGGCTATTACTCACTAGGGTCTCTTATCAGAATAATGACTATCCCCATAGGCCAACACATGGTTTTCAGTGTGTTTTTTCCTCACTCACACACACCCTGGGAATCTTCCCAGTAGGTCACCCATCCCGATTACTGCTCCACGCCAAGCATGTTTAACTGTGGAGTTCTAATCAGGCAGGTTTACGAAAATAAAGGTGCACCTTGTTGACATGGGTGGTAACATTTAGCCTTTTAAGACTCACTTTTTCAGGGGTGTTACATCAACATTCTCTTTCCTTGGAGAATAGGATGTTCTACAAGATTCAAATTATTATTCATAACTTGAACTAGCTGAGAAAGTACCATCATAAAGTTTTGAGTAGCTGTTTTCATAATATTTGGAATATCATTAGGGAAATAGTCCCATTTCCTATCAAATTTATTGTTGGAATGTGTTCTACTATTTCCCACCATTAAATACGAAAAAGAAAGTGAAATTTGGGGGCTTGAATACATAGCTAATAAGCTTCTAAAAATAACTTTTAACATAAAAAGGATCATCTTTTTAAAGAAAAGGATATCCTAACTTGTGATTACTAGGTTTCAATCTATGTATCCAAGGATTATTTATTAACATATAATCTTATGGGATTTTTTTGGTTCCCTTAATAATATTTTATAATGAGCTTATGAATTTACCAAATCATATCACTTGGGAGTGTCAAACCAGATGCATAGTAAGGCATGTTTTCATGTACCGGGGTACCCTGAGCCAGGCCTGAAACACCTTGTTGGAGTTATTACTAATAGGTACATCTATGCTATAACCACATCCACTTGTAGTATCCATATAGGTATTTATTTTCTTGATAAACCACTAACTCTATACTTTCACAAATTTAGGGATGTTTTCTTATACTTAGTCTTATCTCTAAGGTTATTAATAAAGTGTTAGATCCCTCATCTACAGAAACAACTAAAATTTTCCTATGATTCCAAATATAGTGACCCTATACTTTTACACATAACATTACATGATTTTAGTCATAATTGAACATCAAAATTCAAGAAAATGATTGTAAATTCTAGTGTGTTGGAGAATAAGAAGATAAAACTGAGAACATGGGACTAAATAAAGTACTTATTTATTTATCATCTATTATGGTATCCTAAATTACATTGATCCCTTACATATAAATAGGATTTCCTAGGGATAACATGATAAAAGGGATGAGCAAAAAATACCATTAAGGGAATAAAATTAAAATAAATCTTAGTACATGGTTTATAAGGCATAACATATTGATATAAAAAGGCATTTAAAATGATTAAATATAAGTAATAATAACATGGGATCATATAATCATGGAATCATGGTAATGTTGAATAAACATAAAACATTACTTTAGCATGATTCAAGGATCATAACATATAGAGGAGCATGAGTTAAGGCTAACCACCAAGACCGTTTCACATGGAGTACGATTCAAGGCTAACCACCAAAATCATTGTACATAATGTCTCATGAGACTAAAAATTACCCAATGCATTGGAGAGTTGATTGTTTTCACCCATCATAACATGATTATGAATATGTTTTCCACATATATAATCATACATAAACATTAAAACATAAACATAAGGGTAACCCATGGAAAGAAATGGGTATCATAATCTTGTTACATAAAAAATGGGTGTATCAAAAACATTTCAATTAAAGGAAGAAATTAAATCATACATGGACAAATATAAATTAAAATAAGAATATATCATGATTAATAATGTCAAACTAAAGTGATAACATGTAAAAATAATATCTAATATACTTTATAATTAAAACATTTTAGTGTGGTTTAAGGAAAATATTAAAGAGAAATTAAAGAAGAAAAGGGAATAATCTATTTTATAAAACCATAATTGAACCAATAAAGTTTTAATTATAAAATGAGTTATTATATAAAAATAATTTATCTTAAAATAGATTATAGAGTGCACTTTAAATTGGGTAATAATTTGGAATGTTCCCTTAAATCAGGCTTGCTTATGAGGAAGAATTGTGGTGGGAACATTTTAAAAACATGCATATCCCTAAAAATAAGGATGAATGGATATTGATACATGAGTTTGGAACATATAAACATAATTTTTAAGATTTTTATAAAAATAAAATAGAAGTTAGTTTGGGTAAAAATAGATAATGAATAACCTAGAGGAATAATGGATGTTTGGGTAGAATCTCTTACCTTAAGTCTGGAGGTGTTTTTCACTTGATCTTAACATACTAGATAATTAAATTATATTCATTAATTAATAATAAAATAACCCTTTATATATTTATTTTAATATTATAACTTTATCAAGTTCATTTTTGGACCTTTTTAAGGGTTAAGAGGTTCAATTTCATCATTTAGGAGCGTTGGTTTCCTAGGTTTTCATGATCAATTTACTAGTATATATGTACAAAAGGTCATATAAAGTGGGAGTAATTATCCAAATTTTAATGTATATGTTATTAATAATCTTAAAAAGGATAAATTGGTCTTATATATCATTTTTTATTTAATTAATATGAATCATTAGATAAATAGTTAATGATAATCGTTTGGGTTTATTTTGGAAGTTTTTTATCACAACAAACTCAATTTGTTTAATAAATAAATATCATGGGTAAAAATGATTTTAGAACATTAAATAAGATATAATAAATATATTATAATCTGTTTTAACCATAAAAATGGTTTCATAACCATACTTGAAGACGAAAATGAAAAAGTGAAAACTTCATTATCTTTGAATGTGACAGATTAACACATCACGGATGATGTTTTTCATTTTTAGTATAAGTGGAGGGAGAATGAGAGATAGTCATGAATTATTCCATTATAATAAAAAAAATTACATTATATTTAAGGTACTATAGTTATCATATCATTTGTATGAGGCTAGGTGAGGAGATAAAAAGGAAGGAAAGAAACTTGAAAATAAATTAAAAGAAAAGGAATAGGGTTTTACATATTGATTCCTTCTTCTTGAGAACCTCCTTAGGGGATTAGTTTTGGTGTTTTATTATGAAAAAGCTCCGAGATGTGGGGGAGTGTATTTTTAAGATTATTTGAAATTATTTTTACAAGGATCAATGCTTGAGAGGTGCGAGGAGAAGAGGTGTTGAGGGGTGGTATGTATAGTAGAGGAGAGGGGTATTTTCTCATTATTTAATTCATTGGCTTATTATTTTTCTCAAAATAAGAAATAAAGTTTATTATTGAGACTAAATACATTAATTATATCATGTGAGTTCAAAAAAATTGTGCTTAAATAATTTATGACTCAAGCATGACTCAAGAATTCATTTATTTACTTATTCTGTAAATTATCGTACTTCACTATTCACCAAAAATTCAAGTATTTTAGAAAAAAAATCACCCTAACCATTATTTTACCTATAGAATTCAAAAAAAAAACTTCATTTTATGAAAATAATTTTCTATATATGAGAAAAAAAATTTAATTAAAATCATCATTTACTTTAAAAATACAAATTTTAAAATTAAGTCTTTTCTAACACTTTGAAAAATTAATTAAGGTCTCGTAAAATTATCACATAATCAAAATATATAGAAATATTAATTTATTAATACATTTTATGAAAATAAATTTTCTTTTAAATTATTAAATTATCCATTAAATTGTAATTAAATATCTATGACTTAAAAAAATACCAACACATAATTAATAATTTTAAAATATTTATTTACTTATAATATGATATAATTATATCTGATTGTCACTTATAAGATGGATAAATTTTATTTATAATTTCATTGGTGAGGTTACTATTCAATTATCAAAATTACTATTCATAAGGGTCATTTTAGTATTCCAAAGGTCATGTTACTATTTGTTTGGTATATATTCCTTAACTTCTAGAAATGGATTTTATTTCATTAATTATTCATTTATAAAGTTTTAATAGTGTTCTTAAGGTGATTTTATGTGATTTTACTATATAAAATAATTATAAGAAGGTAATTTCTGTTGATAAAAGTTTTGGTTCATTACACATGTAATGCGATGATGAAAAATAAATTAAGTCTTTCATAAATATGGTAGTTTGCACTTACAGATAGACGATGTAATCATTTTTTCTATGAATAAGTGAGAGAGGTGGTTATTTATTTTTCCATCATATAATAACACTTTAATATAATAATGAAACTTATTTTATTATATTATTATGTTATAAAAGACTTTGAGTTAGAATAATAATACTTAAGGAAATATAAATAAATATGATTAATTTTGGAATTTTTTCCATACTCCATGGAATAAATCCTTTACAAATTGGATTATGATTTTGAGGAGAAAAAAATTATATAGAGTTTATAAGATTTTTTGGGAAATTTTGGGAAGAGTTTTTTTTAAACTAAGGGTTTTGTTGTGAGATGAAAAATGGGATCATAAAGAGATTATTTTATGATAGAGAGGAGTGGAATTTCTATAATAATTGATTCACTCTTCAAGGGAAGTGGCTCTAAATGTTTCTAAAAATGAATAGTGAATGAGATTTTGTTAATAAATCCTTCAAATAATTTTTTAGATACATGTTTTTAAAATTATTTAAGTATTTTACCATTTTTAACCCTTTAACTATTTTAACTTTTATCGTGGTATCTAATTTTTACCTAAGTAATTTTTTTATACCTAAAAATAAAATGGAACTTATTACATAATTTTTACATTATTATTCAAAATATTAAATCAATTTTATTATATAAAATTAATAAAAGTGATAAAAAATATTTTTATAATAAAAAATTTATAATGTATTAAAAACATTTTTAGAGAAAAATACAACTTAAGTTATAAAATATCAAATATAGATTTTAAAATTAAACTTAATATTTTGAAATATATAATTTCACTTATAAAATAAATAATTTTTCAAATAAATGGTTTTTTAATTTTTATATCATTCATATATACTAATTATTTAACAAAATTTATAGTATTTTTAAAAATTGTATTTTATATTATTTACCTAAAATTAATCCTTTAAGAGTAATAAAAAAATTCATCCTATAATAATATTTTTATTATAAATCCAAAAATAAAATTTCATTTTTTATAAATTCAAATTCTAAAAATTTTAAAATTAACATTCAAATGGAAACATTAAATATAAAAAAACAATTTTCATAGGAAAATGAATTTTTCAAATATTAAGGTTTATTATTCTTATTTATTATTAATTAATAATTAATATATTGTTTTTGTCAACAATAAACTATATTATTATTTAACAAGAATATACTTATTTCTTTGAAATAGATTTTCATATCCCATAAAAACCAATTTTAGAAAGAACAAAATTAAAATTTTAAGAATAAAATGATCTTATTAATTATTTAGATTTACTAATTGAATTTTATTAGTTCACATGTAATTAAAGTGTTTATTATTATTTTTTATTCACATATTTTATATTATAGTTTCATATATTTATACCCTCCAATCTCACAACTTACTTAGGATAGTTGTATTTAACTTAAAAAATGTGCCACAAATCATTTTGGTTCTATGTTGCATGTGAAATAATCAATTTAGAACAATATTTATTTCGAAGAGAAATATTCACAAAAATCAAAGGTTGTTGCATTCTAACCAATTTGAATAATTTAAACATCTAAATGTTATTACTAGGATGAGAACAAGTGAGGGAAATTTTATATCATTACATCACCAGGTTCCTACATAGCTTCCTCAAACATATGACTCTATCATAGAACTTTGACCAGATGGGTAGTCATGTTCCATAGTAATTTATCTCTTTGGTCTAAGATTTCCAATTGTTTTTCTCATATAAGGGATCATTTTTAGCTATTTATCTTATATGTTTAGTACATGTGAATGGTATGGTATGTATTTACTCAAAATTAATACATGGAAGACATCATTTCTTTTGGATAGGAATGAAGGGAGTGTTAAAAAATAAGTTATAGACCCAACATGGTCGAGGATCGAAAATTGACCAATACAATTAGAGTTCATCTTGAATTTCTTCCCAAATCTTATAGCCCACTTCCAAAGAGATATTTTTAGGAAAAACATATAACTAACTTTAAACACTGGATCTCATTGATGATTATCTTCTTAAATATTCTATAAAATTTTCATTAATTTTATAAGTCACTGAATGGATGGAACCTTCTGTGTCATTTCTTGAACAAGTTCAGATCTTATCTGCTTCCTTCCATGAATATTATCCCAGCATATTAGAGTCCGAAATATATTCTCATACATAGACTCATATGGTTCTGCTTGAATACTATATTAAAAATTATTATTATATGATAACTCTACTAGGAGGATGTGTTGATCCCAACATCCTTATAAATCCATTTAATAGGTTCTTGAAATATCCTTAAGAATTTGAATGGTCCTTTCAGACTGACCATTTGTCTAATGGTGATAATAAATACAAAATTTCATCTATTTTGAATAATTATCCAAAAACTTGATAAAATACTTAGATATTAGTTAGTTACATTGGATATTGGAACTCTAAGTAGCTGTACAACTTCCCACATGTGTATCTTGGAAATTTTTTCTGGTGAAAAATATTCTACGGGGAAAATAAAATGTGATGATTTTATAAGTTTATCGACCTCAAACCAAATATAATTGTGTCCCTTAGATATTTTATTGAGTAATTTTATGATATATATGGTAGTTTTTTCATATTTACATACAGGTATATGTAATGGTTTCATAATCCCCCTGGTCTTCTAACATTTAGTCTTAACTTACAGGCATATCAAGCATTAAGATATGTATTTTTCCACCTCTCTCTTGAAGTTATCCCACTATAAATTCTCTTTGAGATATTTTTATATTTATATTTATTATTATATTTATAGATAATTATAATCTATGGAAATCATCAAACAAATCATTCATTAATTATAGTATTTATGGCACACATATCCATTTTCCAAATCTTATAATTCCATCATTTTCAAGGTTAAACTCTAGAATATTCCCCATATTCCTTTATTGCTCAATATCCTTTATTTATGCCTCCTTGATATTCACATGGATAGTTTACTAAAAAATCATTTGGGAAAGACAAGATTTCTCAGCCTCTCTTATGACTTCAAGATTCATACTTTAAAAATCTATGAGTTTTGGATCTTTTTCTACCTACTACTTAGTTAGAAAGTGAAGAATTGTTTTGATGAATATTTACAAAAGTTGAAATTGTTGATGAAAATAAGTGACATGGTTAGAACCAAATTATTAAAGTTTATAAACTATCTACAGAAAAAATTAACATCATTCATGCTAGAATAGGCACATTCACTTTTTTACTAATCATACTTTTACCCAAGTGTAAGGGTATTTACTACTTTTTGTATCCACACAAAAGGATTTTTTTCTAGTGGATTGTGTGGTATTGGATTATTTTCAAACCATTTAAAGGTCTATACACACTTATTTAGTAGTGAACCTTTTAAATACTTATGTTTATGAGGATGTGTGAATATTTTTTTTCTTCAAAAAAGTGATAATCCTTTAACAAGAGGTGAAGGGTGCTTCACAAGAAAGATAACATAAAATAAAATTATATCAATATTTCACACCTCCCCCTCTCAGTGATACATTGATCCAAGTTGGTCCCTTTCAATTGGTATCAGATAAAATGTTCCATTCTTTAACTCTTTGCTGAAGTTTTTGAAGAGAAGTTGTCATGGAGAATCTAAATTGTGTGAACAGTAATGTAATTGTAGTATTAGATAGAAATAACTATCATATAAAAAAATATAGAATGTTTCCATAACATATTTCTCTTGGGTATGATGTTTTAGAATCTTCTGTAATTGAATTTTCAACACTTATTGAAAATTTTCATCTTACAACTTTGGAAAATAAGAATCGAGAGAATGGTGGAAGAGCCAAGAATGATTTAATCTCATCACATTATAAAAGTGGATTACTTAGAGTATAGGGAGTTTTAACTTCTAATGGTAATTGGGATAAGTTGAAAAATACTTATGAAGGAAAAAAAATGTAAAGAAATCCTAGTTATAAATATTGAGGCTGAAGTATGATTATCTCAAAATGGTTGAGAATGAATTTGCTGGTGACTTCTTTACAAGCATGAATAATATTATAAGCATCATATGATAACTTTGTGATAATTTTAAAGATTAAAAAACTGTAGAAAATATATTTATAATTATTCCTAAGGAAAATATAATATGATTCTTTATGATGAATATGTTAGTGCTTATTAGTCAAAAAATTAGGCCACTAACAATCTTGATGAATTTTTATCCTTATTTTCTAAAAATGTTAAAAGAGGTACAAGAATGTATAAAGGGAAGATTCCCCTAATTTTTTTTGAATATGGAGCTATTGGAAAATTTATTGTGACTTTACCTAAGAAAAGGATTGATGAAAATAATAATGAAGATGATACAAGGATAAGAATATCTTGGAAGAAATGGTTTGAAAAATAAAAACCTTATTCAATGGGAAAAGATAAAAATTTATACAAATCCAAAAAGAGAAGTTGTTTAACTAATGATGATGGTGATGAAGATAGTGAAATTGAAGCTGGAAATATTACTAAAGCTTCTATAGAAAATAAGTTTATAGAAATAGTTAATGATGACGAATTTGGAAGTAGTAGTTATAAAGAAGAAGAGACTTAGTTAGACTTTTATCTTAAAATATAGTTGAAATAATGTCCTATAAATATAGTAATACGTGAAATAGAAATCAAGAAGTTAAATACAGAAATTACTAGAGTAAAAATTCTAGAATTTATAACTGAATATAAATCTAAGATATTTGAAGAGATTGATTATCTGAAGAAGTATATTGGAAAATAAAATAATCAGAATGAACACATTGACATAGTTTTAATATTAAAAGGGGAAGAGTTATAACTTGTTAAAAAAAGGTCTCTAAAGTTAACCAGGGAGTTAAAAGTTCAATAAATTTATCTATGATGATGGAAAAAGTTTTGGAAACAATAAACCTAATAAATATCAAAAAAATTTATCCCCAAAGGTGGAAAATAAAGTTGTTTTTTTTCTAAGAAGAATATTGAGTTAATTATGTACATGGACAAAACCAAAAAGGTTGAGAACTCATAAGTTTCTAAAAATATATGAGTCTAGAACAAAGGTTTCTATTAATTTTTATTCTAATAAATTTGGTAAGAAATTTGAAATGAATAATAAGAGTCTAGGTGATAATATAATGTTTGGGGCTTGAAAAAGTTTTGATATGAAAGATAAGAAATTATCTGGAAGATATGTTTATAACTCTTTAAAGTATGATTATCTAAAATTAAATTATTCTTATGATTGGTATTTTTGGTATTGTGATGGATTTGGGAATACAAAAAATATATTTTGGTTCAACCAAAAATATTAAAATTTTCCTAAGAGTTACAAAAAGAAAATATTTAGGGGGAGTCAATCCTTTCAAAGGAATAAGTATAATAAAGTTGTTTTAAAAGATTAGAATTGGTTGTAACCAATGGAAACTATTTTTGAAAATGTGAACAACATGGAAGTATTGAAAAAGGGTGTTGGGTTTTGTTACCAAAACAACATCATATTTATAAAAACTATTGAAATCCAGATGTGAAGGAAGGTAAAGGGAAGGAAAAAAACTCTTATTGCGGAAAATTATCTCAGAGCTAAAAAAGGATAACGAACTTGGATTTTAGATATTGGATTTTATTCCCATATGATAAGAGATTTTAAATTTTTGAAGACTATGAAATATTTCAAAGAAGGAATAGTGATGTTTTTAAATAATGAATCCTTTAGAATCAAATATGTTTAATCCACTATTATTGGGGAAGAAAATTTAAAATCTAATAAATCCTTATTTTTAATGGGTTTAAAAAAACATATTGAGTTCTTTAAAACTTTTTTTATGAAGGGAACAATTTTTTTTAGTAAATATGGTTTTTTTGTGAAAATATTTGAAGATTTTAAAATTTTGTTTTAAGAGTCCCACATACAAAAGGAAACTTTTTTCAAGTAGATGGAGTATATAATTATTATTATCTAAGAAAGATGGAAGAAAAATAGTTATGGAATAAAAGGTTGGGACATATGAGTCAAGGAAATAAGAGAAAGTTATCAAAGTAAGACAATTTTTGTGATATTCTGGACATGTAAAGAAGAAAATATTTTTATTATTTAATTTTTTAGAAAGGTAAGATTATAAACTCTATGCATAAGAAATTTAAACTTCATTAAACTCATCCCCTAGAACTAATACATTATAATTTTTATAGTTCAATGATAAAATAATATACTTTTATAGATAAGAACTTCATTTATTTCATTGATGATTTTACTCTAATTACTTGTATTGTGTATTTGAAAAAAAAATCATAAGTTCTAAATATGTTTAAGAGTTTCAGGAGAAGAGATGAGAAGTAATGTGGGTATTCACTGATGAAGTAAATAATAGAAAATGGTGGTGAATACAAGAATGAATATTTCAAAAGTTATTTTGAAAAATATAGAATTCATCATGAGTTAAGTACACCATATACACCACATATAAATGGTTTTGGTTAAAGGAATAGTAGAATTTTAGTTAAGATAGGGCATACAATGTTGATTTATCATGGACATTCTCATATCTTCTGGAGGCTAGCCATGAGAACCAAAGTGTATATTCAGAACCATTGTTTCTGTAATCCAAGTTCTAATATAGATCCTTATGAAATGTTATATGATAAAACTAAAAATTTGAAACAGTTTAGTGTTTTTGGAATTCACTATGTCAAAAAGAACAAAGGTGTAAATCTTGGAATGTTTGATCAAGGAGGTTAATATGGAATCTTTCTTAGTAATGGTATGTATATTAGAGGATATATATGTTTCAAAAAATTGAGAGGAATAATTATTGATACAGTTTTTTTAAAAGTTCTTTAAAAAAACATAGTAATATGTTTTAGAAAAAACATTCAAATGAGAAAGATGAAGAGGATGTAATAATTTTTTTTCAAGAAACATGAAAAGGATTCCAAAAATTGTGATTCCACACATATAAAAGAATCAGACTCATCTATTTTCAATGATAAGGAATAATTTCATACATTAAATTCTAGGCTGAGGAAACAGGTGGAAGATCAAAAAAGTATCCTTGATTAACATCATTCGGATCAAACAAGAATACCATCAAATGATATTGGACGTACTTCTTTTTATTCAAAACTCTATATAAAATATGTTAATAAATATTTTCATAATCATGAATAGATTCATGTAATGAATGAAGAGTTGGAATATATTGAGAATAAATAAAATTGGGAAATAATACCTAAACCCAATGAAAAAAATATATTTTAAAAAAATGGGTGTTCCAAAAAAATTGAATGAATATGGTGAAGTGAAAAGAAACAAAGTAATATTTGTTTGAAAAGATTACCCATAGATTGAGGGAATTGGTTTTAATGAGTCTTTTTTTTCTAATATCAAGGATAAAAACAATTAGAATATTTATTTCAAGTTCTTCGCAATGAAGTTATAAAATTTTTCATATGGATTTGAAATCATCATTTATCAATGCATAACTTGATGAAGAATTTAATGATGAACAACCTTAAGGATCTTTTATTTGAAAGGATGACATTTATGTGTGCAAGTTGAAGAAATTTTTTTATAGGATAAAGTAAGCTCTAAGAGATTTGTATTCCAAATTTTATTCCTATTTATAGAAGTTGAATTTCAAGAATATAAGAGTTGATACTCATCTCTATATCAAATAAAATCATGAAATTTCTCTCATTGTTATATTTTATTTTTTTAATATTATTTTTTCTAGGAATTATGAAAGAACTTGTGAAAGATTTTTTTTGAAGAGATACATAAGTTGTTTGAAATTTCCATTCTTAGTGAAATGAAATACTTTCTTGGGTTACAATTATAACAAAATAAGAAGTAAATTTTTATTTACCAAGAAAATTATGATAAGTAAATTATTAAGAAATTTGGATTAGATAATTAAAAACATGTTTACACACCAATTTTGTAAGGAAACAATATTTAAAAATATAGAGAAGGAAAGGGAATTGCCTATAAAGAGTTTTGGAAGCTGATTGTAAATTTTTTATATCTGACTACCTCACGACTAGATATTTTTTATATTATTATATTATGTTCAATATTAAAAAGTGATCCAAATGAATAACATATCTTGGATGGAAAAAAATTCTTAGATATATCAGAGTCCCAATATATTTTGGAATCAGATATGATATCTTAGAAAGAATTAATTTTTTGGGGTATACAGTTACAGATTAGTAATGAAGTGTGGATGATAGATTTCCACATTTTATGGAGTATTATTTCGAGGTACATCTATGTGAGTAGGCATAATAAAACAAAAAATTATAATACTCTTAGTATGATTGAATCTAAGTATATTTCCGCTACTCAAGATACAATACAACTTATGTGGATAAAGAATCAGTTGGAAGAATTTATTGTGGAAGTAAAGTTTACTCTACTCTTGGGTTGTGGTAATCAAAGTCCAATAAATATGAAAATAAATAAATTACAACATTATCATTCAAAACATATTCATATAAAATATCACTTCATTAAAGAGAATTTGGAGAAGATTTAAATGAAGATAAACTTTGTTCTTATAATGGAACAAGTTGTTGACATTTTCACAAAACCTTTACCAATGGAGGAATTTTCGAAATTGAGGTTAAAAATTGGAATCCAACATTATTCTCTCCATGTTTTAGGTATATTTTTATATATCCTCAATCATATTTTCTTTATATAGTGTTTTCAAGGCAACAAAAAATGATGTTTCATGAATCTATCCATTCATATGTACTAAACCTTTTATAGAGGAATATATGTAGGGTAGTTGTGGGTAAGATATGAACTCACCATGTTAGTGTCTCATATATTCTAATAGTATATTGAATTATTGGTGGGAATCTTATTTTTATAGGGACATGAAAGAATTTTTGGAGAGGCTCAAAGTTTAAAAGTGGAAGATGTTTTGTAAGTCACTACTTATGAAAAAAATGGTTTTGTTGTCAATGATTATTTTTTCCTATAATTATTTTTCTCAAGTAGGATTATAATTTATTATTAGTAATCCATACCTTGAGTTACAAAGTTTCAGTGGTTTATGGACCTTGGTTGACAGCAAAATCAAATGGGAATATTATTGGTACCACGTTGGTTGTAAGTAGTTTTCAAATGATGGAAGAATTTTGTATAGTTTTATTTGTATTTTTTCATCATTATGAAAAATTATTTCACTTTTTAAGTATTATTTATTGGGAAAAAGGAGTATCTAACATAGAATATTGGACTCAAAGTTCTTAATAAAGTCCATCAGTTTCAATTTTTAGTTCAAGAATTTTTTCCTGGAGAAAATTGTCTTTGGAATCACATTGTGTATAGAATGATTTTTTATCAGATTGAGAAGTTGTATTATATTATGAATGTGTTTCAAGATATTCCATACTAAATAATATTATTCCTTGTATTTTTAATTTCTAAATATCATATGTTTTATTGAAAATTTTTGATCCATGATTTCTTAAAGAAAGGAGAATAAAATGTCTAGCAAATCAGATGATCCTATATTGATCTTAATGTTTTCAACACCATAAGGAAGTCATGATAAAAACATTATTTTTTAGTATAAAAGAGAGTATGAAGTAAAATAATTCTGGTCACAATTAATTGGTGTGATTTTTATTGGATAATGAATTTGTTTAGTGATAGATAAGTTTGAATGGGATGAAGTCTGAGGCTTTGTAGAAGTGTTGACCGATCGATCCATCGGAATGTTTGGAACCTAGAATGAACTCATTCATAAAATAAACTTTTAGTTAATTTGGTTATGAAATAATTCATTTTTGATATTATTATAAGAGATTCATCATGTCATAGATTCAGCATACGTGTTCTAACACCAATCACTCAAAGAAGTTCATGACATCGATCTGTCAGAAATTTTTTTTGTATCCTCACAACATTAGAAGAATAATTTCATTAGAGGTGGGATACAACTATTTTGGAAAACATGTATATAATTTTGTGATGTTGATCAATAAGATGAATTTTTTGGGATCTATAAACCAATTTTTCTATAAATAATGATCTTTTGGATGATATCAGGGACTATTCAATCTAACAAATCTCAATAATATAGTTAAGCATTTTCATAGAGAAAATGTTCAGATTTATTTTACATTTATAAAGAATCATTGGATATGCATTGACATATATATATCAAGTTATAAAAGAGATCAATCCATCAAATTCAATTTTACACTGATAAGTCATAGGATGTTAGACATTATTAGATCCAGGTTTTCCTCGGTTTGAGTATTTTACAAAATAATAATGAAAAGTTGAAACATTTTGACTACTATAGATGTTGAAAAAATGTTTATGTTATATTATTTTCAGTTGGTTGGGATCATCGGGTTGGAAAGTCTTAAGATTAACAAATGTTCAATTTGAATGAAAAATTATATCATACTGAAGAATTGTTTATAAGTCATAATGAAGTTATGAGAAGATTTGAAAAGTTTTGAGAAGAATTCAAAAGAGTTTTGAGTCACTAAAGTGGTAAAAGATAAAGATTAAATGAAAGTAAAAACTGAGTTTCTGGAATTTAGTTGATCAAGAAAATAAAATTGGTTTCCTACCCTTTCTAATTCTAGAACACCTATAAGTAGAAGTAAAATTATAGCATACTATGACACTATTTATGTGTAGGAGAAATTGAGAGCATTGAAGTTTTGATGTGGATCTGATAGAGGAAAATATTTTGGACGGACGATTCATGAGAAAAAATTCTAGATATAAGAAGTTTAAAGAAGTTTTTATCATAGTTTTCAGATATAACCGAGCAATTTTACTAAAATTTTAATTAAAGAAGTGATCCCAAATTATTTCTAAAGTATCTATTATTTCTTGTTTTCCAGAATAAATAATCATACTGAGAGATTAGACTAGGTTCTTATAAAAAAATCCAAAGAAGTATTTTCTACCTGTTGTATGGTAAGAAAGTGAAGAATTATTTTGTTGGAGATTTAAAAAGGTGGAAATTATTAATGTAGAATAGTGACATGTTAAAAACTAGCTAGTGAATATATGTAAAATTATTAAAAAACTTATTTTTCATCATTCATTCTAGAAGATGAACATGCATTGTTGTATTTATAATAGTGTTATACAAGTGTAAGGGTGTTACCTACTTGTTTTCTCCAAACAAAAGGATTTTTTTTGTGGATTTTGTGGTATTGGATTATTTTTAAACTATTACAAATACCATATACTCTTATTGAGTAGTTAAACTTGTAAATACTTGTGTTATTATAGATGTGTGAATGTTTTTGATTTCAAAAAAATGATAATTATTTAACAGGAGGTGATGGTTTCCTAAAAATAAAGATAAAATAAAATAAAAATATATCACTGATTAACCCCCTCCACCTCTCAGTGATACATTTAATCTAGTTTTGCATTTTCAATTTCTCCTTCTATAGGGTCTTTAGTACAATCCTTAAATACTCTTCATGTTCTTCCTTTATCTTAGAGTATATAGGAACGTCATCATTAAATACTACCACATATTTTTCGAGGAAATATATAATATAATACCCTAACCTTTTCATGCATAGATATCATATATTAATAGATTAATATCTAATACATTTTACAAATACAAGATTAAGGACCATAAAGGTTTAGCGTCTTTATAGACTAGATGCACAACCTTTTTATTTCTTTAAAAATATTCAACATCTCCCATAAAGATACTTAAAAATAGTGCTCTTATTATTTATACCTTGCCTAAAACCATTATTAATAACTAAGGGAAATAAAAACATAAGAAAGGGTGAGATCAGATGCTTAGTAAGGGTAGAAAACGGAGATATCAATGATCACTTAGGCATAATATGAGTATAAGGATATGAGAACATGAGGCTGAAATTTGAAAAATATTTCCCAGTATATCTTAGATCATAAACATGATTTATTGAAAAAATCATAACAGTTTGTAAGGCATAAATCAGAAATTAATCAACAACAATGATCCATGATAGAATAACATTGTCATAAGAATGGGTCAAAACATAAGCTTATAATATTTTGAACATTTTTAAATAGAAATAAGTTTACTCATTAAATTAAGGACATGAAATAAGTTCCTGGTACAAATATTTGGACATAAATAAAGGTCAATACATAATCTTATGGACATGAAAGATAGATTCATGCGTAAACTATTGGACAAGAAATTTTGGTTCATGTATGAACTTATAGATATGAAATTTATGTCTATGCATAAACTTATGGACATGAAAACCATGTCCACACATAAAGTTATGAACATGATGTCAGGTTCACATATAAAATATTTACCTTGTGAGTTGTCTATATTTACTTAACTCATTGTTTGAATATAATAGACCCACCCATAATATAATCATAACCCATTCATATGTATTCCACAAGATCATGAAAACATTTAACATTTCATCATAAATTCACCTGATGAAAAGAAAATAGGTTTTATAAAAATTGCATCATCATTACAATAAATCATCTAGAGAGAGATTAAGGATGTTATAATATAATAAAATCTCAATGAAACATAAGTAAAATTAAATTATTTAATCATAGATGAAAATTCCCTTAAGGGGTCACCTGGATCATTTCTTAAGGAAAATACCATTTTCTTCTTTAAATAACTTCTTTATAATATAAAAATTTACAAAATATTATAGGAAATATTTTCTTTTAAAATAAAAATGGAAAATTATAAAGTAGGCATCAATGTACTTAGCAGTCATAGTGGTTGGAAATTCCAATCTTTTCTTATACTTGAAAACAAATATTTCTTTCACATTTTTTGGTAAAAATTAAAAATTACCTCATTCAAAATAATTCAAAAAGATTCCTTATAAACCCTTTTGTAAAAAGTAAATAATGGTTCAAATGGATTTAAAAATAATATGATAATATTATTAAAATTATTTAAAACATTTTTAACAAACATGGGTATGAAAGAAAAAGGATTTTCAATCAAAGAGTGAAATAAAGTGGGGTTTCCTTAAAAATATTCTTTCATATATTGAGTACATAAGATATAAAAAATAAAGGGAAACATGTAATATCTATAAATAGTCATATCAGAAGAACTTTTATGATATTCTTAAGTGGTATATCATGAAATTTCATCATCATAAACTTAATCATAAACAGTCTCGATAAACAATGAGATTGTAACGTAAAAACGTCACTGCTTTGGTAACTTTCAAATCAAAACCTCATGAAAGAGAAAAATGTAGATTGATATATAAATACTCATAATCTTTATGAAATAATAATAAATTAAATTCATTGGATTTATATAAACCACATAAAATAAACAAGTGGTTAATATAGAATGTGTCTCATAAAAGTAAAACTGAAACGAAAATTTCAGACCTCAAGTCTCACCTTGCTCTGTATGAATTTGAACCTATTGTATAATAATTAAATATTAATTATAAATCTATTTTAGAACCATAATTATATATATCATACTATATATTATTTTCTTATAACATCTTATCACCCATTAAAAATCATTATTAAAATCTTTGTTTCTAGTTATAATTGTTACGTTTTTCATAAAAGTTTATATTTATAAATCAGAGCCTATATATTTTAATAATGCTTAAATCCTATAAATAATTTTAAAAGTTATTATAATATAATTTATATTCAATATATATATATATATATTTAGAGTCATACATAAAATTTATATATATAAAAATGAATTACGTCGTCCATAGAGACGGTAGGTCGTACGTACACATGAACGATGTTTCCATTTTTTGATGGATGGGATGAAATAAAGGTAAATAATAATTCACCATTATAAAATAATAATAGAATCAAAACTAACATATATATTTACTAAATAATTTCACTATAACAATCCAAGTATGTGGCGATGAAATCTAATTACACTGTTATGCGGAAACAGTAAGCCGTATGTATGCGTAAGTGATGCCTTCACTTTACATAAGATAGAAAGAATGTGTATAATGGTTGTTACATCAACAAAATAAAAAATAAATATATTTATGATACTAAAGTAATTATTTTATAATGTATACCATGTATTTTGAATAATTTAAAGAAGAAATAAAATTGAAAACGTCTGATTAAGAGTTGTACCCCTATGTTGAGAACTCTCTTTTGGCTTACACCTTAAGTCACAAGGGTATGATCCTATGTAAATAAAAAAATATCTATGATGTGATGAATGAATATATTAATGTATTATGTCATATATTTTCTGATCTGTAAGTCTCAAAGGGTGTGATAAAGAGATTAGAAGATGTACCCCTTAATAAGTGGCGGAAGGAGCACTCACAGAATTACAAAGAAAGATTAGAATATAAATGATTCGTTCTCAAAAAAAATTCTTAAAAAGGAATATAAATATTAATAAAAGAGAATAATGTAAAAAAATTATAAATAGATGAAATTTAGACAGGTTTTTTGTTTGATTTTAAACATTTTATTTTTTATTAACGCTTAGTTAACTGATTTTAACCTTAACCATGATAATGAGTTATTTAATATTAAAGGGTTGTATTTTTACTTATAAGGTATAAATTGGATCATAAATATCCATGTAATGAAATTTTTAACCATATATTATCGTTAATTTCATTTTTAACACTATTCATTTAATCTAATTTTAAAGACACTAATGAAAATATAAAATTTCAATATAATCCTTCCATGCATCCCTAATATATCATATTTATCTAAAATATTCATGGAATACAATAATTAAACAACATTATATTACTTTTAAAATTATTCAAATCATTTATTCTATTTTTCTTTTAATTGAAGAACTTTTACATATTAAAGTCAAGAGAGTGATATTTTATATTTATTCTTTTCTTAAAATTATATAATGGTCCTAATCAAAGAAATATAGAACCAGATAACCATATATTAGAAACTTGGATGGAAATAGCCAAAATATACTCATCCAATATGATGAATGGAAGTTTTATAGAAAATATAAATCCTTATTCCAAATTTCTAACCCCATTTTTCTCGTCATACACTTACTGAGGTGACAAAAATTTACTATGGTTACTTGTAACGCCCCGACCCCAATTACCCAGAATTGGTGCATTATTACATAACATTGGCATGATATAAGGAATAATGTCTCGAAATAATGATCATTTTAGTATCCTTGGAAGTACTAGATACATACATAAGTTTTACATTACATAATGAAATAAAAAAACATTGTGTCCCCTTTAAACACTCCTATATCCCTTAGCCTATTCTTGCAGGTTAATCATAATATACTTATTTGAATCCTAGGAAAAATAAAACATAAGAAAGGGGTGAGCTTAGATTCTCAGTAAGGATAACAATATAGAGGAAACTATCATAAACAAGAACAAACATTTATGGTAATGTATAATACTAGAACACAAGCCTTTTAAACTTAAACTTTATCATAATAAGGAAAATATAAATCAAATAATTCCATTTACTAATTACCATGGATATTCTAATAATATAATAATCACATGTAATATCAATATCCAATTTCATAATTCTGAAATGCATAATTCTAGACTTCATAACCACATAGTCAAGGCCTTGTGCCAAGACTACAAATAAAATTTTGTCAAGGCCTTGTGCCAAGACACTAGTTTGTCTCATGAGACCTACTGATGCATCAAGGAGCTATAGCAGGCTCCAACCATCACATAATAAGTATAATTCATTCCTCATATGAAATGGTTTAAACATAACATAATCATTTATATTAAAACTAGCATACGAAATGTCAATACATTATCTATAAACCATGAATGGTATAAAAATAAAGCATCCACAGACAAACATATCACAAAAACTTCAATAAAGTATGGAATATTTGAATCATAATAAATCAAACTTGATCAAGAATAATATCCCATAAAGGATGTTGACATAATTGAAAATGATCAGTAAAAATCTTTGATATAAATATCCATTTTTCATGAAAACATTTAAAAATCTCACTATTTATCAAGAAGCTGTTTAAAATAGATTTTTGAATCAAAGCTTCACGTACCACTTGGAAACTTTTAAATGGAATTTAAATTTAAGAACATTAATTTCCATATAAATAAAACCTTAAAACCATTTTTAAAACATGCACATTAATGAGAAATATTTAGAAGAATAAATTTTCAAAACATTTAAAATGATATTTTAGTTAGAGTTCCTAACCAAATGAGAGACGCTTGAATAAAAATAATTGTGGTAATAAAGAATTTATAATATCATGAGAATAAAGGGATTCATGATATACTATGTCAAAGTACAGTATATAAACCAAATAAAAGTGAATTGGCGCATAACAACAAAGAATTCTAAATGGAATGTAAGTTGAGATGAATTCCTTTATAAAGATTGTATCCTTAGGTTAATGATAAATCAATGACATAATTATTTGTGAAAAATATAAATACACTAAATATTATTGGATATTAAGTGTAAATAAATCAGAGGACATTCACACATATTTTTGTAAAAACAACACCAATGACTTGGATGTTTAACTCAATGAATAGAAGTTGAGTTAAAATTACTCTTATCAAGTTTATATCAATGGCATGAGAATTTATCAATGGAGTGATTATGTGTATCAAAATTATATCCATACAAAGGGGAGTTTAAATTAATACATAAGTAAATAAATAGTTATTTAACACATAATCCTGGATTAAAGTAATCAATGAAGTATGCGTAAAAATGAATGAGTGGAATTTGAAATTTGAAATTCCCTTACCGATTTCGTAAAATACAAGACATACACCCCAGGAAAGAAGGATCATTCAATTATAATGTAAATACCCATAAATTAAAGTATATTACACAAATAATATAATCAATGTAAGTACATACACTACACAAAAGGTAATAGTGGAAAATATAGCATGAATCTCATGGGAATAAAAGTGATATGAAAATCCCATTACCACGTTGTTATCAATCAATTCGTAAGACCAAAAGTTAACAACCACCAAATGAATCACAGAATACCATGAATATAAATTTAATCATGATAATATACATCAAATTTCAGTACAAAATACACCACATGCAATAAATAAGTGTTGAAGAATGGAAATCTCATGGAATTAAAAGTGAGATAAAAAACCCCTTACCCGACACTTTCCTTTGGTCGAGGGTACGTTTAACCTCCTGTATAATGACCATGGAATGTTATTAAATTATACCAGAACCATATTCATATTTATTATATCATAAATTATTCATTTATGACTTTATACTACCCATTTAATAATGATTTCCATGTTAAATTAATATTTTGGGCAATAATCGCTTTCTTTATCGTAGTTGTTTTAACTTGTAAATCTTAATCGTATCATTTAGATCATGAATGAAATACTTCCAAAATATAAATACTGACTTATATATCATTTATATTTAGAATATAAATATTTATAATATATAGATATATGAAATATAAGACACCATTTATGGAGACGGTAGACCGTACGTACGCATAAACGTTGTTTCTGTTTTTATATCGTATTGAACAGAAGTAAGTGAATAAGATATATGTAAGTACATACAGACACACACACACACACACACACACACAGATATATATATATATCCAGTAGCATTATAATTTCATATATTACATACTTATTAACAATATATATTTTTATAATCATCGTTGAATGGTGAACATGAGAATGAATCTCATCGCGTAGTGGAGACGACAATCCGTACGTACGCACAAGTGACAATATCATTATATTGATGGTAGAATCGTATGTAATTGTATGTTATATCATATATACAGAATCATTAATAAGTAATATTTATTATTTATATTATTTACACTCATTATTATACCCATCCAAATAATAAAGTGTTTGAATAATAAAACTACACCACGACGTGGAGATGGTAAGCCTTACGTACGCACGTATGGTGACTTTGTCACTTACAGGATGGATAGAATAATGAATATGGTTGAAACATATTTATAATAACATCATAGTATGTAGGAGGTACTGGAGTTATTATTTTGTTATGGAAACAACAAAGAAATAGGAAGTTGAAGAATAAAAGAACTTGAAAAAGGGTGGTGAAATTATTACCTCTTCTTCAGGTGTTTCCTTTTGAGTTGATAAAAAGGGCTCCTTAAGTTGGATTTATGATCAAATTAATGACTCTATGTTGATTTTATGGAAGTTGGGAGGATAATTGGGCAGGGTTTGGCCGATTCTAATGGATTTTGAGGTGTGATTTTGAGAGAAGGAGAGGTGCCCTTTTATAAGAGGGGTGAGGGCCACTTTAGGTAAACCTTGAAATATTATTTTATAATAAAATCATTTTCGGTTTCTAATAGATCCAAATGGTTTATTTAGAATCTAAGGTGAGTATGGGTCAAAACAATCTCAACCAATAGGTTTTAGACAAGTTTAGGTTACCATTTTAACCTTATCTTTTAGATTTAACTCTTAGTTAAATAGTTTAACTTTTACTATGTCTTCTTGTATTCTTACACAATATGGTTAATTAACTTACTCTCAACATCCAAGAGAACCTCAAGTGGTTAATTAATGACACATATAATATTATTTAATCCCTTTGGCTTAAATTTATATTTTTAATAATATTATATCAACCAATAATGTAGTATTTGTTTTAAAAACTCATTTATGTCAATTTTGACATTATTTAGTATTTGGTTTTTGTGAAAATTATGACATCATGATTACTTAGAAAAATATATTTAATCAATCCTAACATGTCATATTGACCTATAAAATTATTGGAATTTATCAAAAGTCTCAAATTAAATTTATTTGGATATTTATAATATCAATTATTTTAATCTTTCATTAATAAGGTAATTACTGCATCATCATTGTGTCATAAATAAATTTAATTATTTAGTGTCTAAAATTTATAAATAAAATACCATTATGTAGGAAATATTTTTATATTTATAATGAATATTTGTTGTCAAATTTATCTTATGTATAACCCTATATTAAAAATGTTTTAGTTATTAAACTTTGAATTTAACTCTTTTAACTCTTCATTAAATAAAATAATAATAAATGTCTTAATCTAATACAAGTGGACCAAATAGGATCATATTTTATTCCTAAGGTTGGTTTTGGTCTAATTACAATTATCCATTAGAATTAGGACATGTGTTAGGGTAATTATAATATCATTTTTACCCTTAATTTCCCAATTAACTTTTAACTGTGGTAAATAAAAGTCAAAAGTTACAATTCACCAAAAATTATTTTCATCTTATTGAACCATATTTTATTTACTAATGTAAACTGTGTATCTTGTATTTTTGAAATTCAACTCACAGAAGCGGTAAAATTAAGTTTTATAAAAATATGAAAATGCTTCTAGAAGGTGGGTAAAAGACGTTAAAAAGTTCAATAAAATTCCATACATCTAATTTTATTATAAAATGACTCCAATTGTAACATCCCATGTAAATAAATAATAATAAATATTTCATATTTATTAAAATTTGTGAATTAAATATTAATTTTACTTTAAAGGGGTTTCTATGTTCGATAGCGTACCCGATACACAACAACGAGTTTCTTTGAAATCTTATGTTGTACACTAATAATATAATATTATTATTTTAAATGTTAGTTAACTCCTAGCTGTTGTATTGGTGGGAATGAACAAAACTAACTAAAATATGATTATAATTTTTTGTTAAATGTATTTACATTTATCCAATAAAAATTTAGAGGCTTAAAATGTGAATGAATCTAATTTTAAGCATAATTTAAATTAAAAGGTCGATTTACAGCCTTTTAATGGTGAACCCTATTTAAATATAGTTTTGGTCACTTTAATAAATTTTATTTGACCAAAATATCCTTCTTTATAATGGGTACATCAAAATTTACTTTGTGTAATTTTTTGGAATTTTTCCGATAAAGTTCTTTTTTTATGAATAGTGAAAATTATTGTATTTTAATTCAAAACTGTGTTTTAATATAATTTATTTATATGGTTAGATTATCTTTTTAATTAATTTTAATGTGTAATTATAATATATTTTTACCATTTAATCCAATTTTGGTCATTTTAATTAATTTCACTTTGAAATTAGATATAAACAAGTGTCAATCTTTTGATAGTTATTATTTCTTAAAAACACGCTATTTGTTTTAACAACAGGAATTAATTTTAAATTAATTAATGCCAGTTCTATGTTTTTATTTTGGAAAAATAGATATCATTTTTGAATTTGGAATATCAAATATAGCTTAGGCTAAATTTTTGGTAGTTTTCTGAAAAACATCAATTTTTGTTGAATAGTGAAACCACTTAGCAGTAGTTAAAAAAACTGACTTTTTCATTTAAATGAAAATTTACCACTTTTGTGAATTGAATTTCAAAAATCCTACATACATGGATGTTATTAGTAAGTAAAATGTAGTTCAATAATTTGAAAATATTTTTTTTGTGAATAGTAACTTTTGACTTTAATTTACCGAGGTTAAAGGTAAATTAGGTAATTCAAGGTAAAAAGAATATTATAATAATTCAAAATTACCTTAACACTTGTAAAAACCTTATTGGTTGAGTCATTTATGACCATGGGCATCTTTGGGTCGATTTTGGGACCCCGATCCACTTGGGAGTGATAATGACACTTTAGATTAATTAACTTAAAGTAAAGGCAAAAATGACAAAAACAAATATCTTTTAGTAAATTAATTTTTACAAGGGATTTTATAAATTATCTTTTCGAATATAAATATTCATTGTAAATATAAAAATATTTCCTACATCATGGTATTTTTTTCATTTTTTATACATCAAATAAATTAAATTATTTATGAAACAATAATGATGCAGTATTTACCTCATTAATAAAAGATTTAAATAAATAAGATTATAAATATTAAAACAATATCCAAAACCTATAAAATTCTTAGTGGATGATTTTATTTTGACTATGATTCATCCTATATTTGACATTAATTAGTTTTGGACCTTTAGAAACCGAATATCATTATATAATAAAATAATATTACCACACTTTCCTAAAGAGCCCCTCCCCCCTTATAAAAATCCCTCACTTCTAACCAATTACTCACACCTCTCAAGACTTTTGGATTGTCCAAAATCTGTCCAATTAAGCTCCCTACATCCCTATACTCCTTCTATAAAGCCTTACCTTAGTCAGAAGGCACTTCAATAAGTCCTTTTGGTTCGAACCAAAGGAATTTACCCAAATTAAAGGTAACAGTTTCTCTTAAATTCTTTTCTTTTATTTTACTTATCCAACCCCAAAAATATTTTTATTCCTTTATTTTATAACAAAACTAGTATCCTAAATATACTAGGATGTTGTTATGAGAAGGATTCTAACTACACTTACACAAACCACCATTTAATGGGTGAAGAACATACTGTTTCTGTGGATGACAAACTAACGCCTCACGAGACGATGATTGTTCAATTATATATCACCGCCTATCATGGTGGACATTAAGATGACACTATATTTATATATGATATATGTTATGTTTATTTTTTCTTTATGCTTCTGTATTTTTCTTTTATAGAATACCTTTATGGTTTCCATTATGGTTAAACGTGATAATTTCATTTGAGAAAGTGTGGACTACCGCCCCCTCAAAGTGATATGACTCATTAATTCCATATGTGGGACATATAAAGAAAGGAGTTAATGATATTATATATGATATTATACTGGAAGTATAATATAACTATGTATCATTATGTTTTAATTCTATTAAAATAAGAAATAGAAATGAAAGTAGCGTTCATGCGTGCGTACGACTTACCGTCTCCCTGAATGGTGTATTTCATTTCTTACCTCTAAATGATATATACTATTATAAATATATATATATATACAGGATATATAAGATATATATGATATCTAAATAATGAATATCATTCTAGATATAATGGACTATTTTTTTTTAAAAGGTCAAGTCAGAAGCAAAAGCTTCTGACCCTTTATTTAATAAAGAAAGGAGAAAACATGAAGAAGGCGAAAGGGGTCACACAATCAGAAATGCCCTCATTCTCAAAAACTAAAAATCATAATACGAAAAGTCATTCCCATAATCAGAGTCTCCAGCAGGCTCCCATTCAGATTGAGACTTATCTTGGTTAAAGGCCTTCCAATAATTTTCATCAAATTTTCTTGAGACCTTTGAAGTTGATCTAGTCGACACCGTCTTAGGAATTTGAGAGTAATCTTTGCGATGTCTTCTCTTTGTAGGCACGGAAGTAAAATCCTCTCCATCAGTCATCCTTGCCTCCCCAGCTATGACCATATCCTTGAAGGAGAGAGATCCACCACTGTTCGGAGTAGTGAAGCTAGCCTTTTCCCCCTCAATATCTGAAACATCCCCCCATTTACCAGTAATGGGTTCCTGTCGATCATCAACCTGTTGCCCAGCATTTACACAAAAAGGACCACTAAGGTCTCTTGTGGGGGACACATCCATTAGATTTTATTTATCTTTGTGAGGCAGATGTGGGATAGATTTCTCTGCATCAACCAGAGATGACTCTTTGGGAGCAGCATCACCCGTAGTCAACTGATTCCCAGAAATCAAAACATCAGACGAAGCAGGAGGTGATTCTTTACTTGAGTCACCATCATGAATGGTGGCCTTTGACAAAGATGTATCTTTCATTTTTTTTCCTTCGACAGAGATTTGATGGGTGGCCCATCCTCCCACATTCCTCGCAAAGGGTGTTCCTCCAACATAAGTCCAATGAATGCCCAACAACCATACAATGATTACAGAAAAGTGGCCTTTTTTCATATTCAACATCAATTTGGATATTGTCATAAGGTGTAGAGAGGATTACCTTGTCAATCAGCGTAGAGTTGAGATCTATCTCTACCAATATTCTGGAAAAGTAACCATAACGGACATCTTCAGTCTCCTTATCAAGGCGGATGGGAGTTCCAATAGCAGATCCGATGTCAAGCAAGATCTTCGGATGCCAAAGGACCCAATTGAGTCTATGAAGGCGGACCCAGACCTGAGAAAAATAATTTCTTGTACATGAAACATTAAAGTCTATAGACCATTCATGTAAGTGAAGCCAGCTAGGTTTCAAAAGCAGGGTTCCACTGCTCCATGCTTGCAGCTTGAACTCCTCAGAGGGGAACAAACAATGAAAGAATCCGCGACCAAGTGAGACACATTTCCAGTTTGAAAAACCCCATAACATTGAGGTTCTGTGAAAAAAATCATTAAGTTTCCATGGTTTATCACCCTTAGGGAGAACAATACGTGCAATCAGAGAGTTTTTACCAAGCATCATTCTCTCTGCAAGGGCTGCATGATTGGCTTCAACATGCGCACATGAACCCTTCCGAATGATTCTACCAGGACATGGATCCTTGAACCGAGCCAAAGGATGAGTTCCACCAAGAAACGAACCAGAGTTTGAGTTATTTAAAGTAGTAGCGTAAGACATCGTAGGAAAAACCTTACCACCAGGTGAAGCTGAATCTCCTTGAGGTAGTACATTCTGTCCAGAAAACCGAGAGCCACCGAGGGATGAATATGGGTGGTTCCGTGATAAACCTTGGGTGGGTGAGCCCGAGATAGATCTCCAAATGCATTAGGTAGCATGATGGAGGTAAACGTGAATTTTTCTCCTAATAGATTTAGGGAATATACTAAGATGGTAATTCTAACGTAATTTACTATGTAGCTGTGATAGCTACAATGTAAGTATGATATGAATTCCATAAGTATTTTTATAATTTGTGATTACTATGTGTTATTCATAAATCTTATGTTTTAATTAGGTAATTAAAAGAGTGTATGTTTTGAATTTATTTATGAACTAATGTTTTATTTCTTTGTTTTATAACTCTTACTGAGCTTTTTATACTCATCCCATGTTTTGAAATGTTTTTACATGACTTAAAGATGAATAGGGTCAAGGATGGGATCAAGGAAAAGTCATGTTGTCTAAAACATGGAACTAGACATGACTCTTTTTTCAAGAGTTTTTATTTTATGAAAAGAATGGAAACTGAGTAGAAGTTTCTACTTTGAAATCTTTTGAGATGTAATAGTTATGTCCTAATTCTCTAAAACTTTAAACCTGAAAAGATCCTCAATGTGAATTATTCATTTAATTCAATATTATGAAATGTTTAAGGCCAAGTCCTTATACCAATGAATTACATTGAACTTATATAGGTTTTATATATCTATTTTGACTTAAAAATAAATTTAAATAAAATAAATAATTATTTAATAAAAAGTCAGTCTTAAACTATAACGCAGTGTTTTTCACTATTCATCAAAAAAATTGAATGTTTTCAGAAAAATGCCAAAAATTCACCCTAAGTTAATTTTTATATTCAGAATTCAAAAATGAATTCTATTTTACCAAATTCAAAACATATAATTTACATTAATTAATTTAAAATAAATTCCCGTTGTAGAAATCGAAAAGCGGGTTTTTAAAAAGTAAAAACTATCAAAATATTGACATGTCTTTATGTCAAATTTAAATGTGAAATTACTTATAATCACCTGAATTTTATTAAATTATAAAAATATAATCTAATTATACTTCCAAACTATTTAAATTTATAATTTAACCCTATAAATTATTTAGATTAAAAAGTTATTTTCAATTAAAATTTAGTATTTTTCAGTATTCATCAAAATATGAAAGTTATCATAAAAGTACCAAAAATTTATTCAAAATAAATTTTAATGTCCTGATTCTAAAGAAGAATTTAATTTCATTAAATTTAATATATAAAAGTTTCACATATTGATTTTAAAATGGGTTTTCCATTAGAAGGTGGTAAAATTGCATTTTAAAAAAAATACTTATTTTATCTGAAAAAATGAATTTATAATTATATTATATCTAAGAAACAAATAATATGGATTATAAAATTATAAATAGTATATAAAATTCAAATTTTAGTTAATAATATTCATAACTACTTTTGAACGAATAGTTTGGTAAGTCGTGGTGTGTTCAAACTTGGTGTTGCGTGTAGCGCAAGCTATTGAATTACATTAAAGAAAATAACTTACTATAAAATCTTGGGGTGTTACATTACTACTCATGTTGAACATTAATAAAAGGGGAATATTTAACAATTTTAAACCTCATGGTTCAAATAATAGGTAATCGATTTTTAAGATTCAATTTATTGAAGTGGAAGTAAATAATTTAAGATAAAAATGTAAGATATAACAAAAACTATTTTCTCATAAAAATGAATTTTTATGTATAAAATTATTTTTATACCAAATTAAACAATAAAATTAAGTACCATAAACATTATTATATTATTAATAATATAAGATAATTAATTTTACATTTAAAACATTTTAAAAAATATGTAATTTTTAAAATGATTGAAACCGAAATATAGTTTTTAATAAAAAGAACTATTTTTCACTACTCAATAAAAACAATATTCTCATAAAAATCTTAAAAATTAAACCTAGTATGATTTTGTTATTATTATTTAAATACTGATATTATTTTAAAAAATAATTTCTTTTAATTTCCATAAATTAATTATAATATTCTCTCATAATAATTAATAAAGACCATTTTTTTAAGAAATTTTTTTTTGACAAATAAAATGTATTTACTAAATATTGAGTGACTATATCCAAATAATTAATCCATAAATTAAAATTGGTTCGGAAATTTATGTAAATTTCATAATGTTTTTATTCCAATTCATACCCTCTAATTCAATTGTTATGATATAATGGAATTTTTAAAAATTTTCCCACATAATTTGAACTTGTGCATGATAATCAAGGGTATCAAATTTAAAAATTACTTTTTCTAAAACCCACATCATAAAATGGGTAAAACAAAATTCTTCATAAAAATAGCAGAATGGAAATATGAAGTTTATCTATAATAACAAAAAACTAGGTTTCAAAATAGAAGAACATTAGTGATAAGTAAAAATATAGGCATGGGGGAAATAGTAATATCAAAATAATGATGGGGAGTGAAAAAAGAACATTGATCACAAGAATGTGAATGATCATGATAAAATTAACAACCAGAAGATCATAAATCAATGTGGTGTGAATAGGACTCGTGATTCAACAGAAATTAATGTAATAGGAAAAACAATTTGTTTCATAATCCTTTTCCAAGAGTTAAGTAATTAATTTTTCATCTAAACTAAAAAAATAACAAAATATACTTACTTGAAATGTATAATTTCATCCTTTAATTTATTTCTATGAAAATCTCATATTTTTATCCAAACACTGAGTATTCAAGATTAAATTTTCATGTCTAAAGTAATAAAATTAAATTTTAATGGTTCAGAAGATCCTTAAAATATTGATAAATCTTTCCTTCTATATTTAATTATTTACCAAAACCAATGGATTGAATAAGACATCCAATATGGATAAATTTTATACATTAATCTCTAAAACATCAAAAATAACACCCAAAGTTCAATTTAATTCATTCCATAAAAGGTTAACCTTAATAATCCTTTAAAAATATGTTCGACCTAGATTGAAATTAAAATATTGGAATTATTTGATCTTATATCATTTCATGATCAATATAATAGTTATCTTGAAATAATTTTAATTACTCTTAATGTATCATAACAAAATTTATATAACATGATCATATATTCTCCAAAATATACAAATTTTTTCCAAAATAATGTCACATAAAATAATATACACTTCCAAAATATAATTCCATTTTTTTAAATAACTAAACCCCTATATTTTCCAAAAAAAATCTATTAGAAGTTTTTGTTCATCCTCGCATTGACAGACGATCATAGATTGATTCCTTATATCAAACAACATTTCCTTATTCTATAAATTTACATAGAATATATGTAGAGAAATATAATAGATTCCTAGAATCACATCAGAATTTACTAATGGGTAAACAATAAGATTTTCATGGGGCTCATTCACACAAACTTTAGCATGGAATCCCCATATATGGAGTAGAATATAAGCGTGTCTTAATTACCACAATTCACATCAACTATTATGATTACATAAGTTTTCCCTCTGTCCTTTGACTTCAAATGTTTTTGTGGATTATTATCCTCATTATACCTTATATTAGGTCATTAATTTGTATAATTCCCATACTCATTACATATATAGCTCTAATGTGTGAGTAGTGTATTTTAATAATCTCTCTCTATCTCTCAATTCATTTCATTTACTAGACTCATTACATCACTTTTACATTTGTTTTCTCAACGACCAGGCTTCCCACACTTGGAAAAACTTCTTGTTCCTTTTGGTAATTCACTTAAGTAATTTATCCCACATTTTTTACAAATAGGAGGTTGAAAATTTTCCATCCCTCCACATGAAATACCATTGGAGTTTACATGAAACTTCATCCTCATTTACTTATCACAGAAGCCATAATGGATTCTAGCTTCCATTTCCAATTTGATTCCACATAAAATTATTTCTTCATATCTTATAAATTCTCTTATATATAATGCCTTTAGAAGCCTTGGTTTCAATTGACTAAAGAATAAATCAATGTTTCTTTTAGGTATGATTATTAAACTAGAACCATAAATTCCAAGTCCAATAAATTTTTTCTCATAGGTACCAATGGATTCATCATCCTTTTACTTAAGAACAAGAAATCCCCCTTGTATATATAATATGGGGGATATACATACTAAAAAGTATCCTCTTAAAATTTTCTTATTTCATAGGGTTAGTTTCATCCTCTTTCCTTATATTCTTAATAACATTTAACCATTAATCTATTTTTCCTTCCAAAAAATAAATGTATGGGAAAACTTTTTCATTTTCTAATCACTAAAGAATGGAAAATATCTTTTCCATCACATTGATCCATTTTTTGAGAAACCAGTGGCTCATAAGACCCATATAAGGAGGGTGTATGTTGTTTTATAAAATATTTAATGTCATTTTTCTCCCTCCTTGGTGAATTTAGAATTTCAACATGACCCATGTCACTAATCAAATTATGAGAGAGTTAGGTGAGTATAGTCAAAAAAATATTGCATACCATTTATAGATCCATTTGGTTTATCATGGGGATGGTCATTACAGTGGACATAATTTTTTTTGGCTAGGTTCCTTTGATTTCTATCCATTGAATAAACTGAAAAATTATAGCATGAGAAAAAATATTCCTAGTGAGAAATCATATAATGGTGAAAAATCATTAATATGATTTCTAAATCACAACACCATCTTTTAAATCTATGATACATTATATTTAATCCAAGATAACCATATTTTTCATCTATTAAAATCATTTATAATATTTCATTTGTAAAATTTGATTTTAACCAAGCATGTCCCCTAGGATGATCAAACCAATTGCGCAGTAATGGAGTACTCACAATGCACCAGAATAATGGTCAAGATATACTCGATCATCTCTTTTTGAGGTTATTTATCCTAGATGCATCTATTCCAAAACCACATATACTTGTAGTATCCATACATATATGTAATATTAGGAACACCATATTACTTAAAAGAAATCTAGGATGTTATCCTATATTTAGACTTATTCCTAGGGTTTTCACCAAAGTTCACAAATCTTATTCTCAATATATTGACTAATCCTATCCTCTGATACTAAATATTGTGACATAATCTTTATATACAAATAAATTACAATTTAATATATTAATATCCAAAACATTTTACAAATACACAACTATGGAATGTAAAGGTTTATAATATTTGGATTCTATATACACAATATTCTTATTTCTTGAAAAATCATCAACATATCCCCCAAATATCCTCCCACGTAGTACTATTTTTAGTCATACACTACTTAAATACTTTCTTGATAAACTGGGGAAACAAAACATAATCAATGGTTAGATAAAATGGCTATTAAGTGTAAAAAAGGGTGATATCAATGATCACTTAAGTATAAAAACAACATAATGGTATGATAACATGAGATTAAGAATTAAAAAACCATACAAATAATATCTTATATCATAATCCTGAGTCATGGTATAAATATTTTCAATCCATAAGACATGAATCATAAAGGAATCAATGAACGAGATCCATGAGTGAATAATATTGGCATAGTAATGTGGCAAAAAAATAATCTTATAACATTGTAAACATGTTCAAATAGAAACAGTTTCACTCATTAAATTAAAGACCTGAAATCGGGCCCTCACATAAACTTATGGACATTAAAACAGGCCCACACATAATTTTAGGGAAATGAAATCTAGTTCCAGGCATAAACTTATGTACGTGAAATCCTAGTCAATGCACAAACTTATAAATATGAAAGTTAGGTCCATGAATAAACGTATGGACATTAAAACATATTTCATTTATAAAATTGTGAAAATTAAATCAGGTCCATTGATAATATATATACCTCATGAGTTATTGATATTTACTCAACACATTGGAGGGTTATAATGAACCCATCCATCATATAATCATAATCTATACATATATATTCCACGTGATTATGAAAACATTTAACATGTAATCATAACTTAACTCGTGAATAGAAAATGGGTTTCATAAAAATTACATCATTATAACAATGAACAATCCAGATGATGAATAAGGATGGTATAATATAATCATATCACTAATGAAATGTACTTTACATCAAAGGATGTCGTCATAGATGAAAATGTTGGAGTTTTTGTTCTAGAACCAACTAATTGTACTTTGACTATATGTATTTTAAAATATTTGAACATTAACAAAATATCATATTACATATTATTCATTGTTCTGCATGACTTTAATGATATAATGTCCTAGAGTATCTATCACATTGATAAGTTCATATCAGTTCCCCACTATAATGAGAACCTTTAAATGTTATGATGATATTCTTAAATATAGTAATAAGGTGTGATAATGTTCTATGATGGGACACATAGAATGTGACTGTTTGGTGTGAGTACTCATAAGAAGATGAGACTTATTCTCATAAAGTTCTCACTTGATAATATCTAGGATGATAAATTATGATAACAAACCCACCTGTATAAATTCTACATGTTTTTGTGCCATCAGATATTTCTAACTATGAGCTTGTGTAATGGTCTTTGGAATTTATGTTTATTATTCATATTTATTACAACACATGCACTTAGTTTTATTTCCTAAACCTTAATAATATAGTTCAGTGAAAATTTGGATATGTTGGGAGTGTCATGAGTAACATGTTATTAATGAATAAGTTAAGTAAGGATTTTTCCCTTCCAAATTTATAGAACTTGATATCTTATCCCTTTGATTAGAATAGAACCATACTTTTAAATTCTATGGACAAAGTGTGATGACATGTTTATTTTAGAGAGACAAAGAATAAAGTATCAAGAATATAATTTGATGACACATATGTGAAACCTACATGATGAGATTTTGTGACAAATGGGTTAAATTACACTATGAGTGTTCCTATTTGGTTATATTCATTATGACATTAAGTTGTTTCTATTTGGAGACTCGACAAATTTCTAGATAATAATCCTAGAATTAATGCAATCCCACCTAATTCCAATGAGATATAATCTTAGAGGGTCACACACTAAGTGAATCTTTTGATCTTGTTAAAATTCTATTTGAATTTAATTAATGAATAAATATTATTCTCAATACTGATGAATAATTTTATTCATATTTTATTGATCATAACTATTTATTTATGAGTGAAATATTTAATTATATATTTATATGGGTATTCAATAAATTTATAGGATTTGGATAGGACTAAGATTGCTTACAGTGAAGAATATTTTTTTCAAGACAACAAATAATATTTATCATTGCATGAGTTAGAGCACATAATAAAATAATAATAATATTATTATTATATGGAATGGGGTTTAATAATGATTATTATATAATTTAAGGGTTGGTATGAAATTAAATAATATATTAACCTAAAATAAATATCAAAAAATCAATGATTATGTCTATTTTGTAGGGTTAATCAAGATTAGAGAATTGTTTTGCATAATAGAATTATCTCTCCATTCCTCATCCTCTCTTCTTCTCAAGAATGAGAAGTTCTATATAAATACCTTCAAGCTCAAAGGAAATACAAGAAATTAACATGAACAATGTAAGATAATTTATTCACTATGATAGAACCCAAAAATAAATTTATGTCGCTCAGAAATTACAGGATATTATGTGGATCACCATTAGAGGGATTCTATACTTGTATCTTGATAATACAACAAATGTAATCCAAGATGTGGATTTTTGGAATATCAACAAGATCATTGATGAAATTTATTAATATGAGGTAACTGTTTCTATAGATCTTAACTAAATTAATTATAAATTATATAAGAAAATATCCTATTTGGGTTTTGGGTTTTCTTTATGCCAATATCCAGTGGAAAAATTTCTTTCATCATGGTTTTTACATCATGTAAAAAATTGTGAATGATATATTAGATTGATAAATTTTTATATTTTACACCCATTTAAGTGCTTCCTCTAGGCCCAAAACCTTCAAGTGGTGTCAGAGGGATCACATTTAAAATTTAAAATTATTTATTTTAATATTGATTTATCTTTGTAATAGTGGTTAGATATTTTATTTCAAGATTTTTTGTTCTTTAATTAAATCATTAATTAACATGTTTTTGAAATATTAATCATCACAATTTAGTGTTTCATTTTATTAAATAACTAATAATAGATAAATAATGACCGTAGATTCCATTGGTAAGTGTTGAGGATTTTGTCTCAATCACATGGGGTTACACGTCATGTAACTGAAGTACATGATGCATGCCCATGTTCACTAAACTTGGCCATGTTACGGGATACATGATGTGAAGAGATGAAAAATACACACTGTGAATTTAATGTTCACCACATATATAGTAGGACTGCATGGCACACAACATGTAATATTTCATGGTGTGTAGATGGCGTACATTTCGTGTAGTCTAGATGGTTTGGAGGTGAAATTATCACAATATTTGTGGCTATATACACGGTCAAAACCATGTGTGGTTGTGATCCTATAACAATAATTATATACAAGGATTGTATCCAGTTTAAACGGTGTGTAGTTCATGTTTTACCATGTTTGAAGTACATATTAATACATTTGATGAGACAAGAAGACACACATCATGAAAGATAAATGGTGTATAGTCAGATTGTACATGTCATGTAGTCCCTCGTCCAATGAACATGCCTAGTCTTTTAGTTGGTTTCATAGACACACAACATACATATCACTTGGAATGTATCTCATTAGTACACTCCTCATAATCATCCTAGATAAATTTTGATGACCCATGTGTGTATCCTATGTAACGACCCGAAATTTTGAATAAATCTTGTTTCCTAATTTCATGTGTTATTTTATTTTATTTTTATACTCAACAAAAATGTTTTATTTGATAAACATGATTATAATTAAAATGAGACCATTGGGTTCTGACTGTTATATGACCATCAGTCAATATGACCACTGTGAACAAAATGTTTTGATTATTGTCTCTAAATACACGTAATCTTGGTTAATTATTATAGAAAGAAGCTTTGATGGCCTCACCTAGTAGTCTTGGACCAATCGAAGCCCATCTAACAGAACTTGGGAAGGAGGTAGCACCATTGGGCTTTGCTCTGGACCAAACCCAAGCCGAACTTCATCGTGTGAAGCTAGAACGGAATCGCCTTCGCGAGAATTTCAAATTGATTGAAATTACTACTCGGGCAATGTTGGTCGAGCCTCCCTCGGACTCTCTCACCTTAGCACACCTTACACTTAGGTCCTATGCTGGTGTGATAAGAGGCTATGTAAGGAGACCGTAACTACCTTGTGTAATCCTTTGTTTTAAATAAAAATTGGGATTTCTTCTTATGATGAAGTTATGAATTTTCAAATGACCGGATAAATATAGTATGCATATTTTTGATGAATTTTAGAAGAAGTTTATTTTAAAAATGTTTATGTAAACCTTAAATAATTAAAAATGTGTAATGATTTTCAAAAAATGGTCTTCTATAATTATGTTCAGTACAAAATTTGGAGTCTAATAAGATCAACATGATTTTTGATGAATAGTAAATTATGAATAGTGATTTTATGATTAGGATTAGTAATATGACCAAATGGATTAGTAATCTCACTTAAAGAAAGCTTTAAAATAATCTAGGCACCTTGATTAAGTAATGTGATTCAATAAAATGGTTAAATAACGATTTAATAAATTATTATTCAAGTATTAGTTTTTTCGGGTGAATAGTGTTTTTTAATTAAAAATTAAATTAAAAATATTTAGAAAATTATTTTTATAAAATGGATTTCATTTTTGAACTCAGAGCACCGATATTATGTTATGGTAATTTTTGTGGTTTTTTCTGAAAAAATGAATTTTCGGTGAATAGTGTATTTATTTAAAAAATAAATTAAAAATATTTAGAAAATTATTTTTATAAAATGGAGTTCATTTTTGAAATCAGAGCATTGATATTTGATTAAGGTGAAATTTTGGGATCTTTCTGTGAAAGTTGAATTTTCAGTGAATAGTGAAAATACAGTTTTAGGGTTTCGGTATGTTTAATGACATCATAACTGTGTCATGATGATGTCATGAGTTTTTTTTAGGGTTGTCCGGCCATGGGTGATGAATTATTGTTTGGGGGTCCCCATGTGGCCTAACTTTATGGGAAGTACCATGGGAGGGCCCATGCTTTTGAGAAAACCACTTTTGAGGTGTCCCTTGGCCATTAATGCCTTGTCCCCTCACTTTCCCTATAAATAACAAGCCATCCTCTCATCCATTCGACTCCCCACTCTTCCCCAACGAAGTTCTAGTCTCATTACCTCCCAAGGAGTCATCCCAAGGTGCCCCCAAGCCCTCAAGGTCCCATCCTTTGAGGTTTAAGAGTTACATTTTAAGGTAAGGGATCTGACCCCTCTCTTTCTTTTCAAGAGATCTCTTTTATGTCAATTCTTTTATGATCCATGTCCTTATGTTGGTGGATGTTCTTTTATAATACTCTTACTTCCATTTTCATGTTCATATAATGAGAGATCCCCTCTTACTCTCATTATTTCGTTTTATGACGTTTTAAGTGGCGCCGTTAGGCTGCCGAAATTTTTGTAACGGATTCTTTCTCCCTTCTCATTTTTCAAGATCTATTTTCATGTAAAGTATTTCAAGCTCCTTTTTATTATGTTGGGGTATGATCTATATATCTATCATACTGGACTCTTATGTTCATATGATGAGAGACCCCATTTGATCTCTTCAATTCAGTATTTTGAAGTTTTAAGTGGCGTCGTTAGGCTGCCGAATTTTTAAGTGGTTCTTCACCCTTCTCCTTTTGAAGTTCTACTTTCATGTCAATTATTTCAAGTTCCTTTTTGTTATGTTGGGGTATGATATCTATATCTATCATACTGGACTCTTATTTTCATATGATGAGAGACCCCATTTGATCTCTTCAATTCAGTATTTTGAAGTTTTAAGTGGCGCCATTAGGCTGCCGAATTTTTAAGTGGTTCTTCACCCTTCTCCTTTTGAAGTTCTACTTTCATGTCAATTATTTCAAGTTCATTTTTGTTATGTTGGGGTATGATCTCTATATCTATCATACTGGACTCTTATTTTCATATGATGAGAGACCCCATTTTATCTCTTCAATTCAGTATTTTGATGTTTTAAGTGGCGTCGTTAGGCTGCCGAATTTTTAAGCGGTTCTTCACCCTTCTCCTTTTTAAGTTCTACTTTCATGTAAATTATTTCAAGTTCCTTTTTTTATGTTGGGGTATGATATCTATATCTATCATACTATACTCTTATGTTCATATGATGAGAGACCCCATTTGATCTCTTCAATTCAGTATTTTGAAGTTTTAAGTGGTCGTTAGGCTGCCGAATTTTCATAAGAGAAATATAATTTTTGTCTTCCTTCCATGTTTTTCATTTCAAATGGTATGTCCTTGAAATTTCATTACCATGATCATGTATCCTTCTTATTCTTTCCATATACTGTTTTATGGGTCATTTATGAATGTTTGACCCATTTTCCCTCTCTTTTTAATGTCTTCTAAAAACCTCGTAACATAGTCGTTATGCTGCAGAATTTCCGTCTCAAAATGTCTCTCTATTTTTCTAAAGTTCTTTTATGTTATTAAGTTAATACTCAAAGATCTTATTTCTATAAGGTTATTCACATATATACAAAAATGTTCTATTTTAAATTCTGGGATTTACAAACATGAAACCCGCTCTCCCCTTCCATGGGTTTAAAGTGACGTAAAGATCATGTCTTTAAAGCAGTTTTTAAAACGTTATGATTATGAAATGAAACCCATTTATTTTATGCTATATGGGTTATTTATGAAATGTTTGATGATGATATATGTGGCTCACATGATAATAAAGGCAAATTTAAGGGTGCGCTCTGATAGCGCTCCAATGCATTGGGTAATGATGTAACCACTAGAGATTACAATTTTCACAATACCTTGGTGAATAACCTTGGTAATTTTCAAATGACACCTTAGGTATGGACCTTGGTGATATGTTCATGATTTTCTATGTTAAATTATGTAGCAACATCTTCAAGTTATGAAAAATGTTACTTTTATTATGATATATCTCATGATTTCTTTCTCATGCCTTAAAGTTCTTTTCATGACCTCATTGAAGTATCTCAAGTTCACATGTAAAATGTTTCTCTTGTTTTCCTTACTGGGCCTTCTGCTCACCCTTTCCTTTGATGTATGTCCCTAGGTTCTGAGATGCAGTAATGAACCTAGGATGAACATAAGGAGAAGCCTTTCAAGTGTTTAAGAAGAATGTTTTTTTTGTTGTTTCATGTTTTACGTTCTTGGTTTCCAAGACACTAAACCTTAAAGATCCTCGGTTTTGTAAAATGTAATGAAAGTTTATGTGATAAAAAGGCGGGATGCTATAGTTGGTATCAAAGGATGGTTTAGTTATTTGTGGAAATTAGGATATGAAAACTTTAGGAATAAGCCTATAGAAAAGTTAAAATATAGGAAATCTTCCTGGTATTTTGGTGAGTATTGAGTAAGGGGTTTCCAAGAAAATACATCCCTATCTGGATACGAGCAGGTAGAGGTGGCTCTGGCACAGATGTACATAGGGGTAAAACCCGAAAACACCGCTTTGAGCTAGACTCGAACGGGAACTGGTACACGACAACGGGCCTTGCTGCACTCTTGGTTACGACACTCCCGGGGGATATGCTTTGGTAAATTCATAAGCTTAGTATGAACCATTTTTAAAGGAACAAAGATAAAATAAAATGAAGATTCACATAAGAATATATGATCATGGATAACCTAGATGGGAACCTAGGGGATCAAAAGTTAGGGTATACTTTTCAACTACAAGTTATCCTTATATGCTTTAAGTTTCTTTTCATGATTATTGGCTAAGTATTTAAGCCCCTAATTACAGTTTCTTTTCTTAGTTAATGGTGGGAAATGGAAGAACATGTCTCAACAACCAATGTGATAGGAAATGCTACTATTGCCGTATTAATATGACAGAGATGATTAGGGGATTAAAATATGATTTTTATTTTGGAAGACGTTCACTATTTTGGGGACCCTATATGATCGAGGTAAATAGATTACAACAGTATTTTCATTGAGGAGTAAGGTTGACTTATATTTGAAGAATCGATGAATTTAAGGTGGACTTATAGTAATTTAGGTTACTTATGTGAATGATTAACCTATCTTGGGTTAAATATGTTTAGGTTAGATACTTTTGTTATAAGATGTTAGGAGTGGTTGATGTTGTTTGGAGATGAACAATGAAGTTTATTTTGGAAGACTATGTTATCAAATCCTTCTTGTATTTGGGTTTCAATCTTAGTTTGGTTTATTTTGAGGAATTTTAAGGACCGTTATTTATGGAATGGACTATGATGAACTTTGGGTAGTACCATGGAACTTTGAAGATTTAAAAGTAGTTTCCATTCCTATGGGATTCTTCCTTTTTGAAGAGTTTTTTTACCTTACCCTTTCGGTTTTTGGGATAATATTTAAAGATAAAAGAAATAGATAGTTAATCTTTTGTGGATTATGTGATTCTCTAGAAGATGATTCTTGTGTTTTGATGAGACCAAGTAGTTTTGAATGCTCATAGTTTAGAGAAAAGATTAGTTTTGGGTAGAAACTTATTAAAAGATGAAAATCTACATGAAGGTAGATATATTTCCTTATGTTTTTGTTCTATGTTGTAAATGAATTCCTCAAAGTTATGAAAAGGAACGTAAAACAAAAACTTTGTTGGTTCACGTTTCCTACAAGGTAATCAAAGACTTCTTGCACACATCATAATTTTGGGATTTTCTGGTGGTTAACTTCCTCCTAATCATGTTTTCTATCACTCACCTTTAGGACGTGACCCTTTGTTTTCTCCTCCATGTCCATGTTTCCTACATGGAATCCTAGAATGAGTAAACTCGGGTGGCCTTTATACTTCCTTTTCTTTCTTTTAAAGTAATGGTGTCACGGACTCTTTTTCCGATGTGGGACTTCCAATGAAATTTCAAAACCCAATTTTTTAAAATTGCGAGGACGCAATTTCTTAAGGGTGGAAGATTGTAACGACCCGAAATTTTGAATAAATCTTGTTTCCTAATTTCATGAGTTATTTTATTTGATTTTTATACTCAACAAAAATGTTTTATTTGATAAACATGATTATAATTAAAATGAGACCATTGGGTTCTGACTGTTATATGACCATCGGTCAATATGACCGCTGTGAACAAAATGTTTTGATTATTGTCTCTAAATACAAGTAATCTTGGTTAATTATTATAGAAAGAAGATTTGATGGCCTCACTTAGTAGTCTTGGACCGATCGAAGCCCATCTAACAGAACTTGGGAAGGAGGTAGCACCATTGGGCTTTGCTCTGGACCAAACCCAAGCCGAACTTCATCGTGTGAATCTAGAACGGAATCGCCTTTGCGAGAAGTTCAAACTGATTGAAATTACTACTTGGGCAATGTTGGCCGAGCCTCCCTCGGACTCTCTCACCTTAGCACACCTTACACTTAGGTCCTATGCTGGTGTGATAAGAGGCTATGTAAGGAGACCGTAACTACCTTGTGTAATCCTTTGTTTTAAATAAAAATTGGGATTTCTTCTTATGATGACGTTATGAATTTTCAAATGATTGGATAAATATAGTATGCATATTTTTGATGAATTTTAGAAGAAGGTTATTTTAAAAATGTTTATGTAAACCTTAAATAATTAAAAATGTGTAATGATTTTCAAAAAATGGTCTTCTACAATTATGTTCAGTACAAAATTTGGAGTCTAATAAGATCAACATGATTTTTGATGAATAGTAAATTATGAATAGTGATTTTATGATTAGGATTAGTAATATGACCAAATGGATTAGTAATCTCACTTAAAGAAATCTTTAAAATAATCTAGGCACCTTGATTAAGTAATGTGATTCAATAAAATGGTTAAATAACGGTTTCATAAATTATTATTCAAGTATTAGTTTTTTCGGTGAATAGTGTTTTTTAATTAAAAATTAAATTAAAAATATTTAGAAAATTATTTTTATAAAATGGATTTCATTTTTGAACTCAGAGCACCGATATTATGTTATGGTAATTTTTGTGGTTTTTTCTGAAAAAATGAATTTTCAGTGAATAGTGTATTTATTTAAAAAATAAATTAAAAATATTTAGAAAATTATTTTTATAAAATGGAGTTCATTTTTGAAATCAGAGCATTGATATTTGATTAAGGTGAAATTTTGGGATCTTTCTGAGAAAGTTGAATTTTCAGTGAATAGTGAAAATACAGTTTTAGGGTTTCGGTATGTTTAATGACATCATAACTGTGTCATGATGATGTCATGAGTTTTTTTTAGGGTTGGCCGGCCAAGGGTGATGAATTATTGTGTGGGGGTCCCCATGTGGCCTAACTTTATGGGAAGTACCATGGGAGGGCCCATGCTTTTGAGAAAACCACTTTTGAGGTGTCCCTTGGCCATTAATGCCTTGTCCCCTCACTTTCCCTATAAATACCAAGACATCCTCTCATCCATTTGACTCCCCACTCTTCCCCAACGAAGTTCTAGTCTCATTACCTCCCAAGGAGTCATCCCAAGGTGCCCCCAAGCCCTCAAGGTCCCATCCTTTGAGGTTTAAGAGTTACATTTTAAGGTAAGGGATCTGACCCCTCTCTTTCTTTTCAAGAGATCTCTTTTATTTCAATTCTTTTATGCTCCATGTCATTATGTTGGTGGATGTTCTTTTATACTCCTCTTACTGCCCTTTTCATGTTCATATAATGAGAGATCCCCTCTTACTCTCATTATTTCGTTTTATGAAGTTTTAAGTGGCGCCGTTAGGCTGCCGAAATATTTGTAAAGGATTCTTTCTCCCTTCTCATTTTTCAAGATCTATGTTCATGTAAAGTATTTCAAGATCCTTTTTATTATGTTGGGGTATGATCTCTATATCTATCATACTGGACTCTTATGTTCATATGATGATAGACCCCATTTGATCTCTTCAATTCAGTATTTTGAAGTTTTAAGTGGCGCTGTTAGGCTGCCGAATTTTTAAGTGGTTCTTCACCCTTCTCCTTTTGAAGTTCTACTTTCATGTCAATTATTTCAAGTTCCTTTTTTTATGTTGGGGTATGATCTATATATCTATCATACTGGACTCTTATGTTCATATTATGAGAGACCCCATTTGATCTCTTCAATTCAGTATTTTGAAGTTTTAAGTGGCGTCGTTAGGTTGCCGAATTTTTAAGTGGTTCTTCACCCTTCTCCTTTTGAAGTTCTACTTTCATGTCAATTATTTCAAGTTCCTTTTTGTTATGTTGGGGTATGATCTCTATATCTATCATACTGGACTCTTATGTTCATATGATGAGAGACCCCATTTGATCTCTTCAATTCAGTATTTTGAAGTTTTAAGTGGCGTCGTTAGGCTGCCGAATTTTTAAGTGGTTCTTCACCTTTCTCCTTTTGAAGTTCTACTTTCATGTCAATTATTTCAAGTTCCTTTTTGTTATTTTGGGGTATGATCTCTATATCTATCATACTGTACTCTTATGTTCATATGATGAGAGACCCCATTTGATCTCTTCAATTCAGTATTTTGAAGTTTTAAGTGGCGCCGTTAGGCTGCCGAATTTTCATAAGAGAAATCTAATTTTTTTCTTCCTTCCATGTTTTTCATTTCAAATGGTATGTCCTTGAAATTTCATTACCATGATCATGTATCCTTATTATTCATTCCATATACTGTTTTATGGGTCATTTATGAATGTTTGACCCATTTTCCCTCTTTTTTAATGTCTTCTAAAAACCTCGTAACATAGTCGTTATGCTGCAGAATTTCCGTCTCAAAATGTCTCTCTGTTTTTCTAAAGTTATTTTATGTTATTAAGTGAATACTCAAAGATCTTATTTCTATAAGGTTATTCACATATATACAAAAATGTTCTATTTTAAATTCTGGGATTTACATACATGAAACCCGCTCTCCCCTTCCGTGGGTTTAAAGTGATGTAAAGATCATGTCTTTAAAGCAGTTTTTAAAATGTTATGATTATGAAATGAAACCCATTTATTTTATTCTATATGGGTTATTTATGAAATGTTTGATGATGATATATGTGGATCACATGATAATAAAGGCAAATTTAAGGGTGCGCCCTGATAGCGCTCCAATGCATTGGGTAATGATGTAACCACTAGAGATTAGAATTTTCACGATACCTTGGTGAATAACCTTGGTAATTTTCAAATTACACCTTGGGGATGGACCTTGGTGATATGTTCATGATTGTATATGTTAAATGATGTATCCACATCTTCAAGTTATGAAAAATGTTACTTTTATTATGATATATCTCATGATTTCTTTATCATGCCTTAAATTTCTTTTCATGACCTTATGAAGTATCTCAAGTTCACATGTAAAATGTTTCTATTGTTTTCCTTACTGGGCCTTCTGCTCACCCTTTCCTTTGATGTATGTCCCTAGGTTCTGAGATGCAGTAATGAACCTAGGATGAACATAAGGAGAAGCCTTTCAAGTGTTTAATAAGAATGTTGTTTTTGTTGTTTCATGTTTTAAGTTCCTGGTTTCCAAGACACTAAACCTTAAAGATCCTCGGTTTTGTAAAATGTAATGAAAGTTTATGTGATAAAAAAGAGGGATGCTATATCCTAGGCACTTGATAAAAGGAAAATGTGGTGTGTATCTTGTTAGTATAAACATTGTAGTCCATTCAAGGTACATGCTAAAGCCCCAAGTGTGTATCCCATGTACACGGAAATTGAGGTACATGTCTTGTAGCTTGTAATTACACATAATGTAGTCTTCATTTAAAAGGAAAGATTAAATTACATTAAATTACTAATTTTAATCATTAAAACATTAATATATTGATTAGAAACAATAGTGTTTGACATTTTAATGATGATTTTAAATAATTAGTAAATGACTAATTAATTTATTGAAAAAATATATGATTATTAGTTATATTGTTAATTTTTCAATAATTTTTTTAATTATGGGTATCTCCTTGAGAATTTGGATGGTCATAAAGATGAAATGGAATTAATTGATTAATTAATGAAAGAATTTTTATCTTAATAACAATTAAAAAATTTGTAATGAATTTTAGCATGCATTCTTTTTTGTAATTGTTTAATGTGTATGACTAATCATGAGATTGACCAAGACTTGAGTATGTGTTGGAATTATTTAATCAAATTTATTTCATTGGTTTGTATGTATTTAATTACTTAATTATATTCATGGCATGCGAGTCATCTACCCCTACTTTATTATATTGGACATGCATTTCTAGGGTGATTAATGTAATTTCCATTAACCTATCCTTTGGTTTCCATCACCTGCATGTGAGTTATAAATAAATATAATAAATTAAGGTATCAAAAGTAATATGGAGGTGGGTCAAGATGGAACCAAGATAATGTCATCCCAAATATATACACATAGAAAAGTGGAATATTGTAACTCATGTCAAGACTAGCATAAGGAGTTTTTATGATAGGTCGGAGGTTGATTTATTTTCCACTCAATAAATCAACCATTAGATAAGAAAATGATTGGGTCAATTTTTATTTTTTAGTTTTTATTTTTTTCCTTATGAATTATTAGTTTTATTAATTCAATATTATGTCAACATAAATAAATCAATTAATTTGAAAATATAGAAAATAAATAAATTTATTATGTATAAATGTTTTATCAAAACATGGTTAGTCACTTAAGTAAAATCCACTTAATATTAAAAAACATGTAAAAGATTAAACAAGAAAAATTTCTTGTATAATAAAATAGAATAAATCAAGTAAATACTATATCATTAAGACTTATATCATTTTAATTGATATAAACATATAATTTAAGTTTTGTTTTAGCCTTTTGGTGGGAACTTCTAAATATCTATAATTCATAATTAAGATAGTGGGTTGACTTAACCGAATATATATTGGGTTTAATGGAATCTGTATATCCAATAAAAATTTAGGGGTGTGTTTTGATTAAATCCATGTTAGGGTTTCTAGATTTGGGAGTACACTCAACGAATAGAGGAGTTGTAATCCCATATATGGAAAGACTGCCTACCTAAATACTTTCTAGTAATTTATATGGACTCTATTTGGATTTTAAGAAAATAAATTTGGATCCTTTTCACTAGACTTTTAAGGAAAATATGAGTTTCATGTTTTACAGTGAGGGGTCTTGAGACTTGATAAAATATTGTGATATTTAATAAAAAATTAATTATTATTATTTCTCATATAGTTTGTAATCAAGAAAAGTACTTGTGATATTATATTTTAAATTTTAGAGTAAATGGAAGGTTCTTCATCCACATTATCCATACGAATTGTATGGGAGAAACATGATCTTATCACTATAAGTAACTTCCTAGAGTGTTTTTATTCCATCGGGTTATATTGATCTTTGAACATAAATCTTACATGCTAGAATCCTCGTTACATGATATTCCTATGAATGAAGTGAGTAATAAAGGGTTCCTTGCCTATGATAAATATTTTGACAAGGAATTAAAAATTCAATGTTTGATATATTAATCTAATTCTAGTTAACTCATTATGTCACATGAAAACTTGTACACTTACAGTATACTTGAGCATATATATGGTTGTTACTAGGAGAGAGCTAGAAAGGGACCATTTGAGACATCCAGGGATCTTTTTCATAGAAATAATAGAAAGGTTTCTCTATATGGGCCTCACATACTCAAAAAAATTTGTTACATTGATCACCTATAGGTTCTAGGTTTTAAAATCCCTAACAAATTATGCATTGATATCATTATTTCATCACTACCTCGGAGCTTATCTAGTTTTTTTGTCAATTTTTTACATGAACAACATTGATAAGACTCTCTTAGATCTTATTACTTTTCTTCACCGAGTAGATAAGGAGACAAAGAATGAAAATCCTTACATCCTTGCAATGAATAAACAAAATCACCAATTATAGATCTCTAATCCAAGAGATTCTTCACAACACCCTTGCAAAAAGAGAAATATCAACGAAAAAACAAGGGAACATGATGTTTTCTATTTTACACGTGGAAATAAGGGCTACTAGAAAAATATATATACCCAAAAAAAGAAGAAAATGGAAGATTTAGGTGAATTTATTATAGATTTCATTCTAACTATTACTATAAATTCAGTATTAGATATATCTTGTCGTTCTCACATATATACTCCAATACATAAACCAGGTAGATTCCAAAAGATTGACCAAGGGGAGCTAGATCTATGAGCAACAAATTAAGTTTAACATAATGTTGTATATATCGGTGACTACTAAATCTTTTTTTCAAAGGGAATGATCTTGGTTTTAAAATATTATTATTATGTTATATCCATTAAAAAAATATTATTTCTATATCTAGACATATATAGATGGATTTATTTTCAAATTTAGGAAAAAATGTTGATTATTTTATAAAAAATCATTTTTTATAGTAAGACACATTTAAATAATGATCTTTAGGTGTTGAATTATTTTAAGCAATTAAAAGAAATTGATTACAAGACTTCATTACCTGACTCATACCACACCCATCTATGGAATTATCAACTAGTCCATGTAACAAAAAATTATTTTACTGAATTATAAGAAGATAGATATTTATATTCTTTTGAAATATAATCAATTGGTGTATGTTATGCATGTTAACAAGGAAAAATAACCAAATCCCCATTTAGTAGAAAATGTGAATTTTCCAAATAGGTTATTGAATTTTTTCATAACAATGTGTATCGACTATTTATAGTTTAAGAAATGGGTGTACACTCATTCTTAAAACATTTACAGATGATTTAAGTAGATATGGAAATGTCTAATTAATGAGGTATAGATGAGATTTCATTAATAAAGTCAAGTAATACAAGAATTAACTTGATAACCATATTGGTAAGAAGATTAATAAACACTACTCAGACGATGTTGATTAATATCTTAATCAAGAATTCAATGATTATTTACAGAAGTTTGGGATCCTATCCCAAATCACTCCTATTTATACCCTTAATTGGAACAATGTAAGATAAAAGAGGAACCAAAAATTGTTGTACATTGTGAGACCAATAATGAGTAATACGAGTCTTCCATTATCCTTTTGGGTAAATAAATTACAAATACCATAATAAAAACTAAATCTAGTCCCATGTAAAGTGGAAGATAGTATTTACTACCAATTGTGGGATGGAAAGAAGCCTATATTTTTGTACTCACCTATATTCTAATGTGAAGCATTCATTAAGAACACTTAAAGTAACAAAATTTTACTCTGAGGGACAAAGTGTATATTTTTAGTATATCCCAAGGAAACAACATGATATAACTTATACAATCCTTTAGGAAAAAAATTGGTTGACAAGAATCCCATATTCCATGATAAGGTTCATATCTATAAAAGATATTATGGTGGAAAAATATGCTTTGATTAAGTATATGATCAAGATAAACATGATTTGTAATAGAAAACAATTCCACAAATCCCCATGGAAGAAGATTTTCTAAAGATGAAAATATGTGTAAGAGTACAAAAGAGGTTAGAGAAGGCATGTTTTTCAAGTCACCAAGGATGGTGACTCGTTATTCATTAATATTAATGATTCTATAACCTATAAATAATCATTTAGTGGCATATATGTTTCCAAGTGGTAAGAATCCATGAATTCTGAATTGTATTCCATATACCAAAAAAAGTCTATATTTTAGTAGATCCTCCTGTGGATGTAATGTTGGTTGGTTGTAATTGAGTATTCAAGGAGAAACTGTACAGGGATGGGAAATTCCTTACCTAAAATGAATGAATGGTTGGAAAAGGATTTATGGAACGTTAAGGAATCGACTATGATGAAACCATTTCAGAAGTTGTAATGCTGAAATCCATCAGAATTATATATGCCATTATGGACCTCTATAACTTTGATATTTAGAAAATAGATTTCAAAATAGACTTAATTAATGAGAATCTTTAGAAAGACATCTATATGACACAATCTGAAGGTTTTGTGACTCAAAAGGACACCAACAAGGTATGCAAGTAGAAAATATCCATCTATGGATTAAACTATGCATCTAGGTCTTCAGATATTAATTTGGATAAATCCATAATGGACTTTGGTTTAATAAAGAACTATCAACATCTATTATGACATATCCAAGAGGGAATATTTCCTAATTCACGTTACATATATTGACAAGATTATAAAGATATTTATTATGGAACAATTGAAGAGGGCATTATTTCTAGTTTCACATGAAATTTTTCTTTTTCATAAAATGTGTCCCTAGACACCTATGAAAAGAATAAGCATGGAAAGGATTCATATGTATCAATGATTGGTCCATTCTTGTATATTATTTTTTGTACTAGGATCAATATTTCTTACACCTTGAGTGTTGTTGGAAGATACCAAAATAACCCAGGTGATCACCCTTGGATTTCAGTCAAGACTATCCTTAAGTATCTTAGGTGCACTAATGATATGTTCATGGTATATAGATGATATAAGGAACTATTCATAAGTGTATATGAATATTCAAGTTTCCAAAAATATCAATATGTTATGAAATGAAAAATGGGATATAAATTCACTTTGAATGGAGTTGTTGTCAGATAGAAAAACTCAAAGAAGGAAGTGGTCACAAATTACACAGTAGAGTCTGAGTATATTGTGGATTCTAAGGTATCTAAAGGAGAAGTTTGAGAATGAAACCTTGGATAAGATCTTAGAATAGTACCTATCATTAATGATCATATCATTCTCTATTATGATAATAATATAGTGGTGGTCCTTGAAAATGAGTCAAGGCTACATCAAAAAATGAAGAAAAAACTTCTGAAGTATCATATATTAAGGTATTTTTCTCATATAGTTGGGGTTGAGATAAGAATTATTTATATATAAAAAAAGTCAAATACCCCTTGAATAAATACATGACTCATAAGAAACATGATTATCATGTAAGGTCTAGTGGATTTAAATTCATAGGCAACTGTCTTAAGTCTATGTGGGAGTTTTTTGGAGTTATCATTCTAGAACCAACTAATTATAATTTTATTGCATATATATTCAAATATATGAATATTAATCGAACATATTTTTACATATTTTTCATTCTTATTCATGAATTTAATGTAATAATTTCCTAGATTGTTTGTCACATTGAAAAGGCCATAGCAGTTCCCCTCTTTAATGGGAACCTTGAATTTCCATGATAATATTCTTAAATATAGTTCAAATATTAGATAATGTTCTGTGATGGGACACATAGAATGTTAATTTTAGGTGTGATTAATCATAATAATAAGATATTTATTCTCTTGAAGTTCACACTTATAAATATCCATTATATGAGATTATGATTACAGACACACCTGTAAGAGTTATTCATGTTTTCTTGTCATTGAATATTACTATTTTTGAGCATGTGAAATGATCCTTAGACTTTAATATTATTATTATTGAATTTTAAAACTTGCACACATAGATTTATTTCATAAACTTTCATGACACAGTTCATGGAGAATTTGGATACATTGGGCGCATCATGAGTAACATGTTATTGGTGAGTAAATCAAGGAAGTATTTGTCTCTTCTATTCTTATGTATGTTTATATATCATTCCTTTTATTAGAATAGATTTTTAATTTTAAATTCTATTTTCATGGTGTAATGATGGGTTTATTTTACATATTTAAATAATAAATTATCAAGAAAATAGTTTGATGACATAGATATTAAGTCTACTTGATGAGATATTATGACAAATGGATTATATTAAATAGTGAGAATTCATATGTGGTTGTCATAATTTTTACATTATGCTTTTATTTGGGGTTCCTTGATCTGTTTCTAGATAGTAATCATTGAATTTAGGTAATATCACCTCATTTCAATAAAAAATAATCCTAGAGGGTCACACACTAAGTGTTTTTGTTGATCTCAATTAAATTCTATTTGAATTAATTTATAGAATAAATATTATTCCCAATACTGGGGAATAATTATATTCATGTTTTATCAATCGAAAATATTTATTGATGAATGAAATATTTACTTGGTTATTAAATAAATTTCAAGGAGTTTGAGAAGACCAAGATCATATCTAGTGACGAATAATTATTTGTAAGTCAGAAAATAATATTTATCATTGCAGGAGTTACCGCACTCTTCATAATAATAATAAAAATATTATTATAATTATATGGAATTGGGTTTAATAAAAATTATTATACTATTTAATGGTTGGTACATAATTAAATAATATTTAAAACTAAATACTAGATCTATAAATAAATGGTTATGTTTGTTGTGTATGGTCAATCAAGATTTGAGAATCATTATGCACAACATAATTCTATCTTTATTCATCTGCACCTATTCCAATCAAGAATGACAATCACAATAGAAATAAAATTCAACAATGAAAAAACTAAAATTGTTCAACACAAGTAATGCAAGACTACGGATTCATACCGATAGCACCATAAAATCAATTGGAATCCCTCAAAAATCAAAGGAGCACATTTGGATCACCGTTATAGGGATTCTACACTTAGATCCTCATAATTCAACGATGGTAATTTGATAAGGGTTTTTCATAAGATAAAAAACATCATCAAATAAAATTCCTAAGATGAGGTAACCATTTCTCTTAATCTTAAATAAAATAATTATATATTTAATGTGCCAAGATACTCTCTAGATTCTGGATTTTCTTTATGTCAATATCAAGTTGAAAATTTTCATTTTTCATAGTGTTTACATCATGTACAATATTTCAAATGATTCATAGAAACTATAATTTTTTTTACACACATAGAGCCACTTCCACTACACATGAAACCTTCATAAAATTCCTTTAAAATATCATTTGTAACATGTCATGATAGAATTAAACTTTTCATTTTAAAATAACATCTTTAAAATATAAAAATTTAAAGAATATTATGGAAAAATTTATTTTAAATGAAATATGGAAAAATATAAAGGAATATTAAAAAAAATAAGTGTTTATAGCACTAGGAAATTATGTTCAGGGTGTGTAGGTTAAAATAAGGAATCCTCTAATATTTTTGGTAAAATGCCAAAAGTATATCATTTAAAAAATTACAAGAAGATTCTTTTTCAACCATTTTTTAAAAATTAAATAATTATAAAAATGAATTTAAACTATCATAGAAGAAAAGTAAAAAAAAATTAAAACATTTTTCAAAATCATGTACATGGGGGAAGAAGTATTTTCAATCAAAATGTCATCATCTTAAATTTAATCATAAACTATCCTAGTAAATAATGAGATTGTAACATAAAACCCTTATCCCATTGGTAAATTTCAAATAAAAACATCATGATATATATAAACCTATCAGGATTTTTAAATAATAATTATTTTAATGTTAATAATAATAAAATAAATGCGATCAGTATGTATGACACATAAAATAAATAAGTGGTGAATATGGAATGTGTCTCACGGAAGTAAAAGTGAGATGAAAATATCTTACCTCAAGTATCGTGTTACTACAGACACATCAAAACCTCATGTATCATAAGTATTTATTTATTTTATATTTATTTTAGAACCATAATTATATAAATAATACCACAAATTATTTAACTATATCATCTTATAATCCATTTATTAATAATTATTTATTAAAATCACGGTTCAGGGTGATACCTACATCGTTTTTCATGGAAGTTTTAGTTCAGTGGTCTCAATCTTTATACATTCATCATGGTTCCGTAATATTCATAATTTTAACCATGATATTAATATAATAAATTTTCATTATGTATACATTTACATTCATACCTAAAATGTATAGATATAAAGATGAATTACAACATTCATGGAGACTGTAGGTTGTGCATAATCATGGACATTGATTATACTTATCTATGGATGAAATGAAATAAAGGTAAATAAAAATTTTCCTTTATAAAATAATATTATTATAATATATAAAATATATATTTATTAAATCTATCATTATAACCATCCATGTAAAGTGGTGATGAAAAATTAATTACACTGCTACATGGAGACAGTAAGCCATATTTATGCACGAGCAACGTTTTCAATTTTACTAGGATGGAAGGAACGTGGATAGTAGTTATTACATAAATATAATAACAATTAATTATATTTAAAATGATTATTTATTTATTTTATAATGTATATTATGAATTTATAATAGGTTTAAGAAGAAGAAAAATTGTTTATATTCAGTTAAGAGTTATACCACTTTGTTGAGAACCCTCTTTTGGATTACACCTTAAGGCTTGAAGGGATGACATCTTAGAAAGATAAAAGGATTTATTATGTGGTTAAGGTACATAGTAAGGTATTTTGGTGGGTACATTTTAAGATATAATTATAAAAAATGTGAGGAATATAGGAGAAGAGGTTCCCTTTAAAATGTAAGGGGAGGGGCACTCTTGGAATTACAAAAAAAAGGTAACATATAATTGAGTCATTATCAAGAAATATTATTTAAAATGGATATATATTCAAATAAAAATAGTTTAAGGTAGAAAGTTTTTCATAAAATGAAATTTATACAAGTTTTGGTCTCATTTTAAACCTTATCTTTGTTTTATTAACCCCTTAGTTAACCAATTTTAACCTTTACTATGGTAATGCCTTTTTCAATACTAAAAGGTTATAATTTTACTTATAAGGTAAAAATTGGTCAATAAACTACTAGGGGAATAAATTTTCAACTAAATATTATCCAACTTGTCCTATTCAAATATTTTTTTTATTTTTCAATAATTTAATAAAATATTATTTTCATAAAATATCATTAATGTCATTTTTTGACACTATTATATTCATTTGAATTTGAAGACACCAAGAGAAATATGGTATTTTAATATAATCCTTTTAAAAATCACTAATATTTTATATTTATAAAAAAAATAACATAATAATTCATTAAAATTATATTTATTTTCATATTTTCGAAATCATTTATTTAATTTTTCTATTAATTGAATAAATAATGTATCAATGATGCGTAAGCATTTAAGTTAATTATTCAATCAATAAAAATTAAAAATAAATTAATTTTATAAATATAATTAATTTACATTTCATATAAACATTTATTGATGAATACAAATTCTTTTTATACTTTTGTAAAAAATTATTATTATTTAAGTCAAGAGGGTGTCATTTTGTATTTTTTCTTTTCTTAAATTAATATAAAGATCATAATCAATTAAATATGGAAACAAATGAACATATATTGGTGAATTTGATATAAATTCACAAAAATATCTAATCCAATAGGATAGATATAAGTTTTATATAAATTTTAATTCCTTGTCACAAAGTTTTAAACCTATTTTACATGTTTTACCCTTACCAAGTTAAGAAAAATTTACTATGGTTACTATTAATATTCACCAAAAAAGGGATCTATTTAGAAAAATTTGACATTATTATCCCAAATATGTAATAAATTTTTCAATATTCAATTTCTAGAATTATAAAAAGTGGATTTAATCTAAAAACATAGATCGCAACAAAAATCTATTTTTCAGAAAATTTCCTTTTAAGTATAAAAATATTTTTATTCCAAATTCAACCATAAAATTTATTCCAATGAACTTAATTTTCTTATTAATAGTATTATAGAACTAATTTTACTTTAAAATATTTTTAAAATCAAATTAAACTTTTTAAATGATTAAAAATATAATTTTCAAAAAAAAATTTATTTTTCACTATTCACTAAAAGACCAATCATCTCTAAGAAAGTCCGAAAAGATCTACCAAATATAATTTTTGTATGATTTTTTAAAGGGTGTTATTATTTTTAAAAAATAATTTTTTAAAAATTTACATAAATTAACCATAATATTTTCTCACAATAAGCAATAAAGTGTTTTTGAAGAAAATGTATTTTGAAGAATAAAATGTTTTTACTAAAAACATAGATCTTATTTCTAAATAATTAATCAATAAATTTGTATTTATTGATGAATTAATATATATTTCAAAATATGGTTATCCCTACTCATACTTGAAAATTCAACAGTTAGGTTATAACGATCATATTTAAATAACAATATTTCAGGTACTTTTAATCTTTGTGTTGTGTGTCTTATACGCTATCAAACATAATGTTACTTTAAAATCTTATGGTTTTGATTCTAAATACTCTATTCAACATATATATGAATATACTAGGGTAATTTTTAACTTCAAATGGAACTAAAATGAATTTATAGTTTCCATTTCTTATGTTGATGGTTTTCTTCATTATATCTTCCTTTTTTGCCATTAATTGATGATATTTAGATCAAAGTTCAATCTTTGATATATATTTATCTGCTCATAGTTGATGCATTATATCATAATTATGAGGAATAAGATATTTTTTCTTTATTTTAATATTGTTAAGTTCGTGATAATCAGTCCATAGATGAATCAGACCATCCTTCTTCTTAAAAAATATAACCGGTGAACCCCATGGTGAATCACTCAATCATATAAAACCCTTATCCAATTATTCAATTATTTTATTATTTAGTTCTTATAATTCAATAAGACTAATTCTATAAAGAGTTTTTGATATCTTCATAGCACCATGTATGAGTTCAATTAAAAATTCGACTTCATGTTCAGGGGGGATACCAATAAATTCATTATGAAATACATTAACATATTCCCATAAAATTGGCATATATCTAATTAGGAGTTCATCCAAAACCATTTGAGTTAAATATCCCTCTTGATTGAGTATTATTACTTATATAATATAATTAACTTCCATAGAAATATAAAATTCAAACTTTCACTCATAGGTGATCTCAGGATTATCTGGGATACTAATTTTGAATATTTCATCCTAGAAATTAATATGGTATTTATACAAAGATAGCCAATCTATGCCAAAAATCATACCAAATTCAACCAAAGGAAAAATTATAAGATTTTTTGTAAGAACATTCCCACAAAGTTTTATCATAGAGTATTGGTAGACATGATATTAAATCATCGTATCATAAATATTATTCAATGATAATTCAGTATCTAATCGCCCAGGTGGTGATTTGAGTTCTTTATAAAATATTTTAGATATAAAGGAGTAGATATAACTATAATCATAGAAAAAATTATTGGTTATAGAGTGGGTTATAATTTTACCTTTCACTACTTCATTATCATGATCCACTTCCACTTTTTTCATACCATAGCCTTTCCATTATTCCCATGGATTAGATGGTTACTAGAATTGATTGTATTTATTACCCCTTGAATTTGTGAATTTGTTTACCTAATGACCAAACTATTTGCATCGGAATAAATTACGTGATGATGGGGAGTTATATTGGACCTTATTCTCCCCATTTCATTGATCATCCTCTTCACCTCTTTGTGAAAAATATGATATTGGTTTCAATTCCACCAACACTTGAAACATTTTTTTCCCATTTCAAGAAATGTATCTAGTGATTCTACACACATCTTTTTGCATATAAGTTATTGTAATTTCATTCCAACATGAGGTTTTTCAATTATATTTCTATGAAACTACATCTTAATTTTATTATCTATATAAATTTTAGAGTCCATAACTTCAATCTCTACCTTAAGTTCAAATCAAACAATTTCTTCATAGTTACAAAATTATCATATGGATAATTACTCTTAAATAATTGGATTTGTTCTACTAAATAATCATTTAATATTAATTTGCATGTTTGAAATAAGAATATATGTACACCTCTAATGTATCATAAAGTTAAAATCATAAGTGATGATTTATTTACCTTCCTTTTGTTTGAACATTAAGAATTATCACTCTAAATTCATTTAAAGAGTTCTGGGAAAATATTTAGTGAATAATATTTTCATGAACTCCTCACATCCCATAGAGTCAACTATATCCTATTTTTTATATTATTAATGATATTCTACTATTGGTTAGCCTCTCCTTACAAATAATAAATATCTAAGACAACCATCTCATAGTTTTGGTGTTATTTAATTGAAAATATATTTTCTATAGTAATGATCCATCACTCCACAATTAGTGGGATAGAAGATCAACTAAAAGAGGATGGTCCTTGAATAATAAATTACTTGATAGAAAGTTTCTACTTATTTAATCTGTATAGAATATTAACATGTTTTTCACTATTATTAATAGATTAGTAGATTTGAGTGAGAATTTCCTTGAGATTTTTAGTCCTACTCTCATCTTGTTTGGTTTCTCATTGGTAAAAACATTGAATTTCCCTTTGCATCCACTGTTAACTCAAATTTTCATTGATCCAACCATTATTTTAATAATGGAAATTTAATGATATGAATACATAACTCAATAATATTTTAAAAAGTAAAGGTATTAAATTCAAATTAATAAATCATAAATTTATTTTATATCCTAACTTGTTAATTTTGAGGTTTCAATCAAGGAAATTAATAATCTATTTCCCTGTTAGGTTTTCTACCCATAACATAAAAATGTTCTCAAATCCTTCATAATGGATTGTAAATACTATGTGAATCACTAAATGATATCCCTAGAGAGTATCAAACCAAGTTTTAAATTAGGCATATTTTCTATGTACTAGGTTAATATTTAGTTATTACACAACTAGAATTTTTCAAGGTTATCATCCCTAAGTGAATTTATATATGATCCTGTATCCACCTATTAGTATCAAAAAATTAATTTCATTGCTAGGAAATCATGAATCCTATACTTTAAAAAACAAAAATTGGATTCTTTCCTATAATTAGTATTATCCCTATGGTTTTAATTAATTTTCCCTCATCCTAATCCTAGAAAAAACAAAACTAATCCCCAAAAATGACTAATATTTCTTTGATACCAACTGAGGGGTCCAAATATTAAGATATATTTATTTTACATAATTTTCATAATTGAAACATTACATCTCACAATCCCAAGAACAAAATTTTGTGTTCCTTTGAGGATAATATACATAAGAAACTTATTTTAACAATAATTGTGAACCTTTTTCCATAATTGAACCATAATAGACTCCCTTTTATACTTCTCATAAGTTATAGTAATCTTCATAACTTCTGGAATGAAAGTATAAGAAATGGGTGATATCAAACACTTAGTAAAGGAAATATTATTAGTGAATCATAATGGTCAGACCATAAACATGAGTGAATACATGGATGAGGGAGAAATGTCTTATTAAAACATAATGGGATAAAAAAATGTAAATCATAAAACTTGTTCATGTATTAAAAAACATGATATATGAACATAATACCATATAAATATAATCACGGAAGCACAAAAATTATAAAATAGCATGGAATCATAAAAAATAATCTTGAATCATAGGATCAAAACATAATAGAGAAGAATATCTTAGAAATGTGGCACATATATATACATAGAAAATCATAACATTTTGAGAAAACCCATGATTCCCGTGCATTATCTTATGAACAAAAAAAATTACATCAACTTTTGAACAAAAAAAAATTCTTGTGATTTAGGTTTTGAATAAAACAACATGTCCAAACATTAGGTTCAGAAGAAATGAAACTCCTCATGATTCATATCATTATCCCCTAAGACATAAATTTTTAACCAATGCATTGTAGGGATATAGAGGATCCCACACATCAGCATCCATACATATGTGCTCCATAAGATATAAATCATTTATCATATCAAGAAAACCCACGGAAAAAATGGTTTTAATAAGAATTCCAAATGGTATCACATAAAAATAATTAAGAATTAGATCGGTTGATACCAAAAATTTATTCACTCAAAAGGAGTATTTAATTAAGGAATTTATAGGATTATTCACAAGAAATTACTTCCCTAGAGATAGATCCTTTATAAATAATTTTTAATATAAAATTGAAACATAAAAAAATACTTTAGAAGACATTTGTTAACATCATTATATATAGACCATTTTCTTTTAAAAAATATTGTTTTCTAAGAAATTGAAATGTAAATTTTTTTAAAATTTATTAGTAAATATTTTCCATAAAGAACACTTGAAAATGAAAAAATGGTCTTACAAAGGAAATTTGGAGTGGTAGAAAAAATATATGATCATGAAATAGAAAACCCCTTTTCATATTTAAAAAAATTATTGAAACCAATATCAAAAAAAGAGTGATAAAATTGTCATTGGAAAAGAGGTAAATATAAATTTTAAGATCACTAAAAATAATACATATTTTTATTTCAAATAAGAAAGGTGAACATTGGTGAAAGTAGAGAATATAAATATGAAAAAGAAATAGAATATTTGGTGAGGCTTGTAATTATTCTTAATATCATCATATTTTATGAACAAATGAATCCATCAAAGAAGATATATTATATTTCCAAATAAAATTATATAAAAAATAAGGAATCAATCTTGATTGTTTCACATATAGTTCAAAATATTGTTGATGATACACACTATTTGGTACCAATTTTATCATTTCAAGATTATAAAATTTACTATAATTGATTATTTAGAATAATTTATATGGTTATAGTTTCATTTCATGAGATATTTTGTAATGATTCATGAAGATTGAACCAGTGAGGAGCTTATTTCAGTAATTTTGGATGAAAAAAAGTGGATATAATAATAATGAAATAAATTTTAATATGAATTATATAAAACCTTACTAATTTTATAAAAATAATTTCAATTCATTAAATTTTTTCTTATAATCATCCAAGTATTCTAGTTATGAAAATTTAAATATGTCATTCCATAGAGGCGGTAGTATACACGTACACATAGAAGATGTTTTAATTTTCCATAGAACAAAAAGAAAGTATAAATTTAATTATATTTTTAGAATACTAATCTTGTTAACAAAATTAATTTTTATTCATTAAATATCCATTTTTAACCAACCATGTATGGTGGTGATTAAAACTCATTCATGGATATGTTAGTCTTCATGTACGCATGGACAACATATTCATTTTTTAAAGACAAGGGAGGAAGATATAAAATAATTTTTATATAAATATAATAAAAATTAAGTATAATAATGTTACTTATGTTATTATTTTAGTATGTTATAAAATATTTTTTGTTATAATTAGAATACTTAATGGAATAAAATGAAAATGATTAATTTGGGAATTGTTTTCAAACTCCTTGGAATAACTCCTTTGTAGAACGAATTAAGTATTTGGGAGTTGGTTATTTGATGAGAAAAGAATATCTATAATATTTATACTAGTGTTTCATAGTTATTTTGGTATACTTTCGTCAAACTAAGTGGATTTTGGTATGAGGAAAAGTGGGGTGGTGAAGGGATCCTTTTATAAGTGGGAGGATTGGATTTTTTGTAATTTTTAGTGCATTATAAAGTAAAAGTGGTTCCAAAAGAGGTCAAAAATTGATAGGGTATGAGTTATGGTTGATAAATACTTCAACTAATTTTTTAACATGATTTATGTCTTTTTCTATTTTTTAACCAATTTACCATTTTGGTTTTTACCATGGTAAATAATGTTTACCTAATTTATTAATTTTCATATATACAAATAAAATGAACCTTATTAAATAATTTAGTCCTAATTATTCTAAATATTAAATCCTCTTTATTAAATAAAACTTTTAAAATTAATAAAAATTAATTCTAAATAGTAAATATATAACAAAATAAAAAACATTTTAGAGAAAAATATGACTTAAGTTTTGAAATGAAAAATATAGGTTTATAAATTTAATATAATATTTTTAAAAGTATAATTTCACTTATAAAATAAATATTTTATTAAGAAATGGGTTTCATAATTTTTATTTTATGCTTATATCCTAATAATGTTATAAAGTCATGGTATTGGTAAAAATGTGTATTTTTTTCACTATTCACCTAAAATTAATATTTTTAAAATAATATAAAAATTCATCCTAAGAAAATATTGTTATGATGAATCCAGAAATGAAGATATTTTTTTAAAATTAAAATTCCAAAATTTAAGAATTTAACTTTTAAATGAAATCATAAAATATAATAAAAATTATTTTTATAGGAAAATAGATTTTTCAAATATTAATTATTCATATTCATATTTCCTATAAATTTTTTATAAATATTTTATTATTAAAAATTATATATTTGATCATTATTTAGACTTAATAGAAATATTTTCTTGAAATAAATATTCATATCTCATAAAACCCAATTTTAAAAAGGGGAAAATTACACTTTTAAGTATAAAATTACCTTATTAACTGTTTACAAATAATAATTGAATTTCACAAGTGCATTAGTATTAAAAGTTTAATTTATTATTCTTTCTATGTATATTTCATAATGAGGTTAACTCTATATAAACCTTCGAATTAAATGGATACTTTTTGACATCTGTATTTAAATAAATAAAATGAGTCATGGTTCATTTTGGTATGGTATTGCATGTGAAACAAGTTATTTAACACAACATATAATTTAAAGAAGAATATTATCTAAAATTGTGGGTAATTACATGCTTTGAACTACCCATCACCAGGAACTCACTCACCACATACAAGTTTTTCTCCACGCTAACTCTTTTCTTCTCATTCTCCACCCATGCATAGTGTTGTGTTGAGATTTGGGATACATTATGGTTAAGCCTTGATCCAGTGGTATTTTAATGGTTAACTCCCTTTTTTTCTTTCATATTCTTCTTTTTATAAAAATAGATCACTATAACTCCTTTAACTATGTACACCCTAACTTATCATGTGTCACCATGACATGGTGATCTTCACCATTTATAATTGGTATACTTCTCAATTAAAACACCATAAAAAGTTCCCATATAATATTCATTCCAACTATTTCTAGATATATGTCAGCAATACTAGAATCTCTGAAATAACCACCATATCATGGAGAAAGGTGTGTTAAAAGATATTCTCTCCAAATCATCACTATTACACACACGCTTCAAGATTCTCTATATGAATCCATTATACCTTTATTTGAAAAAAAATCCAATATATTACAACCTATGGATGCAATATTAATACATTTATATCCACCAATAAGATAAATTTAATACACATGGGGAAGTTATTTTCCAATATTACTAAGGATATATCCTATAAATGTTATATTTTCTTCCTAGTAGGTTCATTATAATAAATCCCTCTATTTTTCAATGGTATTATAATCTAATAAATAAGAAATATATTCTTCTATTATCTAGGATATTACTATATCAATATGATAATATTTTATTCATCAATAATAGGTTTTCAATTACCAATATTTCTTCAATTGTAGTAGCATGAAAGTATTCCTTGTATGCTTATCAATTTTAGAATGATAAACACATTTAAATGGTAAGTTCATTCACATTGTCTCCATCTAGTCTTATATAATATATTCAACTAAAAAATTATAATAAAATGATAGAAACACATTGGTCTTACTTCAATATTATTTCACATCTTCTTCAAGAGATAGTTTATATAGAATTTGTATAGTTATTAGTAGTATCATCCATTTCCAAATCACTTCTTATCCTTATAATTTGGATTCTATGATATAATGGTATCACAAGGAAAGAATTTTTTAGTAATACTACTTCTTCTTCTTCTTCTCCGTCAATGATAATAGGGTATGTAGTGGCACCATCTCACAACCTCCTATTTCTTCACTTATTTTTCATCTTCCTCAATGAATCAGGTAAATATATTTAGTATAGTGTTTAGATATCTCTATCTTTTAACCTACTCTTTTTCTATTATCAACACATAATCTCATTAATAGTTTCTATAATTCAAAATAAAAAATTTAAAAATTAAAAATTTTAATTATATAAATTTTCATTCCTCTATATATACACATATATTTTTTCCCATGATCCTAAAATGATAAAAATTTCAAACTGATAACATGGGTCTGATCCCAATGATTCATGACCAATTTTCTATAATTTCTCATTATCCTCTCATTAAAACTGGTCCAATATCTATCCTAATAAAACCTCTAATTTTTATCTTAATAATTTATTTAAAATATTTATTATTTAAATACAATAATGTTTACAAAAATATCCTCTCAATTTATCCATTTAATTTTCCTCAAATCATGTATTTTATTATCCTTTGAATTCATACCTTAATTGGTGATTCTTTTTTCATGTATACATGGTAAAATGTCATTTTAGTGAAACACGCCAACCTAAAGTACAATATTTTTCTCAAAAACCTCTCTCTATTATCCTTGAATTGAATCATGGTTCAATAACCAGAATAATGATGATTATGACTTGAAGATCAATATAAGTATTTTCTTATTTTATCTCTAAAATTATCAAATTTTTGAACAATTTTTTTGCATATAGAAGATAGAAATTATTATGTATCACTTTAGTGAGCCAAAAATACTTACACATACTCAAAAATATCTTTTATATGATCATAAGGAACATAGATATTTTGAATAATTTTAAATTAGATGTTACATACCATCTAGAAGATATTAAGAATCATCTTATAAATCATTCATATACTCTGAGTTATCTTAATCATCACTAGTAAAACCATATGTATCATAGTTCATCCTTTACATTTCCTCATTTTATTATTAACTTAAACATATATATTTCTTATACACCAGAATATATTATGTATCGGAAAAAAAAATTACATATCATCTAAAATATGTTACATATCATAGTATGACACCCATTGTTTCTTATATATACTATAGAAAATCTTATGTATCATAGTGATATCTAGTACTTTTCTAATATTATATTTTAAGGGATCTTCTATGTGCATTTTTAATTCTTTAACACCAATGAACAATTCTATAACTTTATCAACTCAACTCAAAAATTCTTCAATCCTTTTTGGGGTATCTCTAATCACTCAAACTCATCTCCAAAAAACAGAAATGACCTCAAGAAATTATCAAACCTTTAAAAATCTATTTAGTATAATTCTCAAATAATTATTTATCATATAAATATTCTTATTGAGTATTTCAATACATCATTAACTACCTTAAAATTTCCTTAACTATTCTGTATCAACTACTCTAAATAATGGTGTATAATTATTTTTTAAATAAATTCAAAACCTTTTTCATCTTAAAACTCAACATTCTAAAACTATCATCCAACTTTGTTAGTCAGTATATACTACAACCTTTATTCTTGGAAACACAAGTATGTGTTCTCACTCTTCTAGACAAGTTTACTTTTCAACATAACCACTCTTTAATAATTGTAATATCCAACTTCTCAAAATCATTAAGATCATGAAGTAGATAGTTTATTTAATACTTATATATATTCTTTCATCTCCCACTTATAACACCTGCCATATATTCTATATAATTTTATCTCAATAATCATCATATATATAAGATATATCCTTAAATAAATTTATTATTATACACAATCTCAATATCATGTGGAAATATGATTCCTAATGATAAATATAAATAAAGTATTTTAAGTTAAAGGATTCATATCAGGTTTACAATTCTATTTATGAAATTCTCTCATGTATGTACCTGTTTTCATTCAACATAGACCTTATTTAAATTTGTAGCATCTATCTAGGAATTTACCAACTATGCTTTTGGTTGTGCGTTGGTCAATAGGATGGTAGGTTGGGTTAACCACACCCTTTAGTGGTGATTATTGGATACTCTTTAACCCTCTTATATTTAAAATATATTCATGAATCCTTCCCAAATACCATTATAATACTAGTTACCATTGTCAAATTATTGATTAAAACCATGCATCAATTTGAACATATGTATATATTGTAGGTTCTCTATATTTATTTTTCTTGTTTGTTATACTATATTTTAAAGCGATGCATCTGGGAACTCTGGAATTTATCACCGTTTAGAAAGGAGGAAATAAATTTGGAATTTGGATTGGAATCGTGAAAGGGAATTCCTATATATCCCCATTAATGGAATAAGAACTCATGTAGTTTGGTTAAACTTAATGGGTTATTTATTATATTTTAAGGTCATGTGTTAAGGTTAAATTTGGTTTCTTTTAATTTATTGTATCTATAATACCTCAAAATTTAGTACATTTTTTTTGAAAATTAAATTGGATTATTTCGAGACCACGCTCTGAGACGACATGTAATTCTGAGGCCCGGAGTGGCTGGAATGTATTTTTGAACTATTTTTAAGTTTTATTAAATAAATGTGTGAGTGGGTTTTTCTAAATTTTGAACTGGTGCCTAGATCAAAAATATGAGGACACTGATGAACTCATAGCATCGGGATTCACCTAGAAAGGGTATAATATTGGCTAGTACAGGCCAACAGTGGAAAATAGTTTTTGGCTGTAAATAAAATAATTAAGTAACAATTATTTTATTTTCAAATCATTTTAACTCATAAATGTTAACTCGTATTGGAAATCTGAGAGTACTGTTGAGCTCATGAAGGTGTCTTTCCCTTAGGTAGAGCTTAACCTCGACCAACATGGGTCAAGGGTGAAAGTTAATTTTCATACTTTTTAGAAGAAAAATAAAATAACATAAAAAAGTTATTTTAATTTTTTTCTTCGTCATTGAGAAGTGTCACATCATTATTGGGTGCAGCGATGAGGTGACGATGAATCTCATTAATGAACTTTCGTAATGTGTCAGTGTAATGACACTAAAATGCATCATAAAATAAATGATGATTCACATTCATCAATTAATATCCAAAAAATAAATGCAGGATGGTTATAACAATCTTGGAATTTCTATGAGGCTTTGGTGGGTGGCAACAAGAAACAATGAATGCACCATCTTCCACCGTTCAAAAAAAAACCACAAGTGACAGTGGGTTGCAGATAAAGAACGAAGAATGGAGGAGCGTGATCCTATTCTTCCTTGACCAACAATTCTATCCCTAGTATGGGGTTTTATTTTAAGTGAATTCTTGATTTTCCCCATTATTTTATTCAAAAGAGGAATGCGGGTTAACTCACAAACAAGTTTACCTACAAATTGATCGTTCATTCGGGGTGCTTATTGATACGGGAAAAAGGGGATATTTATCTTATTGATTTTTTCACCCTATTTATGGTTCTCTTTGATCATAAAAATAAGAACACATCCGGGTCACCATGAAAAAATTCATACATCGTTCTTTGGGTGTTTCTGTGTGCGACTCCCTCTCCTCTCCTCTTCTTCGTCCTTCCCGTTCTTTATGGAGTGACGACGGTGGCGCATCAGCTGAGGAGATTCTCGATGGAAGGGTCACGGCTAGAAAGGCCACAACACTGACTAGGGGTCATGGTGAGAGTCCTCTAAGGTGGAAGGAGGCCATGGCACTGAGCCACCACAGAAGAACCAGGCTACGGCACCCTGGCCGCGGCGACAGGCGGAAGGTGGTGCGCTGGCAGTGCGCCACAGTGGCGAAAGGGGTCGAAGGATAGCAGTAGGAAAACACAACCACTCGGTCATGTCACAGGCTTCACCAAGTCTATGAACTATAGTGGCAATCTGGACCCGCAGTGATATTGTAGGCCACACAAGGGAAACCAGTCCGCATGAGCAGACCGGTGCATGAGGGTGGAGACGTTAGGGTGCTACGTTGGAGGAGCACCCCAAATCAGTGGGTCATGACAGGGGGCTGGAACACACTCCCTGCTAGGACCGCATGTAGAGAAGGGGTGGCCGGCCTTAGCCATCCATGTGCGGCATAAACCGAAGGCCCGGAGGGTGTTCAAGCAGGGGGAGGACCGGCCCACCATACGGGCCGACCCAGTGGCGCGAACTGGGCCCCTAGATGGCTCGGGCTAGAGAATATCCATTATTCCATTACAGACCAGGACAATAAGACCAATCGGGCCATTGGGTGGCATAGGCTCTGAAGGAACTGGCCCACCAGTTCCACCGGGCTGGACCAATGGCTGAATCGGTTCGGCTCCAGTAAAGCTCAATGGGCCTATACCAATAGCCAGGTCGGACCAAGACAGTCTAGACACCTCCTGGTTGGGTCAATTCATGCAGGACCCCTGATCTAGGTTGGTCAGGTCGGTGTGACCAGGTCAAACCAGGCCCGGACACAACCAGCCCCTTTTTACTAAAAGGGAAAATATCTTTCAGATCATGCATTTGATTGACGAGCCGTCTGCGACGTTGGAACCCTTTCGATGAGACGGTACTTTGGGAATACTCTCAATGAGATTTCATGGCACTTGATATGCGACTGATGGATTGAGGAGTAAATTCTACTAGAATCAAGCGTATTATGAGCAGGAATCCTACGACAGGTTGTGATGATAAGGATATGACTATAGGGTCTAAGATATCCAGTTGTCCCAGAGACAAGCAAGTTTAAGTGATCTATATGGAACAGAGAAAAGCTAGTCTATGTGATCCAGCCAGCTCAGAGATGATCGGGTCTCAGTGATCCTGTTGGCTCAGAGACGATCTTGTCTAAGTGATATAGGTGGCCTAGAGACAATCTTGTCTAAGTGATCCTGTTATCCTAAAGACGTGCAGGTCTAAGTGATCCAGTTGGCCCCATAGATGAGTGGGTCTCAGTGATTCCATTATCCCAGGTGATGAGCAGTTTTAGATGATGGATCCCTTAGCAGTACGAATGTTTATCTTTATGACTGATATTTTGAGTTCCTATAATTGAGTTATACATGGTGTGATCTATCTGTCCTTGTAATCAATCTTTGTGCTTTTTATTTTTGGTTATGATTTGTGGTTATGCTTTGTGGTCTCTCATTTGTAGATTGGGGTCCCTAATGAGTATTCTATTACTCACCCATGCATGGGCTTTGCCCACATGTTTCATGTATTGTGTAGATGACTGCCGCCTTGATGGAGGACTCAGGGGCCTAGGACCAGGTGGTTCTTAGTGAGATCCGGCAGGCGGGTCATACTTCTACGGCTTCTATCAGCTACTCTACACTTACCCATCATGTGGGGTTCACAGCAGACAGCTTATCAGTGATCTTGTATGCCCTTTGTTTTCAGTTTTTTGTTTGTTGGGTTTGTATTCTGGCCCATTTACTTTCAATTTGTTTTGTACTCACTGTAATTGCTTTGAAACAGTTACTGTTTACTTAGTGTTTACCTTTCTGTAGTTTGTGTTTTGTACATGTGTACAGGTTTAAAGATAAATTCCATCCCTTTTGGGATATTCCTATTCATTTCTAGTTTCCAGCCCCTGTCCTATAGAAGGCGGGCTTGGGGTAGTCACGACACAGGCCCTCAGGGACAGGTCATGAAAAAGTGGTATCAGAGGAGGTCACTTCTACCAAAAGAACTAAGAGTCTGTACATTTTTATGGGTCAAAAGTTTTAAGTGTTTCGAGATCATATTTCATGCTAGGGAGTCTAGTGTTGGTGCGGCGACCGACATATTCACACACCAGGATCCTGAATTCTATTTTCCAACTCAATACATGAAAACATTAGTTTCATGCGTCTTTGAGTGTTTTATCATGATCTTATGAGTTAGAGTTATCTCACAGTGTATAATCTATTGACCATAGTTCATCTTGATCTCTTTCAGGATTCCCCCTCACAAACAGCTAGCTAGGATTCTGGGGTGTGACCATGAGGATGGTTCATAGAGTGATGAGGCTTTGGTATAGGGATTGTTTGCTGATATGGAACTTTCGAGCGGTGTCCCAGTGATACAACTGCCCATTGGTTTGCAGTTACTACTGATTCTACCGTTATAGGATGCACATAGGCTCAGTGCCTTACATGAGTTCTGGTGATAGTGACCTCCTAGGTTTAGGGGATAGATAGATCCTCAGGTAGCTAAGGATTAGCTGGAGGTGGTGAAACGAGTCTTCCACTTAGTGAAGACACCACTGGACCAGATGGTGATTCTAGAATTGAGCCTTCTCCAAGGCTTGATGGGGAGATGGTGGAGTTTGACCATCCAGACTCACGAATAGGTGACCCTCACTTGTTCTGACTTCGAGTGACTTTTTTGGGAGGAGTTCTTCCTCGCGATCTTGCGCATAATACGCATATAAGATATTTTTCACATACTAGAGGGAAGCCTGTCAGTGGCTGAGTACTCTGAAAGTTTTACATACCTCTCCCATTACTCTATAGATATGGTGTGAGACCCTTTCTTCAGGTCCTGGATCATTGATCAGGGACTCCGATGAGATATCAGGGCATCGATTATTTCCCTCATCATCCCTATGCAGGATGGGGTGCTAGAGCAAGCTCTACTTGTGGAGAGCATCCTCACTGAGCAGGCACTGACAATGGGAGCTACCACTAGGAAACAGGTGGCCGAGTTATCCTTGGAAGGTAGTCGACAATTGATGCGGGGGTCCAAGCAGTCCAGACAATCCAGAGTATGACCCCAGGACTCAAGGTCGGTGGTACAAGGCCATCGGGGCAGTGGGAGTCGGCAGAAGAGTAGTGTGTGATACTCCTGTAGTGGGTAGGTACACAAGGCTTGTGATTGCCCAACCCACTATACAGATGATCAATGGATGGTCGAAGGGACTCTGTGGCAGTGGCAGAGGTTTGAGCAAGGTGGTATGTAGGGTGGAGAACGTGGAAGGGGAGTGGGCAGAGTAGAAGCCGTTGGGTGGGGGTTTGAGGTGTTGCCACCACCACCCCTAGGAGGCCCAGCATGGGCTCTAGGAGCTGATGGATAGGGGTGAGGCAAGCTTCATTTGAGGGAGGCCTACAACCACAGCACCACAAATATGATTAGAGGTATGATATATGTCTTATCAACTTTAGCTTCTGTTCTTATGGACATAGGTTCTAGTCACTCCTTCCTTAACAAGGATTTTGTTTGAATCTTGGAGGTTCCGGTGGAGCCATTGGCACAATCATTATAGTTAGAGACTCTTATAGGATAGGATTCAGTGATTACACACTCGTTCTAGAAATGTCATCTTACTCTAGGAGGAGAGTTCTTCGGTTGGGATATCCTAGTAGTGCCATTAAGTCCTTATAATGTCATCTTGGGCATATAATGGTTATCCACAGTTCATGCTCAGATCAACTTTCTTAGGCGTAGAGTGTGGTGTGTTGGCAATGTTGGGTCCAGGTTTTCCTTCACCAGTGAGAAGTGAGACCTTGCAGTGCGGGGTGGAATCGCACATAGGAGTGTGCAAACGATCACTCATCAATTGGCTATCATGAACCTTGATGTAGTGGATGAGGCTAGTCTACAATTTCTTGTAGTGGTGGACGAGTATGAGGACGTCTTTATAGAAGATGTTCTAGGAATACCTCTTCATAAAGAGGTAGAATTCTTCATTTATTTATACCCTAAGACTACACCGATGTATACACCTGTATATTGGATGGATCCCATAGAGATCCTAGAGATGAGGGTACAGTTGGAGGACTTGCATTGGAAGGGTTTTGTAAGGCCCAACATTTCACCATGGGAAGCCCCAGTGTAGTTTTCCAAGAAGGTAGATGAAATATTTAGGTCATGTGTGGACTTCCGACGCCTAAACTAGGTGACTGTGAAGATCAAGTATTCTTTACTAAGGATTTATGACTTCTTCGATTAGCAGAAGGGAGAGAGTTGGTTCTATAAGAAATACCTCATATCATGATATCCCAAACTTCGAGTACGATGTGAGGATATCTCAAAGATGGATCTCAGATGTCACTACGGTCACTACGAGTACTTTGTGATGCCATTTGGCATGTAGAACACCCTAGAACTGTTCATGGGACTCATGAAAAGGATCTTCCATCCATATTTAGTCAATTTTTTAGTGGTCTTCGTTGATGAAATTTTAGTGTATTCAGCATCCTAGGAGGAGCATGTGATACACATGAGGATGGTTCTAGAAACACTCTGAGAGAAACACCTCTATAGAAATCTCTTGAAGTGTAAGTTCTAGATACAAAAATTCTATATTTTGGGACATGTAATCTCAGAGGCTAGAGTATCAGTGGATCTAGTGAAGATCGAGGTGGTTCTTTCTTGCGAACAACCCAAGAGAATTATCAAAGTGAGGAGTTTCATTGGGTTGGACGTGTACTATCATAGGTTTTTAACCGAATTCTCCAGAGTAGAAGAACCCTTGAAAACATTAATTAAAATGTAAAACCCTTCGTTTGGATAGAAGGATGACATCAGAGCTTTCAGCAGCTAAGGAAGAGCATGACTAGTGCTCATATCTTTAGGTTTTAAGAGGATGGAATCGAATACGTCGTGTATTGTGATGCATCAGGAACCAGTCTTGGTTGTGTCCTGATATAGGGGAATGTGGTTATTGATTATAGCTCATGACATTTGAGACAACATGAGTAGAACTATGTGACTCATGACCTTGAGTTGGCAGTGGTAGTCTTCGTACTGAATATGTAGCGACACTACCTTATGGGTGAACGATTCATTGTCTACTTTGACCACAAGTGTCTCAAGTATATATTTCCTTATAAGGATATGAACTTGATATAACATATTTGGCTCCATTACCTCCAAGACTATTACGTCAAGATAGTTTGTACTCCTAGGAAGGGGAACATGGTGGCAGATGCTCTCAGTAGTATATCGAGTTCAAAGCTACTGAATGAGGCCTCAGAGCAGTTGGCCTCACTTTAGATATCATTTGTGGATATAAATGAGGCATATTATCTTCATTCGATGGTAGTTTCCCCTCCAATATTACAAAGAGTTAGGGAGGCGCAACTCAGAGATGCCAGCTGTGAGACTTAACATGCCCAGATGTCCACAGGGCATGCCCCTATTGGATATTTGAAAGGTGGGAAGCATGTCATCCTTTTCAGAGGATGCACCATAGTACCAATGGCATTGTGGGAGGAGGTGTTGAGGTAGTTTCAATTCATACCCTTTATCAGTATATATAGGTGTGACGAAGATGTACTAGGACCTTCAACATCAATACTGATGGCCTGGAATGAAGAAGTTAGTAGCATAGTATTTCTCGAGATGCCTCAATTGTCATCAAGTGAAGGATGATCACCAAGTTCTATCATGTTTGACACAACCGTTTGAGGTACTGGAGTCGAATTGGGATGGAATATCAATGTAATTCATGATGGGATTACCATGTACATCCAAAAGACACGATAATATTCGGGTACTCATAGACCGACTCACCAAGTAGGCCCACTTCCTAGACATTTGATAGAAGGGTTCAATAGAGAGCTTGGGATTCCTCTACATACAGAATATAGTTCGACTCCATGGAGTCCCATTTAGGATAGTATCAGATCATGATGTGCGCTTTACACATTAGTTGTGGAAGGGATTGAAAGAGGCTTTTGGGACTCAGATGCACTTGAAAACAGCCTTTCACCCATAGAATGATGGTCACATGAAGTAGATCATATAGACCTTGGAGGATATTCTTTATGCTTGCTTTCTTTATTTTGGTAGTATTTGGGAGGACCACCTACCACTGGTGGGGTTTTCATAGAACAACAATTACCACTCCACCATCAGTATGGTATTTTGGGGGAATTGTATGGATGAACATGAAGGTCACTGTTATGCTGGATGGACCTAGGGGAGTCAGTACTCATTGGTACAGAGATGGTATAGGCTACCACTGAGAAGGTTCAGGTCATCTGAGAGCGGATTAAGACTGCATAGAGCTGACCAAATTCCTATCCTAATAGCGACGAAGACCCTTGGAGTTCGAGGATAGGGCCACATATTCCTATGAGTATCTCCTAGGTGATGGATATGGATATTTGGTCAGGGTGGAATGTTATCTCTAAGTTTCATCAAACCTTTCCTGATACTATGTAGAGTGGGAGAGGTGACATAACTATTGGATCTACCACCATAGTTAGAGAGGGTGCGTGGCGTTTTCCACGTATCCCAACTGAGGAGATATGTACACAAATATTCTCACATCATCGACCATGAAGAGATGGAGATTTAAGATGGGGAATCATTCGTGGAGTACTCGGTGGAGATAGAGGATCGATAGGAGAGGATCCTTCATGGATGGTTGATACCTCAGGTGCATGTTCGTTGGAAACACAGAAATAACTAGGAGAGCACGTGGGTGTGGGAGCCTCAGATTCATGCTCAGTACCCCCATTTGTTTTATTAGACCTTGTTTTGGCTTACAAGGATATAAATCCCTAAAGGGGGGAGTAATGTAATACCCTAGAATTGTATGATATTTTTTTTTTAAATTAAATGGGATTATTTTGAGACTAGGATATGATACGACATATAATTCAGAGGCCTCGAGTGGCCGGAATGTATTTTTGAACTATTTTTAAGTTTCATTAAATAAACATGTGAGTGGGTTTTTCTAACTTTTAAATTGGTGAACAGTTCAAAAATCTGAGGGAATCGTTTAACTCAGAGCATCGAGATTCACCTAGAAAGGGCCAAACATTAGCTAGCATGGACCAAAAGTGGAAATTAGTTATTCACCATAAATAAAATAAATAAGTAACAATTATTTTAATTTCAAATCCTTGTAACTTATAAATGGTAACTCGGATTGGAAATCTGAGAGTACCGTTAAGATCATGAGTGCGTGTTTCCCTTAGGCAGAGCATAACCTCAACTGGCGTGGGTCGAAGGTGAAAGTTAATTTTTGGACTTTTCAGAAGAAAAATAAAATTACGTAAAAATTTATTTTAATTGTTTTATTCATTGTTGAGCAGTGGCATGTTAGCATTGTGGTGCAGCGATGAGGCGATGATGAATCTCATTAATGAACCTCATTAATGAGTCAGGATAACGATGCTGCAATGTTGCGTAACAGAAATGAAGTGTCACCTTCGTCAATTAATAGCCTAACAAGCAATGAAAAGTTATTGTCACAATCTAGGAATTACTTTGAGGCTTTGGTGGGTGAAAACGACCAACAATAAACACACCTTATTCAACCCTTTGAAAAAACACTAGTGCTGGTGGGATGTGGATCAATAATGAAGAATAGAGGAACATGATATTGTTCCTCCTCAAAAAACAATTCTATCCCAGGTAGTGGGTTTTATTTTAAGTGAATTCTTGCTTTTCCAAGTTCTTTTCTTCAAATGGAGAATGTGAGTTAACTCACAAACAAGTTAACCCATGAATTGATCATTAATGCGGGGTGGTTATTGATGCAGGGGAAAATGGGATATTTATCTTAGTGAAATTTCCACCGTATTTATAGTTTTCTATGATACTACTAATAATAATGCATATGGGTCAACATGAATAAAGACCCATATCGTTCTTTGGGCATTTCTATGTGTGACTCCATCACCTTTCTTTTTCTTCGTACTTCCCGTTCTTTGTGGAGCAACAGTAGTGGTGCATCGACCGAGGAGACGTACAATAGAAGGGTCATAGCCAGGTGGGTCGTGGCACCAGAGAGAGGCCATGACGGTCGCACCAGGTCATAGAACTGGCGAGAGTCCATGGCGGCAGCACCAGGCCGTAGCACCCAGGCCGCGGCGTCAGCTGGGAGGCAGTATACTGGAAACACACAGCAGCGGTGACATAGGTCATCAACATGGAGGTTGGTGGCTAGTGGTATGGGGATGTGGCCACCCGGACGTGTTGGAGGTGCCATGCAATCCGTAGACTACAGTGGAGAGCTGGACCCGCAGTAAAGTTGTGGGTCACATGGGGGAAACTGGTCCGCGTGAAAGGACCAGTGCAGGAGGGCGGTGCCACTAGGGCAATGCATTGGAGGAGAGACCTGTGTCGGCAGGCCGCATCAGGCAGCTGGAATGTGGTCCCCATAGGACCACATGTGGATAATGGGTATTCAGCCTGAGTCATCTAGGTGAAGCGTGAACCGGACACCCAACGGTCATCCAAGCCAGTGGCGCAAACTAGACCTTTGGGTAGCCCTAGGCTGGAGAAGATATGACACGCCGATGCTGGCCGGGCTGATGAGACAAACTGGGCCACTGGGCGGCCTAGGATGGGAAAGAACTGGCCCACCAGTTGTGGGCCGTCCTGGATGAAACTGGGTCGCAGGGTGACCCAGCGAGGTCTAACAAGGCCCAATAGGCCTGGCCTAGCATCCATACCGGAGCAGGCTAGCCCAGAACCCACTATGTTGGGTTGGGTCGGCCAAACTGGGTTAGGTCTTACGGGACCCTCAGACCAGGTTGGTCGGGTTGGTCTGACCAGGTTAGACTAGGCCCAGATACAACTGGCCCCTGTTTACTAAAACGCCAATATCTTTCAGACTGGGCGTCCTATTGGCATGCCTTCTGCGGCGTTGGAACCATTATGATGAGACGGTCCATTGGGAATACTCTAAGTGAGACTTCATAGAAGTTGAGATGCGATTTATGTATTGAGAAGTATATTCTCCGGGAATCAAGCATGTTATGAGTAGGAATCCTACGGCTGGTTGTGACATGAAATATTTGATGAGTGGGTCTAAGTGATCCAGTTGACTCAGAGACTAGTGGGTATAATTGATCAAGATGAACTAGAGACAAGCATGTCTAAGTGGTCCATCTGAACTAGAGATGAGTGGTTCTATGTGATTCATCTAGCCCATAGATGAGTGGTTCTAAGTGATTGAGCTAGCCCAGAGATGAGCGGGTCTAGGTGATCCAGTTGGCTCAGAGAGGATTAGGTCTAAGTGATCCAGCTAGCTGAGAGATGAGCAGGTCTATGAGATCTAACTATCCTAGAGACGAACAGGTCTAATTGATTTAGCTGGCTATAGAGATGAGTGGATCTCGGTGATTCCACTGGCCTAGGTGATGAGCATGCCTAGATGATGAATCCCTCAGCAGTATGAATGTTTAGATTTACGACTAATAATTATACTTCCTATACTTGAGTTATACATGGTGTGAGAAAAATTACCTTGTAAACATGATTTGTGGTTTTTCTTCATGGTTATTCTTTGTGGTCAATGCTTTTTTATTGGGGTCCCTACTAAGTATTGTGTTACTCACCCTTGCACAGGCTTCGTCCGCAAATGTTGTGTCTTGTGAAAACAAATGCTTCCTTGATGGAAGACTTGGTTCCCAAGGACCTGACAGTGACCAGTGAGATTAGTAAGGTAAGGAATACTTATACGGCTTCCAGAAGAAACTCTACGCTTACACATCAGGTGGGGTTTATAGAGGACAACATATCGGTGATCTTGTACTCCCTTTGTTTGCAGTTGTCTTTTTTTGGGTTTATATTCTGGCCCATTTACTTTCAGTTTTTATTGAACTCACAGTAGTTGTGTTGTGATAGTTGTGGTTTACTTAGTGTTTACCTTTTCGCAGTTTTTGTTGTGTGTATGTGTACAGGTTTAAAGGAAAATGCCTTCCCTTTTGGGATATTCCTATTCGGTGCTAGTCGCCAACCCCTAACCTATGGAAGGCGGGCTTGAGGTAGTCACAGCACGTGACCTGGGGGATGGGTCGTGACAATATCCATGACCTATTAAAGTTCCATTTAAACTAATTCCAATACCTAGTGAAGTTCCTCAAAAGATCATACACCGAAGACCTGTTAAATTTCCTTTTATGGTCATGTATCTAGGACCAAATGAATTTTTTTAAGTTTATGCATCCAGAAACAAATTAAGTACCTTTTAATGTCATGTGTCTAGATCCTAGTGAAGTTCCTTTTAAGTTAACGCATTCAAGTACAAATTTAGTGAATTTTAAGTTAATATGTACAGGACCTAGTAAAGTAAATTTTAATGTTATGTTTCTAAAATTTACTAAAGTAAATTTTAAGGTCAGGCACCCAGGATCTAGTGAAGTGGATTTTAATGTCATCCATCTTGGGCCTAGTGAAGTGTATTTTATGATCATGAATATAGGAACAATAGGGTGTTAGTATTCAACCACAAGGAGGCATCCTATATATCATTTCTGAAAAGAATCAAATCCCATGTAGTTCAGGTTATATAGTTTAAGGTCATGTGAAAGTAATATTCCTTGTAGTTTAATATCATCTGGTAAGGATGTGTGTTGTGTGTTTTAGATTCATTAAGCTATAACAACTAGGAAAGGGGTCCTAACAATGATTGGTGTGGAACTTACACATTAATGGCCTTTTTTTATTCTTATAATTTATTGGTAACTTAAAAGGATAGAGTTTTGATAAACTCAAAAGAGATATTGTAAATTTAATAATGGTAAATATCCTATAATATATCTCATTAAGAAAGTTTTCATGGTGTTATGGATCTATAAATATTATCTAGGGATTATAAAAGGTAACCTCTTAGGTACATACATCTACCTCCTATTTTTTGGTATCAGAACATGAAACGATTGCTAGAATCATGGGTGATATATCCCAATGAGGTCAAAGGTTCATATTACACCTAATAGGAGGGCCTTTAATTTCTTATAAATCAGAATCACATATGTGTTACTCCCTCATATACTGCCCAGGTTTTCTTTACTTGATTGGTGATTTAGGTGAAGAGAGGTAGAGTTAGGGAATAAACCTAGTAGGGCTCCCACAATTTGTTTATAGGTACTTTACTGGACCAAATCAATTCAATAGGAGATCAGGTTGATCTGATGTTGGATATAGGTTATCCATGATAACAAGTATTTTCTTGGGATGTCTTTCTAGAATCCTAATGATAGGTACTCTTTTATTAAGTAAATATATGATTATGATTACTTGTAGTGTCATATCAGTATGGGAGGAAAACCTAGGATAGACCCAATATAAAGATAAATCATGATAGATGTGGTGAAATCTTGATGTTCACAACCTAGCCTTGTATTCAAGGAGGCCATAGAGAAGTACTGCTGGGATAGGTATCCATCTAGAAGACCTAGATGAGATCAATTCCCAAGTAAGAGACATGGGTAAATGCACAATCATCCATGGAGCTAAGGGGGACATCATACCCTAGTATAGGGACTAAAAAAATTCACCCTTGTAAGTGATTGGGGAGATGTGTAAACCTAGTTAAAATCCAAAAATAATTCTATCCCTCATATTATATAGGTCAAACTATTTCTATATTTGGACCACCTATGGTGGCTTATGCGTGTGGCATAATAGTGTTATATTCCCATGGTGAGCTAGGTGACTGGAACCCTAGTGTGTTTGTATGGGATGAGATTCACCACCCTAGTCTTTAAAAATCATAAGAAAAGTGGTATTTTATAAATTTTTATGTATTAAACTCTTTATATTACATAATTACCCTTAATTACCTTATTTTTTTGACTTAATTAGTCACTTAAAGGGACCTAGAAGACCGATGGATGTAGATATTAAATACATGGGAGTAAAAAGCTCATGAATTGTACCCCCTCTCTAAAAATATTCAAAATTGTGGGCATGGTGGTTTTTTTATATACCAATATAGACTAGGGTAAGAAGCTTAGTTCAACTAAAAATGACATATGAGGCTAGGTGCATAAGTGATTGTGGAAGGATGTAATGTATGCATGATCCAGTCATGTGAGTGGTCATATAAAGGAGGGTTCAGTGCATGATATGAACATGTAATTTTTTCATGAAGGTAGCGAAGGTGTACTAGGCCAAGTGAATAAGAGAATTTGTATAAAGGAGGTGAATGAATAAATAAATTATCACCTATGAGATGACCTAATAATGGGAGTAATAATTTTGTTACATTGATGTTCTTTTCTCTAGGAATATCCTCATCTAATTTAATTCTCCACCCTTTGAAAATTGGAGCACCAGAAAATGTATCCCCCTTAAATTGGATCATATTAATATGAATAGGGTTAAATTATGAAGTAAATATAACTCTAACATGAATAAAACATTGAAAAATGTATCATGCACTCAGGAATAGGGTTTATCACACTGTGTGTACTAACACTTAAGCGCAAAACATGATTTCTCAAACCTAAGAATAGGACACAACTACTTTATAAGTAGTAGGACACCAACCCTCTTAAGTGAATAATTGTGACCTGAGTAAATAAAAAAGCTATGAACACTTTTTTGACTCACGTAATCTGTTCTTCATAAGGTAATCACTCTACTCCATTCACTCTGACCCATGTGTGCTAACTTGGGTGCACTGAGATTAAAACAACATCTTTGCTTGGGTGAATTATTTTAAGTGAAGTTTCCTAGTCAATCTCACTTGGGGAAGGTTAACAAACAAGGTTATCTACATGAAGAAACTTGAGTGAGTCATAGTTGGGAAAAGATACTGTGGTGAAAATTTTCCCTTGCCAAATTTTTATTGGATATCCCTCGTTCTTAGATCATATTCTATTTTTAGAAAAATTCTATACTTATATTCTATATTAATTCAACTATCATTATTAAATTCACTTTATTAAAGGATAAAAATGTAATTTTCTTCCATAGTTGTTCTAGACACATTGGTTAATGCTCATATTAATGATATGATAAAATACATTAAGCCTAGTTCACAACACCCCATCAGATAGAATCATCAATTACATTTAGGTCTCCATGGGTTTGATATACTCAAGTACCAACTATCAAATAGGATTCCCCTATATGTGTTTTATCTTCCAACAGATGCACTAATCCTAGAAACAGATAAGGACCTATTCATAGTTCAAATATTATTAGAATGTAGGATCATCCAAGAAATTATCTCCCTCAACGATCCACTCATCCATGAAAAAAAAGATGATGTGTTGTATTTATTAGTCAGTGTTATAGAAATATTGAGTGATGTGCCTAAAATATAATAAACCATTAAGTAATATTCTATGTAAAATAATATGATATGATAGAGACTCTAATGGGTCCATATCCCTTGGAAAGTCTTCAATGTGAATTGGTTATGGTCCTATTGGGTAAATTAGATTTGTGCCCAGTTTAAAGAACGATTAAGTGTTTTTGTACTTAATAATGATAGATAGACCTCTCAATTCTTAATCTACCATCATCTTGACCTGGTAATAGATATTTTTATCCAATAGTTCCCTAAAAACACTACTTTTCACCTTCCACATAGAGAAGTGGGTGTGAGACATTGGGATACTCAAAAGTTCAAGGAAGTCTATATTATTGTTAACATGTATGATCAGTTTCTCCCCCTAAAAAGGCCTAGGATAACATTGATTAAAATCCTACCATAGTGAGGGGTTACTAAATCTAGTTAAATAGGATATAAAAAGATAAGTATGGTTATATCTCAACATTCCTTTCACTACAAGGATAAAGATATTATTTTACCCCTACGAATCAAAACCCAAGTTAAAGACATTGAGTAACTTTCCAACTCAACATGCTAGAGGGACTTATAATAATTATTGTTCTTTCCTAGAATCTGGTAAATTCATGATGTGGGGTTACCAATCCAATTCATTATTGATCCCATGTCTTTTTTAAGTTAGTCTTGTAGTGATGTTCCTCAATGGGTAGATATTATTAGTTATTGACTCCTGTACTAGGGTGAGGGTGGCCACCTTCATCATGGTTGAAAAAATGGCCACTAATGTATGAGTAAATACCTCCATGTCAACCTTGGAGTAAATTTTTCAAGTGTTGGGTCATTTTCAATTGGGTGAGGCACCTACCAATAATCTGTAGCCTGGTCTAATTTTTAGATTGCAGGATTTCACTACACCTTGGAAACAACATCCCAAGGAATATTATCTTGGATCCTAGATTTTCCTACAAACCCAAACTATTGGAAATTATAATTGTAAAAACAATAAACATGGATACTTGGGTAATATACCAAATTTTAGGGGGTCCATTCATAATTCATGTTTAAACCCAATGAGTCTTCTCTCGGCATCATAGTGGATGATATCAAGGGATCAACATATGATCATTCATATAAAATTATGTTATATAACGGATAACACATAGAAATAATCAATTGGATTTCTATATATGATACTTATGTTCTATATAGGTTCAAGCACTAGTTTTAGTTCACATAGAAGGTGAACCTATCCCCCTTACATGAAGTGCATGGAGAAAAACACCATGTGATCATGATTCAATTTTCATTTATACTTAATTATATTAACATTATCACTCCAACCACCATTATACTAGTTAAAGCTCCAATAAATCCATCCCTCGAGTATTCTCGATCATGGATTGAATGTTACCATGGTGTAGTATTAATAGAAATTACTCTATGAATACATGGACAACCCTTTAATGAAAAAAGATAATTCCAGGTGGAAATAGAGATGAGTGATGGAATCATTGAGATAATATACACAACTAATGAAGGGGAATCCCATGCTATGTAACATCTCATTATAATTCATGATCTCTTAGAGAAATAATCCCATATAAAATCCATCGAGGTTCCTATCACCTCATTTGTTCATAGAATCCATTCCAATAAGGAATACTTGAAGATATATACTCTTAACATATAAGTATTAAATCATGGCTTGATTTATTTTATGTTAGATGTGTGGACCATCTTAGAAAGAAACCATATCCTAAAGAATATTTTTGTTCTAGAGGATCTAGAAACCCCCAGTTCTGAAGCCACTTCCATGAACTAGATGACACATGAAATTTACTTGAAAAATAAGTATTCCCCAGTCTCTTCGACTCAAATTACTGATATGGGAAGAAAAATAGATCATCTATACAAGTTATTCATGGGTCTGGGGACTGGTAGATTTAACCACTATTAATTATATAATATAATTTAGTGAATTATATCTAACCAAGAATATTTAATGATCAATGAGAGGGATATAAATTCCTTTAAAATCAATAATCATTTAATTAAATCTATGGAATGGGGTACTCAAGAGATTGCATAGAAATATGCTAAATAGTATTGAATTTAAGTCCATTTATCCAGTCTAACCATGCATATAGAAGAACACAAGGCTCAAATAATAATAATGATAATACACTTTTTTAAAGTGTAAATTTTTCATGAGGATTTAAAATAGAGGAATCAATAACTGGACAAATTAGTAAATGAAATACATCCATTAGTTGAGGCTGAATCCACTAAGAAAGAAAGACTCTATTAATAAATCAACACTTCCCATTATGTGTTGGATGATAATAAATTTTTATATATTTTTATTTTCTCATATATATATTATTTTTCTCACACGTTTCCATTTTTTCATGGGAAGAATATTTCTAGTGGGTACTCATATTTTTTTAAAGATGAATGGGAACTCTAATTTGTGGATATTCCCCCTCATTTTTTAATAAATGACTGTAATTCCTTTTTTATTTAATTATTACCAATATTTTTTCACACCTATATCATTTATCTATAATCATATTTAAAGCTCTAAAAGATTAATATAAAGATGAATGAATACATATGAGCATTAAATGTCAATTGATTAAGTAAAGATTAATATTCAACAGATTGAGTTAAGGATAAAATGTGAATAAATCCCTTACCTTTTGAAATAATTCCCTCATATAGATATATTACGTGTTAATATTCTTGTGCATTTATAATCACTATAAGATGGGGTGAGTTTGTGAGATAAATGATAAAAAAATTTGGTTTCCTCATGAGTGTCTACATTTAGATGGATATAGAAAATCTAGATATAATGGGATATAAACCATAATTATAAGATTAGGTTAGATCACTTGATATGACTTATGATTTTCTCTTAGATATATTCTTCGAGATGAGTATAGGTAGGTTTTATATTGAGTTATAAGTAACATCACTATACACTAATGTTAGCCCATTCAGATTTGAAAGTGTTGAGTGACTTCGTGCAACAAAAATAATGAAGTGGTATTTTGAGATAGATATTCCAATACTAAATAGGACTCGAGTACCCAAAAACTACACATTCATATTTTTTATATAAATTATCTAAAAATATATATTTGATAAATATAGGTTCTCTTAATTTTTGTTGAGTAGAGGGCCCTAGTGATCATGGATCAAATTTTTCTAGGATTCATATGATGGAAACCACAATATTTGTGTATTTTTCTTTTTATTAGCCCTAACATTTTCCTAATACTTTAACATGGGAGTTTTATTATAAAATAACTCATATTTCTATAAGGATGAACTTTATAGGTTTTAAACATAAAAAGACATAAATTTTTCCCATATTATGAAAGTTTCATTCTTGGGGAACAAAGACTAGAGTTTTAATCTGGTTGTCCTTTTCGAGTTTTCAACATTGAAAGTAATATGTCTCTTTCATTAGGAAATTAAAGTATTTTTAAGTAATACTAATGAAACTGGTTCTTAATTTTTGGAAACTATACCAAAATTTAAGTTAGTCTATCTATTAGAAAGGGTTTCATAAGGACAATGTGAATTAAGAGTCCAGTATTACTAACATAGACATCCACATAGGTAAGGGAATTCCATTTTGGTTAATGATGCTAATACCATCGTACCATATGGTTTAGGGTCATGTAATGAGGTTCAGTAAAGTTTTAATGGTGGAATGTCAAATTATTTCATTGAAATGGGTATATTACACTAATTTGTGGCATCAAGGGTACTTAAATACACTTTAATAGTTCAATTATGATATTTATAATTCAAAACTTCAAAAAAAATTATCAAGAAATGATAAGATGGAAAAATTATATTGGGAATTACCACTAACCATATTTGAATAATGGGTTCATATATGAGGTTTTTGGGGGTGTTGGAATTATAAGACCTTCTTCATGGGGTAAAAACATGCCTCTAGTTGGAAGTATTGAATATAGAATCATGAATAACATTAAAAATTAGAGGTTTCCCTTAGATATTAATGTTATCATCATTAATAGCCATGAAATGTTTGTAAAAAATTAAATACTTTATGGATAAATTATTCTTATGGAGAAAAATTATCCATGAACTATTTAAGAACCCTTAAAGTTATAACACCATGTATGGAGTGCATTCTCAGGGTGAAGGGATATAACATGAAATATATTGAATGTGCATAAAAGACATAAGGAAGAAGGTTAAATTTAACTTTTTCCTGGACTAGTGGGTCTAGTGAATATTTATTGAATTTTACCTGGGCCATATATTGAGCCCCTTAAGCTTTTCCCCTTTTTCTTATTTATACCCTAAATTTTTCTTATGTCATGAAAGAGTATGAATTAGTGAGATAATAGTTGAATTTTACTCACACCTCCATTTATGGGTATTAAACATGGAAAGTATGTATGTTTATTTAATTTAGAGTTAAATGGTTTCATGATTTGGTCCATTGAGGACTATAGTTAAAGTTCAAATATATTTGACCAAATATTTATTTTAAGGTTATAAAACATACGATAAATTTTGTTGGGGTTTAAGGATATACAACTTTCATTAAATGGTAAGGTAATATTTCTATAAAGGTTAACATAAAACCTATCATGATTGAATATACCAATAATTGGATATACCATATCATATATTAGTCCATTCATTTAAATATTTTCATTCATGGACAGTTATGGAGAGTTTTTGGCAACACAAATGGGTCTCAAGGGATAGGAGTTCCCTAAAACCTTTAAAGAAGGAATTAAAATTATTTAACTCATAAACTAAGCCATTTGAATTAGAAGGTGAAAATTTTGAAAATTATTCCAAGGATGACTTCTAAACAATACTCTAATTATAGATTCTACAATAATGTTATCAAGGGAACTTTGGATAAGACTACCTTATCCTTAGGTTGAAAACATGACTCTCATAAGAAATTTCTAATATGATCTCACAAATATCATTACTAAGAAGAGGCGTCCCTTGGATCTAAATGAAAGCATTTCTAGTACCCATGGAAGGGTATTTTTGATTCAAAAATAATTGAGGCATGTTGTTTGGGTTATAGGATGGGGATATTTAAAGAGTGATTGGGGCGTTCTAGAACCGAACTAACCACAATAATGCTATTACAGTCCATTATTAAATAGTGTTTGTTTATGGAAATTTGAGGCTAGGTCCAAATTTTATAATTTCTATGTCACTAAATTTCCTAAAATAATTGGAATAAAGACACACATAATTCTCTTAGTGAATTTTAATAGATCTAACTCATGTGTAAGGGAAGATTGGGTGGCTTATTTTGGTTGTCAAGTGGTAATAAGAAATCCAAAGTAAATGAGTAAATATTTTACCACTTGGAATAAATCCCTTAGGATTTTTGGTTCTGCGTAAGATAGGAGATATCGATATTAAATCATTTCTTGTAATTTTAGAAATCAAACCACATGTATTTCTTAATTAACTAGCCTCTACAAAGATATTTATTATATGTAGGGAGGGGAATTTTTATTCTGGTATAAAAGCAGAACCAGAAGAAGATCTCTAGATTATACCTTGGATAGGAGATCTTAGATTATTTTGTAGTTGGGAATTTAATTCTATCATATATTGGATCAAAACACTATTCTAGGTACTCTTACATAGATCTAGTTCTCATGTAGGGAAGTTGTGTTATATAGGACAAACCATTCAAAGTAGTTTTGAGGTCAATCAAGATGGACCATATGTATTGCAGTTTAACATTATACAACAAGGGCTCAAATTCCATTTCATTTAGGGTTGTATGATTAGGGCCTTATATAGGGTTTTTACATAAATTTTTCTTCTACATAAAAATTTATATCCTTCTCTTAGTTTCAACTAAGGGGAGAAAACCCAAAATTATTGAATGAAGTTGAAAAAAGTAAGACAAAGTGGGGATGATTTTGATTTTTGGATGGAACTAAAAAGGAGATCCAAGAATCACTACATATCTTGAAAGAATAGAAAACAATACATGTATATTTCTTATCAAATATATGTCATACTGGCACAAAGTATGATGTAGAAATACCAGACATAAATCATAAGACCGTACATTGGGAGGGGTAAAATGGTGATGAAATTTATGGTTGATTATTAAATAAATATGATTCATATATCTCTATATATCATAAAATAATATAAATAAATCCATACATTGTTCTTATAAATTTAATTTAATTATTGTAGTCATATTTTAGGTGAACCATGACATCAAGATTATAAATTGTAACCATATCCATCGAATCTTCAAATAAAGAGTGATCTAAAATGTGGTCAGAAATTATATATGGGGACTTTTTTATTACATATAGAATTCTCATAAATAAGGTGATATTCTAACACATGGGTTCACATAGAAAAAACTTCTCTAAGTATTATATGATCATATGGGATATACCTTTTATCATACAATTTAACATCATGCAATGAGGATTTTGGTTGTATAGTTTAATGTTATATTATTAAGATGAAAACATCATGTAGTTTATAGTCATATGATGAGGACCCTTTTCCATGAATTTTAAAATCCTATGGAATTGACTATTTTCTATGAAATTTAAATTCTTACATATAATAATATTATGTCATTAAATTTTAGACTAAACAATGAGGATCCTTTTCTAAGAAGTTTAAAAATCCTATATGATGGAATATATGTTATTAAATTTAAAATATTATGGTTAGAATTCTGATTGCATGTAGTTTATGTTCATATAATGATGGAATTTTTTCAAGAAGTTTATAGTCCTATGGAATGGAATTTTGAACTCAATGAGAAGATATGAAAATCATTATTTGGTAAACCTTTCATTATTGGTGGGAATAATATCCTCACTATACATTTTAATATATGAGTAATCTTCATTGGAGTATAACTTTTTTATGGTGTAAGTTCCTTCTAATTTGGGGTCAATATTTAACGGATTCTTTCTATGTATCATGGGATTTCATATAGTTACCATCAATTCTCCTTATAGAAATAAGAAAAGTCAAATATTCTTATTAAATGATCTCGGGAATTCGCTTTAATGGATCTCAAGGTTGTACAGTGTTCATAACTTTTTCTCATCAATACATTTTAATTCATATAGAAATAAATGATATTGGACATCTTTAGATAACTAATTATAGATGATATTAAAAAAATGAATATAGTTAGACCTAGATGGGAAGAACTGCCTCTTTCACATATACAAATAAATATTGCGGTACTTATGTGGTAATGAAGGTTTTGGCGTGATAATCCCAAAAATTAAGCATACGTTTATCTATAAAATAGTTCTTTTCTATTTCTACTACCTTTGAATTATATTATAAAAACTCATATTAAAGGCCTCTATATAACCATTTACCATTTTATGTTAGTGATGTGATTGGTTGGACTAAATATTTTTCCTAATATAGCCTCTTCAATTTAGAAGCATGGAAATTGGTTCTTTTTCCATCAGTATTATGTTAGGGACACCAAATCAGGTAATAATATTAGTATTCAAGGATATAATGATGGAATTTGTTATAAATTCCTTGAGGGATATAGGCTTGTATATTTTAGAGAAGAAATTAATGGTAGTATGGATACACTTGAACTACCTAGATATAACTAGGGTATATAACCTCATGATGTCAATTTTCCACATGGAAAATGTAAAAGAGAATTTACTAGTGTTTATTAGTTATGGGGGTTGATGTATGAAATTTTGTGGTATATTAAAATCATTTAGCTTCTTAGTGAACTACATTTAGTCTTAATTATATGATGGCCATAAGTATCCAAGTCTCTTAATTTCATGGAAGATCTTGTTTCCAATTTGGTGGGTGTCGCAGGTGTAGGCATTGACTTCAAGAAAAATTGTGAGGGTTTATCCTCCTTTAGTGAATCTGGGGAGGACTACATTAAAGACTAATTTATAGAGGACCTTTTGAAAATTTAGGCACTTTTAAATGTTGAAGTTTTTTCCCGCTACATATTTTTTTCTTTCTTGGATCGATCTAATAGAAACATTGTACTCTAGAGATAGTCTCTTATGGGGGACAACCATACAATTATAGTATTAGTTGAAGAGGATATGGTCTCTCTTTGGTTAGGTGTATGTTTATTTTATTTATTTTTTATTCATTAATGTTTATTAATATTTATACCACCTTAAGTTTTGTAATTTTAATGATAATTTCATCCTAGTTTGAATCTCCTAGTGTTTTTACCGCATTAGATAATGCATCAACATAGGCATTCTGTGAATTATTATACAAGATAGTGTTATATCTAAGGGGAATTTGACAAGTAACTCTAAAATATAATCAAGAAATAGGATTAATGTTTCCTAATTAATGAAATATTAACAATTCATCATATTGATTAAAAAAATTGGGGAGTATCATTAATAGAGAAAACCTATTTATTTGGGAGATCTGTATTCATTGATTCCATTTCTAGGATAGAATGACCTATGAGGAAATTGGTTAAAATTCCCCTCTAATTGCCTTTTGTGTCCTGAAATAAATATAAAATTACTATAAAATAACAACCCATAAATCTATTTTTGACATTAATATTAGACAACTAAGGATTTATTTAATATAATATAAAAGAAAAACTAGATAAATATTATGTTGATGTAGATAATTTCATAAATTTTCATGAAGAAGATTAGTGAAAGTAAATTCTTTTTTATAACAAATCATCAATTCTCAGTATTCACCATAATTCTACTAATAAAATTGATACTTGTATCTTTTCCTTCACCATCCTTATTAGAAGTAGGGGTTCCAATTGATCACTTTTAGGTTTCTATGTAATGGATTGATGACTTCCCTTCTATAGGATGAATCAATACTGGTGGGTGTAAAAGGTACTACTTGAGACTATCAAAATGATTTCTAATAATATAAATCCCATTGGTAGGTAATTTATTTTTTCATCAACCTCATGAAGGGTAATAATTTTCCAAAAAAAATCAATAAATAATCTGATTTAGTAAAGGTTATATTAGAGTCACCTTAGATCCTTAATATTTTGATCAAGAGGCATACCAAGGATTTCCTTTCTCTTCTCAAGATAAAATTTGATATTATGATGGTATAACAGATTACCAAATAACTTTCCCTATATTACAATAAAATCATATTTCAATGGGTTTATACAAAATATGTTTTTATAGTTTTTTGAATTATATTTTAAGATAATAAAATTGATCATAGTGTTATTATGACTTTAAAACTATATCATTCATGTATCATTCTATAGTCGCTCCTATATTACTTTATAAAAATATTACCCTTTGTATGACTTGAAGGTAGTCTCCCTCTCAACTTCAATGGAAATTAAAATATTTTTATAACTATAATTATATTCCATACATGTGAGGGCCTAGAGACTAATTGTTACATTGATCAGTAGTTCTGTGATTGGGATTGGTAAATCAACCTTTATAAAATACTACTTCAGATACCTAGATTAGATGAAAGCTCAAATTTTCCCATTCTTTCTTCATAATGGGAACAATGTTGGTGATCTATTTCATGTGTTAAACGTATATAAGGATGTTATATTTAATCAAATTATCAACATCAACTTCTACTTTGGAATCATGGTCTAGATTCATTCTTCTTTTCTTCTACTTATATCCATGGATATCTTCTATAAAATCCAAATTATGGATATCCATATTGGGATCCAAACCTAGAATTTCAATATAATTCCATACAATGACGTCCTGATGATATATTAGGAAGGTGATATATGTATCATATTCTTTAGGGGTCTTATTGACATCGATCAACATGAGTCATAGATCTTCCTCTAAACTCATATTCTCCTACTGGAGTTCATTGATGGTGGTAGGGACACCTTACTTGAACGTTTAAGGGGTATCATTTTGTTATTCTTCTCCTTCTTCTTATACCACTCTATTTATACAAGTGGATAATAAATTGGAATTATGAGACTTAATTGATTATGTGGTTAAATCATTAGATCCTAAGGATTATATGGTACTCATTATTATTATTTTCATTAGCATACCATTCTTCTTATTAATGGTTGGATTCATTTGAAACAACTAACACCCTAAGAATACGAGAAAATGTTCCTAAACCTCGTGCTATTATTATTTTTATAGGATTCATATCAAGATAATCAATGATACTCAGCTAAGAAAAATGAAGATCATTCAAACATATAAGGTGATAAATATTGTCAAGGACTATGTTGATATGCATGGACTATCTAGGATCCCTTCCTCATTTCAGTGGTGTTCGTTAAATAGAAACATCCACCTGACAATAGTATGAGAGGAAAGTGATTGTATTCTTTTTTATCATACTTTGGAACTTAGGTGAAGTTATAAATCTCTGTATTAGTAGTTTTTACCTCAATTTGGTTAAAGGTAAACACTTAGTTTTTTCTGATTTCACTTTATGGATTGATGGGGACCATTTCCCAACCATTGGCCGCAATAATATAAATAAAATTATCTACTATCAACCACTAAGAATACATCATAAGAAAACCTTTATCTATATATTTATATTAATAAGGGGGTATTATCACCATATATTACCCATAATTTTTTGTAATAGAGTACTTCATACATTAGTGGTATGATGAGGGCATCATTGTAGACATATCGAACCACAACCACCCTAGAAAGATGTCGAAATCTATGTCTTGAGGAACAAAAATGAATACAGAGTTAGAAATGATATCTCCAAACTATTCTATAAGTTTGATCCTTCTAATAGGTTTCTTCTCATTCATATCATATCCTTGGATTTTCAGCTGGAGGCAGACAATATAACTTCAATGTAACCTAAGAACCTAAGGGTCTAAATTGTGAAGACATTGATCCCCGGACCATTGTCAAATAAATATATATATATATATATAAATGTATTACATCTTCTAAATATGTACAAGGGTATTATTTTTCAATATAATCCATCCTTTTGGTCTTTCTCTATAAAGAAAATGATTGTGTGAAATTCAGTAGAACTCGTCTCCAAGGGATATACCTTGGTCGCATCACCTTTAGTCTAGAACTCTTGAGGGAATAAAAGGGACTTAATGAGGAATTATTTTATTTGTTTAATAAGTGAAGGGAATATAAAATAGATATATTTAAAATAACCATAGTAATCAGCTTTAAGATATCATACTTATGAACCAAGGGTCTACACCTATAGTCATGAAGTTTATCATTGTCTTGTGGCTTAAAGGTCGATGTTAGATTTGTCAATATATCCTTCCGTTTACTAAAATAAGGGGACGTTTTTGGGGTTCCTTTATTATGATGATTTTTCCCTCCTATATTCTAATGTTTACTAGAAATCATGCATCTACTATCCAATTATCTAGTATAATGTGGTTCATACAATCCCCAAATGATTCCAAATAAGATCAATGTTCCTTCAAGGCTTGTTGGATATCTTATCACTAAGTATCATATATATATATGGATTTAGTAGAAATGGTGTCTAAATTTTGAGGTCTAACATGACCTCTTCTTCCCTTAATTCCTCACACTCTTTGATATTTTCCTCAATTATTATCAGGTAACTTTAGTCTATATGATTCTTCTTTATTAAAATGGTATATATCAAGTAGATAACATACACTAAGTCACATTGGTATACTTTATCTAATTATAATATTTTTTAAGGAATCGATCCCCATTGTCTCATTTAGTGGGATGGTTCTCATCCTCTGTGAGATATAGATAAGAATTTTGAAATGTTCTAGTTTATATTTGGTATCAGTAGTAAATATTCATCATTTTCCATTTTTCACTAATGATGATTTCATTAAATTTTATAACAATTTGATTATGACGGTTTCATAAGTAGTACCATAGGGGGAATAAAACCTACAATTGGTTGATTAATCTTCACCCAAAGAATGTCATGTTCCTGGATGACTGATTTCCTTTTCATATAGTCATAAAATTTCTATACACACCCATTTTGTATTTCCTTCCATCCCCTTATTCATCTGGTGAGGTAGAATAAAAACATTCCATATGTGTTGGGAATTTTCTAGATTCAGTCGTCTTTAAGATAATAAATTTAAAGAAAAATTAGTATTAGATGTTTTGTCCTAGTATCTGAGGGTAATGGAAATAGTTAAGGTGGACATTGAGGTTGATTTCATTGGTTTTCTTAAATTTTGGTAGTTTGAGTGGTTTTTTCTCCATCGAATCATTGAAATACCCCTAAACCTAATATATTTTGAAATAATAGGTTTTTTTCTTCCAGTATTTGAAATTTGGGTGATGTTACTTCTTAATTCCCTTCTAATGGGGGGATTATTGTTTCTATAGTCATTTAATAGGGGAACACCATGATATTGTGTGGTATTATGATATAGATCTAACACTATAAATAATTTGAGCATGATGGTTATGATCACTACTCAGCCAGGATTTTTCCTCTAAGTTGTCAGTGTTCATTTAGATTTAACCTTGGATAATTGGATTCCAACTTAAAGTCCCCATGAAACTACTAAAATTCCCAAAAAACAACTTTTATATTTCAAAAGGATTAACAGTGTTTACAATTCAACATAAAGATTCAATTTGAAAATTTCCAAAAACTAAACTTATAAAGTTTCTTATTTAGGGAGTAGGTTGGTCCTTTCAACCTAGGGATGAAATCCGAGACCCTCTCATTGTAATTTTTTTTATAATTTTAGTGATTAGTAATAATCAACATTCTTAGTGTGGAGCTAAATTGGTAGAGAAATTTCCTATAGAGGTATTCCTAGTTTGCAATTGTGGGGAAAAAATCCCTCAAGGATGCATTGAATCATTTTTGGATTGACTGTGTTTGTTGAAAAAGCTGGTTTGTTTATTGAAAAATAGGGATTCCATGATGAGTTGTCAAGTTCTATACATATTTTTGTAAACTTATGTTAACAAAGAACCATGACAAATAAATGGTCGATTTAGAGGCGATACAAAAAAAAACAGATCTAAGGTGGTGTTTTTTTCTAGTGTTTGCAAAATTTTTGGGCCTCAAAATTGGAAAATGGAGAAATGTGTTTTTGGAAATGGAAGTTGCACACAATATTTAAGGTGGTTTAGAAGCTTTCGTGCAAAGAAAGTTTTTAGATCAGACTGTTAAAAAATGGAAAAGGCGTGAAATGCATGAAATAATGGTAAATGTGTGTGAAAGATAAGGTTGCACAAAAGAAGATTTCATGTTAAATGAAATTTCAAAGGGGGTTTTGTGTGATCGAAGAGGATCTTGTGTGACATGGTGAATCTTCTATGCAGGGGTTGACAACACCTATAAATAAGAGGTGACCCCCCTCATTCAAGGTAGATCAACACTTAGAGAGAATCCAAGCTCTATATCTCATAATAATTTTATGCAAATGGAGTTTTGCGAAAGATTTTGAGTTGTGCACACGCTAAGAAAGTTTCATGTAATATTTGGGTTGCACATAAGATTAAAGTTGTGCACAAGGGGTGTTTCTCGACAAACGTAGAATCTTGCACACAAGGAATTAAGGTTTCTCCCAATACACAATAAGGGTTGTGCAAAAGACTTGGAGTTGCCCAGTACATCTATGGTAAAGTGGTATTCCTCAGTGGATGAAATTGGGACATCAATAGAGCATATACATATAGTGGAGGATGCATTCATTAGAGAAAATGAAGGGACCTATTGGTCTATAAACTTTGAGTTGATCTTATGAAGAAGCAGTGAGCATAATTCAATTGATATAGTTATGTGCTATCAAATTGTGATTGGTTGTAAACTAGGAGGGACAGTAAGTTCACTCCAAACTTTGTAAATAGTAGTGCACTTATAGTGGATTTTGTACATTGGAACATCGTCGGTGTATGCTCCTTGGACGTAGCCTGGTGAGGGTGAACCAAGTAAAATTGTTGTGTCTTGTGCATGATTTTATATTTTTTTCATACTCTCCAAAGGGAAGGAGAGAGAATAGAATTTTTTTTAACAATGAAATAAGATCAAAAGGGGAAATTATTTTAATCTATAATAACATGATTCACCCCCCCTCACAGTATCTAGCCTAGTGGACCTAACAGAAACATACCCAACTAGTTAGTTTTTGTACTATATGAATATTGGTCCCTCCTAACTCTAAATGAAGCATATAATATTTGATTATTATTTTTTCATGTGTTCCCATCTTGGGAACACATTGAGAAAAAAATAAAATAAGTGTTTTTCTAGGTCTATTGTGTCATTTAAGTTTTGGAAAGTGGGATTCTTGAAGTTAGATAGAAGATGAGTTTCATCTACCAACTCTTGGAATGTATTTCTCTCTAAACACATTATCATCCATCTCCTTTCCATGGATTATTTCTAAATAGAATGGACTAGATATAATCGAGGATATCTGGTGGTAATTTTATATGGGATACCACTTTAGTAGAAGAAATGGACAAAACCTTATATAGTCAACACTCTATTACTTATCAAGAAAATCCAATTTGATATGGCTGAATATTTATTATTTGATATAGATATATTTTCAAACCAATTAGAAGAAATTTTTGATAATGGATCCCTCGGGTTTATATAAACCAATTTTCTAGACTTTGATCTAGTCATATTTCTACACTATACTCTTATTAGATGAGAAAATCATTCTTATTGAAGGGGTTTAATAAAAAGATAAATATTATCCTTTACATATGAGTTTTACTTGGTATGGAAATTTCCAATGAGTAATTTAGAGTCTTATCACCTTAGTTTCTTCAGATCAGATTTAAATCAAGAAGAACATTCCTCAATGGAAAGAGTGCCTAATTTATTCAAGTTTTGGGTGGGTTATGGATGTATCCACACACTTTAATTACTCTTTTGTTGAATATCACTGAGGTATAAGTATTAATATATTCATGGAAAGTCACAAATCCTGATTCTACCTCAAATTATGAGTACACACACCTTCTTCATGGACTTATATGTGGACCACATTTCGAGATTATGTTTATTTTCCACATTCTTCTACATTGGCGTCATGCTCTATACTATCTATGGGGTTGATAATAATTAAATTTACTGATTTGAACTACATAGGATGAATCAAATCTGCATATACCTCAAAATATTTATGGGATTTATCACTCTATAAATAACCATTAAGGGATAAATAATAATCCCTCTCGATATTTTCCTTATTGGTTTACTTCTTGGAATTATAGCCAGCTTGAGGATTCTCCATTTTTACTCTATGTATGACGATCCTAATAGATTTCCTAGTGAAATATACTCAATACACTCCTAGGAGAGAAGATATTATGTGATATGGGAGAAACTATGAATATCCTTCCTTTAAAGATAATCTAAATCTAAAAAAATATTTATTTCCTTGCAATAGGATGGGTAATATTGCCTCCAGCCTTGTGGTATGGGGTTTAATTGGTTCTATAACCATCACATCTTGGAGATGATATGAATTTTATATACCTAGGGGTTGTGGTATTGGTAAAAATTATATCAGCCCTTTGGGATGGAGTTTCTCTGATGAATTTTTAGAGGTAGTTTCCATCATTGAATTCTTATTATTATTGTAAAGACCGTAAAATTCAAGGGAAATTTTTTCTTAATTTTCTTTGGATTTTTACAAGAGCGCGGTTTCAGACGGCACCTGATTCCGAGGCCCGGAGTGCCCGGAATTAATTTCCGAAGTTTGGCTCGGGTACGTTCAGTGAACGAACGAGCGGGAATTCCTAACTTTTGATCCGGTGCTCGGAATTGAAATCCGAGGGCACCGATGAACTCGCAGCGCCGATTTTCGCTTAATGAGACCTTTTCGGGAGTTGCGTTTGTTGCGGGTTGAAAGTTACGTTTTGGGGTTTTTCAGTTAAGTTAAATAAAATTGTGTAAAACAAATTTTATTTTAACTTATTAAAAAAAAAAAACTACCTAAGGGGGTTGGAAGTGGGACCCACACCCACTTAACCTCCCTTGGGAGGATTAAGTGTGGTGGGGCCCACACGAACCCCTAAGTCTTTTCTTTTTCTCTCAACTTACTTAACCCCTCTTTTAATGGCTTAAGTTACCCTTTTTTTAATTAAGGGAGTTAAACCCCCTTTTTGAATTTCAAATATTGAAATTCTTTGTGTTGTGTTAATAAAATAAGAGGTAGTCTTATTTTATTTAGGGTTCTTTGTTTGTCTTTGGAGAGCTTTCCCATCTTCAAGCTCTGTTGAAGAACGAAGAACGTCTTCATCCTCAACGAAGAACGATAACACTTCGTCAAGGATCATCGACTCGGCGACCGGTATCTTCGGACCTCTTCTTCCTCCTCGGACCTTCTTCGTCGGCAAACGAAGATCCGCCAACGTCGTGTCTCTTCGGGCATAGCACTTCGTCAACGGATTTGACGAACGACGACCGCGACACCCGACCTCCGCGACGCCGTCTTCCGCGGAGCGTAGCCGAACCTTTGAATCCTAAACCCGAGGTAGGGGTTTTTGTTTTCATTTTGGTTTCCTTACTCCTTTTCTTGATCATGAATGATAAGTATAACGTGTGGCTTATTTATTTAAGTTTCGTTTTTATTCCTTTAACGTGAGGGGGGCCGGACCGCACGAACACGGCCGAATCCCCCCTCCATCGTTCATGTTTGTTTATGTTGGTGGAAACAAGTAGCGTGGTGCCGTCGCACCACGCGGACGATCGTTCTTTTAATTTACGCAACGACGTCGCGCTACGCCGAGGAGAGTCTTCAAGAACGCGACGCCGTCGCGCCGCGTTGGAAGGATTCATGGCACGGAGAATGGGGCGCGGTGCCGTCGCACCGCGCCGGACGACGAACACCGCGGCCGGTTCCGGGCCGCGGCGGGACGAGAAGACCGCGACCGGTTCCGGGCCGCGGCGGGACGAGGAGACCGCGGCCGGTTCCGGGCCGCGGCGGAAGGAAAGACCGGCGGCCGGGCCGCCGGCGTCGGAAGTCGAGGGCGGGACCGGAATTTCCGGTCCCGTTGGTAAAAACCGGCCGGCCAGCGGGCCGGCCGGATGTCATAAAACCGGGGGATTAAACCCCCGGCCGGTTCTCCAAACCCCCCCTCTTAATGAGGGGGGCGGTTCAATTAAAGGAGGGGGGGGGGGGCAAAGCCCCCCCGGTTTTTATCCAGCCGGCCCCCACTTGCGGGGGCCGTTTCTTTTGCAAGGCACGGCTTATAGTCGTGCCGCCTTGTGAAACGCGGGGCTTAGCCCCGCGTGCCTCCCGCCGCCGCCACGCGGCCCGCCGCCGCCGCCACGCGGCCCGCCGCCGCCGCCACGCGGCCAGCCGCCGCCGCCGTCCGCCGCCGCCGTCTGCCGCCGCCGCGCCGCCGCGCCGCCCCCCGCCGCCGCCGTCCGCCGCCGCCGTCCGCCGCCGCCGGCCGCCGCGCCGTCCAGAGGGGGGGGGGGGGGGTCGGGCCGGGTCGGCCCGGACCCGGACCCCCCGTTTCGGACCAGATTCGGTTCTTGGCTCATAACTTGAGCCTCGGACCTCCGAATGACGAACCGTCTGCGGCAACGCGATCCTTGGATCGAGACGGTCGTTTTGGTATATTGCACTCAAGGTTTCGGGTTACTTTGAGTTCGGCCGGGTTGGTTCGTTCACGAAACCAACTGGGCCTTCGGAGCGGAAACGCTCATATCTTGAGCTACGGACGTCCGATTGACGTGCCGTCAGTCGCGTAGTGTTCCTCTTAGTGAGACGGATCTTTTGGCATACTCCGCCCGAGGTTTGGACGCAGGTGGAGTACGGTCGGGTTGGTTTTGCCTTAAAAACCAACCGGGCCCCGGAGACGAAAATGCCAATAACTCTCAGACCGGGCGTCCGATCGACGCGCCGTCTGTTGCGTTGAGTTCCTGTTGGCGATACGGAACTTTTGGATACATCAACTTCGGTCTTCGTGACAGTTGACGTATCAGCCTCTCGGCTCGTGGAGCGGACCCTCCGTACGAGCTTGCTGTGTGCGGGAACCCTAGTGCTGGCTGCGACTGTTCTACTGCTACGACTGCTACTGTGACTGCTACGACGACAGTACAGAGATCCTGTGTGGATTCGACGACGACAGTACAGAGATCCTGTGTGGATTCGACGACGACGACTACAGCACTCAGCGATCCTACGTGGATCAGTGCTACAGGTTCTGTGTGAGCCCGATCCTGTGTGGGTCCTTGCGCTCAGCGGTTCTGTGTGAGCCAGCGCCTACAGGTTCTGTGTGAGCCCGATCCTGTGTGGGTCTTCTGCGGGGGTTAGTTACCTATCGATCCTTCGTGGGTCCGACGACTTAGATGGATCAGTGATCATCTTTATCGTCCTTGAAGAAGTATACCTGTGTGAGCTGAATCCTGTTGTTTTCCTGTGTGGATTTTGTTGTGCAATCCTGTGTGGATTATGTTCTACTTTCCTATGTGGAATACGTATACTTTCCTGTGTGGACTGAGTTGTACTTGGGCTCGGAGGATGGAGCGTATTTTGATGACTTAGGTATATGTATGGGCATATACCTAAGCAGTGTCGGTTGTTACTTCGTGATTGTACTTTTCTTCGTTGTTTATCCTTTGTGGATTTGAGAGACCTTCTGGGGTCTCGGGGTCCCTACTGAGTAGCTTATACTCACCCCTGCACGGGCTTTGCCCGCACTACGTTGTGTTGGTTGCAGACGACGGACATCGTAGACCTTAGCTGAGGCTTGCACAGCAGGACGATACCCGGAGGTGGACCACTGGGCGGGACGTGCTCGGAGCGGACGGTGGGACCCGTGGAGCAGAGGAGCTATCTGTACCCACCCTTCAGGTGGGATTTCCGGTGGACAGCTCGGAGTAGCGGCCTTTACTTTACAGTTGCTGTTTTTCCCTTTTCGAGTTGTACTTTACTTTCAGTTTGGGTTTGTATTCTGGCCCATTTACTTTTCCGCACTTCCAGTTGTACTCTGCTTGTTTAGTGTTTACTTCCGCTTGTTTACTCTGTGGTGTGTGTTTACTTTTCAAAGGCAATGCCTTCCCTTTTTACCGGGATTTACGCCTTGGTGCTAGTCGCCAGCCCCTGGCCTATGGAAGGCGGCCTTGGGGTAGTCACGGCTCGGACCCCGAGGGCGGGTCGTGACAAATTGGTATCAGAGGAGTTCGGTTCTACCGCGAACTCTGACCTTTTCTATGTGAAGCAATAATGTTTAGCGTATTGAGTGTGGATATCAGTCCAGGGAGTCCAGTGTTGGTGCGGCGGCCGACGTATCCGTACACCACGACCCTGACTTCTGATTTCCGACTTAATGCACGAAAACATTGATTGCGTGTGTGTTTCAAAGTTTTCTTTGTGATTACTTGTGTCAGCTCACCGGGTATACTGATCTGCTTAATGAAAGTCTCAAGTTTTCTTTGTGATTACTTAATTCAGCTCACCAGGTATACTGTTTTGACTATGGTGCTCTTGTTCTCCTTTTCAGGATGGCCCCACGACGGCAGCCAGCTAGGGTTCCGAGAGTCGAGCGAGACGACAGCCCACCGAGCGACGAGGCCTCGGTGCAGGGCCCTTTTCCAGTGGTGGCACCGGCGGTAGCTTTACCCGCCGAGCCCCCGATGCTTCCAGCAGCAGCCGCTGACGACGCACGTCGCCTCAACGCACTGCATGAGTTTCAGCGCCAGCGACCGCCCAGGTTTCGCGGGGAGACGGATCCCCAGGCAGCAGAGGACTGGCTGGAGGCAGTGGTTCGAGTGTTTAGGCTAGTGAGGACACCAGCAGACCTCATGGTGATCCTCGCTGCGAGCCTACTTTACGCAGCAGCTGGACGATGGTGGAGCTTGATGCTCCAGGTACACGATGAGACATCTCTACTCTGGACGGACTTCGAGAGCCTCTTCCACTCTGAGTTCGTCCCAGCCACCCTCCGAGCGGTGCGCATCCAGGAGCTTCTACAGCTGCGGCAGGGTAGCATGACGGTCGCCCAGTACTCGGCGAGATTTACCGATCTCTCGCGCTACTCGACCGACATGGTACGGGATCCATTCTTCCGGGCCCGGACCTTCGAGCAGGGTTTGAGACACGAGATCAGGGCATCGCTGATCTCCCTCAGCATACCGACTCAGACAGGAGTACTGGAGCGGGCTCTTCTGATCGAGAGCTTCCTTGCTGAGTCTACACCAGCACAGCGACCCACCGCAGGGCGGCACGTGGCAGAGTCATCTGCAGCAGGCAGTCGACGGATGACTCAGGGGTCCAGACAGACCAGACCATCAGGCAGACGACCTCAGGGCACTGGCTCAGCAGTGCGGGGCACACAGCGCGGAGCCAGTCTTACGAGAGGCAGACAGTGCTACTCGTGCGGCGGGCAGGGCCACATGGCTCGCGACTGCCCGACCCGCCGTGCCGAGGAGCAGCAGTCAGTTGATGGACCACCGAGGCAGAGGCAGAGGGTCGACCGTGGCGGTCCGCAGGGAGGAGGCGGACGAGGCAGAGGAGCTGGACGAGCAGCTGGTGGTGGCCGACGCTTTGAGGCTCTACCACCACCACCACCAGGAGGTCCACCCCGACCACAGGGAGCTGGCGGGCAGCGACAGGCACAGCTCCAGGCAGCAGAGGCCTACGACCACGGCGCACCTGAGATGATTCGAGGTACTATCTGTGTCTATTCCACCCTTGCTGCAGTTCTTATAGACACAGGAGCGAGTCACTCTTTCATAGCCGCTGCCCTTGTTCGGAGCTCGGAGATTCCGACAGAGCCGTTGGCTCGATCCTTACGGCTAGAGACTCCTACGGGAGCAGACTCGACGATTACACACTGGTGCCGGCAGTGTGAGCTTACTCTAGGAGGCGAGAGCTTCGGCTGGGATCTTCTTGTAGCAGCGTCGAGGCCTTACGACGTCATCTTGGACATGGATTGGCTGTCTACGGTCCATGCACAGATTGACTGTTTTAGGCGCAAGGTGCGATGTGTACGCACCGACGGGAGCAGGTTCACCTTCACCGGCGAGAAGGGAACCTTAGCAGCACAGGATGGACTTCCGCGGAGGAGAGGACAGCCCATCACTCATCAGTTGTCTAGCCTTATCCTTGGAGCAGTTGACGTGCGGAGTCCTGGTTTTCCTGCAGTGGTGGATCAGTTTGCGGACGTTTTTCCCGACGACGTTCCAGGGCTACCTCCTCGCAGAGAGGTAGACTTTTATATTGACTTGTACCCCGGGACAGCCCCGATATCCACCCCAGCATATCGGATGGCCCCCGCCGAGCTTCGAGAGCTACGGGTACAGTTGGAGGACTTGCAGGGCAAGGGGTTCATCCGACCCAGTGTTTCACCCTGGGCTTCCCCGATTTTGTTCGCCAAGAAGACGGACGGGAGCTTGCGACTTTGTGTTGACTATCGTCGCCTGAACCAGGTGACAGTGAGGAACAAGTATCCGCTACCGAGGATTGATGACCTCTTTGATCAGCTCAAGGGAGCACGGTGGTTCTCGAAGATAGACCTCAGGTCAGGCTATCATCAGCTCAGAGTCAGAGACGAGGATGTGCAGAAGACGGCCTTCAGATGTCGGTATGGCCACTATGAGTTCTTGGTTATGCCTTTCGGTGTAACCAATGCTCCAGCAGTGTTCATGGCACTCATGAACAGGATCTTTCAGCCATACCTTGATCGGTTTGTCGTGGTCTTCATCGACGACATTCTGATTTACTCTACGACAGAGGAGGAGCACGCCTATCACTTGCGAGTTGTTCTTGACACACTTCGAGAGCACCAGCTTTATGGTAAGCTCTCGAAGTGCCAGTTCTGGATACGTGAGGTCCACTTTTTGGGACACGTTATCTCTGAGGCGGGAGTTGCAGTGGATCCCGCGAAGATTGAGGCTGTGTTAGCATGGGAGCCACCCAGGAGCGTGACTGAGGTTCAGAGTTTCTTAGGACTAGCTGGATACTATCGGAGATTTGTGCCGAACTTCTCCAGAGTTGCGGCATCACTCACAGCTTTGACGAAGAAGGGGAAACCCTTCGTATGGTCAGACAGATGTCAGCAGAGCTTCCAGGAGCTGAGACAGAGGTTGACTAGCGCACCTATCTTGAGGTTGCCTGAGGAGGGAGTAGGGTACGTAGTCTACTGCGATGCATCAGGAACCGGACTCGGATGTGTTCTGATGCAGGAGCGGGCAGTGATCGCCTATGGATCACGACAGTTGAGGCTGCATGAGCAGAACTACGCTACCCATGACCTGGAGTTAGCAGCAGTGGTCTTCGCTCTGAAGACATGGCGACATTATCTGATGGGCGAGCGCTTTACAGTCTTTTCCGATCATCAGAGTCTCAGGTATATCTTCTCGCAGAAGGATATGAACCTGAGACAGCGACGATGGCTCGAGTTCCTCCAGGACTATGACTTTGAGATAGTCTATACACATGGGAAGGGGAACGTAGTAGCCGATGCCCTCAGCAGGAGGACGGGCATTCAGCTACTCGAGGAGGCGACGGAGCAGCTAGCCTCTTTGCAGATATCCTTCGTGGATAGAGATGGAGCAGCCTTTCTTCAGTCTCTCACAGTCACTCCTCCACTACTGCAGCGAGTCAGGGAGGCACAGAGCGGGGACACTGACTGTGAGACACGGCGTGCACAGATATCCTCGGGACAGGCACCTGATGATTTCTCCCTTGGAGCAGAGCACGACATCCTTTTCAGAGGACGTACCGTAGTACCAGACGCTTTGCGAGAGGAAGTGCTGAGGGAATTTCACACTTCTCCTTTGGCGGTACATCCTGGAGTGGCGAAGATGTACCAGGACCTCAGACGACAGCATTGGTGGCCGGGCATGAAGAAGGCTGTAGCAGAGTTCGTTTCTCGATGCCTTACCTGTCAGCAGGTGAAGGCAGAGCATCAGGTACCAGCAGGCTTGGTACAGCCCTTGGAGGTTCCGGAGTGGAAGTGGGACGGCATATCTATGGACTTCGTGACTGGACTTCCACGCACTTCCAGAGGTCACGACTCCATCTGGGTGATTGTTGACCGACTCACCAAGTCGGCACACTTCTTACCCATCAGAGAGCAGGGCTCAGTGGAGAGCTTGGGACGTCTCTATGTTCAGGAGATTGTGCGGCTCCACGGCGTGCCATCATCTATCGTCTCCGATCGAGATGCCCGCTTTACTTCCTGGCTTTGGAAAGGGTTGCAGGAGGCGTTCGGGACGCAGCTACGTCTTAGCACAGCTTTTCACCCTCAGACGGATGGTCAGACGGAGAGGACCATTCAGACTCTCGAGGACATGCTCCGCGCATGTGTCCTCGACTTTGGTCGTAGCTGGGAGGACCACCTACCCTTGGTGGAATTCGCGTACAACAACAGCTACCACTCCACCATCGGGATGGCACCGTACGAGGCGTTGTACGGCCGACCATGTAGATCTCCTTTGTGCTGGACAGACCCTGGGGAGTCAGCACTGGTGGGACCGGAGATGGTCCAGGCCACGACAGAGAAGGTCCAGGTCATCCAGGAGCGGATGAGGACAGCTCAGAGCCGGCAGAAGTCATATGCTGACAGGAGGCGGAGACCACTAGAGTTCGAGGATGGCGACCACGTCTTCTTGCGGGTCTCACCTCGACGTGGTATTCGGAGATTTGGCCGAGGCGGCAAGTTATCTCCGCGCTTCATCGGACCTTTTCAGATTCTCAGCAGGATTGGCGAGGTGGCTTATCGCCTGGCTCTACCACCTCAGTTGCACCGGGTGCACGACGTCTTCCACGTGTCCCAGCTGAGGAGATACGTGCACGACCCGACGCACATCATTGACCATGGGGAGCTTGACGTTGACGATGGGGCGACTTTTATGGAGGTCCCGGTGGAGATAGAGGATCGACAGGAGCGGGTCCTACGTGGGCGATCGATTCCTCTTGTGCGCATCAGATGGCAGCACGGGAATCTCCAGGAGAGCACATGGGAGCGGGAGGCTCAGATGCGTGCTCAGTACCCTCATTTGTTCCCCTAGTTTTTGATGTATCTTTACGGGGACGTAAAGCCCTGAGGTGGGAGTAATGTAAAGATCGTAAAATTCAAGGGAAATTTTTTCTTAATTTTCTTTGGATTTTTACAAGAGCGCGGTTTCAGACGGCACCTGATTCCGAGGCCCGGAGTGCCCGGAATTAATTTCCGAAGTTTGGCTCGGGTACGTTCAGTGAACGAACGAGCGGGAATTCCTAACTTTTGATCCGGTGCTCGGAATTGAAATCCGAGGGCACCGATGAACTCGCAGCGCCGATTTTCGCTTAATGAGACCTTTTCGGGAGTTGCGTTTGTTGCGGGTTGAAAGTTACGTTTTGGGGTTTTTCAGTTAAGTTAAATAAAATTGTGTAAAACAAATTTTATTTTAACTTATTAAAAAAAAAAACTACCTAAGGGGGTTGGAAGTGGGACCCACACCCACTTAACCTCCCTTGGGAGGATTAAGTGTGGTGGGGCCCACACGAACCCCTAAGTCTTTTCTTTTTCTCTCAACGTACTTAACCCCTCTTTTAATGGCTTAAGTTACCCTTTTTTTAATTAAGGGAGTTAAACCCCCTTTTTGAATTTCAAATATTGAAATTCTTTGTGTTGTGTTAATAAAATAAGAGGTAGTCTTATTTTATTTAGGGTTCTTTGTTTGTCTTTGGAGAGCTTTCCCATCTTCAAGCTCTGTCGAAGAACGAAGAACGTCTTCATCCTCAACGAAGAACGATAACACTTCGTCAAGGATCATCGACTCGGCGACCGGTATCTTCGGACCTCTTCTTCCTCCTCGGACCTTCTTCGTCGGCAAACGAAGATCCGCCAACGTCGTGTCTCTTCGGGCATAGCACTTCGTCAACGGATTTGACGAACGACGACCGCGACACCCGACCTCCGCGACGCCGTCTTCCGCGGAGCGTAGCCGAACCTTTGAATCCTAAACCCGAGGTAGGGGTTTTTGTTTTCATTTTGGTTTCCTTACTCCTTTTCTTGATCATGAATGATAAGTATAACGTGTGGCTTATTTATTTAAGTTTCGTTTTTATTCCTTTAACGTGAGGGGGGCCGGACCGCACGAACACGGCCGAATCCCCCCTCCATCGTTCATGTTTGTTTATGTTGGTGGAAACAAGTAGCGTGGTGCCGTCGCACCACGCGGACGATCGTTCTTTTAATTTACGCAACGACGTCGCGCTACGCCGAGGAGAGTCTTCAAGAACGCGACGCCGTCGCGCCGCGTTGGAAGGATTCATGGCACGGCGAATGGGGCGCGGTGCCGTCGCACCGCGCCGGACGACGAACACCGCGGCCGGTTCCAGGCCGTGGCGGGACGAGAAGACCGCGGCCGGTTCCGGGCCGCGGCGGGACGAGGAGACCGCGGCCGGTTCCGGGCCGCGGCGGAAGGAAAGACCGGCGGCCGGGCCGCCGGCGTCGGAAGTCGAGGGCGGGACCGGAATTTCCGGTCCCGTTGGTAAAAACCGGCCGGCCAGCGGGCCGGCCGGATGTCATAAAACCGGGGGATTAAACCCCCGGCCGGTTCTCCAAACCCCCCCTCTTAATGAGGGGGGCGGTTCAATTAAAGGAGGGGGGGGCAAAGCCCCCCCGGTTTTTATCCAGCCGGCCCCCACTTGCGGGGGCCGTTTCTTTTGCAAGGCACGGCTTATAGCCGTGCCGCCTTGTGAAACGCGGGGCTTAGCCCCGCGTGCCTCCCGCCGCCGCCACGCGGCCCGCCGCCGCCGCCACGCGGCCCGCCGCCGCCACGCGGCCCGCCGCCGCCGCCACGCGGCCAGCCGCCGCCGCCGTCCGCCGCCGCCGTCTGCCGCCGCCGCGCCGCCGCGCCGCCGCCCGCCGCCGCCGTCCGCCGCCGCCATCCGCCGCCGCCGGCCGCCGCGCCGTCCAGAGTGGGGGGGGGGGGGGTCGGGCCGGGTCGGCCCGGACCCGGACCCCCGTTTCGGACCAGATTCGGTTCTTGGCTCATAACTTGAGCCTCGGACCTCCGAATGACGAACCGTCTGCGGAAACGCGATCCTTGGATCGAGACGGTCGTTTCGGTATATCGCACTCAAGGTTTCGGGTTACTTTGAGTTCGGCCGGGTTGGTTCGTTCACGAAACCAACCGGGCCTTCGGAGCGGAAACGCTCATATCTTGAGCTACGGACGTCCGATTGACGTGCCGTCAGTCGCGTAGTGTTCCTCTTAGTGAGACGGATCTTTTGGCATACTCCGCCCGAGGTTTGGACGCAGGTGGAGTACGGTCGGGTTGGTTTTGCCTTAAAAACCAACCGGGCCCCGGTGACGAAAATGCCAATAACTCTCAGACCGGGCGTCCGATCGACGCGCCGTCTGTTGCGTTGAGTTCCTGTTGGCGATACGGAACTTTTGGATACATCAACTTCGGTCTTCGTGACAGTTGATGTATCAGCCTCTCGGCTCGTGGAGCGGACCCTCCGTACGAGCTTGCTGTGTGCGGGAACCCTAGTGCTGGCTGCGACTGTTCTACTGCTACGACTGCTACTGTGACTGCTACGACGACAGTACAGAGATCCTGTGTGGATTCGACGACGACAGTACAGAGATCCTGTGTGGATTCGACGACGACGACTACAGCACTCAGCGATCCTACGTGGATCAGTGCTACAGGTTCTGTGTGAGCCCGATCCTGTGTGGGTCCTTGCGCTCAGCGGTTCTGTGTGAGCCAGCGCCTACAGGTTCTGTGTGAGCCCGATCCTGTGTGGGTCTTCTGCGGGGGTTAGTTACCTATCGATCCTTCGTGGGTCCGACGACTTAGATGGATCAGTGATCATCTTTATCGTCCTTGAAGAAGTATACCTGTGTGAGCTGAATCCTGTTGTTTTCCTGTGTGGATTTTGTTGTGCAATCCTGTGTGGATTATGTTCTACTTTCCTATGTGGAATACGTATACTTTCCTGTGTGGACTGAGTTGTACTTGGGCTCGGAGGATGGAGCGTATTTTGATGACTTAGGTATATGTATGGGCATATACCTAAGCAGTGTCGGTTGTTACTTCGTGATTGTACTTTTCTTCGTTGTTTATCCTTTGTGGATTTGAGAGACCTTCTGGGGTCTCGGGGTCCCTACTGAGTAGCTTATACTCACCCCTGCACGGGCTTTGCCCGCACTACGTTGTGTTGGTTGCAGACGACGGACAGCGTAGACCTTAGCTGAGGCTTGCACAGCAGGACGGTACCCGGAGGTGGACCACTAGGCGGGACGTGCTCGGAGCGGACGGTGGGACCCGTGGAGCAGAGGAGCTATCTGTACCCACCCTTCAGGTGGGATTTCCGGTGGACAGCTCGGAGTAGCGGCCTTTACTTTACAGTTGCTGTTTTTCCCTTTTCGAGTTGTACTTTACTTTCAGTTTGGGTTTGTATTCTGGCCCATTTACTTTTCCGCACTTCCAGTTGTACTCTGCTTGTTTAGTGTTTACTTCCGCTTGTTTACTCTGTGGTGTGTGTTTACTTTTCAAAGGCAATGCCTTCCCTTTTTACCGGGATTTACGCCTTGGTGCTAGTCGCCAGCCCCTGGCCTATGGAAGGCGGGCTTGGGGTAGTCACGGCTCGGACCCCGAGGGCGGGTCGTGACAATTATAGGCCTTTATTTAGGATTGAGATATATATAGTTCACATATCTGTTGATATATTCTTTCTATTGAGTGTTTCTCAGTGGTTGTGATCTTTTTATACTCTATATAAGAGGATTGACTGAACTTATAAATAGATTTATATAGGATTCTATAAATATATCTCTCCCACAAAGTATTACACTTCTAGGATTTAAGAGTAGTGTTGTTTCCCTCAATGGTCCAACTAGAATATGTGAAACCTATTCTTAGAACCTGACCTGAGGAGATAACATTGCATGTTTTCTTTCTCAATGTATTTTTTTGGCCATTGTGTGGAGAAAATTTATGTTCTATTTTTTCACCCCACCCTTTGAAACATACGTCAGGTGAGGGACCTATGATCATTTGTTGGAGTACCATTATTCCAGTAAGGTAGTCCTATTAGAAAAAAATTCATTTCTTTATTACCTTATATTTTTGGTCCACTGAGAATTCAATGAAATCAGATTGATAGTATAGCTCGGTCATTACCTTAATGTTTATAGTATACTCCAAGTAATATAGGTTCCCTTCCATGAGATATCATAGAGTCACCCATAGGATCTAACATAGATAATTTATATATTTGTCTTTTAATGGTTCTAGAATATCATACCAAGGAATGGTCATGGGTGAGAACATGACTATTATATTTTCAATTTTCTAGTTCCATCCACATGACCATGTAATTTTCTTTATCTTCTGAGAGTGATTAATCTATCTAATCTGACCATAGTGATCATTTCTATATTGCTCTTTTAAGGGTAAAAATTCATTTGGGATCTCTTCAATTAAATTCTAGGGGTATTAATTTGAGGGGGGTGTAAATGATAATCATAACTTCATACTATTCTTTAGTTGGGATGATAATCCCCCCATTTATTGATGTGGTTTTTAGTTTAACCACCCTTAACTTCTCAAGTGCCTCTCAAAATAAGGGCATCCTTAGAGTGGTTCTGAAATGGGGAGAAACTTTATTTCAAGAAGCGATGTCATCATGAGGAGGACCTCAACAATGATAACCATGGAGTGGACCTCCTTGGTTGATAGCTTCACTTTCCTAGGTAGGACTTCTGTGATTACTAACTATTGGTGTCTTGGTAAGTGGAATACCCTCTTTCCTAACAATAAAACTGTTATTGGAAACCCATTCATAGATTTCACCATGGAGAGGACTTCCCTGGTTGATCTTCGTATTACCATTGGTAAAACTTTCTTGGTGGGTGTCCAAAAGAGAAGCACCAGATATTATGATCATGAAACTAAGGGGATAAACCTTTAAAATATATTTAATTTCTTTTATTGGTGAGGATCTAGTAGATTCTTAGACCACTATTGAAATATTTTGAAGGGAATCAAGATTATCAGTAATGATTTTGGTAGTAATATAATCTATCTCATGGGTTGTATGATTCCCTTGAAAATACCTCTTGGATATTCATGGTTAGGAGACTAAGTTTGGATCCTCAATCATTATTGGATTTTCATAGTGTAAGAATTAACCCTTATATATATTAACCCTCTCAGGAAACCACCTATTTTCCATAAAATTTTGATGATGACTTCCTTCAAAATATACTAGAGTACTGCAATGTTCTTTGAAAGTTTGATAAGGAATGATAAAATGAGCCTTTTTCTAGTCTTAATTAACTATAGGAATATAATGATAGGATTATTGGGTGAGAGAAATAATATGGGACTCCTCAATGTGTTTCACTAGGATATATTGATGGTTTTCATATATGTGTATAGGGATATCTTATTGACTTGATGCAGTTTCTGGTATATGTTGTTGATCTTCTCTAGTGTGTGTAGGGATATGATCAAGTCTCTAAGTGACTATTCAGATATTTCAGTGAAATATTATAGAAATATTAGGTATATGAGTTGGTCCCTAAGTGACTATCGATATATACCAGAAAATGTCTGTAGAGAGGATATGGATATGAGTCTGTCCCTTAGTGACTACTGGGATATATTTTAAAACTTATGTAGTGAGGAAAAGGATATTATACTATCCCTGAGTAATCATTAGGATATACTAATAAG